>OY987298.1:30530767-31770567 GCA_963920635.1 Pseudeuparius sepicola | reverse complement strand
TGTGTTAAAACTTGTCCCTCCCCCGTTAAGTAATATGTAAATAATTGAAGTACAGACTACCTGACAGTGTGTGTCCGGAAACTCGCGGAAATACCTCAAGCAAATACTGGTGCTTACTATGTGAATACAACATATTTGCCTGCCCTTTGTAGAATTAAAGCTGAAAACATCCATAATGCAGATGAGAGATACCTATGTATTTCTTATTTCTTCAGTTCACCTTCCACAAAAAGATTGATTAAAATGTGGCAACATAGCTCTTCAGAGCCAATCCCGACCGTTTTATTTTAAGCAGGAGCGTCGATTTACTTGGTTGCTAAGGCACTACGTTTTAAACTTCGACAAACAAATTGCCTTTGATGAGTTAAATATGTGGTTAAAATTTTATCGAAAATAATAGAACCCGTTTTTACGAATAAAACGTTGTCTGAGTTTATAAAGTGACAGAACTAGAGCTTAATTCTTGTTCATTTCATTTCGTTCATATTGTGGCGTTGGTGTAGTTGTTAGCATTCTTGCTTCACGTGCGCATGGTTCCGGGTTCAAGCGGTGCGCGTCAGTTTATTTTTATTTCTATTTGCCTTTTCATTGTAGGAGTTGAAGAAATGAAGAATAATTTTATGCTTGTAAATCGGGTCGAAAGAAGTATGCACGACTGCTATACTTACTTCTTTTTAGTCATAATTTTAACTACACTGCCCTACTGTCCCTCCCTACACTGTCCATATATTTATAGAATCTGTAAAACCGGGACCAACACTATATTAAAGACCTGTGCATAGTGCTGTTTCAAGCGATCGCCACTGGCGCCACACGACGAAACAAATTTACACAGTGGTTTAATGTTAAAACACCATTGTTGCAGAATCTTTCATAAAATAAAAACATGCAAATGTGTCTGTTACAACGAATTTAATATCCAAAATGAAATAAAATATTTGTTTTGTTATATCACTCTAATTTGAAAAGTTCACATGGCATTTTTCCATACATTTTCTTAAGAAACGCGAGTCAAAAAAGCAAGCAAGAGTATTCGGTACCTTTTGGTTTGAAATGAAGTCCATGGCTAGTTGTAGTGTACCTAAATAAGCATAAAACGCATTAGATTTTTCAGTCTCTTTATACCCCGATTACTGTAAGAAGTCCCGATTTTGTCAGATGACATTCTCCACAAAATCCCTAGGAATTTTTTGTTAACCATGGGTATAACATTGGTATATGTGTCTCAACCAGTTAATGACGTCACTCATTGATTTTTGATGTGAAAAGTTACCCAAGTGATACGAAAAAAAAAAAGAGCATAATAAAATAAAAACCCTATTGCCATCACGATTATACCGCTACAAATAAAAATAACTATGACTACAACTCATTTTAATAATAATTTCACACGTCATGGAAACACTTTCGTTTTGGTATTTTGTAATAATCAGCTGCTTTTGGCAGCGTCTAGGGGCGCACTCAGGCAAATTTAGCTTCGGTGTGTCAAAGTGGCAGTGAAGGTTTTCCAGATCGTTCAAACTGGTTCAAACATTCAGTAATGAAAATATTCGCGGGTTTTCTACGTTTTGTGAGTTTTACCATCATCTGTGTTGTTCTTGTTCGTGTTACTTTTCGTGTTATTAGTGCAAATGGGCTCGTTACTGACCTGAACTTATGACCCGGTTGCATTTTTTGCTGCATTGATGCCAACTTAGGATATCGAAATTACCAATTGACAGTCCCAGTAAGGACTTCTTAAAATAATTTGAGTATATATATGGAGGACTATTGGTTCGCTTTGGAGCTATAAACAAAATTTTCTATTTTCATTCTTGCATACGTCACAAAATACTCTTCCAAAATAATATCTAGAATTTTCGCTTCTTCAGTTGGTTGATCAAATCATTCCATAATTCCAAAATAGTGTTTATTCTTCTGCAATTCACCTAACGGTCTGTGCAGTGTGCATACCATTTTCTTCATGTGCATGGAAATTTCATGTTATACAAACAAATCTACCTATAAAAGCGGTGTTAATAGGATAAACTGCTAAATACTGGACGCAAAGACAATTCGTTACCGTAAAAAGAAGGCAAATCGACATACCAATAACCACAGAATACCCCCTTATAACCTATAATAAGTCGCCATTCTTTTCGTCGAGTGACGCCACCCCAGTCCGTAAACAACAATGAAATATGACATCATGCTTGGGTCTTTAATATGGTGTCTGTCCAGGTAAAACAGATGTTTTCATTTCAAAAATAACCACCTAAATATATTCTGATTTTGAAGGAAAACGTATCGAGTACTTTATGTTGATATTTACCTTCCAAGGTGGTGGGTCATAATATGTGTGGATGTGTTGGTATTGAAATTGATTTAAAATAAGATGCACAAATTTCTATGGTGTTTCAAAGTTTCGTTATTACTATTCCTCCTAATTGGAAACCTTCGATGGCAAGTTTCTGCCTGTATAGCTGGTCACAGACGGGCGTAATTGTCTTAAACCATCAACGCGCATTCATATACGTCGCGCATCAACGTAAACTCTGATTTATCCACACACCTTGATTGATGTTTTAACACATCAGTTCGCGGTAAACGACATACACGAACGCATATTCTTGTCAGAACGAAGTCGGCGGAGTTGCATTTGGTTGCAGTGGCGTGCGCTATCTTTTTAAATTCTCTTCTGAATCCACCACGCAGTGTTAATTTTTTGTACAACTGTATTCTTAGTCGCATCTGGCTGTACAACTTTTAATTTTTCCTGCAAAATAATATAGGCTGCATTTTTTTTTATTTTTGTCAAGGTACTCCTTTGACTTGGTTTTCTATAAACAAGGATGACCTCGATATAACCCAATAAATTCTGTTACGAAATTTCGAGTTAAATTTCTTAAGTCTGACATGATTGTTGTATTACTCTGTCATAATAAAACTTCTATATAAAAAAAAAACTGTCTGCTAAGTAGTAACTACATTTATTATATCCGAGGAGAAAATATATTTATAGTGCGATAATAAACAAAATTTGAAGTTTTTATTGTAATAAATCCGAAATAATCAATAATCAATAAACTCGAGCTGACAGAAGAAATTTTAAAATAGTATATACCTACTTCACTGAAGAAAACCGCGGCAATGATGCGCGTTTGTTAACACACACGGTAAAACATCAACTTGCATTCATCAATGCACACACATGTTTTCAGCGAGACCAGGTTCAAAAGTGCGTCGTACTTCTTCAACGCGCATTCAAGTACGTGGCGGTATTATCACCACAGACGGACGTTGTTGAACGGGCGTCCATGAATGCGCGTTGATGTTTTAAGATAATTACGCCCGTCTGTGACCAGCTTTAGTACGAATTCTAATTCGCTCTTCTCCGCTGTTCCAGATGGCCCTGACGGAGTTCCTCAACCGGCCCCAAGACAAGCGCGAGATCGTCTTCATGGGCGTCAACGTGCCCAACTGGATCTACAACACGTACTGCGTGATCGGCATCTTCGCGTTCGGCGCGGCGTGTTCCCAGCTGACGACCGACGTCATGAAGTACACGATTGGGCGGCTGAGGCCGCACTTCTTCACCGTCTGCCAGCCGGACGTGTGCGTTGGAAACGGCGCCCTCTCCAAGACGTACCACGTCAACTTTACGTGTACGGGGGCGTACGTGGACAACGAGAGGATTATGAAGGAGATGAGGTATGCAGTATTATATGCAGGTTCATGTTCATGTACTCTCGTCTGCCGAAAATGTGTCCTCGAAATTAGGTATTTTAAAATGTTCTAGTTTTGATACTTGTCTGCATGGGTCTAGATAAAACGCGTACAAACGTAGATGGTGCATCAACAACATGGCGACAAACTTTAAACGCGCGTAGAATGTATTCTTAAGAATAAAGAAAACATGCAGCAAATGCAGTTTTTCGAGTTTTAAATTATTTTCAACAAAGATAAGGCGTAAAAAATGAAAGGTTATTGCTGCAAATATTTTTCTTTTTGTAACAATTCAGTTTATTTATCGTACAGAACTACAGAAGAAAGCAAGCAGTGCTGACTAAATCAAAGTACAGCTTTTCGATTAAATGCGTATGTATATGGTAGAAATAATATGGTAACTGACCTTCTGGTTTGTGTGTTTGAAATGAATATTTTACAAATTGTTATAATAATAATAATCATAATTATTATCACCCTCGCAATACTCCAAACTAGGATGCTATGCTCTGATTTTAAATTAGAGAGTATTTACGTGGTATCAAGTGAAAAATCACAGCCGTTATAATAATAATTCCCCCCCCCCCCCTTACAATACTCCAAACTGGGAGTACCCCAGAAGCAACTACATGCTTGTGCGGGGGAGGGGGGGAAATTACTATTATTTTGTCTTCGTTGCCATTTGCGGGGGGCCGACTTTTTTCCCGATAGAACTAGGATAGCATTCCCTCAAGTACTACGGAAAACCCTAGAAAACCGTAGTAATCCCAGTGAGTGTAGGACAATAATTAGTAAATCACACGGATAAAGCCTATTTAGGAGCAATACCGTGAACCCACATTTGTCCAGCGCTCTTGGCCATAGCTGTGTTTTTCTTTAAAGACATGTGCATGCGCCTGCCTCGACATCGGTTCGAACCAAGATCGATCGAAGGCAGAAAAACATGCAGTCTAAAAAGTCAGCGATGGTACGAGCGACGCCACCGCGGCCCCTATACAATAACAATAACAAATATAATAATACATTTATTCCCATAGACAGGACTATATACGCGACTGAATTTAAGATGCCAACGCTCCGACGGGACTATGCGAACTAATATATGGGCCATCGTCACCAAGTGGACGGTGCTAGCCACTGGGTCTACACTGCGTTGTTCTTTGTTCTTGTTCATTGTTGGCATGGCCCATAGACTAGTTTAGCATTGAGCCTATAGGGAGCGTATTTCTTATATTCAATGGGGTATAGGATCCGTCAATAAACATAGATATTGTAACGAAAGATGCCTCTAAAGTTGTTAGTCAACTTTCAATGAACATGTCTGCACTGTTTTCTAACCTACTCAAAGATTTAGCAGATAAATTTTAAGTTTCGGTATTCTACTTACAGTTTTATAATTTTTATGATTAATTTAGAGGCATTTTCCGTCGCCCCACTTTCTTTACTTTTCATTGTTTTCCCTGTAGAGCTTCCATGGGTTTCTAAAAATTTGCTAGAAGTTTATGATTTGTGCATCTATTATTGGCCAGGAATATTCTAGAATAGTCTCCAGGCTTCCATTTGAAATTTGAATATATTATAAGCCCTGGGAATTGAGCCTGAAGGAAGTTTATAACGCGATTTTAGTGCGATTTTTGGAGCTGAGAGAATATTCTTGGTCAATGACAGTTTCTGACAAGTTTATTTGTGAAGGATAAACAATAGAGGTGGTAACCAAGGCAACGAGTTTGGACTGTTATTGCTGAAATTCTGCCATTCTTACATTGCAATGGTCAAAATACTCATGTAAACTATATAAACACCCCGCGACAAGAAATTTCTTTAAGGCTCTTTTAAAGTTGGGTAACTTATCCTTTTTGCACCACACTCTCAGGTAACAACATGTTAAGTCTAGAAAAGAGGACTCTAAACTGTAACCTGCTTATTGTGTAAATACAAACTCTGTTTTGTTCATGTATACACACAACTCTTATATGACAATCCCGGTGAGTGTCAAGATTCTAAGACTCCTGAACAACGGTCGACATAGACAAGTAGAGAGGTGTCATCCGCATAAAGTGTCGCTGCAGTATTCGAGTGAAGTGATGACTCAATGTCATTAACGTAAATAAGGAACAAGAAAGGTCCGATAACAGAGCCTTGAGGCACTTCGATAGACACTGCTGCCCTATCAGAGTTAAACGACCTTCCAGATTGAGCGTTGAAAACAGACACATATTCTTCCGATTTGTGAGAAAACTCCTGATCCACCTCAAAGGTATCTCACACCGTATCCCAACCAACCAAACATTCGCCCCGCTCCATATGATCCACCAAGTAGTTATAAAGAATATAAACCAGATGTAGTTGATCTTCCCTTCGCGGACCCATGCTGGTTACGCGAAATAATATTGTAGTAAATTGTTGCCCGTTAAACAATAATTAGGAGAAATATAAACAGATACTTGGAAAACCTGATGTATACTGATTTTGTACTAGTCTATTTTTTGAAACTGTCGTCTCCATTAATGCAAGTTTATTAAGTAAATAAATATCTGACCCGAAGCCAGTAATAAAATACGAATCCCTGTATACTAATTAATTATTAAATTGCTTTTTGACAAGAGTACAACATTGCAGTCTTCAAAAATGACAATCGGTCTTTATGATTCAGGTGAGATGATCATATGTGCACGTTACCAAAAAACTTCAATGTTTGTCGGAAGCGATGAATCTCATTTTATATCTACTGTTAAAATGCGATATCCTTTTATATGTAGATTAAAATACGATGTTCTTTGTCCTGTATTAGTTTCAAATATGCAATGGTGTAACGTGTGGAGTAGGAGTCCAGACAAAATACAGAATGTTCCAATAAGACGGAACAATGTTATCAGTAATAACACAATGTTTTCTTAAAAAAAAGATTTCTTTATTGGATTCATGTTATTTGGTACATGGCAATTATGTGTGAAAGATAATATCGGCCAAATGTTCGCGAAAGCTTCAGCGGCAGACCTCTACTCTGCATAATTGCTCCTCAATCTCACTAATATGCCTTATCCCTTTAACCTTTTAAATTATTGTTGTTGGCTTGTTGGCACCGTCCTTACTCTTGAGATACCTACCCACAAAGGAAGAAGTCCGACGGCGTCTAATCGTACAATCTTGGAGGCCAACTGAATTCCCTGTTTCGAGAGATGATGCGACTTTGGGGTAATAAAGCCAGCACTGCATGGCAGTGTGGCATATGGCGCCATCCTGTTGAAATTCTATAGCAGAAAATTCAACAGCTAAAGGACGGAGAGATACTAAATCATATTGGTTAGGAGATAATAAAGCATATTGGTGAGATCAAGGAACAATTATGCAGAGATGTCATAAAAAATTTGGACCATCGAGTGGAGGTGTGCTTTCTATGCTGTTATTCTACACTACTTCGAGTCAATAAGGAAATAGCTCGGGAAATACGGGCACATTTTATAGGTGAAGCGTGAGGAATATTCCCAGTTATGGCCTATTGTGAATGTTACGAAGAACCACCTTCCGCATTATTTTATTTTGTTGGCTATATTTTAGTATGCGGTTCTAAGATCACAGAAAATATACATAAAGGTATTAACAAAATCGTTTATTTTTATTTCTACTTAATAGTAGTAGTGGCGCCCAGAGATAGGACATGCAGTGTAAATTAGCATCGAAAATTTGGTCGACTCAGTTTTTCCCTAGTTTTTAGGGTAAATTCTTCTAAATTTCTAAATATAGAAATTAAAGTTTGACCTTAATATATTTCATATATCAATGGAAGGCTTTTGTAATATTAGAAAAATACAAATTGATACAGAAATTATAATAGGGTTTTTAAATTTCCTGTTAAATTACAAACATTTTAGTGATTTTTAACGTTGGATATTATGAAAATAAGGGGTTTTCAGCCAAAATAATATTTATTCTTTACAATAAACGAAGCTTGTGGCCTTCGTCAGGGTACCGAATGGAATAAATGCATATCACATAAAGTGTATTCAATTCAATATCCTACGAAGGTTATAATTTTGGCCGAAAGCTTGGCTTATTGTAAAAAATAAATATTATCTTTTTGGCTGAAAAACCCGTAATTTCCTTTTCATCAATACCTAAGCACAGCTGTAACTAAAAGATCGATTGTTGGATATTATTTTTAACTTCAAAAAAATACTGGGTATAAGGATTATCTTGTCTATTTTTCATAGTTGCTACATTATTAAGGTAGGTTCGGTATGTTACATCGAAATATTTGTGTCCCTATAGATTGAATCGCGTGGTAATAACGATATTTGTTTCTTTAAAAATGTATGCGTGGTACAATTCTCAGGTGTTCCTTTTCCTACAAAAGTTCTTTGCTATTATGAAACAAAGTGTAAATACTATAGGGTGTGATCAGTGACTATAGAAAGAATTCTATAGTCACTGGTGTGATGAATATCACGGGTTCAAAACCAAAGACTTTATTTAACTTCTTTTAAAATAAGCCAAGCTTTCGGTTCCTATTTTCGAACTTCTTCAGGACTAAAAAGTTATTTATAATAATATAAATATTTAAAAAAATTAAATTTATAAAAATTACCTATTTTTTGAGTTTCAAGATATTAAAAAGTTATAAAAATTTCAATAGTTACACATACTATTTTTAATTTTTTTAAAAATTTGAAAATCTGGGAGAAAATTGGTCATATTTTTCTAGGTTATATTTATAAACAGCAAAATGTGAGAGTTAACGTTAAAAGACAAAAAATTAAGGTTATAGTTGACAGAAAAGAAAAATTTTGGTATTTGTGCAATAATTATAAATATGTACAAAATTTTAGGTTACGTAATATGTATTGTAATAATTAATTGTGAGAGAAAATTGGAAATGTTTTTGTAATAATTTTTTCTTGAAATCGGCATTAAAATGTCCCAAAATCGCTATTAAAAGCACAGAAATCGTACAATAATGTAGCCCATTATTGTACGATTTTTTCAATAAGTAGGCCTTGGCGAGATGTAAACATCAAACGTCAGACGCGGAGAAATCGCCCGTCAAAAGTGACCAAATATTCAAAACCCGGCCGATAAAGGCTCATTTAACTTTTCGTACACATTGAGAAATTGTTTCCTATAGAAGCGCAATCCTTCAGTATACATATTTTAGCAGTTTGGTTTTTCTGTCAGAAGGTGCCGTACATCATTATAGTTGTCCTAGGTAGAGCGATCGGTAAAGTCAAGCAACACCGCGCGTAGTCGGTTCGTGGACGGGTGATCCCTTATTATTATTTTCTTGCCTAATATAACATTTTTTTTTCCGATTTCAAGAAAAATATAATATGTACCTCGGCACTGAAGTTCTTTTTATGACTCATGTGGTTTATTTGCCTCGGCCAGAGGTCTCAGCAACTAAACTCCACATGAGTCATAAAAAGTTGAACTTCAGTGCCTTGGTACATAAATAACTATTAACTTAAAAAATAGGTAATTTTTATAATTAAAAAAATATTTATATTATTATAAATAACTTTTTAGTCGTGAAGAAGTTCCAAAATAGAAACGAAAGCTTGGCTTATTTTAGAAGTTAAATAAAGTCTTGCAAACCGTGATTTCTCTAAAATATCTGTAATTATAAATACTATCATCTATTGCCAGAGTTTTGCAAATTTTCGAGATCGCTGAAGGATGCACTTTTATTATAAAAGTGGTCAAATCCAGATAGGAAATATTCATCATTATGTGACAAACATGATTTTGGAGACTTTTTCTATATTGTGACTTATAAGTGACATTTTAAATAATTGCTTATTTTGTTGCAGATTATCATTTCCATCGGGGCATTCGTCGTTTTCGATGTACACGATGTTGTACTTTGCTGTAAGTACATACATAGCCAGTATAGTCTTGTGAAATGAGTCAAACGAAAATCCAAACTTTTACATAAAAATTAAAAAGAACAAACAGCGGTAATGTCAAGTAAAACACAGGGTGACCTTTGTTTTTGTAGGCAAACTTTGTCGTCAGATTTCCACAAACATGCGTGTATAAACCCTTAAGTTTTCGAAATACAGTTTAAGAAATTAATTATGTTTATATTTTATGCCTTATCTCTGAGCCGAAAAGCGATATTGTGTTCTAACAAAAATTTACATTCACCACTGGCGTGCGTGACAAAAAGTAGAAAAACGCTAAATAGACCATCTGCTAATTTTGGGATTCCTCTACCATCTACTTACCAAATATGAAAATGATTTTTTTAAATTGGAAACTGAAAAATTGAATGTTTAGTGGAATTCAGTAAAATATTATTACCAGTTATCCAAAGAGAACTTAGTATAAATAATTCGATAGTACACATGGCGCAATATCAGACAGGTGGCTACGTTATTGTTTTGTTGTCATGTCACATTGACTTTACCTTCATTATTCTGTTATTTCACTTTTGACATGACCTTATCTTTGTCTATTATACAGGGTGTCCGGTAAGTACGTGGACAACTCGCGGGAGCAGGTAGGGGACGTCAAAATATTACGATTAAGCTTAATATCTACGGGTCAAATCTCAATAGTTACTGAGGTACAGGGTACAGGGCGTTGCAGTATTTTTTTTAATTGAATTATGGCAATATCTCCCAAAATAATCAAGCTGCTGAACTGAAATTTGGCACTGCTGTGTTTTTGGGGATGGAGAATAGGCTGAAAATGTCAATTTCTACGTATCTCACAGAGGGCGCCAATATTGGTCTGTTTTTGGATCGGGCTTATACTCGTAACTTTTTTGAGGTTACCTTTTTGGTCCTGGAGGTCCATCATTTTAGTGCATCTTTTCATTCTGCAACAAAGAAGTACTCTTGTTTCATAACCATAAAAAAACGGTTGCGTTTAAATTGCCAAAACGTGCCCCAAAACACCTGTTGACTTCAATAATTCGAAAAATAAAATATTCACCTACTGCTTTCAAATATTGCACAACGACTGTAACATTTAAAGCGAGAAAAAAACCCATATGAACAGTAATGTCCCAAAAAATGATCACTTTCAAAATGGAACGGATTGAAACTCGACAAAATTTGGACACCCTTTTTCAAGAAAACAAATGTGTTTCGGCCAATGTTCATTTGGCATTTTTTTCTTCATTTTCAATATACAGTTGATCTGTAACATTTGAAAGCAGTAGGTGAAATTTTTATTTTTCGAATATTGAAGTCGACAGGTGTTTTGGGGCACGTTTTGGCAATTTAAACGCAAACAGTTGATTTGGTCGGTTATGAAACAAGAGTGCCTTTTTGTTGCAGAATGGAAAGATGCACTAAAATGATGGACCTGCAGGACCAAAAAGATAACCTCAAAAAAGTTACAGGTAAAAACAAGATCGCAAGTGGCGCCCTCTGTGAGACACGTATAAATTGACATTTTCAGCTTGTTCTCCAACACCAAAATCACAGCAGAGACAAATTTCGCTTGATTATTTTGGGAGATATTGCCTTAATTAAATTTTAAAAAAAGAACTACAACGCCCTGTACCTCCGTAACTGTTGAGATTTGACCCGTAAATGTTAAGCTTGATCGTAATATTTTGACGTCCCCTACCTGCTCCCACGAGATGTCCATGTACTTACCAGACACCTTGTATATTTATTATCTACAGGGTGGTTCACTTTTATGTGGTAGGACTTTAACATTAGATAGAAAAAGATAATCTAAAATGAAAATTTTATATCAACATATATCGGGGAAAGCTTAGTTTCCGAGATACAGGGCGTTGAAGTGTTGGAAAAAATATGAAGTATTTTTTACACTGTCCGAACCAGTGGAGATATTTAAACCAAATTTGATGTGTAGTACCACCTTTTTGACTACGATATTTAGTGATAATATGAAGGTCCTGAAATAACCAGTGGTGGAGTTATGGGTTTTCACTATCACTAAATTTAAAAAGTAATTAGTACGGACCTGTCTCACATCAACGTAAATTTTTTTTCGTAAAGTTCTTTCAATTCTCTACAAAAAGTGTATCTTGACATTTTTTTGTATCTGCCACGGTTGTGTAGTAAATAAATTATTTCGTTTCCATCTCAGCCTTTTTTGCCTAAAAATGTGTTTTCTAAGATTATTGATAAATATCGCAAATAACAGAAATTAATTATGGAACACTTATCGGATTCAGCTATTTTCTTTTTAATTTTATGGAAACAATTTTAAAAATAAACTGGCACTTGGTTTGAGGTACATTACTTTATTATCATTTTAACATTTTTATCAAATCTAGTATTATTTCTTAATAATTTTTATAATTCTAAATTTGTAGAATTCTAAATTATACCACGACGAGTAAAACATGATTCTTCCGCCCATAAAATGTTATTTAAAAATTGTCTTATTTCCTTTGACTACAAAATCCATCGGCAAAATACTAATGTCCTTTCTGCATCGCCGTACTGGTGAAGATAAGTGTGCCATGGAAAAGAAAATCTTATTGACAGTTAATAATACAATAATCTGTCATCCAGTAGATGAACGTAGCAGCGCCGCAGTTTGTCTTTGTTAATAATTAAAATGCCGTTCCAATTTACAAATGAAGAGCAGGCTGACATCCATTTCTGCTATGGAGTTGCAAATGGGAACTCTGCGGAAGCAGCCAGAGAATACCGGAGGCGATTTCCAAATAGGCGTCATCCGGGTCCCTCGGTGTTTGTTAACATGCACCGGCAATTCAGAACTCGCGGTCTGAGAACTAGAATCGTCGAACGAGGAAATGAAAACAATATCCAACAAGTCAGACGCAACAATGAGATTCTTCGTGAATTCGATAGGAATCCTACAACAAGTAGCAGAAGAGTGTCAGTGGCCCTACGTGTTTCAAAGTCTGCAATTTTGCGAGCTTTAAAAAGAGATCACAGGCATGCGTATCATCTACAACCCGTACAAGGTTTAAGGCCCGGCGATGCAGAAAGAAGATTAGTGTTTTGCCGATGGATTTTGGAGTCAATTGAAGGAAATAGACAATTTTTAAATAACATTTTATGGACGGACGAGTCGTGTTTTACTCGTCGTGGAGTAGTAAACTTTCATAATCAGCATATTTGGGCACAAGAAAACCCACCTGCAATCCGGCCAAGAAATTTTCAGGTCGAATTTAGTGTCAATGTTTGGATTGGACTGTACAACCATCATCTGTTTGGACCCTTTTTTTTTGCCACAGCGAGTGAATGGTGACAATTTTTTGGAGTTTTTAGTAGCTGAGCATAATAATATGTGGGAAGACATTCCTTTAAACTTAAGATTGTTGGCTTGGTTCCAACTTGACGGCTGTCCTGCACATTTTCACCGAAATGTGAGGAACTGGTTAAATAATAACTTTCCAAATAGGTGGATCGGACGAGGGGGACCGGTCGCTTGGCCACCACGTTCTCCGGACATAACACCTCTGGACTTCTTCGTATGGGGATTTTTAAAAGAACAAGTCTATGCGACTCCTGTAGAAACAAGGGAACAACTTATTGATCGTAAGTAGTATAGCAAAGGGTACTCCAGGGCGGAAGTGACGTCACAAGATGGCCGCCAAGGCGGGAAATTTGAAAATGGCCTTGACCTGCGGGTTCAATGAACTTTAAGGGGTCACGTTCAGTTAACCTTGACCTGAAGGTTATCTAGAGGCCAAGGGGTTACCAGATCGATAACCTTTAAGGGGTCATTGACCCGCGGGTTAACCTTGAAGGGGTCACGTTCAGTTAACCTTGACCTGAAGGTTATCTAGAGGTCAAGGGGTTACCAGATCGATAACCTTTAAGGGATCATTGACCCGCGGGTTCAATGAACTTTAATAGGTCACCTTGTTACCTTGACCGGTCAATGAACTTTAAGAGGTTACCTTGACACGTGGCACTTGGGTTCTACCTTGAAAAATTGAACTTTGCTCACAGTTCTGGGAACGGAAGTGACGTCAATGGTCGCCAAGGCGGGAAATTTGAAAATGACCTTGACCTGCGGGTACAATGAACTTTAAGGGGTCACCTTGTTAACCTTGACCGGTCAATGAACTTTAAGAGGTCACCTTATTAACCTTGACAAGAAGGTCAATGAACTTTAAGAGGTCACCTTTTAACCTGAAGGTCAATGAACTTTAACGGGTCACCTTGACACGTGGCACTTTTTCTGGGAACGGAAGTGACGTCAATATGGCCACCAAGGCGGGAAATTTGAAAATAACCTTGACCTGCGGGTTCAATGAACTTTAAGGGGTCACGTTCCATTAACCTTGACCTGAAGCTAGAGGTCAAGTGGTTACCAGATCGATAACCTTTAAGGGGTCATTGACCCGCGATATTGAAATATGTCTTTTCTGAAACAGTTGAACGAAAATAACTTCGTAAAAGAAATTGTGAGTGCAAGAGAGTTAGTGGTTGGTGAAAAACATAAAATTTTATCTTTTAGAAGAATTGAAACAAGGTACGGGGAGAAAGTGTTCGTCGAATTTGAAAATTTTCAAACTGCGCTACCTGCACGGTTCGTAAAAGAATTGACGTCTGAACGCATCGAAGACATAAACCGGGAAATCACCAACGGAAAGAAGATCTTCTTGACGAGTCTGGGCCTCATTGGTAGGACAACGAATATTAAATTTGAGGAAGAATGAATCCCACTGACAAGAGGCGACGCAGACAACACTACAAAAGAAGATTGGAATTTTATCTAAGATCTCTTCAAAATTTGAAATATGAAATTCAAATTGAAATAAATTAAAAGTTCAAAAACATAAATTTAGAAAATTGTAAAAAATAAAATATGAAATCTAGTCTATCTTTTATTTACCCCTACAAAATTGAAACTCAAATCTGAATGTTCCGATTGCTTCTGAGCGCAGAACATATAAATACGTCCAAGTGCATTTGACAGGATTCATTGACACTTGATAGACTATATTAATAACAATTTTGGGTGCGGTTACTTTAATTCCTAGTATATTTTTGAACATTTTCGTTCATTTTATTTACAAAATTATTCTTCCTTATTTTTTATAAGATTATAAGTTGGCTGAAGTAGCCGCATTAATGTTAAGAAATCTAAAAAACGTTGAAAAGTTATAAGTCTAAAGGAATAGCTCTAGATATTCTTATCTATTAATAAAAGTATTTCATTTTCTGACACGTCAGGTCAACAATCTACCGAACAGCGAAATTATACGCTGATTTCTTGACGCAGCAGGTCAATAATCGACTCACATTGTAAACTGCAACATCAGCTAAATATATGCTAACGCCGCAGGTCAACAATCATGCTATGTCATCAGATTGTTTTCTGCCGAATAGCATGAAATTTGAAACCGGAAATGAAACATGATACCACGGTGTCAGATTACAAAGGTGTCAAATTTCATGGGTTTCTTGACTCATCGACTCACATTGTAAACTGCAACATCAGCTAAATATATGCTAACGCCGCAGGTCAACAACCATGCTATGTCATCAGATTGTTTTCTGCCGAATAGCATGAAATTTGAAACCGGAAATGAAACATGATACCACGGTGTCAGATTACAAAGGTGTCAAGGCAAAAATTGCGTTACGGAGAAACAATTTTTAGTGGAAGAAATAGTAGAAGTACATCTGGAAATTAGCAGAGGACAAAAATTGCTTGGGTCTGAGAACAACAAATATTCAATTTTGCGAAGAGGCTGCATCTTATAAGAAAAAGTTACAATCTGAACTAAGAATGTTGATAAATAAAATGTAGTCATTGTCAAAAAATTCCACAGCCGTGTAGTATCCAACTTGACTCTCACTTCTCTACGGTATAGGTATGCACAGACGTGTTTCCGGGAACACATCTATACAGGGTGTCTCACAACTGTTGGAAACAAATTTAACTAGAGATTCTTTGGCTAAAAATAAGACTTTTTCCCTATAAACATATGTTCTATCTACCTTCGTTTTTGGACATACAGGTTGAAAATTAAAAAAAAAACGATTTTTTTAAAGTTTATTTCTAAACAAATTCTATCGCTTTGAAATTTGGTACGTATTAGCAGTTTAGTCACCATTGTGAACAGTATGAGCTCCAAACTTCCCTCAGTGGCGTAGATACGAGGTTTCAGCTTTTTCTTTAAAAAATGTGCTTAGATTACAACGAAATCTTTGTACAAGTAGAAGAAGCGACTCGAAGCGACTATGAAAAACGACTAGACTTCTCGAAAAGCGTCTAAACGACTCGAAAAGAGACTCGAAGCGACTCGAAAAGCGACATACCATGGAATACCATCAAAGACCATGGAATACCATCGAATACCATGGAATACCATGGAATACCATCGAATACCATCAAAGACCATGGAATACTATCGAAAACCATGGAATACCATAAATAGTCTTGGATACCCCTATGAAAAATTTGTCAAGGGGCAAGCATAAAAGGAAATCATTATCGACATCGTGATCGATGCCCTGTGATCGAGAGATATATAAGTCTTTTATAATACAATCACGCTCAGTTAGACATGTCTCTGTCACTTGAGATTGAACCTAGGAGTTATGGTATCCAACACACCAATGACGGATTAGTCATGGGACAAATACCAGTAACCGTTGAAGATAACGTATTATGTATTGGAGATGAAAAAATTACCCTTACACCAGGTCTGTCTCAACTTCTATTGAAGAACAAACCACAAGGTTTTAATGACACTGACCTAAAAATATATAAGGAATTGTTGATCATTACTAATGCTCACAAAAGACGATATGGGAACGCATTACGACTAAACCCTAGCAAAACGTGGAAATATATCAACATTATATCAAAGTTATTTCCATCTAGAAATAAAGCTCCAACCAGCTTTTCACGAGAGTTGCATTTAATGGAGTCTCCAACAACTTCCAACATGCCAATACTTAAATGGGATAAAAATACCAATCCGAATGACATCGTTGATATGTATAGGAATGCTCTACAAAAGGGGGAAGAAACAGATATATATATCAACACCCTAGTAGCTATGAATGTTATTAGAGATCCAAGAAATAAAAATGTTTAAATAAGTGTTTGTTTCTCTATACATACCTACTCTTGAATCACATCAGATAACAAACTATGGATTTGTCCTAACTGTGATGATCTCAACAAGAAGTTTAACCTAAAACTAAATTCTAATCATCAACCATTTTGTAAAGAGTGTCCAGTTCTTGTGAAGAAACTTGATAATGCAAGGAATAACCAATATCAATTAAGTACTATTACAAACAAAAATGGGGGTAGCATTTATATTTTAAATTGTCAAGGATTAAGGAGTCATTTCAATGAAGTATCATTTTTTGTTGCAAAACATTTACCACGTATTCTATGTTTAATAGAGACTCATATTACAAGTGAGGCTGAAGATTTTGAAATTAATTTAGATAATGTTACCATAATAATAAGACTAAATTCTAATAGTAATCAGACAGGGGGTGTTATTTTTTTATGTTAGACATGATATCTATTTTAAAGTTTTGGAGTGGAAAAACTTTAATTGATTTGGTAATTTCAAACAATAAACTTATACAGTGTTTAGTTTTAACCAATCCAAATATTTCTGACCATAATATGCTTCAAATTACTCTTGAAAATTATTCTTATTTTGATTCAATTTTTGTAGAAAAAAATGCTTGATGATAATTTAATGAAAACAGCATTAACTCAATTAAATCATAGTTATGACCCTCAAATGAATATTGAAATAATTAAGAGTACAAATTTCCAAGCTAATATTTGCAAATATTTGATACTTACATGCCAAAAGTTGAAATTAAAATAAAACCTGGTCATCATTGGTTCAACGATAATAATCTTAAGGCAATTAAATATAGGGAAGACTATTACAAGTTATATCACTTTAGAGAAACTTATGTTGTATGTAATATTTATGAGGTGACAGAAATTTCAATAGCTTTTATATTAAGAGCATCTATGAAATTGCATCCAAAATTCCTGTAGGTAACTAAAAAGAGTTTTGATTTTGATTTTGAAAAAATATATTTTTGGAATTAATTTGAAAAACTAAGTCTAGCTAAAATTAGGGAAATAGTTTTTAATTTACCAAATAAGACAAGTCCTGACCAAATCGACATAAGTTTTATAAAGAAATATTTTAATGAAATTGGGAAAATGTTATTAGATCAAATCAATGATTCTTTAGAGTTAGGTATTGTCCCAAAAAAATTTAAAAATATCAACTATTATACCTGTGAGAAAAATAAATAATTCTAACCGAGCTGAAGATTTTAGACCCATTAATATGTTAGTTGCAATTGAAAAAATTTTAGAGTGTATTGTACATGAACAGTTGACAGAATATATTGAGAAAAATAATATTTTATCAAAATTTCAGTCGGGATTCCGAAAAAAAAAACATGATACAATATGTAATAAATTAATGGAAAATGACCACAGATGAAAATAAGATTGTAGGTATTGTTTATTTGGATTTAAAAAGAGCATTTGAAACTGTTGATCGGTCTAAATTATTAAAGAAATTAGAAAAATATGGTTTAGGCGGAGTAGTTCTTAATTGGTTTCGAAATTATTTATATGATAGAAAACAAATAGTAAAGTGTCTAAATTTCAAGTCAAATGAATCATTTGTAGAAATTGGTGTACCACAAGGGAGTGTACTAGATCCCTTATTATTTGTTTTATTTTTAAATGACTTGACATATATTTTTCAAAATTGTAAATATCATTTTTTTGCAGATGACACACTTATTTATTTTTATAGTGAAAATTACAGAAATTTAGAGTTAAAGTTAAATAGCGAGTTATTAAGTGTATATAATTGGATGTGCGCTAATAAATTACAAATAAATATAGCAAAAACAAAATTTATGATATTAGGTTCACCAAAACTTTGTAAATTATTTGTAGAAGAAAAACTATTTTTTTTATTAATAATTGTGCCATTGAAAGAGTGAATGAATATAAATATTTGAGTGTAATCGTAAGTTCAGATTTAAAATTTAAGGAGCATGTAAATTATATATGTAAGAAGATTTCAAGGAAAATTTGTGTGCTAGGTAGAGTGAGTGATAATTTAAATATGTTTGGAAGAATAACTGTCTATAATACTATTATAATTCCTCTTTTCACTTTTTGTAGCTCAGTTCTATATATGACTTCACAAAATGATAAGCACCGATTACAAGTATTACAGATTACAGAACATAGCTATGAGAATAATTTTAAAATGTAATATGTTTACTAGTATTATAGACATGTTAATTAAGTTAGGTTGGATGAATGTTGAAAATTATTTAAAGTTTATGAGCTTAATATTTATCCACAAAATTATCTTAAATGTATGTCCACATTATTATAAAAACTACATGACAAAATTTGAGCATGTTCATAACTATGACACAAGAAAAAAGAGAACTTTTTGTTAGATCACAAGTATTTTAAATTGTCCCAAAATTCGATTTTTTTCAAGGTTTATTGGAGTATAATAACATTGGTAGTGAAATAAGGAACATAAAATATATAAATAAGTGATAAGCTTAAGAAATGATATGTTGTTAAAAATCAAATTTTATAAAGGAGAAAATGCAAAAATTCCATATCGCACATTGGTGATGATCGTGTGAGATCAAAATGCAACTATGCAAGATTGCAAGAATATAACACCGGATCTAAATCGATCGAGGTAAAAAATCTATGCTGCAATTTCTTAGGTCGTCACTCTGATGCGTCAGCTAGATTGAAAAATGCGACTCGACAAAAAAATCGGAAGTAAAATCGAAATGAGAAAATGGCGCACATAAGAATCAAATTTTTGAAATCTTAACGTGATTGTACCACGGCCTGACAGTACGATACCAATCATTTTTATTTACGTTCAACTAGCATCTTAAAACCACTTAACTGAAAGTTCTGCAAAGTTTAACTTTCGAGTAGGTGGCTGTGAATTCATATTTGACATTGTATTGAGATTCCAAACAACTTTTCTTAGTGTCATTCTGCTGTAGTTCTAAAAATAAGGGTACTTTACTCTTGAGGAATTTTCATATTTTTCAACCTTCCCTGTATACGAATAGAAATTTCAAAATTTGTATGGATGGGTTTTGAGTTTAAGCACAAGCAACAACTTTTATCAAGAATAATTTTTTTAGGAAACTTCAACTAAAGAAAAATCCCATTTGTGTTCAACTTTCTGGCAGACACTGTATGTTAAAAATTATGATGTCAAAGTAATCTTTAAAATATACACAACGTTTTTCAGTGTTTCATCAATACTCTTCATTCCGTCGTACACTCTCTTACCTGGCACGGAAACTTATGGAAATTAACATTAAGAAGTTCCAGATAATCATATATACCAAAAATCTATATAACAGGTTTGAAAATGGTTGCAAAGTTCAAAATCTCGTTGCAAAAATCATCCCACAGATGTTATCAATGACGTCGGAACCTATAGACAGGTTTGTTTTGATAAACGCTTGACGCCCAGAACTGATCACAATCTAAGCGCTCCATTAAATTATTCCGAAAGTGTCGCGAGATTGTCAGAAATTGCCCCTTTTTGTCGAGCCGTAGAGAACTTATTTCGACTCTGGGCTCGGAGGCTGGCGTCGTTAGACCATCCCCCGAGTCTTCAGGTGAGGTTCCGATGCTTCCGGCGTCCCAAAACAAGAAAAAACATGCGATATCTAAGTGTGATTCTGGAGGAACTATAACCGGGAATCACCGGGTGTATAGTTGGTTGATGGTTGACTTTCTGTCTTTGTTTGTAGCATGTTTTTAGAGTAGTATGGATATATTTAATCTTGGAGTCAAAATAAAGGGCATTTTAACAATGGGGCACCACGTCTATAGGTTTTGACGTCGTTGGATGTTATAAATAAATGGAAACGTAACTTTCTGGAATGTAGAACTTAATATTTTTATTGGAACGTAGTTTGGTGACAGGCTACTTCAACACCACTGATCTGTCAAATTTGACGGCAGTATAAAAATTCTCGTAGGTAATATTCTTGTCATATATAGCTTGTTAAGTTGTGAGTCCTCCATTCAAATTTCGGAGATATTCGAATGAACTTTTTTTTAAAGGTCTTATAAAACCGCTTCTTTTTGCTACCGTTTTGAAAATGCCAATCCAGGGATTTTTATATCCTCGTTCTCGCATTCAAACCATTTAGCGAATTTTTTATTTAAAATCTGACATCACGGTGTTAATCGGAACATCCAATATACCAAATTTTAGTCAAAAATATACCGGGAGTTACATTCTACAAGGTGCCAAATTTAAGCAAAAGAGGAATTTTAAAGGTGGGTGAATTATGCCATGGAATTACTTCAAAAAGTCGAACGGTCAACAGAAGACTCGAAGCGACTATGAAAAACAACTAGGCTACTCGAAAAGCGTCTAAACGACTCGAAAAGCGACTCGAAAAGAGACATACCATGGAATGCATAAAATTCACGCTAAAACATCCAAAATTAAAAAAAAAATCACAATAAATAAAAAAATGCAAAGTCTTTACACAAGACATATTTCACCTTTCTAAGTCTGGCGCGTTGATGAACTTGATATTTCCGTTAGTAACGTGTCCCCAGATTATCCCGTATAATATGATACCTATAATTACATTTCTCAGTATATACAATAATTTGAAACAATGATACCAGCGCGCGAGGTTCGCTCGCGAAAATAATACGTAAAAACACGCTTATTCCTACGACTGGCGAAAGTACTTTTTCTGCTGAATTAGAAAGAATTGTACGTGACTTTCACAGACATTCAACTTTAAGCTGCTATTTTTCTTTTATAATTCGTCTTTACAGAGTATATTTTTAAATTATGTTTCTCGGAAGCTAGGAAATGCAAATATATCGACGTCAAAAAACGTATTAGAGCATGCTCGTTTTAGAATATTCAAAGGATTCATTATTGCGACATTTTCGACTACTATGTGATATTAGAAAATAGAAAGTTACTATACTTACACTATTTCAACCTTATCTGTTAGTCCCAATTCTATAACAACTATAGAAACAACAACAACACAAGTACCCGTATTTCAGAAAATTCAGCAAAAGGTTATTAAGAAAAGTTGTTTATAACTAAAAGCTTTGCCTAAATGCCAAAACATAACCTCGTGAGAAAAAAATTTTTTTCGCTAATTAATTTCCACAGTTTCATAATAAACATTAAAAATAAAACTTTAGCACCTTAAATGCGCGTTTTTTAATATACACATTATCATTACTAATGTTCAGAAGAATTTTTGCGAAATTTTAAAGTTTTGTTTAATATCGTTGCAAGAAACGTGAAGTTTGTGATTCCCTAATTCTGTTGACCGTTCGACTTTTTGAAGTAATTCCATGGCATAATTCACCCACCTTTAAAATTCCTCTTTTGCTTAAATTTGGCACCTTGTAGAATGTAACTCCCGGTATATTTTTGACTAAAATTTGGTATATTGGATGTTCCGATTAACACCGTGATGTCAGATTTTAAATAAAAAATTCGCTAAATGGTTTGAATGCGAGAACGAGGATATAAAAATCCCTGGATTGGCATTTTCAAAACGGTAGCAAAAAGAAGCGGTTTTATAAGACCTTTAAAAAAAAGTTCATTCGAATATCTCCGAAATTTGAATGGAGGACTCACAACTTAACAAGCTATATATGACAAGAATATTACCTACGAGAATTTTTATACTGCCGTCAAATTTGACAGATCAGTGGTGTTGAAGTAGCCTGTCACCAAACTACGTTCCAATAAAAATATTAAGTTCTACATTCCAGAAAGTTACGTTTCCATTTATTTATAACATCCAACGACGTCAAAACCTATAGACGTGGTGCCCCATTGTTAAAATGCCCTTTATTTTGACTCCAAGATTAAATATATCCATACTACTCTAAAAACATGCTACAAACAAAGACAGAAAGTCAACCATCAACCAACTATACACCCGGTGATTCCCGGTTATAGTTCCTCCAGAATCACACTTAGATATCGCATGTTTTTTCTTGTTTTGGGACGCCGGAAGCATCGGAACCTCACCTGAAGACTCGGGGGATGGTCTAACGACGCCAGCCTCCGAGCCCAGAGTCGAAATAAGTTCTCTACGGCTCGACAAAAAGGGGCAATTTCTGACAATCTCGCGACACTTTCGGAATAATTTAATGGAGCGCTTAGATTGTGATCAGTTCTGGGCGTCAAGCGTTTATCAAAACAAACCTGTCTATAGGTTCCGACGTCATTGATAACATCTGTGGGATGATTTTTGCAACGAGATTTTGAACTTTGCAACCATTTTCAAACCTGTTATATAGATTTTTGGTATATATGATTATCTGGAACTTCTTAATGTTAATTTCCATAAGTTTCCGTGCCAGGTAAGAGAGTGTACGACGGAATGAAGAGTATTGATGAAACACTGAAAAACGTTGTGTATATTTTAAAGATTACTTTGACATCATAATTTTTAACATACAGTGTCTGCCAGAAAGTTGAACACAAATGGGATTTTTCTTTAGTTGAAGTTTCCTAAAAAAATTATTCTTGATAAAAGTTGTTGCTTGTGCTTAAACTCAAAACCCATCCATACAAATTTTGAAATTTCTATTCGTATACAGGGAAGGTTGAAAAATATGAAAATTCCTCAAGAGTAAAGTACCCTTATTTTTAGAACTACAGCAGAATGACACTAAGAAAAGTTGTTTGGAATCTCAATACAATGTCAAATATGAATTCACAGCCACCTACTCGAAAGTTAAACTTTGCAGAACTTTCAGTTAAGTGGTTTTAAGATGCTAGTTGAACGTAAATAAAAATGATTGGTATCGTACTGTCATGCCGTGGTACAATCACGTTAAGATTTCAAAAATTTGATTCTTATGTGCGCCATTTTCTCATTTCGATTTTACTTCCGATTTTTTTGTCGAGTCGCATTTTTCAATCTAGCTGACGCATCAGAGTGACGACCTAAGAAATTGCAGCATAGATTTTTTACCTCGATCGATTTAGATCCGGTGTTATATTCTTGCAATCTTGCATAGTTGCATTTTGATCTCACACGATCATCACCAATGTGCGATATGGAATTTTTGCATTTTCTCCTTTATAAAATTTGATTTTTAACAACATATCATTTCTTAAGCTTATCACTTATTTATATATTTTATGTTCCTTATTTCACTACCAATGTTATTATACTCCAATAAACCTTGAAAAAAATCGAATTTTGGGACAATTTAAAATACTTGTGATCTAACAAAAAGTTCTCTTTTTTCTTGTGTCACAGTTATGAACATGCTCAAATTTTGTCATGTAGTTTTTATAATAATGTGGACATACATTTAAGATAATTTTGTGGATAAATATTAAGCTCATAAACTTTAAATAATTTTCAACATTCATCCAACCTAACTTAATTAACATGTCTATAATACTAGTAAACATATTACATTTTAAAATTATTCTCATAGCTATGTTCTGTAATCTGTAATACTTGTAATCGGTGCTTATCATTTTGTGAAGTCATATATAGAACTGAGCTACAAAAAGTGAAAAGAGGAATTATAATAGTATTATAGACAGTTATTCTTCCAAACATATTTAAATTGTCACTCACTCTACCTAGCACACAAATTTTCCTTGAAATCTTCTTACATATATAATTTACATGCTCTGCTTTATATTCATTCACTCTTTCAATGGCACAATTATTAATAAAAAAATAGTTTTTCTTCTACAAATAATTTACAAAGTTTTGGTGAACCTAATATCATAAATTTTGTTTTTGCTATATTTATTTGTAATTTATTAGCGCACATCCAATTATATACACTTAATAACTCGCTATTTAACTTTAACTCTAAATTTCTGTAATTTTCACTATAAAAATAAATAAGTGTGTCATCTGCAAAAAAATGATATTTACAATTTTGAAAAATATATGTCAAGTCATTTAAAAATAAAACAAATAATAAGGGATCTAGTACACTCCCTTGTGGTACACCAATTTCTACAAATGATTCATTTGACTTGAAATTTAGACACTTTAATATTTGTTTTCTATCATATAAATAATTTCGAAACCAATTAAGAACTACTCCGCCTAAACCATATTTTTCTAATTTCTTTAATAATTTAGACCGATCAACAGTTTCAAATGCTCTTTTTAAATCCAAATAAACAATACCTACAATCTTATTTTCATCTGTGGTCATTTTCCATTAGTTTATTACATATTGTATCATGTTTTTTTTTTCGGAATCCCGACTGAAATTTTGATAAAATATTATTTTTCTCAATATATTCTGTCAACTGTTCATGTACAATACACTCTAAAATTTTTTCAATTGCAACTAACATATTAATGGGTCTAAAATCTTCAGCTCGGTTAGAATTATTTATTTTTCTCACAGGTATAATAGTTGATATTTTTAAATTTTTTTGGGACAATACCTAACTCTAAAGAATCATTGATTTGATCTAATAACATTTTCCCAATTTCATTAAAATATTTCTTTATAAAACTTATGTCGATTTGGTCAGGACTTGTCTTATTTGGTAAATTAAAAACTATTTCCCTAATTTTAGCTAGACTTAGTTTTTCAAATTAATTCAAAAAATATATTTTTTCAAAATCAAAATCAAAACTCTTTTTAGTTACCTACAGGAATTTTGGATGCAATTTCATAGATGCTCTTAATATAAAAGTTATTGAAATTTCTGTCACCTCATAAATATTACATACAACATAAGTTTCTCTAAAGTGATATAACTTGTAATAGTCTTCCCTATATTTAATTGCCTTAAGATTATTATCGTTGAACCAATGATGACCAGGTTTTATTTTAATTTCAACTTTTGGCATGTAAGTATCAAATATTTGCAAATATTAGCTTGGAAATTTGTACTCTTAATTATTTCAATATTCATTTGAGGGTCATAACTATGATTTAATTGAGTTAATGCTGTTTTCATTAAATTATCATCAAGCATTTTTTTCTACAAAAATTGAATCAAAATAAGAATAATTTTCAAGAGTAATTTGAAGCATATTATGGTCAGAAATATTTGGATTGGTTAAAACTAAACACTGTATAAGTTTATTGTTTGAAATTACCAAATCAATTAAAGTTTTTCCACTCCAAAACTTTAAAATAGATATCATGTCTAACATAAAAAAATAACACCCCCTGTCTGATTACTATTAGAATTTAGTCTTATTATTATGGTAACATTATCTAAATTAATTTCAAAATCTTCAGCCTCACTTGTAATATGAGTCTCTATTAAACATAGAATACGTGGTAAATGTTTTGCAACAAAAAATGATACTTCATTGAAATGACTCCTTAATCCTTGACAATTTAAAATATAAATGCTACCCCCATTTTTGTTTGTAATAGTACTTAATTGATATTGGTTATTCCTTGCATTATCAAGTTTCTTCACAAGAACTGGACACTCTTTACAAAATGGTTGATGATTAGAATTTAGTTTTAGGTTAAACTTCTTGTTGAGATCATCACAGTTAGGACAAATCCATAGTTTGTTATCTGATGTGATTCAAGAGTAGGTATGTATAGAGAAACAAACACTTATTTAAACATTTTTATTTCTTGGATCTCTAATAACATTCATAGCTACTAGGGTGTTGATATATATATCTGTTTCTTCCCCCTTTTGTAGAGCATTCCTATACATATCAACGATGTCATTCGGATTGGTATTTTTATCCCATTTAAGTATTGGCATGTTGGAAGTTGTTGGAGACTCCATTAAATGCAACTCTCGTGAAAAGCTGGTTGGAGCTTTATTTCTAGATGGAAATAACTTTGATATAATGTTGATATATTTCCACGTTTTGCTAGGGTTTAGTCGTAATGCGTTCCCATATCGTCTTTTGTGAGCATTAGTAATGATCAACAATTCCTTATATATTTTTAGGTCAGTGTCATTAAAACCTTGTGGTTTGTTCTTCAATAGAAGTTGAGACAGACCTGGTGTAAGGGTAATTTTTTCATCTCCAATACATAATACGTTATCTTCAACGGTTACTGGTATTTGTCCCATGACTAATCCGTCATTGGTGTGTTGGATACCATAACTCCTAGGTTCAATCTCAAGTGACAGAGACATGTCTAACTGAGCGTGATTGTATTATAAAAGACTTATATATCTCTCGATCACAGGGCATCGATCACGATGTCGATAATGATTTCCTTTTATGCTTGCCCCTTGACAAATTTTTCATAGGGGTATCCAAGACTATTTATGGTATTCCATGGTTTTCGATAGTATTCCATGGTCTTTGATGGTATTCGATGGTATTCCATGGTATTCCATGGTATTCGATGGTATTCCATGGTCTTTGATGGTATTCCATGGTATGTCGCTTTTCGAGTCGCTTCGAGTCTCTTTTCGAGTCGTTTAGACGCTTTTCGAGAAGTCTAGTCGTTTTTCATAGTCGCTTCGAGTCGCTTCTTCTACTTGTACAAAGATTTCGTTGTAATCTAAGCACATTTTTTAAAGAAAAAGCTGAAACCTCGTATCTACGCCACTGAGGGAAGTTTGGAGCTCATACTGTTCACAATGGTGACTAAACTGCTAATACGTACCAAATTTGAAAGCGATAGAATTTGTTTAGAAATAAACTTTAAAAAAATCGTTTTTTTTTTAATTTTCAACCTGTATGTCCAAAAACGAAGGTAGATAGAACATATGTTTATAGGGAAAAAGTCTTATTTTTAGCCAAAGAATCTCTAGTTAAATTTGTTTCCAACAGTTGTGAGACACCCTGTATAGATGTGTTCCCGGAAACACGTCTGTGCATACCTATACCGTAGAGAAGTGAGAGTCAAGTTGGATACTACACGGCTGTGGAATTTTTTGACAATGACTACATTTTATTTATCAACATTCTTAGTTCAGATTGTAACTTTTTCTTATAAGATGCAGCCTCTTCGCAAAATTGAATATTTGTTGTTCTCAGACCCAAGCAATTTTTGTCCTCTGCTAATTTCCAGATGTACTTCTACTAATTCTTCCACTAAAAATTGTTTCTCCGTAACGCAATTTTTGCCTTGACACCTTTGTAATCTGACACCGTGGTATCATGTTTCATTTCCGGTTTCAAATTTCATGCTATTCGGCAGAAAACAATCTGATGACATAGCATGGTTGTTGACCTGCGGCGTTAGCATATATTTAGCTGATGTTGCAGTTTACAATGTGAGTCGATGAGTCAAGAAACCCATGAAATTTGACACCTTTGTAATCTGACACCGTGGTATCATGTTTCATTTCCGGTTTCAAATTTCATGCTATTCGGCAGAAAACAATCTGATGACATAGCATGATTGTTGACCTGCGGCGTTAGCATATATTTAGCTGATGTTGCAGTTTACAATGTGAGTCGATTATTGACCTGCTGCGTCAAGAAATCAGCGTATAATTTCGCTGTTCGGTAGATTGTTGACCTGACGTGTCAGAAAATGAAATACTTTTATTAATAGATAAGAATATCTAGAGCTATTCCTTTAGACTTATAACTTTTCAACGTTTTTTAGATTTCTTAACATTAATGCGGCTACTTCAGCCAACTTATAATCTTATAAAAAATAAGGAAGAATAATTTTGTAAATAAAATGAACGAAAATGTTCAAAAATATACTAGGAATTAAAGTAACCGCACCCAAAATTGTTATTAATATAGTCTATCAAGTGTCAATGAATCCTGTCAAATGCACTTGGACGTATTTATATGTTCTGCGCTCAGAAGCAATCGGAACATTCAGATTTGAGTTTCAATTTTGTAGGGGTAAATAAAAGATAGACTAGATTTCATATTTTATTTTTTACAATTTTCTAAATTTATGTTTTTGAACTTTTAATTTATTTCAATTTGAATTTCATATTTCAAATTTTGAAGAGATCTTAGATAAAATTCCAATCTTCTTTTGTAGTGTTGTCTGCGTCGCCTCTTGTCAGTGGGATTCATTCTTCCTCAAATTTAATATTCGTTGTCCTACCAATGAGGCCCAGACTCGTCAAGAAGATCTTCTTTCCGTTAGTGATTTCCCGGTTTATGTCTTCGATGCGTTCAGACGTCAATTCTTTTACGAACCGTGCAGGTAGCGCAGCTTGAAAATTTTCAAATTCGACGAACACTTTCTCCCCGTACCTTGTTTCAATTCTTCTAAAAGATAAAATTTTATGTTTTTCACCAACCACTAACTCTCTTGCACTCACAATTTCTTTTACGAAGTTATTTTCGTTCAACTGTTTCAGAAAAGACATATTTCAATATCGCGGGTCAATGACCCCTTAAAGGTTATCGATCTGGTAACCACTTGACCTCTAGCTTCAGGTCAAGGTTAATGGAACGTGACCCCTTAAAGTTCATTGAACCCGCAGGTCAAGGTTATTTTCAAATTTCCCGCCTTGGTGGCCATATTGACGTCACTTCCGTTCCCAGAAAAAGTGCCACGTGTCAAGGTGACCCGTTAAAGTTCATTGACCTTCAGGTTAAAAGGTGACCTCTTAAAGTTCATTGACCTTCAGGTCAAGGTTAATAAGGTGACCTCTTAAAGTTCATTGACCGGTCAAGGTTAACAAGGTGACCCCTTAAAGTTCATTGAACCCGCAGGTCAAGGTCATTTTCAAATTTCCCGCCTTGGCGACCATTGACGTCACTTCCGTTCCCAGAACTGTGAGCAAAGTTCAATTTTTCAAGGTAGAACCCAAGTGCCACGTGTCAAGGTAACCTCTTAAAGTTCATTGACCGGTCAAGGTAACAAGGTGACCTATTAAAGTTCATTGAACCCGCGGGTCAATGATCCCTTAAAGGTTATCGATCTGGTAACCCCTTGACCTCTAGATAACCTTCAGGTCAAGGTTAACTGAACGTGACCCCTTCAAGGTTAACCCGCGGGTCAATGACCCCTTAAAGGTAATCGATCTGGTAACCCCTTGGCCTCTAGATAACCTTCAGGTCAAGGTTAACTGAACGTGACCCCTTAAAGTTCATTGAACCCGCAGGTCAAGGCCATTTTCAAATTTCCCGCCTTGGCGGCCATCTTGTGACGTCACTTCCGCCCTGGAGTACCCTTTGCTATACTACTATCGTATCAGAAATGCGTGCGATGAATTGAGAAATGGCAATTTAATCGATGCTGTTCAATCCGTTAGGCGTCGAAGTGAATTATGTGTGCAACAGAATGGATCACATTTTGAACAATTGTTGAATGTTGTACAAATTTAGAATTATAAAAATTATTAAGAAATAATACTAGATTTGATAAAAATGTTAAAATGATAATAAAGTAATGTACCTCAAACCAAGTGCCAGTTTATTTTTAAAATTGTTTCCATAAAATTAAAAAGAAAATAGCTGAATCCGATAAGTGTTCCATAATTAATTTCTGTTATTTGCGATATTTATCAATAATCTTAGAAAACACATTTTTAGGCAAAAAAGGCTGAGATGGAAACGAAATAATTTATTTACTACACAACCGTGGCAGATACAAAAAAATGTCAAGATACACTTTTTGTAGAGAATTGAAAGAACTTTACGAAAAAAAATTTACGTTGATGTGAGACAGGTCCGTACTAATTACTTTTTAAATTTAGTGATAGTGAAAACCCATAACTCCACCACTGGTTATTTCAGGACCTTCATATTATCACTAAATATCGTAGTCAAAAAGGTGGTACTACACATCAAATTTGGTTTAAATATCTCCACTGGTTCGGACAGTGTAAAAAATACTTCATATTTTTTCCAACACTTCAACGCCCTGTATCTCGGAAACTAAGCTTTCCCCGATATATGTTGATATAAAATTTTCATTTTAGATTATCTTTTTCTATCTAATGTTAAAGTCCTACCACATAAAAGTGAACCACCCTGTATAATACTCGGCATAGTTATTATAAAAAATTGAATAGCTACGGCTAACGTATAATAATTATTATATTTGAGAAAGGAGGAAGATAATTCTCCGAAAGCTCAGAATACAAAGTTGTTGAAGTTATTGTTTGAGTTAACGTTCAAAGTTCCGCTTTTAGGCATTTATGAATTTTCCTGGTAACTTAAAAAAGTTCTTTTATGAGTTTGGTTCAGGTTTCTGTGGCGAAAAAACCAATTAAAAGTAAAATGGATAGCTACTGATAATTATAATCCTATGCCCTTAATTAATACCAAAAATTGGAAGGCAGAATTTTGTGGCAAGAGCTATAAATTGATTTCAAAATGTTAGTTATAATGTGGAAAAAATATAGAAACATAAAGGTTGGTACTTTTTATACCTACTTAGAATTTTTTAGAGAAATATTTCTCCAGGGTATGTGTGCAGGATTGTTCTGCCTCTTGGTTTGGTTGTATTGTAGGCGTATTAACGGTTATCCTAATGCACTGCTCACATCGTGGCAATCATTGTATTCATTTTCATTAAGTGCCTCATTTGCATAAGTAAATTCTCCACTTACGTCGTACGTTATCTTTCAAAAGACATTCATAGCGGTGTCTAATGGGCATAACAAACATACTGAGATATCGGCGAGAACTTTGTTTTGTCGCGCAAACAAGCATGTAATTAGAGAAGAATTATTGAAGTAACACAGTAACTATAATAACCTTTGATGCGGAGATTTCAAGCGCGATTTTTGCGTGGAGATGTAGAAATTTTGGTCCCGGTCAGTTGTCTTAGGACGACTTAATTAATCGACGAGAAATCGCTTCAGGTCGGCCTAAAGTAATTGACCGGGATCCATTTGCGTTGACGTTCCGGACTCCCTATATGACTACGTTTATCTCGACGCGTTCGATCCGATTGAGAGAGGTTTGAATTCACTGGATCGGACTCAAATAGATGGCGCAAACCCTACAGATTAAAATTCAATCCTATTTAAAATTTCAATTCGAGCCGCTATTTCCAAACAAAAGTTGGCCAGAATGTGCACCAACCTACTGTGGAATAAGTATAATGAGTTAATGTCCCTAGAGAGGATTGAAAACCGTAGGATTCAATACTGATGATGTAAACGTAGAATTATAATAGTATATTTCATTACGAGTCTGGAAATAAAGATTTTTCCGTGCGCGCGTGTCAAATTCCCGGGAAGTCATGCAAGCACGGAAAAATCTATTTCTGGACGTGTAATGAACGATATTTTTTATTATACTTCTTTGAAAACGGAAACTTAAAACATTTTATCGGCATATTATAATAAATTTAATTGACAAAAAATAAACAATGCAGACAATATAGTGTTTGATATGTATGATGCGTTTCCATGGTTACTCTCAAATTATTTCAAAGGTGCTTTGTTGTAAATTAGTTATTGTCAGAAAAGGTGAATAAAACGTCAAAAATATTACAGGAATGTATCTAAATATTGAAACACTTACGAATTAAAATACAAAATAGATATATGTTAAATATCAGAGAGCATAATATAGTTTCTTAAATTTAGTTTACTTTGCTGTATATTTCTATTTTAAAGCCATATATTCGGTATTTTTATTCAGCGCACGGAAAGTTTTTCCATGCGCTGTTTCCGTGCGCTAGCCCGAAACACCCCATCTTTCATTATTGCTAAAACAGATGAAAGTAAGGTGTTTTCAAAGAAGTATAATAAAAAAGATTTGACATAACTCAATCGGATCCATTTCAATCCGATCGAGTTGTCACGAGGTAGCGCCTCTTATTATTCCTTCACTCAACGGTGTAACATAATATCGTTGGGTGAGGATTATTCTTCAGTGAACGATAATAAAATAATAATAATAATAATAATACCCTGTATATTTTGCGGCGAAATATACATGGTGTGTCAAAAAAAGATAGACTAGAAGTGAGCGTCCCAGTTTTTTGAGACACCCTGTATATTTTGCCGCAAAATATACTACTGACAATAATTTTCCCGCTTTTGTGTATGTATACATTTTATTTTCGACCTTTGGATTTTCGACCTTTTTCCCGCCAATCATCATTTTCAATTATTCGCTAAAAATTAGAACTATTTTTTATTAATTCGACCTCTTGTGATGATTTATGATTCGACCTTTTGTGATTCGACCTTTTGTAATTCGACCTTTTGTGATTCGACCTTTTGTGTTTCGATCTTTTGTGCTTCGACCTTTTGTTTTTCGATCTTTTGTGATTCGATCTTTTGCAGTTTCTATATTTTGTTTTCGACATTTTGTGATTCGGCCGATTGTGATTCGACCTTTTGATTTTCCATTTTTTTTCCGTCAACCAGGTCCAAATGGCAATGTGACGTCATCGATATTATTTTCCCAGAAACATACCAGTTTTTCTCTATATATTGAAAGTCCTTATCATTCTCAACAACTTTTGTAGGGAAAGATTTTCTGTATCTTTTATCGTTCAAAATATACCTACAGGGTCAAAATATGTAAAAAAACATTTTTTTCTTTTATTTTGTTACATTTTGTTACCAGCTAAAAATAAAATATTTGAAAGTTTGAAGTATGTCTTATTATAAAATAGAACGTAATTATGAAAATATTCCATGGCTGACTATGTTAAAAATTAAAAAAAAAATAGGGAAAATTAGCCATAGCTATTCAATTTTTTATAATAACTATGCCGAGTATTATATTTTTGGAAAGCAAGAAATGGCCGATTTGATAAGGCCACAGCCAACTATGATTTACATTAAAAAAAAACACAAGTTTATGTCATATCTCAAAAATCACAAACAACATAAAAAATTGGATTAGATTATCTTATTAAGCCCAAAATTATCTACAATTTTTGTCTCAACAGTTTTTCTGTATAATCAGAAATAACGGAGCTACAGAGATCTGATGAAATAGCAAAAAATCACTATTTGCAAAATATCTAGTGAGCCATGAACTTTTTTAAAAATCCAAATGGGGCATTAGATTGAGCATTCAAAACTGCAATTCTTTCCCGATTTAACCTTTGTTCTAGCTCTGCTAGTTTCCGAGATCCCCATACTGGGCATCGAGAAAAACTCACCCTGTATAGAAAAAAACTGGTATGTTTCTGGAAAATAATATCGATGATGTCACAGCGGCCATTTTTCCAAACGTCAAAAAGCTAATTTTCGGTCATAATTGGACCTTGTCCCATTTAAGAACCCCCTTTCGAAATTTTATTTTGAGTTTTCGTGTTCCCGCTGTAGGCCTGGGGCGTCGAGTTTGGATCACCCTGTACAGGTGCGGCCTCATAAATGTTTCCACTATGCATGAGAAATGAGCAGAAGTCAAGAATTTCGTGTAAGTGTGGCAACGTTGTGCCAATTCTACGGCTTCTCAAATTAACATTCCCCTACATTCCCACGTACCACCCGAGGCACACGGGATATGCGTTGCGGTATTTTCAAGATTATTTATTTTATTAACACATACCATAAGAAACCGAATAATGTTACGCCCATCAGAAAATAAATCAATGTAAACAATTGAATTCGTAGTATTAAACATAATAAACTCAATGAAATTCAACAAGTATTTTTAAAGTTGGCTTTATGCAACACTCATTATCACTTGACAAATATGCGTTTTTCGGAGAAATTTATTCGAAAGAAAAAATTTCCTTTTTGATGGACTAGTTTGTGTAATACACAAGATCCAGATAGTTAAAAAACCCGAATATTGCTGAAACTTCTTCGGCTTTTAACTTTTTTATTTCAAGAATTAGCGAAAAAGTTTCTTAACGAAATCAGTGGACAAAATTGATTGCTTTAAGCCTACTTTATCAGAATATGGAAAAATGCCACGGTTTAGTGCTCTCTTTACAAAAAGTTACTCAATTAGAGCAGGCCAAGGCGTCAAAAAATACCTATTTTATGTACTTTCAATCGATATAAATCCACGACTGCTACGTATACCTTGGGCCTTGGGCTAGAATGATATACAGGGTGTTTCAGAAAAACCTTTCATAACTTCTGGAGCATACAGAATTTCAAAAAATAAAAATAAAATTCTTATTGACCGTGTATCTATCGTCTTTAGTTTCTTACATACACGCGCGTCCAAGTTTACTTTTTAAAATTGTATATTGATCGTATCTTCTAGTTTATACTAGGTACATTATTTAAATTTGCCACTGCGGTGTTTTTGAGGATGGAAAATAAGCTGAAAATGTCAATTTCTACGTATGTCTCAGAGGGCGCCACTTTTTGAGGTTATCTTTTTGGTATTGAAGGTCCATCATTTTAGTGCTGCAACAAAAAGGTACTCTTGTTTCATAACGATAAAATCAACCGTTTGCGTTGAAATTGGCAAAACGGGCTCCAAATCACGTGTTAACTAAATGCTACAGATAAACTTTACCATTTAAAACTGAGAAAAAAATCTCTATGAACGATGTGCCAAAAATTCGTTTTCAAAATGGAAAGGATTAAATTTGACAACATTTTGACACCCCATTTCAAGAAAACCAATAGTGATTTGATCAATGTCTATTTGGCATTTTTTCATCATTTTCAATGTACAGTTGGTCTGTAACATTTGAAAGCGGTAGGTGAAAATTTTATATTTCGAATGTTGGAGTTAACAGGTGTTTTAGAACAAGTTTTGCCAGTTTCAACGCAAACGGTTGATTTTATCGTTATGACACAAGAGTACTTTTTGTTGCAGAATAAAAAGATGCACTAAAATGATGGCCCTGCAAGACCAAAAAGATAACCTCAAAAAAGTTACGAGTGAAATCACCATCCAAAAATAGCGCAAGTGTGAGATACATAGAAATAGACATTTTTCAGCTTATTTTCCAACCCCAAAAACACAGCAGTGGCAAATTTCAATAATGTAGCTAGTATAAAGTAGAAGATACGGTCAATATTCAATTTTAAAAAGTAAACTTGGACGACCTGTATCTAAGAAACTAAAGACGATAGACAAACGGTGAATAGGAATTTTATTTTTATTTTTTGAAGGTCTGTATGCTCAAAAAGTTATGCCAGGCTTTTCTCAAACACCCTGTATAATTTTTTGAGAAACAAACGAATATTTAGAATGCTTGGCAAAATATGTACTTTGAAAGTTCGGTTAAGTAAACCTAAGTTTAATTAGCTTTTTAAGGCATACTAGAAATTTTTAAAAACATGCGAAATTCAGATTCATAACTTCACAGCACACTATAGTGTGAATTTTTAAAATTTGCCTCGAGGAATCATCATCAACTTCCAAATTATAAATTAGGCTAACGCAAGCGCTTCTAGTCTGTGCTTAAAGCAATCAATTTTTGCCCACTGATTTCATAGCGAAACTTTTTTGCTAACTCTTGAAATAAAATATTACGAGCCGAAGAAGTTCCAGAAATTTTCGAGTTTTTCAAAAATAATTCAGAAAGTAGGCCATCGATCTCGAATGTGTTTTTACTCAAAGCTTTCTCCGAAAAACGCATTTTTGTCAAGATAGGTATTTCCAAGTGACAATAGAATTTTTACTGATGTGAATTACCCTACTCAGTTTTAATTCTTTTTGCATTTCCGCGTTTATTTCAAGTTTTCCTGGAAACTAACACTGCAGTGCGCAAAAGAATACAAAGTGCATAAAATAGCTTTTAAGGGAAAAGTTAACTGAGTTTAATTGTCATAATAATATCCATGAAATAGAATTTTCTAAAGTTATGAGCTAATTTTGCTTGCGAATAAAAATGAAAGGTCGTTAAATTAAAATTTACCCTTTTAGTCAGAGGAAATTGCATCTTGCGGAATAATGATGTGCTATCAAGTGGAGATTCAAGTACGATGTTGTTTTTTATCATTATTTCTAAACGAATTAAAAATACACCGATGATCTAATTTAATGTTTATTAATGGTGTAAAAATAAAATTTAATAAATTCAAAGTTTTCCAACGATGATATTTATTTCGCATACCTTCATCCTTTTTATGATATTCGGGATACTATAAATACCTCCATAAATACATATAGGTATACGTATACAGGGTGTTAGTAGAGTAACTGACAAAATGTTAAGGGACGATTCCTGCGCCGATTTAAGCAAAAAGTTCATATGAACATAGTTCCTTAAGAGATTTCTTTTTGAGATACAGGATGTTGAAATTTCCATAAATATAAACAGTATGTCCACGGATGGGGTAAATAAGAGGACAAATGGACCAAAAATTTCATTTTTCGACAAAAAGTCATTCTTGATAAAAGTTTCTGCTTCTCGGAAAAATATGGCCCACGAAGAGAATTTTCGATTTTTTTATACAGGGTGTCAAAAAAATACAAAAACATGAAATGCGATCAAGAATAAACTGCCTTTATTTTTAAAAATATCAAAAACTTTTACTTAGAAAAGTTGTTTAGAATTAAAAGATGTGTCCGATTATCACTTTTCAAACAAATCAGCCAACTCCGATTTTTTTATTTCCCAGTGTGAAACTCCTTTGTTTTTAAAATTATCAAAAAAATTTATTTAGAAAAGTTATTTAGAATTAAAAGACTTTTCTGATTGTAACTTTTTAAGCAAATCGGACGACTTTGATTTAAATGGGTAAAAAATTGAAAAATCAGAGTCGGCGGATTTGCTTCAAAAATTACCCTCTGACACGTCTTTTAATTCTAAACAACTTTTATAAATAAATATTTTTGATATAAAAAGGTCAGAATATGACTTGGAAAAATTTCGGTTTTAAAAGAGTAATTTAGAAATTTCAAATTTTTCCTTGAAAATCTGGAATAAGAATTCTTTTAAAATTTCAAACAAGTTTTTTATTTAACGTTTTGCATTAAAATTTATAAAAAGCCAACTTTACTCTTCATCAAATTTTACGTTTTTGTATTTTTTGCATACCCTGTACAAAAAAACAAATTTTTGGCATCGTGGATCTTATTTTTAAAGCAAGCAAAAACTTTTATAAAGAATAACATTTTTTCGTATCTTTCAGTTTTTGGTCCATTTGTCCTCTTATTTACCCCATCCGTGGACCATCTTACAACACCAGGCTTACCACATTCCAGGACACTAGAAAGTATCCTTTTATTTTTTTATCTTTCTAAACAATACACATTTTAGTAAACCTGTATAAAATCATTCAATTTTAGCCTATATCCAAATTTGTCATTTGTAACATAGCTGTTCCTGGTATATTAATATCTACAAAAAAGGCCAACCACCAAAAGCAAAATACACAGCGAAAAAAAAACAAAATAATTATTAAATTATAATCTATTAATAAAACTTGTAATTTGGACACTGGTCATTTTAAAGGACAGGTTAGGTTTATGAAAATTTATGATGCAGGTAACTGCAAGTTAACCAGATCAGTCATTTGTTAGTAATAGATTTATTTTATTAATTCGAAGGACAAATACTCAAGGCATAGGACATGTCGAAATCTTTTATTTATAAGCTACTGTATATATTTATACAGTTTTAAATACTGAAAAAATAAAAGATGTACCAGTTTATAAAGGAAAACCACTTAAAGCTCAGACTGACGAGTAATACAGACAACTCCTTAGCAACATGTGTCAAAAGGAGACTCGCTTTTAGGCGAAATATATCTTAAAGAGATAAACATTGTGCATTTTATTTTACTTTAGGTTAATCTACATAGCAAATAGCAAAGCGAGTGTATTATAACCAAATTTATGTTTAAAATACTGTTTATTTTTCTAAAAAAAAATAGAGACAGCTTATATCTAACACGTCATTAAGGAGTTGCGAAGCTATTTATTTCCTGCTCAAAGTGGCAATGGTTGCTAATTGCTAAGTTCAGACGTCATTGCCTTATTAGCCGATATCAGGAACCTTCTTACATTATGGATGTGTACCCCGAGTACGTGTATGGACGATAATATTTTGTGTCCGCCATATGTTATTATTAAGTAACGCCTACCTAATTGTCGAACAAAATATTATCGAAGTAAAAAGTTTCACGCATTTCCGCAATTGGAGAACAACAGCTTGTTACTTTTAATTATTATGATTTTCTGTTAATTACAGTTAAAAAGCAATAGATAACGTATAATAATAATAATTTCCGAACATACATTCATTCCGCGAGTTCGGTAAGTAGGTAATTAGAACTATCTTAACATCTTAACTACAGAAAATTATAGGAAGCAAGCTAATTTTCTGTGCCATTAAGTACCATCACAGAAAATATAGTTAAATATAGTTCCACAACAGAAAGCTCCTTAACAATATCTGTCAAATAGACTCCAACTACAGACTCCAAAAGCAAGCAGATTGCATTTCCTATGAAATGATATTTTCCCAAAATATACCTAATCTTCCCAATTCGTAGATTAGCCAACATTTAATAGTGGACCTCAATATCAATGCATTTGGAAAATATTAAGCTTCGAAGTTGGAGTCCATTTGACAGCTGTCATTAAGGAGCTCTCTGTTATCTGAATATATTTTCTGTGGTACCATACAAAATATGTTATCATAATATTGTCATTAAAACATTCAGGGTATCTACTTTTAAACCTTGAATCCATAAAAATTTTATTTTTGGAGATAATCGCCTCAACTTTTTTGTTTGAAAGGCCTTCAAAAACCGCCTCTTTTGACGTTCCTACCATTTGCAAAATGCAACTACGATTTTTTATAGGTATCCCCGATTTTCACAAAAACCATCACAACGTTAATCAGGACACCCAAACCCTCACATACAATATTTGAACAACAAAGACACCTGACGAGAGTCAAGTGAGCCACTGAATTACTGAATGTCAATAGGACCACTCAATACAAAATATACAGGATGTTTTTATATGTGACATCTTAAAGAAATGTTTTTTTTTATAAACTTTATACGGGCAAAGATCATAATATTCTCATGATGTTTGATACGGGTCAAAATCGAGTACTTGTGTCAAAACCGCCCCAGACACTATAAACAAATAAAGTCTAAAAAATACAGAAGCGTGCCAGTCGGTGCAACATAAAACGCGCAGAAAATGTATTGTCTTAGACAAATGAGTTTGTTGAGAAAGGTCCAAATTTACATTGTTTTTTTATTTGTTGGTTGACATGTAAAGAAATAAATTATTTTTGTGTTTCTTAATATTCTGTCAATAATTCCAGAGCACTCTTGACCCGTATAAAGTTTCATAAAAATTAAGCATTTTGAAATGGCCCAGAGAAAAAAATACCCTGTACAGGGGTATTATTTAAAGATTGCTCGTCCGTTAACTTCTTAAATTTTGGGCCTAGAAAGATCTCGGCGCAATAGCTCAGGCTATTTTTTAGTTTTTTTAATTATTTTTAAAATCAAATTTCAAACAGTTTGAAAAATAAAAAAGGAAACAAGCCTTTTCTGGGTTTTATTTGTAATAATGTATCTACAGGGGTCGACCTTATTTATTAAAGAATAGTGTATAGTATAATAGTTTGTAAGAGGTTTTATACGGATCACATTTTTCAAGAAAAAAGTTTGTTAAACAGAATAATAAAAGCCAACTTGCCTGTCATGTATTCATATCAAGATTAAATGTTTATTCTTCTTTGCCGTATTCCACAAATGGTCCTTTGAACATTGTATGGCAATGTTGACGACCGAAATTAAATTCAGTTATTAATAAATTAATAGCAAAACCAAAAGTACTTCATTAATACAGGCTAAAAATTATAAGGCATATTTATGTCTTTATGTTTAGGAATCCTTGATAATACAGCAATTCTAATTTTAAATTTCCAATTATGAAGAAGCAGGTACCTACACAAACACCTATGCCTATTTGGTGCCTCAAAAGTTAAGTTAAATTACAAAATTACTTACCGATGGATTATTATCCTCAAACATTTTAGTTTTGGCGGCCAGGGAAGTGACACAAGCCGTACAGCTAAGCATAATAACTCGAAAAAGTATCTAAATACCACATACCACCTATCATCATGTCAGATATCAAAATATTGTGTCAAAACTTGGTTACTACTTAGGGCGATTTCCGCCTAACGTATTTTATAATACACAACACATAGAGCTTTGACTTTTCCCTGGAATTCTTTATTCAAAGATAGGATAAGATCACTGAGCTCAATGATAAGACTAATAAAAAGAAAAGAATATACAGATATAGATTTTTTTCTGTTTATTTTGTGAATCTAGAAAACTACTACAATTTTAAAGTGTAGGGTAAAATGTTGAAAGATTAGAGTCTGAATTAGTTTTTTTATATATTATATTTTATATATTTTGTTCCAATTTCTTTTCTTTTTCCAGATCTACCTTCAACGACGGATGACATGGGACGGGTCCAAGTTGCTGCGACATACCCTGCAGTTCCTCGCTGTACTGTCATCAATATTCACAGCGATGACAAGAGTGTCGGACTACAAACACCATTGGAACGATGTGCTAGCGGGGTTGCTGATTGGTGCAATTGTAGCTTCGGTCGCAGTGAGTATATTGTCTGTTGGTTATTTTACTGCTGTGGGTAGTTTAATTAAGCCCGATTTATAAACTTTGCCGTTGCCTCTCCTGCCAATGAAGTGCCTTCTTAAGGGTCACGTGGGAGGTCACATGCTTTCCCAGTTTATCAGCTGATCATCTGTATTGATTTTGTGTAATATTTTTAATATTAATTATCCGAAATAACCCTACATAGTAGCATAGAAGAAGTCTTAGTAGATTCTTCCATGATAGTAGTAAGTAAAATGGATTCACAGTTGCTGAATCAGAATATTGAAATCGAACGACTTCGCTCCGATGACTATGATTGTTGTTTTATGCTTTATTTTTCTAGCGTTGATAACACGCCGGCGTACAGAAAATTCTAAATGGAACGGGAAAAGTTTATAAACGACTTGGAAATAGCAGCTGTGTCAACGCAAACGCGTAGTACTATTTTCTTTGTGGTGAACGTCAAATGGAAACTTCAAACGGCAACATCAAACGTCAAAGTTTATAAATCGGGCATTAAGGTTTTGCTTGTCACTGTTTGTTAATAACCAAAAACGTATGAAATGTGTCTTCTTATTCCCGAATTGTGCGAGAGGTTTTAATTGTTATTTATCTTTTTAAAAAAATTTTTTCTTTGTCCAAGTATCCTACTAAATATAATACAATTTGGTCAAGACCCCAAATTCTTTGACCAAAAATAATGCGACTTTTCTTGTGCCATTTCTCATTTAGTTGTCTACACTTAAGAGGGGGTTGCCGACAGCGAAAGTGACGTTAGATTTCGTATTTTTTTAAATTGTATAGCATAAAATCTAATAACATTTTACCTGGCAAAAATTTAGTACAAACATCTCTGTCTTCATTTTAATCATAAGATCTTCAAAGCATATGCACTGGAATTATTATTTTTTCCAATGTTTTCATAACCTATAAAACAAAACGCTGCATTTAAGATCTTATGATTAAAATGAAGACAGAGATGTTTGTACTAAATTTTTGCCAGGTAAAATGTTATTAGATTTTATGCTATACAACTTAAAAAATACGAAATCTAACGTCACTTTCGCTGTCGGCAACCCCCTCTTAAAAATATAGGGTGTCAAGTTGATTTAAAAAAATAATTGTAGTATTAACTCCTCTGTTCTTTACGATTTACAGTTGAAATTTGGCATAGATGTATTGGTTTTTTTTTTAATAAAAAAAATTCAAACGGAATAAAACGGGTATGTTTAACATTTGAACTCTCTCAACTGTGGTACGCGCCTATATGTTTTGTTTGTATTTTTCTCGCTCTTGGAACATTTAGATTTAAAATTCGGTTGTGGTTGCAACTCAATTGGCTATTTTTAATTGAAATTTTAATAGAAGTCTGGTAGGCATTTTTTCTAAAGAGCAAACCAGTATCTATGAAGTTAGTGATAAATCTCAGGTTAGGATAAATAGTTAATTATTTTATATGTATAAATCACATTAAGTTGGTTGTGTGGTTAATGGGGGTGCTGAAACCGAAAATGCTAACAAAAATTTCTTTGGTTTTTTTAGGGGATGATTGGGGATGGTCTCGGATTTGTGCTAGACCGTAAGACGTACGACTTCGACCCCGTAGGAGAAATTGTTTAGAGCTATCCGGGCTGCATTTTTGTTCACAGCGGTAAAGTCGTCGGGTTCATTTAGATTTAGAGGGTGAACCAACAATAAATAGGAATGGATACATTACCAAAGGCAACTTGTATTCTTTCATGATTTTAAAAACATGTCTTTTTTGGCACATTCAAGGTTTCCAGTTTTTTGCTACGATTTAGGATATTTTGTAAATATAAGTATCTCAAAGCATATAAAATTATAGTGCCTACGTAATATGACAGGTAGAAAATGTCATTTTGAACAAAAAGTTTCCTATAAACATGGGTCCCGAAATGCATATTAAAAAAGTTACAGGGTGATAAAGGTACAGTTTGAAAAACATATTTTTTTTTTAGTTAAACGGCACTGCACTCACAATATTTTGGCACATTCTCAAAAATTGTTCCTTTACGTAATATGACAGGTTGAAAATGTCATTTTGAACAAAAAGTTTCCTATAAACATGGGTCCCGAAATGCATATTAAAAAAGTTACAGTGTGATAAAGGTACAGTTTGAAAAACATATTTTTCGCGAAAACTTCTACAGAAGTTATGACAATTTAAATGAAACTTGGTACAGTCCTTCAGTCGCTAAAGTGCAACAATTTCGTGTAAAAACAATTTATTCCCATCGCCCAGAGACGGAGGGGCGGGGTAGCCCAATGGGTTTTATACTCCTTTCTTTTTGAGGTTATCTTTTTGGTCTTCCAGGTTCGTCATTTTAATGCATCTTTTCATTTTGCGATAAAATCAACCGCTTGCGTTGAAATTGGTAAAATGTGCCACAAAACACCTGTTGACTCCAAAGTTCGAAAAATAAAATTTTCAACTACCACTTTCAAATTTTACAGAATAATTGTACCATTTAAAGTTACAAAAAAATCGCTATGAACAATGTACTAAAAATTGTTCGCTTTCAAAATGGAACGGATTGAGCTCGACAAAATTTTGACACCCTATTTCAAGAAAAGCAGTGATGTTTTACTGAATGCCTATTAGGCATTTTTTTCTTGGTTTTGAACATATATCTGTAACATTTAAATGCGGTAGGCGATAATTTTATTTTTCGAATTTTGGAGTTAACAAGTGTTTTGGAACACATTTTGCCGATTTCAAGGCAAACGGTTGATTTTATCGTTATGGAACAAGAGTACCCATTTCGAGACCCATTTATTGCAAAATGAAAAGATGCACTAAAATGATGAACCTGCAAGACCAAAAAGATATCCTCAAAAAAGTTATGAGTATAAAACCCACTGATCTACCCCGCCCCTCCACCGAGGGGCGATGGGAATAAATTGTTTTTACACGAAATTGTTGCACTTCAGCGACTAAAGGACTGCACCAAGTTTCATTTAAATCGCGTAACTTCTGTATATTTTTCAAACTGTACCTTTATCACCCTGTAACTTTCTTATTATGCATTTTCAGGCCCATGTTTATAGAAACTGTTTGTTCAAAATGACATTTTCTACCTATCATATTATGTTGGCACCATAATTTAGAAACACCATGTATATCGTTGGGGTGAACAAAATGGAGGGAAATTTCGAAAAATCAGTTTTAATTCAATAACTCGCTTGGGGATAATCATACGATTTTCGGTCGAATGCAAAGATGTAGGTATCCCTCAAAATTCCGCGTCGACTGATTATAAAATCAAGTCTATAAAAAAATGCAGACTCCCCTAAAAAAATGAAATCTTCAAAAAAATTTGTTTTGAAAATAACAAAAAGCTTTCATTTTTCGGAAAAGCTTTAAATACACAAAATGTAGATTACTATTCTCTACGTTTTATTTTATACAGAGACATGGGCGCCGACTCCGCGGGTGCTCCGGGGCTCGAGCACCCGGCCAAAAATTTGGCTGGGTGCGGAGCACCCGGCCAAAAGATTGGCCAGTTGTTGAAACCTCAAGCAAAGGTGACAAGGTGACAACTAAACAATTTGAAAATATTATATGTCAAATGTTCCCCATAAAATCGCCCATAAGGCTAATCACTTTTGCGTTATTTACGCAAAGTTATTAGATAACTAGTCGTTTTTTGTTTTTGTTTTGTTTTTTTGTTTGTTTTTGTTTAAAGACCGCGTCTTAAAATTCAGCCAGCGCCGGTTTTAGGGGGTGCTAGGGCGCTAATAACACCCGGCGGTTAATTTTAGGAGGCGGTATAAGCTGGTCTAATAACTAAAAATAAATCACATTTTGTTGCTATGTCGCTCACGACGCGACACCTTCATTTTGATCGTCGTCTGCATACATAACACCTGAAACGTTCTCCTATTCATCATCTTATTCATCTGTACGTTGAAGATTTTACTCCCACCCTGGATTTTTGGACGAAAATAAAAATTTCCAAGTGAAAATATCCTAAACGCAGAATATACAACATTGATTTATTGATTGAATATAAATTGGAAAATTGTCATGTAATAATGTGTAACATAGATACATTTATTGAAAAATATACTTATTATTGTCAAGTAGCTAACTACCGATTCCACGAGACTTGTCTTTTCCCGTACATAAGCCCATCAGGTCTGTATATGGTTTGGGGGTTCAAGCCCCCTACATTGAAAAAAGACGAAAAATACATTATACTGTTATGATTTTGTAATTTCCTATATCTCTTTTAAACTATCTGTGCTTTATATTTCTAAAAAATTTCGCCTTTGGCGCATTTTAGTAACTAAACACCTCTGCTTTCTTTTGTATAGCCGGTTTAAAAAGCAATGATTTTTATGGGCTCACACTAAAACAAATATCGAAATTTCTATTGGTCACAGTTGTTCTATAAAAGAAGACCGAGTAGGACTTCTTGGCTACAAATGTTACGAGTCATAGTGAACAAAAAAAATTACCACCAGTTAACAAGAATGTGTTTTGCTTGGAATTTCTTTTCCCTAATTTAAACTGTTTGACCTTGAATATTTGAAAAATTTTCGCCTGCGGCGCAATTTTGTACCGCAAACATTCATTTTTATCATTATTTTTTTTTAAATTTATGGCTACCACCAAACTAAAAAGTTTAGCTTTTTGGAAAAAAGTAAAAATTGAAAGAAAAGATAAGGCGTTTTTTAAACTTAGCACCCGGCGATAGTCAAGCTAAAACCGGCGCTCAGCGGCCTCTCATTTGTTTCCCTTTGGAGGAAGTAAGAGACAGATATCCAGCTGATTCATCGGGATGAGAGTCCGCTGAATTTCTTATAGAAATACCTTTATTTTATTTATTTCTATTTACGTTTTGTTTTTTTAATCATCAGGGTGATAACTGTTCGTTTTTTGTTATTTACTTTTATTTTATATTTATAAATAAAAAAAAATTAAATAACATTTTGGGGGGGCACCCAGCCAAATTTTGAGAAGTCGGCGCCTATGTACAGAGAGCACCCGAAGTTTGGAAAAAATTGATAAAATCTCTATAAGCAAGGGAAAAATCGCGCGGACGGCTTGGGTCAACCTTAACTTTGTATTGACGTCACATGACGCATTTATAATATGGCAAAATTTGCGCATTACAGAGATAAAGTTGACGTGTCCCAACGATTTTTTCTGTTTCCATAGAGATTTTATTGAATGTATTCCAACCTTCGCGTGATCACTGTATGAAGCACCCCCGAATTACGCATTCCACTGGCACTAATCGAGGGTTGAAAATTCAAAATTAAATTCCGGGAAAACTATTGACCGTACGGACACGCTACATTTTCAGATACATTTTTGTTCAGTACGCCGAAATCGTACGTCGCCATTTTGGGGGTAAAAAATCTAGGGTAGTATATCAAAAAACAGTTGTTTTCGATTATCTCTGTAGGACTTTTTCTTCGATTTGCCAATTATATTGATATAATTGGCAAAGATGTAAATCTCGAGAAGACGCGTCGATTTACTACAAAATCAAGCGCCTCCAACAATTTTTTTTGAAGATTTCAATAATTTTTTTTATGTGTGTTTTTTTTATCGACGCGGAATTGTGCAAGTTATCGAATTAAAACTGATTTTTCGAAATTTACCCCCATAATGAATCCTGACGACTTCACCTTTCTAAACAAAAATGTAGCTCGGATTAAGACTATCCCCAATCATCCCCTAAAAGAAAACCATAGGCATTTTTGTTAACATTTTCGGCTTTAGCAACCCCATCACCCTCACAGCAACTGACACACAATCATGCAACTAATATTTTTTTCTTTTTTCGGCCTTTTTTGATTACAGCATGCCTGTACTATGCAGCAAGTGATAATAATAAAATAAAATAATTTCCAACAAAGGAATATTATTTACTGTTATTAATCAACTTTATTTTTAAATGTTGTGAAAATAAACTCCTGTGAGATAAATAAAACAACTAATCAACATTTAAAACTAATTAACTATAACGTGCTTCTAGTGGCTAAGCTAATGTGCATTTCTAATATTGTTGCAGGCAAAATTCTTTGCAAGGTTTTGGGATAGGCATTTAGACGCAAAGTACATGTACACACCAATTTAATATGCTAATATTAAGTACATTTATGCAGTGTGCACATTCATTTTATCACAGGTACATACTTATTTTTTTCGATCTAATGCTTTTTCCTAACAAGTAATATTAATTACTGTTTTAATTTCCCATTCTTGCACATGCCAAATATCAAAATCACCAATAACGATTCCATATTAAAATTCCATCTTCACGGAAATGTTATAGTGATTCTGACTGTCTATAGAAAGTGTCCCATTTTTGCTATCTACGGTTTTACTTTTGATTTAAAAATTAAGAAAGACGTTCAAAAAATAAAATATGTTTGAGGAATAAATTTTAAAATAGTTGGTTGTAATAATTCTGAGATATATTTGGAAAGTGACTTTTTTTAAAAGAAATGCATTATTTCATAGAAAACCTTCAAGTCTCCTTTCGTTAAATAAACTCAGTTCTACAGTTAGCAATATTGGGATAGCTGAAAATAGGCAACCCTGTATGTATATAGAGCTAGGCAGTAACAATGTCCCTGGATTAGAACAGTCAAGACCATTCTTGTCACTTGATTTTGGGTACTTTTGAATAAGACATATCTACTACCCAGCTATCCTATGTATCTGACACAACCTCCGATAAGAATGGTTTTATTAGGATCGCCTTTCACTTCATCCTTTTTGCGGGAACTTTTTTCTGTGAACCATTCAGATTGCTCACATTATGTCCCAGATGAAGTATGATTGGTTTAGAAAAAAGTTCCCGCAAAAAGCTGAATTAGTGGCCTTCCACTTTTTTCTGTAAACCAATCATATTTCTTCTGGAACATATTTTGAGCAATCTGATTGGTTTACAGAAAAGAAAATGCTGCAAAAAGCTGAAGTGGAAGGCGGCCCTAACAGTTAAAATTCTTGTCAAATTATGCTTTTATACCAAAATAGACTGTAGGTGATAAATAGTTGTCATTTGTCATACTGGGACATGAACAGATTTCCATCCCGTTTGTAGCTTCCATCAAGTCAGATGTCTACTTGTGTCCTAACTCTGTTAAAATTTAGGAACTTTAGGCAGTAGCAGTCGCTAACCTACTACAACAAAGCAGTAGCGTAGCTGGGGGTCTTGGGGCCCCGGTGCAGAATCCTGTATGGGGACGCTCCCGCTTGTAGTCCAGTAACTATACACTTTTTCAAATGAAAAAATTGCGGGAAAGTAATTTTTTAAGGATAGGGTTGGTTTCTTACTTATTTCTAATAAAAAACACTGATAAAAATTTTATATAAAAAAGTTATCTGCAACCTTGCTTTATCAATTTCTTTTAAAACTTTATTATTTTACAAGTTACCTACTATACTTAATTCGTAAAATAAGAAAGTTACAAATAAATAAGAAAAATTTTAGGGAATTAAATTACATATAGGTGTGGCTTTTGTCAACATATTTTTTTGTTAAAAATAAATAGGAAACTACCTCAATTACATTCTTCATTACCAGATTCTGAGTGTCATCGTTTGGTTAGAAGACAATCCAAAAACAATTCGGGAAAAAATCAGCTGGTCCGCAATATATTTTTTTTGAGGATTCATATTAATATACACACGTAACATAATCATAATTGCTACTGAGTGTTGAACAAAACGACTCTGTGACTGTTGTGTCTGGAAATACTCTGCCGGCGGGCGGTGTCGGGTCGGTCACAAAAAATACTTGAGTGTTAATTTTTAATAAATGTTTTCGCCTTTTTGGCGATTAAAAAATACTTAGCTACGCCACTGCAACAAAGTCAAATGTAATTAAATTGAAGTAGGTAGCTGAAAAGTTGGCAAGCAAGGATAAACCTATACTGACTTGCTACTAGACCCTTTGCAGTTAGCTGCATGTAGAAATACATAGGGAATACAAAAAAAGTTATGGTTAGGTACTGATGTCTTTGTCAGGAAAAATAAATTGCAAATGAGGGTTATTAATATGAAATCTGTATTAGGAGAGTTTATGCAGTGAGTCATAAAGTCCTCCGTTTGATTACATCAGATCGTTGACAAATTAAAATCTATTATGGATAGAAGGGAAGACATAACATTATTGAAAGTAAGGTGTAAAACTACCTAACATTTAATAAGATTTAAACAATATGTTTAATAACAACTTAATAGTATAGATGGCAAAAATGTCCGAGCATTTATGATTTTGAGCAGGACACTTTTAAAAATGTCCGCCGAGGCCTCGAGCATTTATGGACATTTTTGAAAATGGTGCCATTCGATTGCTTGTGAAAAGACCTTTAAAACAAGACCCCATATTTATGCATGACTTTTGATTAAAAAAGTATAAAGTAAAACAAAAATAAAAAAATTAAAATATGTAAAATAAAAAAAAATGTTTCTAGTTACAGACGAAGACAGATTTAAAAGACCCAACACGTAGGTATTATCGTTGAGTGAGGGAATAATTTTACTCAATGGTATTATGTAGGATGTGGGTTAGTTACAAATACTTTTTATATTTTTGTTACTAAATCTAAATAACTTCTTTATCTGTACTGGAAGCCTTTGAACATTGAATTAAATGTTTTCTCATTCTTCCTGTATGGGCAAAATATTCAGCTTTACAAAATTCACAAATAGCATATTTTAATTTTTGGTCACTTCTTTTCTTGAAGTAATTCCAGACTATTGAATTTTGTTTTACCTACTATTTTGCAAAGTAGGTACACAGTTCGCAATATTCTAGTTTAGAATTAGAAACGGTTTTGTAGTTTTATAGGTTAGAAATGGAGGTATTTTTTTTATAAATGACCATAAATGCTCATAAATGACCATAAATACTCACAAGTGACCAGAAATCCTCATTAATTCTCTAACTGACGACATTTACATATATAAATGATCATAAATGCTCCAAAACTGCCAGACAATGACCAAAAATGGCAAGACACTTTTAAAAATGTCCTGCTCATAAATGCTCCTAAAATGCTTCTGCTCATAAATGCTCCAGCCATCTATACTTAATAGTCGGAATCTGAAAATCAATGTCGTGAGAATTTCATTCAAAATCTAAACGTATTGTTTGTTGTTTAAGTTTCTCTACTACCTCCCGTTTCAGAAAAACGAAAAACTTAGCAATCATTTTGCGGCAGGCAGAACTTTAAAAAAACTATTTTTTCCTATTGGCATAGCTAGGTTTTCTGTGTTACAGGCCTATTCTATAGTTTTCGAGATGCAGTGTGATACAGTTAAAATCAATGACCTCTTCAGAAAAAATACCCATTAATATACAAAAATGTGTCCATTCGTGGATGTGGTGGTTATAATGCGGCCCTGTTCAGTGAGTGTCCACCCCTGCCTATTGGTTACATTCACTGCATCTTGAAAACGAATTAACTATAGGTAGAACTAGTTTACATCCACCGATGACAATTTATCCTGTTTATATCTTACATTCAACCTGTCAAAAAGTTTAGGTGCGTGCTAGCTTTTATGAATTATTGATGTCTAGGGTCATTTGCCTTTTAGCAAGTCACTAAACAACTGCCTAGCTCCACTTGTACATAATATGTTCACATGCTTGACTGATACTGATATTATGATTTTTGATGTCAAAAAATAATTATTAATATAATTTCTATTTATTAAACTAACCTACTTTTGTTACAGGCACGATTCTTCTCAACGCTTTTTAGAAAGGAATACACAGTAACTGACCTAACGAAAATGGAACACTCAGAATTGTCAAACTTAAATGGAAATAATACAGGCCATCATAATATAGTGTAAATTTGTAAACTTTGAAAGTATTATTAGACTTGAAACGTACGCTTGGTAAAGCAAATTTCTTACCAACAATACCAACGACTTTAAAAGTATCCCTCTAAGTCTGTTTAATGAGTATACTTCGGTTCAGTTTTAGGTAACAATCCCAATTGAAGATGTCGTTCTTAATTTCTCTTTCGGGTTTTTCTCTTTTAAAAACAGATAACCTTTTCCAGCTATCAGAGAAACACATTGTTGATTCGATATAGTTTTTCATTGGACTTCTTTCGTTTGCCGGACTGTACCTAATATTTGTTAAAAACTGTTTTATTTTATTGCAACTGACAGCTAAGTTTGAAGTCCATGCAGAGAGACGAACCAAAATTTTGAATATAAGTAAACGCGATATTAGAAATATATTCAAAATTTGGTACTCTGCTTTAAAATAAGCTTGTCAGTTCGGATAAAAAAGACATTATGTTCAATCCAAAACATTTACTAACAAAAGGACGGGTCAGAATTTTACGTTTTTTTTTGAGGTTTGAAAAGGTTGTCCATTGGTTGGTTGTCTGATTATTACAGCAAATAATCAGAGACATAGAAATGAACATTTTTTTGTATTTTTAAGACCTATACAACAAAAATCGTTTTGTGGTGTTTAGAAACTGTACATAAGTTCAAGAATACAGCTTTTAAATAACTTGAGATTTGATTTGCAAAAATCATTAAACCCTCCTATTTTTATTTAGAAAAAAACATTGGGATTGTTAACTTGAATCTGGTGTAATCGCTGGAAATGAAGTTATTTCAAATATATCTACTATGAAACAATAGTGTAAAACACAGAAATATGCAATGTATTTGCTGTTTACTCGAATTAAAAAAAAATTCTTCCCACTTTCGAATTACCAAGAAACCATAGGAATTAAATATATTCAGGGTGTTTATAAGTATACAAATACCTATAATACTCGTTTGTACCATTTTCATATTGCAATTCACTAAATAAATCTACATATTACAGGATTAAAGACTATTTGCATTGGGTGCTAATTTTTTGTAAACATTATGTCTGTTGAGTTGACAGTAAAAATCTCTGATAAGTAATACCTTCCTGATGAATAAAGATAAAATTTATGATTGACAATTATTTATATTTTTAGCTTACTGAAGAATTAACTATCTGAAATATAATTTATGTAATGCTGGCCATTACAATAAACCTCCATATTATGTGACACCGAATGAAATTATTTTTGAAGAAATGCAATAATGGAAATAACCATTAGTACATTTTAGAATTTAGTTTTAGTTCATCTTGATTAGAACTGCGTCTGCTGATATCAGAAAAAAAATTGATGATTTTATTTTATTATTATTTGATGATTTTATTTTAGGACATATTTGTCGTAAAATAGTTGAATCTGAAATATATGTCAACTCCTCACTGTCACAGTTGTCTTTCATTATGTCAAATTGTTCCAAATTTTATTCAACTAGATTTTAGGCATTGCTTAGAGATGTGTATTAGTTTTCCGGTTATAAATCTAGTTAAATGAAATTGTTTTGAATGATATTTTTCCTGTCATGTGAAAGGCAATTGTGGCAGTAGAATTGGCGTATTTTAAAATTCACTTGCAAATATTATTGTTGAAGATATTAAAGAAAATCATCAAAGTGTTTCCTCTGATATCGAAGCATTGTTTTTAAGGTGGCCTGGCCTCCTCACAGATCTGATAGTTGATAGATTGGTGTCAGCTGAAACCGAAGTTTTGTAAAATTTTAGGTAGTTACAATAAAGAGTACTCTCCTTAGCACATGTATCAAAAATTCAGCCAGTTAATAAATTTTGTAAACAAAATTACCTGAAAATCGTCAGTTAAAATCGAAATCTCTGAGAAGTTTTAGGAATTTCTTTTTGACTTTTAAATTTTAGGTATATTGTCAATAAAATCTAATCAACCGAATTGGCTGAATTTTTTGCATACATAACATTTTTATTATGTAAAGGTGCAATCTGGTTTAGGTGTTTTGCGGTGGTCACTGTGGACGATCGTAAATGTCAGAATTGCTCTTTGGACCGGGAGATAGTGACAGATTTTTGGACGTGATTTTACACAGTATGCCTTGCGAAGGGCATTATGTGGCACATATTCTCACAATAATAAGGTATGAATCAGAGAGTCATCCTGGGTTCTTCGTGTGAAAAACGGAGTTTTCAATTATTCGAAAAATATGCGTTTTGATATGATTTTATACAGGCTGCCATGTGTTTTATAATGAAGTTCAAAATGAAAATTCCTCGGAAAACCATAGGCATACCGTTAGGGTGGGTCCAAAGGGCTATTATTGCCACGTGATCTTGTATTTTAATAATTAATTTTTCCACGTTTCTGAACAGGCTGCCAATGAGAAGTATGCAAGTTCTTGTTATGAAACTGCTGAAAAAAAGATGGCATACCGTTTGCGCATGTCCAAGTACACTTTACATCGAATAACTCGTGTAAATGGTTAAATAACATTCAATTTAAACAGTACTTGGACAGGCGCGAAAGGTATGCCATCCTTTTTTCAGCATTTTCATAATAAGAACTTGCATACTTCTCATTGGCAGCCTGTTCAGAAACGGCAGCCTGTATAAAATCATATCAAAACGCATATTTTTCGAATAATTGAAAACTCAGTTTTACTGAGTAAAATCACGTCCAAAAATCTGTCACTATCTCCCGGTCTAATTCCTCACATTATCTCATGAGAGCGGTCTCCTTAGCGGGTAGAAAATGACCAGTTTTCATAACATATAGAGAACAGTAGGTGCCATTGATGACCATTGCATGTGTCCAACGTAAAACACCCAAACCAGGCTGTGCCTTTATAATAATGGACAGCATCCCCTTTTAACCGCCTACTTTAAAAAATCACCGAGTTTAAAAGTTTTTTTGTGTATAGTTGAAAAGTAGATCCGTGAAGCAGCCACCTTAACATCAATAAAATAATAAATCCATGTATTTGAAACCCAGAATACATACACAGTTTTTGATGTCTGGAATGTCTAGATATTGCATCTTTTATCTTAATTCAGTCCTGAGGTTTTCTGTCAACTAGACAAGCACTCTTTGAAGACAGTTTTTGTGCAGAGATGCTAAATACTATTTTAGGATTTTAGTACTTTGACACTGGAACATGATCTAGGTCTTGGAAAACCCCTTAAACATTTCATTTTTGTCTACAGAATGTCCCAATTTCAATCTGTATAAATAATGTGTTCTGAGGCGATAAAACTAGACCAATTGCTATAAATTAGATTTGTTCATCTTTCTACTGAAATTTTTACAAGGTGTATATTATATTTAAATACCCGAATAATGTAGTTAAATTAAAAGACATAGTAATATAGCCGTCAAGTGAGAGATAAAATCTTATAGAACCTAAAGGGTAACATATTACTATATTAACCACCAAATTTTCACTTGACAATAGGGATAGAAGTAGCTTATAGCAACTGGGTTTTCACTGTATTGTTAATCTAGTTTGGTATTCTGGCGCAGCAATATAACTTGTGATTTTGGAATAAGTTACGGAAACATTCAAACTTTATAACATGTTTGTGTAGATATTAATGTATAAGGTTATATTGCATTTATTTCTCTTATAGAAATTAATCGATGTCAATTCAATATATCCTTTGCTTGGTACAGGTATTACTGTCTTTTATGTATATGTATTTTTATTAAAATTAATGGTGTTGAAGTTTACTTATTTTACAAAATTAACTTTTTAAGAAAACAGCAATACTGAGAAAGAAAATTTGTGGTCCTATTACAAATAACTAAAATTTAAATTATTGTTAAAATGCTTAGTATTAAAAGGCATACTCTCTTTGTACTTACCCATCACAAGGGAATTGTTGTAAAATCATAAATATGAAGTTATATTTATTTTGCCTGGGATCGTCTTAAAACTCAAAACTCTACTCGAGTATAATCTTTTACCTCACATTTTGTTACATGTGATATTTAATGTAAATTGATATATTCTAGAGGTAGCATTAGTTATTTTATATTTATTTATTAAGTTTTATTTGCCAAATGCAAAAAAAATAAAATATGCAATATTGAAGTGTTTTATTTTTTATTATCCCTTATGAAATATAAGTTACCAATACATTATCTGAATTTGAAGTAAGGTACAATAAATTATAATTTATCTTCTCCTTAGTCTGCATATTTAGCATACTGCAAGGCCATTTTCGTACATTTATGTAGGTCTTTATCTAAGGGATCTAAAATAAAGTTAGATTAGGAACAGATGAATATTATATAGCGTATTCAGAAAATGAAACTCTCAACTATACGAGTTGATTCTCTGAGAAACTGGAACCCTTCATGTCATTTGAATAAATAAGAATTTGTTCCTGATCAGGGACTCTTTAAAATAAGGGGACCCAGCATTATACTTTCCAAAGTGAGGCCTATTCTTTCCTCATTCTAATAGTATCAGTGATGCCAAGTATGCCATTTTATTGGAGAATCTATGAATATAACCACAGAAAATATACTACATATTTTCTGTGATATAACAGGTACTTTGTTAGTAAAAATTAATAATGGTTTCTATGATTTCTAAAAATTGTGTCTACAATTACAGAATATGGCAACTGTCAAATGAAACACATTGTATAGTTGCAATTCTTTAATTGTCACATCTGAGTATCTGGAAGTTCGAAACCTTAAAAATTGTGAATTATGATGGGAAATTTTTTGCCTCCTTTAGAATATATGGCACTATGTATCACATAAAACCTGATGCAGTTGGACACTGACATATAACATAACCTTGTACCAGCCCCCTTATGTGGTCTCCTTGGAGTTTACAGAAAACACACCTCCCCTCAAGGCTTCACTTTTCCTATGTGATTGACTGACATGCTGGGTAAAGAGTCCCTGTGCCTGATAAATCAATGCTTATATTTTCAAATGATTTCTTTGCTAACATTATCTGAACAAAGGTAACTAGTAGATTATGAAATCATTTTGTTTTAACTTTTTTCTTAAAATTTTAAACAAAAATGGTACTTACAGATTTTGTGCTTCCCAGCAATTGGATAAAATATTGGCAGAATAAATGGATTTGAGCATATAAATACAAAGGGACTATTTGATTCACCATTGGGGTACTTCTTCCTGTAGGTTTCTTGATCTAAACAATCATCAATATTCACACATCCAAGAAGACAGCTTGTTGGGTACTCTTTGGGAAATTGCAAAGTAGTATCTACAAATAATATATAAAAAATTAATTTTTATATTTTTTAAATTGCTTAGCGGGTTATTTTCAAATAGTTAGGTGTCCCCGGAGCTTTTTTATAAAATTTTAACCGAAGAAATGATATTTTTTAACAAAATTGTTAGGAACTTTTTTGCTTATTTAAAACTATGATTAATTTGGCAAAAAGAACTACCCAGTACTTTTCTCATTCATATAGCAATAAATAATTCGAAAATACATCTCTAAATTGCTTATAGCAGTTGTATATCTATAAGAATTACCTTTACTTGTCCTGCAAGACACGCTTCATGAACGTCCACAGCAGAACGGGTGTGATCTTTGTCCACTAGGTGGACAGTAGTCAGTTTATTTCCATGGCAGTGACAGAGAACAACCAAGTACTAGTTCCAGAGAACAACCAAGTACTTACTTGGTTGAACAACCAAGTACTTACTTGGTTGTTCTCAAGTACTTACTTGGTTGTTCTCTCTCAGTTCCTTGTTTGTGTTTTGCAATAGATTTTTATTAAAAACATGTAAGTGTACGTTCTATAAAAAAATACTGCATGCATATACGGCGCGGCGCCGAATGTCGGGGGGTAGCCAAAATTTCAAGAAAATCGGGGGTGGGTTACACCATTGGAAATAATTACCACTTCATTTTTCATACCGCAGCGCCCATCACCGAAAAAGGAGGGCATAGGCAATATAAAATATGAGACAAGATACCTATAGGTCTGAATAATCTCGGACATCATCCAATCCACTTACAATAGTAAACAAGCTGATTCATCATCCATTGGACGGTAGAAATAAGGTCTTTTTGATTTCAGGACCATTTTTTGGGATTTTCGGGACTAGTACCGGGACTTAAAATTTGGGACCGAAGTCCCGAATACCTTTTCGGTCCCGGGATTTGGGAACCCTAATACAAAAGTTATTGCCAAAAATCTTAAAAAATATTTTTTGCAAAATAATAAAATCTAATTTTTTACCTATTCAACCCTTAGAGAACCTTTAAGTCGTATTCCTGAATATTCAGTTTTGTGAAATAACTGCCGGTTTTAGCGGAAATGAAAGTCATTTTCTGTATTTTACAACTTACACTTGTTTAACCATTTTAACCGTTTTTGGTTCACAAATAATTAGTACCTAATTTTTAATTAAAAATAAAATTTGGCAGTCCATCCGTAGAGAACTTTTTTTTAATAGGCTGTGCCTCCGCTGCCGGCAATGGCAGTTGAATGAGCCGCTGGCAACGGCACCCGAATAAGCCGCTGGCAAATTTTGCCACTGATTATGCTTTTACCTAGATCATTTTCTGATTTCACGATTCAATTTCAATTTCAAATTCTCATTCACTGTAATAATATAGTAACATTGAGTAAAGGATATAATATATTCTATATAGAATATATATCCTTTATTCAATGATAATAAGTAGTGAATAATACATAATAGCGTACCTATTTAACAAAAGAAAAGGATGTACATTCTTAATGCATTACAAGGGTGTTTACAGGGTATCCCAGGTTTTTTGGTCAGGGCTTTGACATTTTGTAGAAAAAATCATTGTAAGGTGGGTTGCTCATACCCCTAAACATTTTTAAATAAAAAAATTGAATCCTTGCCCCATTTAATTTTTTTAAATTTGCTTGAAATATTTTTTTATTTAAATGCTTGCGAATGTAGTATCACGCTCGCAAATAGTAAAATATGAAAGTGAGAAAAATTAAGCCCGCCTAGTACACCTATGTATAATTGTTAATAACTGTTATCAAAATAGGAAACAAAAAGTAAATTCTATTTTTCCAGTCAACCTATCAAGTTAATGAAAAATATCAAGGGGAAAAAAATCTTTCTGGATTGATTACAGAAAATAAATTTTTATTTGTTGCAAGTACTTACCTACTCACTGAAGTTTGTATTTTCTTTATAATTCACGCGACAAGCTTTTTGATTTAAAAAAGCTTGTCTCAAAAGAAATTTAGTCCTCCATCTTGGGGCATCCGCCATATTGGATTTAGTATGACGTCATTCATCTTATCGTTTTCTACTTGTCGAACCCTTTCATTTGATACCCAAGTCAAGGAGGTTGTGAAGAAATAGATAAGCCCCCATCTTGAGGTGGCCACCATATTGGAATTTAGTATGATGTCACACTAACAAATTACAATATTTCATATACTAGATTGTATTTTCCAAAGCACCAAAAGTGTGTACAAAATTTCAGCTTAATCGGTTGGGTGGAAGTGGTTGTAACGAAGTTGTGAATTTTTCATTTTATTTCAATTATTTCTTCGCCGCGCTATTTGCAGCAGCCGGCTGACCGCCGTAGTTTTTATATATTCCTGAATGATTCTTTTTTCTAGATAAGAAACCGGCGGTCGATATTTTAATCGCATTTAATTAAAACTTGGTTTTGATTGTTTTCCGGCTTTCCGCCGCTTGTAAAGAATTGTTTATGTTCCCATGAGGGATGAGGGATACCGACTAGGGGTAGAACCGGGATATTAATTCAAATTGCAGCTAGAGCCGCCTTTCTTTTTGGGAATCCGGGTATACTGGACATGCCCCCGGCAGCCGTTTTGGGTACCAGAGGAGTGGGGACGATCACCTGAGTCTTTGCCACTGCCCCGACCAATGGACAGCCGGCGCACTCATCTGTAGAGGGCGCCACCCAGGCCGTTAAATACGCTGCCGAGGAGGCTCTCTGATTTCCGTCATATTTCCTGGTGAGCCTTATTAGGTTTAGAATACTGTACCGAACCGTGTTGATGGCGCGAGTCATTTATCCCAAGCCGACACCGGTTCATTTCACCCCCAGATCAAGGTTAACTGTAGCTAAGCTTAGTACCGTGTTGGTGGCTCGAGTTGATTATCCACTACCAACACCGGAAAATTATTTAAGCACAGTTTGCACCAAGCAAAGCCGAACAGTACCACTTGGACTGGGTGTGTAGAACCTTCCCGCGTTTTATTAAGTTTGCCGTGTTTCTACTAGTTATTCCGAATAGTTTTGAGCTTGCTTACCGCCTGTAGACAAAACCATGTCAATAATAAACAGAATTTCCGCGATAGAGGCTTAACCTGCACGTTTCTTTTCCAGATACTCATGTGGATCTCTCTGGACCGGCCGTGGCGATAACTTGTTTTATCAAACTAATATTATCCAATAGTTGTGATTGTTAATCGAATTCTTTGTAAAAATAAACCGTGTTAAAATTTGCCAAACCTTCCTTATTTGTATCCTACCCTCGACGCACCACTGACCTCTGGAATTACTTTTCTCTGACGAATGCTATCCCGGGCATAGCGGAGCATACCGCTCTAAAAAAGCTGGCGCCTGGGCAACCCCCCCGCCGTAGGTCCGATTTTCCCGTTTCTAAGTAAAAGAGGCTATGAGAAGGTCCACCGAAAAATAGAAAAAGGGGAAAATCGGATAGGCATAAAACCAAACGCTATATGGTTTAATGATTTGGCAATATTTGACCTGCATACACTAACATACATACTAACAGGTGAAGTCAAATAAAAGGGGTAATAAAAAGTTGTGGGAAAACAGATGAATAGGTGTTTCGGGTTTTTACCCTTAGGATGCACAGGGTGCAAAAAGTAATACTACCGTAAATTGTCTTCTAACTAGCTGCGGTAAGATATATCTCAAAATTCAAGGTCTATATTCAACTGTTTTTCAGAAGAAAAAAATCAAACCAAATTCTTTGACTTCTTAAGGCAGGAATAACTTCACAGAGGAGACTTAAATTGAAAAATTAAAATTACCGGCAGAGCACTTCCTCCAAATCATTACGGGACACCCTGTATAAAATTCGTTTTTTAAAAACTAACTTCTAAAACCCCGTATTTGAGGTAAAAGCATCTGTATGAAAAGTAACATAAGCAAAGTCACGTTATTTTATTGCAAAGAATCTGTGTTCAATGGGTTACGCCAAAGTCTAGAGAATACTATAAGTCGGCGCACTCGGCCTTGTGTTAACAAACGTTTCCCCCCTGCCTTCTCCCGCTCCCTCGGCCCGCCGTCATCGGAGTATGGCGATTGATATCTTATTTAATAAGAAAATAAGCTTATAGACCGGGAGATAGTGACAGATTTTTGGACGTGATTTTACTCAGTATGCCTTTCATAGGGCATTATGTTGCGTATATTCTCACAATAATAAGGTATGAATGGGTTCTTCATATGAAAAAATGAGTTTTCATTTATTCGAAAAATATGCGTTTTGATATGATTTTAGTCAGGCTGCCATGTGTTTTATAATGAAGTTTAAAATAGAAAATTCCTCGGAAAACCATAGGCATACCATTAGCGTGGGTCCAAAGGGCTATTATTGCCATGTGAACTTGTATTTTAATAATTAATTTTTCCACGTTTCTAAACAGGCTGCCAATGAGAAGTATGCAAGTTAATAAATCGTTTAAATTATTAAATAACATTCAATTTAAACAGTACTTGGACAAGCGTGAAAGGTATGCCATCCTTTTTTCAGCATTTTCATAACAAGCACTTGCATACTTCTCCGAGAGAACAAAGAAGTGAGCTGACTTATAGTATTCTCTAGACTTTGATTAAGCTAACATGGTGTAAGTGTAAATTTGAAAGGAAGGGCGTGGATGTTGCCGGTTTTAAAGCAAATAACTTTGTAATATTTCGTTTTCCAAATGATGTCCATCTTCTACGTGTTGCAATGACGGTTTTTATTAGATGAGACAGTTCAGTTTTCGAACCCAATTCGATGCAACAGTATTTCAGTTACCAAATTATTCTGTGTGGCCAGATTTTGGGCGCTCAAAAAATTGACAGCCTCTAGTCTATTTTTGGGGCCCTATTGTCGGCATCGGAAGTAAACACTGAGAGAGCAACCGGCGCCGACAGCCATTAGTTTATTTTGCGAGCACCACTGCCGGCAGCGGAGGCACTGCCTTTTTAATATGTTGTTCAGGGGAAGTTTTTGAACAAATTGGTACACAGGGTCTGTCAAATGTATGGAATAATGGATATATCTTTTTTATTTTTTATTTAAGAAAAATCTCATACAAATGTTTCTTGGTTAATTTTGGGTCACTTTTTTTTGGTGACCTTGATTTTTTTTCATCTGTGACATTGCTATAGTGTGCAACTTTTTTTTTCAAATGGGACCCCCTATTTATATTTAAATTTTGTGATCAGCGTTCATTTCTGCATTAGGTACGTCAAAAATATCTAATGGTTGTAATAAGAAAATAATCGACAAAAATCACTTTCACGAAAAATCAGCAAATCGTAACAAAACATTAATTTAATCTTACACTTACAACGTTGACAAAACTTAAAGAAAATGTTCAAAGTGTGCACCGTCATGCTCTAGACAAGGTTCCAGTCTTTCTACAAATGATCTTGTTTTATTTTGAAATACTTCATTCCCCATTTCTCTTATTGCAACCATTATATATTTTTGACGTATCTAATGCAGAAATGAATGCTGATTGGTGATCATAAAATTTAAATAAAAAATGGGGGGTCCCATTGGAAAAAAAGTTGGTCACCATAGCAACGTCACTGAAAAAATTCAAGGTCACCAAAAAGTGCCAAAATAGTTATTTTTGTTACAAGTACCTAACATGAAGTGTTTCAGGACAAATCATTGCTGTTTCCACATGAGGCGTTAGGCGAGTCTGAAACAGCAGATCAGTCCTGAGAAACATTTTAGATAGGTGTGACAAACACTATTTTTTGTCATACGCTCCCAAAATTTTATTATACGCTTTTTACAGTTCTTCAGAACGCTTAAATTTGCAAATTTTCCATAATTTTTGAAATCATAGCAACAAGTTTGTTTATTTGATAATTTTGTCATGTCATTCGAAATTTGTCAGAAATTGACATACGTTTTAAAATGTTTCAAAATCCCGAATATATTGCTAATAAGGCCAAATAAATCGTGTTAGATTTACTTCCTATGAAGTCTCGTGCCAAAGAAATCATGTTGGATTTACTTCCTGTGAAGTCGCTTGCCATTTATCATAAAGAATATTCTAAGGAATTTTGGAATAGTCCGTAAAGGTTGCCATGACGACTTTTAGGGACTAGGCCGAAAAAGAAGCATTTTACGGACTTAAATGTGTCTGTAAAAAAGCTATTTTTTTGGAGCGTATGACAAAAAATTATTAATCAATAATGCCTGGGCTATAAAAACTTTGTTCTTCAACAAACACAAATAGAATGTATTTTTTCAGTTTTATAATACCTGATATTAAAACTGTTTGAAAATGACCGAAGTATTAAATATCAACATTTTTAAGCATTTTAAGCAACTCTAGGCAGGTCATTTTTGAAAGTGTCTATTGTATTTTTGTACCTATTCCTTACCTTTATAATATTCCCGATAAAAGTTCCCCAAAGCCTCAATTTCATCCTCATCGGGCTGGTGTGCTGCAGCAGCAATCCAAAGCCTTCCCCTATGATTAGTTGGCCAAGTTCGACCTTCGTGCCTGAAAACTTCATCAATTTATTTACATAAATTTTTTATATTTAATTTTTAAATAAATCCTCGAGATCACACTGTCGTTGTTTGAATTTTGTCCCATATCTCGTCCACTTCTGTGGGCGTGGGTTCTAATCCCACTTCTGATGTTGGGGTTAATCCAATAATAACACTCGATGCGTAGAAATGTGTCAAAGTTTATTATCTGAAAAATGATACAATCGCAACGAACGCCGAATAAAGAATGAACCATCTACCAAGCCTCGGTCCAACACCCGGCAATGATCCGTTTTTGTTATATAAACATCGAAAAAATGAATAAGTAATATAAGCCATCCATCCCATTCAGAGCAACCAGCCAAGACCACGATACAGATATAGAGAGTGGTACATACAATGGGTTGGTAACACTACAGATATACAGAGTGATCCATACAATGGGTTGGTAACACTCGGCCATCCGGAATGTGTATAATCCTCGATAGTGACCAAGCTGAGAGAAGAAAAAAGAAACATATACTTTAAGAAAAGTTTTGCTGCACGTCAAACACAATTTTGGAAGTGTGTGGGTGGTAGTTGCCTGCAATCCGGCATTCTAATTCTATTAATATGAAAATTGCCTAAGGCAGGCAATCTACAGAAAGATATGGGACAGACTTCAAACAACGACAGTGTGATCTCTCCGGACAGGGCCATCTCGTATGATTGAGGATTCAACTTCCTTAGATAAGTCGTTTAACCTCTAATTATAAATATCATATTGTTTGTGTAACCCACCTTTTCACACCAGCAACCAGCAAACTAGCGTAAGGCTGGTGCATGCTAAGACACAATCCGTGATCAACAGTTGCTATCATTTCTTCGTCAAATACTCTAGTTCCATAATCTATTATAGGCATGACACTATCTTCCACACCTAAGTCCTCAACTTCTGTGGGTTTCTTGTGTCTCATTTGGATCAGCAGATTTACCAGATCATCATTTAATTTCTAGAACTTAAAAATAAATATATGCTCTCTCAACACAAATAACAAAAAGCTTCCTACATTATTTTTACGGGACTGGAATGAATATGCCTCAGACTGCTGCTGAATATTCTTGTATATCTGTTCAACTTTCTTGAGATGTTCGACAGAGTCCTGCATTAACCTTTCTTTTATTTTTGCATCTTCTTGGCTGCCCTCAATGACCCTTCTAGTTGCAAAATCTAGCGAAACTATCATTCTTTGTTTGCTATTATGCTCTTTATTTTTCTTTCCTTGAATTTTAAAGTAATCATTGTCATCGTCAAATACTTTATTTTGTTTTGGTCTAAAAGCAAATATATACAGAAACACTTATTTATAGGCATGGGCATTGGGTAACTCACTTCATCATGTTTTTTGGTTTAGAGCCATTCTGTGATATTTCCCCTCTTGCACTTATCTAAAAGGGAGTCACCAATGTTATTGGAATAGATTTGGCACAATTTAGGGGAGGACGGTGAAGGGAATGACCAGGGCCGTTCCGAGCGGGGGGACAGAACGTGCACTTGCATGGGGCGGCACAATCAGGGGGGAAGCAAAAAAAAAAATAATAAATGAATATTTGCCGTCTTAAAAAAATCACTGTCTCGGTTTTGCTTCAATGAAAGCGCGGAGAGTGTTGCTTTAATACGTATCATATTTATTTCCTTAATAGATTGTTAGTTTTGTAAGTATTCCTATATTTTTGTGTTTCCTTTAGCTAAGCGTAACATGATTAGAACTGAGATTTTTTTTGCCTTTGTATGTACTATAATCGAGACTATAATGTTCCTTGTACCTTATTACAAAGTAAATTTACGTCTTTAATGAAGTGTGAAGTGCATCTGTATTATGCTTAGGATACTAATTACTAATAAAATTTAGGAAGTGGCTATTTACACGTCCGACGTATATGAAAGTCGGTATACGTCTTGCGCTCTGATTGGCGAGTTGAGTCACGTGACTTCTTTGGACATACATTTAGCTCCATACACGTCCGAAGTAAACCGATTTAGATACGTTGAAAGTGCATTTTTCTCAAGCATCATTGCAATAACGAGCATGTATGCTCTCCTTTTTTGGCGATGGGCGCTACGGTATGAAAAAAGAAGTGGTAATTATTTCCATTATTTCCCCCCGATTTTCTTGAAATTTTGGCCCTATTTTCGTCCGACATTCGGCGCCCGCCGTATGGTTAAGCCCAATTTCCATTTGAAAGTTGGACATCGAAGATTAATTATTATAAACTCAAATTCCGTCAGGGATAACAACGGACCTCCTGGAGGTTTGCATAGCCAACATTTTTTTTTTCGTTTGCCGTTGCCTCTCCGGCCAATGAAGTGCCTTCTTAAGGGTCACGTGGGAGGTCACATGGTTTCCCAGTTTATCAGCTGATCATCTGTATTGATTTTGTGTAATATTTTTAATATTAATTATACAAAATAACAATACATAGTTTAGTTAACAAAATGTATTTAGAGTTGCTAAATCAGAGTATTGAAAACGAACCACTTCGCTCCAATGACAATTGTTGTTCTATGCTTTATTTTTCAGAAAATTCTAAACGGAATGGAAAAAGTTTATGGAAACAGCAGCTGCATCAACGTCAAACGGAAACTTCAAAGTTTATAAATCCGGCTTTTTTACAGCGCCGAACATCGGGCAAAAATAGGGGGTATCGAGCCAAAATTTCAAGAAAATCGGGGGTGGGTTACACTATTGGAAATAATTACCACTTATTTTTTCATACCGCAGCGACCATCGCCGAAAAAGGAGGGCATACACGCTCCTTATTGCAACGATGCTTGAAAAAAACAATGCACTTCCGACGTATCTAAAATCAGTTTACTTCGGACATGTATGGAGCTAAATGTACGTCCAAAGAAGTCACGTGACTCAACTCGCGAATGAGAGCGCAAGACGTATACCGACTTTCATATATATGTCGGACGTATAAATAGCCACTTCCTAAAATTTAATAGGATTTTCACGATATTTTGATTTATTTTCATATAATTTAATGAACAAACTTATTATTGAGTACATTTTGTGCCTTCAACTAATTTTTTATGGGGGGGGGCGCAAATTTTATTTTGCAGGGGGCGCCAAAAGGGTTAGGAACGGCCCTGGGAATGACATTAATTCTTCCAAACTTAAGGTCATTAGTTTGATAATTTTTAGTGTACCTAGCTTACCATATTTCCACAAAATAAACATGGACCTGGACCTTCTTCTGCACAATGTATCCTACCACATCCTACACAATTATTCATAAAATCGTGTTCTTGTCCCATACAATCGCATGGGAAACGCCCTTCACGTTTTTTCTTTTCTTGGTATTGATTTATGTCCTTGAACTTCTTTTTTTCTCGTTTTGAATTTGAACCGCCAGCAGCTTTATTATCACAATTTGCAATACTTTTCGATGCATTGCTCTTTTGGAGAACATTTTTCTTTCCACCAAAGATGAGATATTTTATAGCATTGTAGGAATTGATATGAGCTGTACTCGTCTTGTCTACAATGTTTTCCATAAATTCATCATAATCTTCCTCGTGTTTTATACTAGTTATATAGCTGCAATAAAATATACAAAGTGGCTATTTATACGTCCGAGGTATATAAAAGTTGGTATACGTCTTCTGCTCTCATTGGAGAGTTAAGTCACATGACTTCTTTGGATGTACCTACTAAGTAAACGTTGCAATAAGGAGCGCAATGGACTTTCCCGAAATTTTAAAAGATTTATGCCTTGTTTATGTACGCTATTATTTTCGCCCAACATTTCAGCGCAGGAATAAATCTTTTTAAATTTTGGAGAAGTGCATTATTTATAATATTTCGATATTCTTTTTTCGTGCCGCAGCGCCCACCGCTCCGGACTGCCACAATATGGGACGAATGTCCCCTTCTTTTTTCATAGGCATCTTGCAAGGTTTACTTCCGACGTGTAAGTATGAAATAATATACGTAAGTATGAAATAATATACGTCCAAAGCAGTCACGAGACACAACTCACCAATGAGAGCACAAGACATTTAACCGACTATTATATACGTCGGACGTATAAATAGTCACTGGCTAAAATATATTTCAAAAATGATTCCAACATAGGAATATTTGTAATTATGTTTAATTATTATTAATATTTACTTTACTATATCCGGTTCTACATCATTGCCTAAAATCACTTTTAAATAACTAATAATTGCACTATTAGACATAACTAGAAAGGGTACTTTATGTCTTTTATACAAAAGAAAATATAATTTTTGAGTTAAAAATTTTGACCTTTCCTTCTTTCAAACACAAAATATCTTTGAAAAAAAAGTTCACGTCAAAATCCAAAGAGGTTATTCACAAAACACTAAAGTTATGTCACAGAATAAAGGAATATGAGGCGTGTCATAGCAAAACCGACAATCTCCACTTTTGGTAGAAATCAAGATTTTTGGCGTTTCCTGTAGTTTAACCATTTCTCTATTAGTAGGAATCCTCGTGTACAACAAAAGTAACAAAATCCAATTTAAAATCTAATTCTAAAATCGCCATTCGCTGCAAAATTGACAATCTCCACTGATGTATTTAGAACAAAACCGGCAATGTCCTATTCGGCCAATACAATTACAGAAATCCGTCACATGATCTGTCATCAAGAGCAGAGCACGCACCAGTCTGTTTTTATTTTCAGAAAGAACGGTTGTTTGTTTAAGCACAGAAAAACGGTATAAGTGTTTATAAAAAGTAATTAAATGAAACAAAATCCTGTCCAAGTTATAGAAGGAAAGGCAAGGAAGCGACATGCCAATCCCCAAAAATGGAAAAAAAACATCCTTAAAACGGCAAGGTAGGTGTATCTATGTATTTTTTGTTTTTCATTAGATTAGCTACGTACCCTTAGAGAACGTTAGCTCACAAAACATGTGTTGGTTGTGATGTTTTTATAAACTTTCACTTTCCCATTGATCCAATTAAATTCACTTTTCTATTTACCTAATTAAATTTCGAGTTATTATCTGCATGTTTTTCTCTTTAAGATATAAGCCTACAAGCCTTCCCGTTAATCCACAATGCAGCCACATTTCCGGGGCTTTTCAGTGTAAAAAGCTGACTATGAGGGACATAAAACTTTTTCACGAAAGATTTTACGCAAATCCTAACAAATTAGTACAGGATGCTCTCATTTTAAAGTTCACGCAAGCTGTACATGTAAAAAGACGTCGTCCAAAAAATGAGTTTCACTCAAGAAAGCAATTTCAAACAAAATTTTTCATCAGCAGCGTTGAAGGTGGCTTTATTCCTGTATGTCAAAAAGCATTTTTAAATGTGCTTAATATTAAAAGAGGCCGAGTTCAAAGAGTTGTAGAAAATTTTTTGAAAACTGGTAAACCGCCCGTGGAAAATAGAGGAGGGGATTACAAAACAAGTAAATTTAAAGACAAGTGTTTCGCTGTTATTGACTTCATTAAAAGCCTTAAATGTGATGAATCACATTACTGCAGAAGCTCAACTGTCCGACAGTATCTTAGTTCTGAGTTGTCCATTAATAAACTCTTTAGGCTTTACAACAACCAGGCCGCACCCAATCTTAGGGTCAAACATACATTTTTTTGGAAGGTATTTAGTACCAAATTTAATTTAGGATTTGGGCATCCTGTGACAGACGATTCTTCAACGTGCATCCAGCTAACTTTGAAAATAAAAAGTGAGACAGATGTGGCTCAGAAATCCAGGCTTATGGCTGAAAAACAGGTTCACAAGTTAAGAGCTAAGGCATTTTTTAATCTCGTAAAAGAGAAAAGAGAAGATCTTATTACATTCTGTTTTGATTGCGAAAAAAAATTACCTTTGCCTAAAATACCAGACCAAAGTTGCTATTATAGCCGCCAGTTGTACCTTTACAACTTTACAATAATTGTCGGCTGCTCAAAAGACAAACTTGACAAAAACAACACATTTTGTTATACTTGGACAGAAGACGAATATAAAAAAGGCTCGAATGAAATTGCATCGGCTGTTTATCACAGATTATTAAATACCAATTTTCAAAACAAGAAAGTGGTTCGTTTAGTTGCTGACGGTTGCGGAGGGCAAAATAAAAATTTGACTGTAATTGCTGCTTGCTCATTTTGGCTACTTCAAAAAGCCCCTAATAATATTGATACTGTCGAACTTGTCTTTCCAGTAACTGGGCACTCATTCATCCCCCCCGACCGAGTTTTTGGTAATATTGAAAAAAAGATTAGGACCTACGAAAATATTATAAATCCTGATGGGTACAAAAACATAATAGCTGAACACGGAACTGTTATTGAAGTGGGAAAGGATTGTGTGGTAGCTGATTTTAAAACTGCAGCTGAAACAGTCTTCAAATCAACGGGCTCTTTGCATTTTAAAATAACTGAGTGCAAAAGATTCTTTATTCGCAGAAGTACCAGGACTAATAATGTTCTTGTAAGAGGAGAGCCTGTGTACAGGCATGACATGAATAAATTTCAATCCATTACAAAAAAAAATAGAAGTTTGGAAAATTTCCATCCTATTGTAATAGCTAAGTATTCCTTAAAAAGAAAAGAAGAGAAGGCTAATGACGTTAAAAAGTTATTGGAACAACATTTTGGATTGCAGTGGGAGCTTAATGAAGAACTAATATATTTTAAAAAATTCTTCGAAAGGGGCAATACGGCTACAGATCCTGAACAAGAAACAGCAGATCTATGTGGTCCAACCCAAAACTTTCCGGAATTCGTAGTGTAGCTTAGGTACCTATGTCTTTTGTAATTGGTTAATAAAAAAAAAACTTTGTTAGTTTTTGATTAAAAAAATTCGAATAATTATCATTTTTCTAGGGTTGTTGGTGCATAGTTAACAATCTCCAAATACTACCGCAACAAAGTGAACAATATCCAGCTGTTCATATCAAAGTTACCAATATCCAAACTAAAATGTCAAATTAAATTAAACCCTTGCCTTCCAGAGAAGCAAAAACTTACAAAAATTATATAGACATACAACTGTAGTAAATAAGCAAAGCACAGTATGAGAATTTGTTCTTTTTTATGGGTAAATCGTTTTTCCCTGTTTTCTCAAAACATACAAAGTGGGAGATTGTCGGTTTTGCTATGACACGCCTCATATAATTTATAGGCAATTTCGGAGTTATAAGACGAAAAATCCTTTTTTTATGGAGTTGAATCTCAGACTTATTCATTAGTCTGAGAGTTGAATCGTCCATGGAGGAAGGAATCTCAATCAACGCTTGAATTGCGTTCGAGTAATCACCTAATTATCTGCTAAGCTAAATATTTTGTGATACCAGCGCATATAAAACAACCATCGAATTGATAAGTACAATGGAAGTCGCACAGGTACCAATTTCATTGTTGTTTGGGGCAGCCAACTCTAGAAAGAGATAGGTTTCAAATGGCAATAAGTAAGACAAGGACGCCTAATGAACGTGTCAGCTGATTCAGGCAAAGGAACTATACAGGGATGTTGCATATTAATGGGCAAATTTAATGGGCATGTTCCGTAATTATCTTTATTGTATGATCTGTATTCCGAAATTCGGGGCTTGTTTGTAGGAATGAGAATTTTTCTATATAACCACAATTATGTAAATATTGCACAGAAAAAAGTAGTGAATTGATTCAAAAAAAATTACCTACATGGCAATTTTATGTACCTGGAAGTAAATTGAGACAAATAAAATACAAATTACAAAATAAAAGTTTATTTTAAAATAAAGGCAACAAAATATCTAGGATAAGGTATACATTTTCAACTTTAATTACTTATCTTAATTGATTTATTAATTTTAAAATTCAATTTATAAAACGAAAAACATGTAAGACAGGTAGCTTTTACATATTTTTATGTATATTTTATATTGTTTAGGCATCTAACAAAAAGAATTACAAATAATTACCTTATTAAAGAGACCAGAACCTCAAGATTAATTCCATCTTTGACTACGAAGAGCTAGGTTCATTAGCACAATATTTTGCCAGTTTTTCCCTTGATAGTTTCTATCATGACTCGGAAAATAAAAAACTGTAGTAATTACATACTTTTTAAGTTTGCGCTGCCCAAAATTCTCTATGAAATTGCTCTCAATAAATTGTTGACTACAAATGCAAGTAAATACTTGTAGACAGTACAAAATTTTTCCTTTTTATTGCTGCAATCCACTTGTCTCTAATATCACCTTATCTCTTGGAAAACTGCAAAGTTATTAGCAAAGATTTTTAAGACTTACGAATGAAAAGAAACCCCACTATTCTTATTTTTCCGCCCCGTTTGGTACATCCAAATACACAACAGGAGTTGACCCTCTTTTTTGTAATTTACAACAATTTGATTTGAAATTTTCTCTTCGATCTAAAAATATAATATTAAACCAAACACCAACTAAGAAAACTCAACGCCGTTTTATACGAAACTGCCGCCACGACACGAACTCAAATCAAATATAAATAATACAATAATTAGGTACTCCGTACTCCTATTCGTATTGGGACTTGGGACAGAAGGAAAATTAAAATGACGTTTGACAACGGAACTCGTTTGAAGCACAGGACACAAAAATAGAAAGTTAGGACAAACACCTCTTTTGTGTTATGTGGTTTTTGCCGGAATCAGCTGATTTATTTACTATTTCACTTGCTCAAGTTTGGCTGCCAGTTTCTCTCTCTACACTCCTTCCATCTACTTGTCAATTCAATGAAAACAACCAGCAGTTTATCTCAAGGTCTATACGCCATTGAATATAAGAAATACGCCCCCTATAGGCTCAATGCTAAACTAGTCTATGGGTCATGCCAACAATGAACAAGAACAAAGAACACACAGCACACAGTGTAGACTCAAGGCTAGCACTATTCCCATTCTCTTGAGAAATCATCCGCAAATTCAATGACCTTGAGCCATATTGGGTGAATAGAAGTCAGAGGTGTATTCGGGAAAATCAATTCAGAAATACAGAGTAGTATTAGTAAAGTATAGTCAAATTATTTTAAGAAGTCCTTACTGGGACTGTCAATTGGTAATTTCGCCATCCTAAGTTGGCATTAATGCAGCAAAAAATGCAACCGGGTCATAAGTCCAGGTCAGTAACGAGCCCATTTGCACAATGAATAACTACTAATAAAACGAACATGAACACAGATAACGGTAAAACTCACGAAACGTACAAAACCCGCGAATATTTTCACTGCCCAAATAGTTTGAACCCTTTTGAACGATCCGGAAAACCTTCACTGTCACTTTCACAACACCGAAATAAAATTTGCCCGAGTACGCACCATAGACGCAGACGCGACTAGCTGATAATACCAAAATACCAAAATGAATGTGTTTCCATGACGTTTGAAATTATTATTAAACTGAGTTGTAGCCATAGTTATTTTTATTTGTAGCGGTATAATTGTGATTGCAATAAGGTTTTTATTTTATTATGTTCTTTTTTTGTATCACTTGGGTAACTTTTCACATCATAAATCAACGAGTGACGCCATTAACTGGTTGAGACGCATATACCAATGTTATACCCATGGTTAACAGAAAATTCCTAGGGATTTTATGGAGAATGTCATCTGACAAAATCGGGACTTCTTACAGTAATCGGGGTATATATAGTGTATGGTAAGCACAATAGCAGCTTTGACGCCTTCCTGGGATTCTTTATTTAAAGATACTAGCACAAATATCTCTCATACAGCCAAAAAAGAACTACCCAATCGCCCCGACACTGCATCCATTTGACAGAATCTATTCCCAAATGGCGGCTGCGCGAACAGATGCGCAGAATTTTCCAGCCATGAGGAGTTACTGCTACTTGTTTTAAATGCTCTACGTTTACCATTGCTTCACTTCTAAAATAGTGTAGGAAAAATGCAATATTGGAATTATTGTAAAACATATTTTATTTGGTTAAATTTAGGCACTCAAGGTTAAAAAAAAACACGCGTGCAGCACAGTACACGTGATAGAAGTGAATACTTCTTATACACTTTTACCGAAACATACACAACAATGCACGCAGTCGGTTGTATAGCGTCTATTCCCCCACTGTAACGGAACGCGTCATTCTACGCATGCGTGTAACATCGCTATTACCCATAGAGATCGTTTACGATCGTTTACGATCTCTATGCTATTACCAGAGCAAATAAGCAGTATAACCAGAGCATATTTATATGCTCTGGTATAACATACTCTGGAGAAATCATCCGCAAATTCAATGACCTTGAGCCATATTGGTGGAATGGAAGTCAGAGGTGTAGTCGGGAAAATCAACTCACAAATACAGAGTAGTATAAGTAAAGTATATAGTGTGTGGTAAGCAGGGTTGGGCACGTAGTTAATATGGCATTAATTACGCAATTAACTACCGTAGTTAATGTAATTAACTACGTCATGTTTTTGTACAATTAACTACATTAACTACATAACTTTAACTACGTTAACTACGCAAAATTTAAACATTCAAAATGCCCTAATTTGACCAAAATAAATTGGTCAATAATTTGTTTTACTGTTTTATTCTCACTCAAAATGTTTAGGTAAATACTTAGGTAGGTAGGAAGGGCAGGTACCAGAAGTATTATTAAATTATTATTATACCTAGTCCTAAATAGACAGCAATAATGACAGCATATTGCATATTAAATTTTTACACGGTGAAGGATTACTGATTTACCAGTGTGATAAAAAATAAATATTTATTAATAAATATTTTCGTCCAGCCATAATTATTATATTTTGTAAAAATTATATTGCACATGTATATGTAAAATGTATGCACAGATTGAGATTATAAAGTGACATTGACTGTCGACAGGAATGACCTTCAATCGACCAATCAGATTATTTACTACATTAACTACACAGAGTTAACTACATTTCGAATTAACTACGTAGTTAATGTAGTTCATGTAATTAATATAAAATTTTCACTACATTCCCAACCCTGGTGGTAAGTACAAGCAGCTTTTACTCCTTCCTGGGATTCTTTATTTAAAGATACTAGCAAAAAGCACAATTTACAAAAAAGCACTCTCCACGGCACTGTAATATCTCTCATTCAACCAAAACAAAACTGCCCAATCGCCCCGACACTGCATCAATTTAACAGAATCTATGCCCACATGGCGGCTGCGCGAACAGGTGCGCAGAATTTTCCCGCCATGGAAAGTAATATTCTGGTTGTTTTATATGCTCTGCCATTACTTTGTGTGCGTTTCTTTCGTTTTCGTTCTACCCCATTCTATTTTGTGCCCCACTCATTCAAATCGAGGAAGCTACGCTTGAATGAATATATATGCTCTCTCTGTCTCTCTTCTCTCTTTCATATATGTCATATGCTTTATCTCTCTTGCGGGACGAAAATTTTATAAAACGTATCGTGACGCGGCCTTGAAAAATCACTCTCATGAAACCAAAGAAGTATTCACTTCAAAAATATTAACAACCTAACCTAACCTTAATGAGAACTCCTAGAGTCACGAGGATTCGCGCCGCGCCACGGCCTGTATTTTTCGTTGGCTGCATTTTAAATAATTCGGTCCAAGAGGGTCATGACTATGTTATAGCACAGAACACTATATTAAAGGCCTGTGCATAGCGCTGTTTCAAGCGATCGCCACTATGGCGCCACACGACGAAAAAACACCATTGTTGCAGATTTTTTTAAAAAATAAAAGTATGCAAATGAGTTTTACAACGAATTTAACTTCCAAAATGAAATAAAATGCTTGTTTGTTATGTTCCTTAAATTTGACAAGCTTACATATCATACATTTATAGATTTTATTAAGAAAAGCCAGTGTAAAAAGCAAGCAAGAGTATTTTGGTACCTTTTGATTTGAAATAAAGTCCATGGCTATAGCACAGAAAATATACATTTTCTGTGCTATATTTTCTGTGGCTATAGTTTTAGTGTAAGTAAGTATATAAAGCATATTTTTTTAGATTCTTCTTATAGTGGACCATTGGTTCGCTTTGGGGCTATAATAAACAATATATTTTTTTATTTTCATTCTGCATACGTTACAAAATACTCTTCCAAAATATGATATCTAGAATTCTAGCTTCTTCAGCTGGTTGAACAGATCATCCCTTAAATAGTGATTATTCTTCTGCAATTCACATAATGGTCTGCGCATACGATTTTCTTCAAGAGCATGGAAATTTCATGTTATCACAAACAAATCTACCTATAAAAGTTCTGTTAATACGATAAAACTGCGAAATATTGACGCAAAGAGAATTCGTGACCGTAAAAAGGACGGAAATGGTAATAAAGCTAGATCATTGAGTAAAGGAATAAATAGACTTAAAATACGGGACATTCAAAATGTCAGAAACTGACATACCTATAACCACAGAATAGCCCTGTTATAACCTATAAGTCGCCATTTTTTTCGTCGTGTAGCGCCACACCAGAGTTCCTAAACAACGATGAAATATGACGTGATGGCATAGAGATCGTATATACGATCTCTATGCGTGATGGTGATGCTCGAGTCTTTCATATAGTGTCGGTCCAGGTTGAATAAATAGTGTAGATTAGTGTGTATACTGATAGTGCCCACAATGCTTTCCGAAAAATGAATTTAAAGATGATGAGATGCAAAAGATTTTAACGGATTTGTAAAAGTTAATAAATGAGAAAGATCAAAGATCCACATCGATACCATAATCTTGTGAAGGAAAGGAGTGAAAAAATTTTGGTTTAAAGGACTGCGGAGGTACAAAAAAATTTTTGAACGATTGAACAATTTGATCTTAAAGAGGACTGATGAAGAGTAAAAATCTGTGAAGAAAGTATGAGAAATCTCCACGTGGAAACAGTAATCTTGGGGAAAGAAAGGATTGAAAAAGGAAAATAGCAAAATTGCTCAAGTGACCAAGTTGCGGGCGGACACAGCAAAAGCAGAGCATATAAAATATATTTTATGCTCTGGCAAAAGCTGGACCACGCTGGACATTTCCGACCCAACGAAGAGGTGGGGAATGCCCCAAGTGGCTATGTTGCTTGGAAGAGCAGAAGCCATAAAAAAGAAGAGAAGAAGAAGACATTTTGTCATTTTGTGGCATTAACCTAAGTCCTAATTTTATAAATTGAAATTTTTTTCATATTTTTGGAAGAGTAATTTTTTAATTCCAATTATTAATTTGAATCATAAATATGTCCAACTCGCACTTATTCTTGAAACCCCTGTTCATAAAAACCCCTTCGCAAAATGGAGTTGGACGTTACGTTTGCCAACTACAGCGAGTAGTGTTGAAGTTCTGCAAATACAGTGGAGCAAGTAGAGGCATCAGGGAGTTTATCGAACATGATTTGGTCAAATTCGCTGGAACAAACCCCGAAGTTGTCGTCTACGTAAAGCCTAGAAGGCATCGTGGACCAATATTAAAGGCGGAATATTTAAACGGTGAGTCACAGTGGATATCCTGTCACAACTTCACGAGAGAAGAAGTATTGAAATGGTTAAAACTAGTGAAGGGACAATCGAGGAATGCTACAGGGACAAGGCTTTTAAAATTGTGGCAAACAGATCATCCATCCATTCAAGGCCCGTGGACACCATATACATTTAGAGATCCAAAATTGAATTTAGCACAATTCCCAAATGAAGAATGGTCCAGAGCTGTGCAACATGAACCAACGTCAACTCAACAGTTAATTGAACTTTTTAAAAAACAGAGTTTGAAGGATTTGGAAAACAAACAAGCAGAGTAAGGTAGTATAAGAAATTTTGTTGTAGTTGAGTAATAAATATTTGTCATTGGTGAACTGTTTTATTATGGTCATGATAAATTTGAGTAAAATAAAAACCAAGTCAATCTAAAGTAAATATTTAAATTATATTTAATTAATAAAAAAATATTCAAAGCTACAATTTTAAAGATAAAGTCCTTCTGGAGTGCCTTCTTTCTTTCTGTATAAGACACTCTCCTTGGACTTTTTGAAATCTTCATTTGTGACTTTCATCCTCCTTTCTCGTAAAGCCATTAGGCCAGCTTCGGTGCAAATGGCCTGAAATAAAAGAGTAATAATTAGGGATCTAAAATATCATGGCAAATAGTTAAATTTAGAAAAAGCCTAACATACAGTTTGTTCAGCGAATGTTCGGCCCTACGTCACAACTCCCGTCCTTGTCTTACTCATGACCATAACTATACGATGGATATCGGTCGTATATTCAGGAGCCAGATAAGGGAGTTGTGACGTAGGGCCGAACATTCGCTGAACAAACTGTATAAGTAACTAGCTGGTGAAGACGAGAACATGCTTATTGACATCAGGAAATCATCCGATCTAAAATACCTTAATATCGGCACCAGACAAATCATCCTTGGCCATGATTAGTTCTTGAAGATTGACATCTTCCGCCAATGTCATCCTTGAAGTATGGATGTTGAAAATGCGCTTCTTAGTCTTCTCATCAGGAAGCGGAAACTCAATCTTCCTGTCAATTCTACCAGGACGAATCAAAGCTGGATCTAGGGTTTCAATTCGATTGGTCGCCATGATAACCTATGAATTGAAAAATTACAAAATTCGCAAAAATTGCATTAAATTTATGTTACCTTTACGTCACCCCTAGAATCAAAACCATCAAGTTGATTCAACAGTTCCAACATAGTTCTTTGAATTTCTCTCTCGCCACCAGAGTTCGAGTCATAACGTTTTGTTCCTACAGCATCGATTTCATCTATGAATACTATAGATGGCGCATGTTCTTCTGCTACTCTAAACAGTTCTCTTACTAGTTTCGGACCATCCCCCTAAAGAATTCAAATAATTTTAAGATATCCTAATAAGAAAACAACGAAGAAGGACTTACAAGGTATTTCTGGATAAGTTCTGAGCCAACAACTCTTAAAAAAGTTGCGGAAGTCTGATTGGCAACAGCCTTTGCAAGTAGTGTTTTTCCCGTTCCAGGTACGCCATATAGGATTACTCCCTTTGGAGGTTTAATACCTGAAGAAATGTTCGACTTTATTATACAGGGTGTCCAACTTTAAAACTGTGCAAATCCGTAAAATCTTCATTTTTGGAGATAATCGCCTAAAGTTTCTTTTGTTCGAAAGGATTTCAAAAACCGCTTCTTTTGATCTTCCCGCCATTTTCAAAATGCAAATACAGGGCCGGCTGCGATTTTTTTTTATACCCCCGTTTTTTACGAAAACCGAGACGAAAACCATTTAGCGATTTTTTTATTTAAAATCTGACCCCACAGCATTAATTAGAACACCCCAAAACCCTTATATACCAAATTTGAATAAAAAATATACAGGGAGGTCTATTCTGCAGGGTGTCAAAGTTGAGCAAAATAGGAATTTTAAAGGCCAAGTCAAGTGTGCCATGGAATCCCTTCAAAACAGTTGAATGGTCAATAGGACCACTCAAGGTGTTGGTGTGCAGTTAAGGTGGCTGGTGTGCCACGACAGGAAAGGCACAGAAATTGTATCATCTTAGACAATGATTTTGTTGAGAAAGGTCCAATAATTTAAATTCTTTTTATTTGCTGGTTGGCATTTTATAAAGAAATATATTACTTTTGTGTTTATTAATATTTTTTCAATGATTCCAAAGCACTCCTGACCAGTATAAAGTTTACTAAAAATTGAGAATTTTGAGATGGCTCAGAGCAAAATACCCTATATATTTTTGTAGTAAATCTTTTCACACCAACATTTTGAGTGGTCCTGTTGACCATTTAACTGTTTTGAAGGGATTCTATAGCACACTTGAATCGCAAGATGTCTTTAAAATTCCTATTTTGCTCAACTTTGACACCCTACATAATGGAACACCCTGTATATTTTTTTGTTCAAATTTGGCATGTGGGGGTTTTGGGGTGTTCTAATTAACGTTGTGGGGTCAGATTTTATATAAAAAAATCGCTAAATGGTTTTCGTGAAAATCGGGTGTATAAAAAAATCGCAGCCGGCCCTGGATTTGCATTTTGAAAATGGCAGAAAGGTCAGAAGAAGCGGTTTTTGAAGGCTTTTCAAACAAAAAAAAGTTTATGCGATTATCTCCAAAAATGAAGATTTTATGGATTTGTACAGTTTTAAAGTTGAGCACCCTGTAGGTACTATTATTTATAACATTTCTAACTTGTATTGAACAGATTCAGTGAGTCAGAATGGAAGTTTTGATGAGTAACCATTTGAATTATTGATATCCGAGGTAAGGATATGCCCAGCGTTAAGCATCCCAAACTGAATTATATTTCCCTAACCTGAGTCAAGAGTTTTCGAAAAGTTTACCAGAAATGTCAGGTGGCCTCAGTGTAGACATAACGCAAAATCAGATTGAAAACATAGCATTTTGCATGCAATCACTAAGAGGCCATTTTCAGGGTTCATTTTTACCAGGGACTCTTTAAAATAAGGGGACCTAGCATGTCACAGTCTATCACATAGGAAAAGTGAAGCCTTGTTTTGTGTATATCTCCAAGGAGACCACATAAGTGGGCTGGTACAAGGTTATGTTATATGTCAGTGTCCAACTGCCATCAGGTTTTATGTGACATGCCAGTGCCATAGATTCCAAAGGAGGCAAAATATTTCCCATCATAATTCACAATTTTTAAGTTTTCTAACTTCCAGATAGTCAGTTAAAGGTAATGCGGCCGCCTGTAGTAGTCCCAATAATTGCAACCAGATTTTTCTTGTCTCACCTTTAGTAATCCTACAATTCCCATTACGTGGGCATTACGTGTATAAGTAAGTAGTTCAAAACAAAAATGGTATTTCCTAAATATTAAATTATTAAGCAGGTAGCTTGTCAGGTCTTTTTTTAAACAGTTTTTATCTACAATTATAAGTTTATTTTACGTTTGTGAGGTACCTTGGGAGAGAAATAAAATTACAAAACTACATGATTAGAACTAAGTACAAGACCTAATCTTATTAGTCCATCCCGAAATCTTTCTTTGGGTAGATACATTCAACAAGGGAAGAAAGTTCAAGTACGTACCTATTATACCTACATAATATTACAAATGGTTTGAGGAACCTGGTAACAAGGTGCAATAGCGACAAATTCTTAAATAAGCAAAATCGGCACTGACTTACCATATTTATATTACTTAAATTCCTGAAAATAATTGCAGGAAACCAAATTCAAATATAAAATAAATTTTATTCATTTGGCACTTGCCATATTCTGTGTTTGTTGACAGAACATTGTCAAGTCTAATTTTTAGAAATCATATTAATTTTTACTAACAATCAAAGTACCTGTTATATCCATAGATTCTCCAATAAAATTGCATACTTGGCATCATTGAGACCATTAGAATGGGGAAAGAAACGGCCTCACTTTGGAAAGTATAATGCTGAGTCCCCTTACTTGAAAGGGTCCCTGATTTTTACAGTTACTATTAGCCATATATAAGGTGAGTATCCAAATTCAAAATTCTACATGTTCACCAAAAATGGAGAAATTTCAAAGCCACACTCACCCATTTCCTCGTAATACTCCGGATGTGTCAATGGGAGCTCCACAGACTCCTTGATCTCCTGAATCTGTGTGTCCAATCCACCTATATCAGCATACGTCTCCTGAGGTGCTTTCTCTAGCTTCATCACGGTCACCATCGGGTCGGTATCGTCGCCGAGCACACCCACCACCGCGTGGACTTTGTGGTTGAGTAGGACGGAGCAGCCCGGCTCAAGTTGATCTTTGTCGACAAAAGACAGTATGCTGACATAGTGCTCGCTACCGACCGACGTCGATACGATCGCATGGTTGTCGTCGATGATTTCCTCCAAGTTGCCGACAGACATTGGTGTTCCTAAAATGACAGATTTTCCCGTGGTGCTTTAATTGAACAATGATCAATCAACGATTTTTTGCGTAGCATTATTAAGTTTACACTGATTAGCAATCACATAAGTAATGTATTCACAAATATGTAATAGATAGTGTTTTAGTATAATAGGTAAGTTGGTTTCCGATTAATCATCTCAGCAGGTTGTTTTAACGAAAGAGAATCAGAAATGATGCCCATAGTAGCAATGGAACATCTGTTATCAAGAAGTTGAAAAAAATTGGATAAGCCATATAGCCAAGCATATAGCTGTTTCTCCTGCCTCCGAGCCTGCCTCTTGCTAATCAGACCTTTGTTGCCCTAGGCTATATTTTCTGTGGTTGAAAATATCTTTGTGTAAAGCCTTTTGGCATTTTAACTTACTGTTACCAATTAAAAAACAATCTTAATTTTCAGGATATATAGAATTGCGATTTAGTGTCCAAAAGTTGGTAGTTATGAAAAAATGCCAAGCCGCTTTTTTCCTAGGTAAGTGTTATTATTCGAAAATTCCTTTAAATTTAGTGTTGGGATGAACCATACTAATTGGTTCTCAATTTAATGGTACTAAACGCTTTAACTCTACTACTGCCTGCTTGCAAGGCTGCTTTAGTGATGTTTGTAACCATAGCGATTGTCGGTTCTGCAGGAATAAATAAATATCACTTTATTGAGAGAGTAGGTATGTTGTAGAATTTCTTTTGCCCGCTCTCAAAATATCCTCCAAACATAAAAAATTAGAGCGTGTACGGATAAGAAATAAAAATATTTTCAAATTCTTGAAAATAAATGCACCCGCCTCTGGAACCAACGATTTATCGCTAGCGACCTCTCTTTAACAAAGTCTGAACTGAATGGGTTGGAGTGTTTGGCTGCAGTACCTGGCCCAACACTATATTAAAGACCTGCGCATAGCGCTGTTTCAAGCAATAGCCACTGGCGCTACACGAAAAAAAAAATGACAGGGTGGTTTAATGTTAAAAACATCACGGTGCAGAATCTTTTATAAAGTAAAACATGCAAATGTGCCTGTTACAAGGAATTTAATATCCAAAATAAAACAAAATGATTGTTTGTTATGTCCCTTTAATTTGACAAGATAACATGGCCATAGATTTTCTTAAGAAAAGTGACTCTAAAATAAAAATCAAACAAGAGTATTTTGATTCCTTTTGGTTTGAAGTGAAGTCCATGGCTAGCTGTAATGTAAGTAAGTATAGAACGCATTAGCGTTGACTGACGTAATTAATAAGACTTCTCAAGGCTATAGTTTCATGCCCTGGAAAGTAGTCAACAATGTATTTTGCATTGTATTTTGTCTCCGGGAAGTGCATGGGAGCCAGAGAACTGTCAAACATGACAGCCGTGAGCAGTCTTTATTAACCCGTCAGTCAACGGCACTAGATTTTTCAGTTTCTTTGTATACCTAGTGGACCATTGGTTCGCTTTGGGGCTTTAAACAAATTTTTCTATTTTCATTCTTGCATACATTACAAAATACTTTTCCAAAATATGATATCTAGAATTCTCCCTTCTTGAACTGGTTGAACAGATCATTCCGTAGTTCCAAAATGGTACGTAATGGTATAAGCATACGATTTTCTTCATAAGCATGGAAACTTCATGTTATCACAAACAAATCTACCTATAAAAGCTCTGTTAATATGACAAAACTGCGAAATGTTGACTGCAAAGAGAATTCGTTAGGTACCGCAAAAAGAACGTAAATGGTAATAAAGCTGGATGTTTAAAGTATGGGATATTCTAAACGTCAGAAACTGACATCCCGATAACCACAGAATACCCCCCTTCGTCTATAACCTGTAATAAGTCGCCACTCCAGTCCGCAACCAACAATGAAATATGACATCATGTTCGGGTCTTTAATATAGTGTCGGTCAATTTAGTACTGCTGTATGTGAATCTACATTTTTGTCCTTAACAGCTATCAACCGTCCTCAACGTCACTCCATGAATCACGACAAGGTGGCAGATTTAGTGTGTTTGGCTTTTGAGAAAAATTTAATTCACTTAAAAATAGAAAATTGCAGTTATTTTAATAAGATAATAATTTTTATTTGTTTTTTGTCTTTATGGCTAGTGATAATGCTGATAACGGAGGTTCATTTATAATTTGTGATATTTGCTAGTGCGATATGTATCTAGTGACAAAAAATGTGTTAATCTTTTTGTATTAATCCTATTTTATTTCCTGTTATTTTTCAGTAATAAATTATATTTTCAGTTGAACACTATCTCACTTTCATAACTCAATAATAAAAATGGCGGGTTTTAGGTCTCATGTTTCAAGACAGAGTTGAAATGTGGGGATTTGTTGCACGGTTTGACCATTGTATATAGTCTAAGGTTTGACCATAGATTATGGATGGGTTGATATGAGATATGACAGTTTTAAAGCAGTACTTTTTTTAATTCTATTGTCAAATGTCAATATTTGACAACAGCATTTGTCACGAGAAAATGTAGGTAATAGGTATATTTTATATGTATAATATCAATCTCAAAAAATAAAATACATATTTTGCCCTATCGCCCTACCTAAAATTATACCTGCCCGCCTCAAGTTTTGGTCCTAGACGGGCCTAAGTTATTCTTACCCTTTCAAATAATAGTTATTTTTTAAATCTCTTTAAATCTATAAAAAGTAGTAGATACAGGTAATTTACACTATCCATATAAAAGATAAAACTATATAATAGGTATTGTTGGATTTGGGATGACTAGAGGAATTCTAAATAACACAAGACAAAATATACAGGGTGTTTTGAAAAAAGAAAAGAAGATGGACAAGCGATATCATTTGTTTCTGGCAAATCCGGAAGTCAGATAATGTTACAAATATCCTACACAGGGTTGGGTAATTACGTGTAGAAAACAGTTTTCGACATTACACGTCGAAAACCTATGTAAATTACATGCAAATATAGAAAACTATGCAGAATTCTGTAGAAAACCTCCTATTGGTCAGTTGCCATTACATGCCATAACAGAAACATAACAACCATTGAGAAAAGGATATATATTCTTAGAATATATATATCCTTTACTCAATGACATAACCTTATAATTTTAGCATGACATATAGATGCAAACACTTTGCTAAGAAGAAATATGAACAACTACAGAGCAAACTTCAAAATTTCTTTATCGAGAATTTAATATAGTCTACAATTGTAGAAAGAAAATAAAGATATGGTTGGGGTATTTGCACAAAGAGAAGGGATAAAAACGGAGGCATTTTGGGGATTGTGTGAGTTAAAGCATTGTGAACTTCCACAACTGGCAATTTTATTATTGAGGATTCCCGCTTCGACTGCACAATTAGATTGATCAATTTTTAGAGTTTGTTAATTTATTATACCGCGTGTCCCGCTCTGATGTCCGGAAGAGGGAAAAGTTTTTTATTTGTGGGTTTACGACAAAAAGTCACTCTTTATAAAAAACTCGTGCTTGTTCCAAAACGCCCAAAACTGTTGAAATATTTTTGATTTTTTATACAGGGTGTTCGGTATTTCGAAAAATTTAGTTTGTCGCCAAGAGTAAAGGACCGTTGTTTCTAACAATATCGAAAAATATTATCAAGGATGCCATTTAGAATCCACAGGGGGTTACATATTTGAGGTTTCAGCAATTTATGTAAATTTTTTTAAAAGGTAATTTGTTTGTGCCGCTTTATTTGATATTTGCAGAATTTATACAATAATCGATTTGTTCAATGCTATTACGCCAAGTTATTGCTAACAATATGGAAAATTTACTTAAGCAAGCAATAATGTTATTACAATTTACAGAAATAAATTTCACTCAAATTTATTACCCCCAAGTGCAAATTTCGACTCTTCTAATAAATTCTCTATACACATTTTGTATTTCGTGTAGAGGAATATGTGCAATTGTATTCCTTATTCTGTTTTTTAAAGTGTCCACATTATTAGGTTCAGCCTCGGGTTCAGTATAAACTTTTTGTTTCAGGCCTTGTTAAAAAAAATTCAGCTTAAATTGTTTATACCTCAAATTTGTAACCTCTTCTAAATGACATCCTTGATAATAGTACGAGAGATGGTAACCAAAATTTTTGACTCATAGCGTCCCGGCTAAAACCGCACGGAATCGATAGATTATATAACCCCGTATTCAGAAATCCGATTTTCAGACATTTCGCGCGTAGTGTCTGATCTGAGCCCATTTTCAAAAATGTCAACAAATCTGACCTCAGTGACTCATAGCGGCCCGTCTGATTTCCGAAAAGTAGTTAGATAATAGCCCTGAGACACCAATAACACAGTTTTCAGACAGATTGTAGCGCGTACCCAGGAGACCAATTCAAAAAATAAAAAATGAGACAAAAAAAAACAAACTTACAGCAGCCCGTCTGAAAATCATTTTTATAGGTAGTCGGGTCAATTAATGCGGAAAAATCAATTTTCAGACAAAAAACATGTCGCCTTAAATTTTTGTAGCATTTCGAACATGTAAACAAATCTGACCTAAGTGACTAATAGCAATATGTCTGAAATTCGTCGTCAATGATTGAATGCATCGCCCAGATGTGGAAAAAAATGATTTCAGACAAATTGAATGTAGCATATGACTAATCAGACAACTTTTCAATTTGTATAATTTACTTCAAATTCAAAGTAGGAAGCTGTACTCGATTCTTGCACAGCCATCTTGCGCAGCAGCTGTGGTGAAGCGAGAGACAATTTTAACACGTAAATGGCCGTTCTAGACACAGGAGCGTAACAAGAGCCGGAGTGTTTGCCGGGCGACTACGGCACATTTTTTCGTCATAGGCGACACTCAAAATGTCTGAAAACAGTATTTTTGTATTCTGGGCATCCATACGAATGATTTAAAACAACAATAAACCGAGCTGCTATGTGTCACTTAGGTCAGATTTGTTGACATTTTTGAAAATACACTCAGGTCAAACGCTACGCGCAAAATTTCTGAAAATGCAAATAATGCGAAATAACGAAATCTATGTACATTTTCAATATCAGATGGGCTGCTATACGACAGTCGACCAATTTTTTTTACACAGCAGAAACGGCCCCCCGCGAAAATGCTACACTTCTGAGAGTTACTACTCAACAGTCGGCTCTAGGGTCATCTAATCTATCGATTTTACACGGTTTTAGTCGGGCTGCTATGAGTCATGGTATTGGTTGCCATCTCTCGTACTACAATATTTTTCAATATTGTCAAAAACAACGGTCCTGTACTCTTGGTGACTAACAAAATTTTTTCTAAATTTTTCGAAATAGTGAACACAAGTATAAAAATCAAAAATATTTTAACAGTTTTGGGCGTTTTGGAACAAGCAGGAGTTTTTATAAAAAGTGGCTTTTCCCTTTTCCCTCTTCCGGACATCAGAGAGGGACACTCTGTATATGCTAGAAGGATATGTATTTATTTATTTTGAAATAAAAAAGAATATAAGCGTTTTTTTTTTCTACTGAGTTTTATACATGCATAATATGTAGAAAACCCTGGAGGTAAATTACATGGTTTTCTACATGTAGAAAACCCTGTAAAATACCTGACGTATTCTACTTACCCAACCCTGATCCTACATACCCAATAACATAACCAGCAGAATGTATGCACCAAAAATTAGCATTTTTTTGTTTTTATTTTGCAGGAGCCATAACTGTTCAAACAAATTACTTTTTATGGCACTCACGTTTATAAAGGATAACTCTTCTCTGAAACGGAACTGGCATATTAAATAAAGTGGTTTTATTTTCTATATGGGCAGTGGCGGCTCGTGGGTTAATGCACAGGGGGGGCTACGTTTTGAAAATAAAAAAGATACATACACTCGTGATCAATAAAAAAAATCGGTGAGTCGAGGTGGGCATCTACTTCCAGCATGGGCTTTTTATTTTTTGTTTTTAGTAGTACCTAACTACGTATTTTTGCATAATTGATATAGAAAGTGTATAAAACAATAATTCACGTTTTTATTCGCGTTTTTTTAAGAAGTTAATAACGCAAAATCCGTACTAAAAAATATACGCAGAAGTAGGTACTTACCCCTTCTCAATGTTTATTATATAAGAGTAAATAGAAATAGACCTACGTAAAAAATTTGGTAAAAAAACATTAAACAGGTATTCAAATTTTGAGTTTGCAGGAAACTTTTATAATAAATAAATATTTCTGAGAAATGCAAAATATAACAAATCCCATATGTACTTTCTGCCGGACAATGTATATTGCCAATTTTGAACTCAAATTATTTTTACTTTAATATTTTTTAAAAACATTTTTTTGACTGTACATACCTAAAACCTAAATTTTAAGAATATTTTAGTTATTTTAATCTCTATTGGTTCTTCTAAAGTAGGCGCAGTGAAAAAGTGTGTCTGTGGTGAGGAAAGTAACAGGGGTGGAGATCAGCCTATGGGAAGAACTGACGCCGAAGGAAGCATAGGCATGTGGAAAGATTATACTTTTTGTCAAAGTAAAATTGTTATTTTACTTATAGTTAATATGAGATTGCGCTTGGCTATGTATTGTACACCCTGAACGACTCATGATCTCAAGAATACTAACAAGTTTTGTAGTTATTCTTGTTCCATAAAATAGCTCCATTGTGAACATAACTTATATTTTAGGCAGTGGCTATTTATACGTCCGACGTATATAAAAGTCAGTATACGTCTTGCGCTCTCATTGGCGAGTTGAGTCACGTGACTTCTTTGGACGTAGATTTAACTCCGTACACGTCCTAAGTAAACTTATTTAGATATGTCGGAAGCCATCGGAAGTGCATTTTTCTCAAGCATCTTTGCAATAAGGAGTGTATGCCCTCCTTTTTGGGGGATAGGCACTGCCGTTTGAAAAAAGAAGGGGGCATTCGCACCATAATGTGCAGTCGGCAGCGATGCGCGCTGCTGTATGAACAAGAAGTGTTAATCATTTCCAATGGTGCAACCCACCCCTGATTTTCTTGAAATTTTGGCTAGGTATCCCCTATTTTCGCCCGCGTTGTAACCCACCTCCGATTTTCGGCGCGGTGCCGAATGTCGGGGGGTAGCCAAAATTTCAAGAAAATCGGGTTGGGTTACACCATTGGAAATAATTATTAACACTTCATTTTTCATACCGCAGCGCACATCGCCGAAAAAGGAGGGCAAATGCAATATAAAATATAAGACAAAATAGGTCTGAATAATCTCGGAAAACATCCAATCAACTTATAGTAAACAAACCGATTCATCATCCATTGGACGGTAGATATAAGGTTTAACGTTATGTGTCACGTGACTCAATACACCAATGAGAGCGCAAGACGTATACCGACTTTTATATACGTCGGACGTATAAATAGCCACTTCCTATATTTTAATAACTTTATGACGGAAATTGGATTGCCTTCTTCTGCTCACTAATGAAGCTCAATTAATTAAAAACTGAGCTTCTGCTGTGGCCGGTGTTGGACAACAACAACTAAATTAAGTACCGAACCGAAAAGTAAATCAAAGTGAATCAGATTCACTCACCTCTTAGATCATCAACCTTGGACCTCTCCTCCTCATTTTTCTCCTCCTGGGGCTTTAGTCGTTCCTGATTACGGATGAATTCCTCCTCCATCAGTAAGTAATCCTTGACACGTTCCATTTTCAACAACTTCAAACGGCACCTCGTGTGAGGTGTTACGGCTGGTAATTTCAAGGCGGTATCCGGCCCCTTGGTGCGGCGCTTCTTCTTACCAACTCTAGTGGGAATTGGAGGCTCATACTTCTTTTTCTTGTCTTTTTCTTCTTTCTTGTCTCCACCACCTGGCCCTGATTGGCTTTGCCCCTAGGCAATTAAAAACAAGAAATGTAGTACATAATAGAATGTATGAGATAGATGCTTTAACATTTAAACTTACCATTTTATTTCTTTAGAAAATTTAGGCTTCTTTCGCTTCTTTTCAAACCAAATCAAATTTTTGCTAAACCACAAGTCATTCGGCAAGTGACAGGTACAGTCACAAAATATAATAGAATAGGCACAGTCATAATTGACAGAGAACAAAGAACCACAAAATATATTATATTAGGATCTCTATGCTGTCAGTCAACGATATAGGTTAGGAGACAACACGGCCCCTCCTAAATAAATTGGACCGCTATAATAATCCTATGTCGATTGGGGCCTGGATTTAGTCCCAGAAAAGGATTCGTCCTTTTCTGGGATTTAGTGTGCATTCTAGGGGAGAAGCGAAATTTGTGGAGGCAACACCAAACGACATTTGACCACGGCCAACCACGGCCCTCGTGCATTTGACATGATTCAAATTTAAAATATCCCTCTAAAATTCGGTATTGTAATTTGACACCCTTACCCTAAGATATGGAAACCTTGTCTTGTCTAAGTTGACACCTAACAGCCAATGACGTGTGGGCCCAATATGGCCGACATATATATGTATATACAGGGTGTTTCTAAATTGTACCAAAATAATTTACAGGGCCCCGTTAAAATTAAGGGGGTCTTTAATATAAATTTTTCCTCAAAACCTCTCCCCCTCCGAGTTACACCCCTCTCCAAATATGAGGGTAAAAAATTGATTTTATTTTCTCCCCTATGGAGGTAGAAAGTTGAAATTTGGTGGACCAGTAGCACTCATGGAATTATATTTTTTCAACCCTAAAAAAACAAAAAAAAAACCTTAATTATTTTAACGGGAGAATCGCCCTGTAAAATATTTTGATGCAATTTAGAAACACAATGTAGGTGAGACAAATGATTATATTGGTTGAAAAAGCAGTCCAGTTGTTTATTTTACGAGGATTTTTTAGCAAAAAAAGTTAGTAGCTATAACAAACCAATTACATTTTTAACAATTTGACATTTTTATATTAAAAATGTTATAGTAAATTGAAGATTTTTGTTATTAAAAATCGATTTTTTTAGCAAATGTCGATTTGCAAATCGAAAACTGAATTTTTATGACTAAATCAATGATTGTCAAAATGTAGATCTTTTGAAGTAGAAAACTTTTTTTGAAAATTGGTCAACCTCTAAAAAAATAACGAACTGTATCGACATGAAATGAAACACACTGTATATACTTCGTGACTTCTTTTATTCTACTCCCTGCGAACTAAGATCACAAAAATATTTTATAATTTTAAAATCTATTTTCTCGTTTTAAAAACCAAATTATTAAAATAAAAACGAATATTAAATTATACTTTCATCAGAAACACTAAACCACACAGAAATAAAATAAGCAGTGTTAATTTGCTGTAACTAATGTGAAAGTGGCATAGCTCCATTAAATGGAATTTAAAAAAAGTGAATAAACATATTTTTTAATTGTAAACATTTTTATTCATGGTAGATAGCAAAACAAACTTACATCTTACAACTAGGACTTGGTAAAACTAAATAACACAACATTGTAATGTAATAATTAAACTTTCATTGAAGGAATAAAAACAAAAAAGGTAAAATATAAAAAGACTCACAAATAAAGCAAAATCAAGCTCCCTTTTTCTTTAATAAAAGTTTTGTGTCTATCCTTTTCACACGCTTGGAACCATACAACATTTCATTCTTAAAATCTTTCGGATGGTAATTAATTTTCTTATCTTTTTTCGACACCAAAGTAGTTGAAGGTTTCATGTCTTTATCATTTGTATCAATAATCCATGAACTACTTTCGTTTCCTACACTGCTCGAAGGTTTTATGGTTCGAACGGGACGATTCTTTACATCTGTTATAAGTTGATTCATCAGATTAAACGTACCAGTTCTTAAGTCATCAATAGGGGATAAATCTGGTTGTTTTTTTGCAGTTTTCTTTGCCTTGTTTTTATTTTTCTTCTTTTTCTTTAATTCAACAGTAATATCCTGTTTAGGTTCTTCAGCAACAGTACTTGCTTTCAGTTTTTTATTTTTTGAATTGGTTTGGTCTAGTTTCTCTAAACTTTTGCTTAGTCGTTTTTTCGATAGCCTTTTTTCTGATTTGGATATGTCTTTAACTGAATCGGAGCAACTCAGCTTTCTTTCTATATTTTTAAGATCATGTTCGGAAAGCGAGTCTTCAGATTTATTTTTAGAAACACCTGAATGCAATGATTCTTCGGGCGAACATACTGATAATTTACGAGATAAGTCTTTTAAACTTTGTTGCTCCAATACATGAACAGTGTTTGGTGATGCTACATCTTTTTTATTATCATTAACGCTTCCTAATTCTATAGATTTTCCTGATGTAATAACATTTCCTGATTCTCCTTCTGGAGCAATAGACTCCAGCGACAAATTCAATGAGATCTTTCCATTTGGCTCACTTACGGATGAGCAAAAAGACTTTACAACTTTTGTTAAACGTTCTGTGAGAGTGTTATCTTGTAAGTTTTCAATAGACAAATTTTCATGGATAATAATGGATGAATTTCTCTTTCTTATTATTTGTTCTTTAATTTCAATGTTTTTAGAAGGTGACGTTGCAGTGACAGGAGCCTCATTTATCGTTTCTTCAGGTAAAAACACCTCCTCGTCTGAAGAATCACTGCTAACAGAAATGATTCTTCTTCTTTTCTTCGGTTCTGGTGAAGGTTTTGCTTTCCTTGGAATTACAATTTTATCTCCATCCTCGTATTCGCTGCTCAGAGATATTATTCTCGATTTCTTCTCATCACCTAAGTCATATTCATTTCCAGAAAGTAATGCTTCTTGTTCTTCATCACAAACAAATGAATCCTCCTCATACTCTTCATCTTCATGTATTTCTGAATCAGAGCTTCCAACAGATTCACCATAATCAATTATGTCATTACTGCCTTCTGATGGCGTATCCTCCTCTCCTTCCTCAGCCATGTTATCCAAAAACTCATTGCTTTCTTGTTCTTCGTAATTCTCTTCACTTGTTCCATCATCCAGTTCTTCTAGTTTTTTGCTAAGGTATTCGTCCATCTTTGAATTTGAGAAACCGTCAGACTGTTTCATTATAGAACTCAATGTACCCAGCGTAATATCTACTATGTTACTTTCTTCTATAGAACTATTGTGTTTGTTCCGCTTTTTTTTCTTTTTGGATTTGAGTTCCAAACTATCATCACTGGATTTGTCCAAATTGGTAATTGCGTAATTTTCTATGTTCTCGTTTACTATATTATCATCATCCGAAGATTTGGACCAATTTGGATAAATGTCAAATGACTCCTCTTCAAATTTTGAATTGCTTCCACCTGCATTGTCACCTTTTGTAAGCAAATTTTCTACAAACTCATTTTTCATATTTATATTAGAACTTTTTTGATTACACTCACTTTCATTCCTAGATTGACTTTGAAGAGATTTATGCATTGTACCAAAAAGACTTCTTAATTTAGTTTCATAGTAGCCCATTGGTTCTCCTTGATTTTCTTCAAGTTGTTCTGGTTCATTTATATCGTCACTATTTTCGTTTTTGGGGACATGACCTTTCCTTTTCTTTTTCTTTGCCTTTTTAGGGGGTGAAACTTCATTTATTTTTTCTGCATGTTCCTGAATGTCCTCATGACTGTGTTTTTCCAAATTCCTTTCCTCTGTTTCAATAGTAGAAGATATTTGACGCACTTTCTTCTTAGATTTCTTACTCAACTTTTTACTAGAATTACTTTTGATGTTTCCTTCCACATTATTTGAAATTTCTGATTCGTGATCAACAGTACAATTTTCTATAAAGCTCTTTCTTACTAACTTTATTTTACTAACAGAGTTTGTATCTAGTTGCAGCATATTGGGGTTTTCTTTTGAAATCCCAAACTCTGTGCATTTATCCCCGAAAGCTTCTACATCTTTATCAATGCTATCTGAAATTCTCAATGATTGATCAACATTGGAACTTTCTGATGAACAATTCCACTTATTTTTCTTAGACTTTTTACTAGAAGACTTTGTATCTGGGCGAAGCTTATTAGAATCTTCTTGTGAAGTTTCAAAATATTCGGATTTTTTATCCACTTCTAGTGGTTGATTACTAGTAGAAACTTCCATTGGATTTTCCATTTGCTTATCTTTGTTTAACTTTATATTAGCATAATCTAGTTCATAAATATTCTTAGAATTTCTAGTATCTGCAGTAACATTTATTAGTATATCGGCAGTAGGTGATGTTGTGAGTGTACTTTCTCCTGAATGAACAGAGGCATCAAGCTGGCTTTTATCTTCTGCCTGTGAGACCTTAGTGAGTAAGTTTACCTCAACTTCTCCTTCAATGTTACTAGGATTTTCCATAAGCTTTCGCACTTCTTCAAATATTACGGTTTCTCCACAACTTTCTTTTGGTTTATCTGTAGATGCCGTTCCTCCAGTCCCCTCTTCATCAACTCTAATTGGATTTGTCTCCACTACAGACTTTACTGTGTGTTCATTCTCTTCAATTACTTCTGGACTTATCACCAGACATCCACTGTCACTATCATTGCCGGTTTCACTCTCAGTAACGTCGTTTTGAACTATAGCAAGTTCCGATATTTGTTGAATACCTTCCTTCACATTTTTATCCAAAGAAGTTTGCTCATCAATATCATCTAAACTATCTGTAGACATTAAAGTGATTTTCTGTACTTCAGCATGTTCATTGTATATTTCATCACATTGTTTTTTGGGTGACATAGCGTCTTTTACTAACTGATTTGACTGATGCATTTCTAGAACTAATTCTTCATTTTTAATTACTGAACCATTATCTTTATTTTCGTCTTCATTTGGTGATAGTTTTTCATCTCCATTTAAATATGCTTCTTGAACATTGCCATCTGTTGAATCCTTCTTAGGTGATTCAGTTTGAACTTGTGTATCTTCTTTAGGAGACATTCGTAGTTTCTTTGCTTCTATTTCAGGACTTGGAGTCTTCCTTTTATGAGGACTTTTAGTTGGACTATTGTAATCTGCTGCTTCCTTTGCTGGAATTGGTGACCTTTTCCTAAACAAAACACTAACTTCTCCCTCATTTTGACCTACAACTGATTTAGAACAAGCCAACTCTTCAAATATATCATCTTCATCTGTTGGTACATCAAATGAGTAATCCACTGATTCAGACTTTCCCGTTAACAAGGGACTGTGTTCACAAGGTTCCTCTTTTATTTCATCAAGATCGGTGTTTATTTGTAATTGTTCTGTTAGATTAGAAGTAGACTGGGTTACTGTAGATGTTGCAGCATTGACAGATTTGTTGTCAATTCTAGTAATACCTTCGGCTACAGTTAGGTCAGCAATTATTGGAGATGCTGCTACTTCTTCACTAATTCTTGATGGTGATGGACTCTTTGGTTTTCCCTTGTGTGTCAAAATCTCAACTTCTGTAGCAATTGGGCCTTTTAATGACTTCCTTCTTTGCGACAGTAAAAGGGCCTGGGAATTATTGGAACATAAAATTGGACTTTCTGGTATTGCTTGTTCAAGAGCACCAAAATTATTCACTATAACTGGACTTTTCGACACTATAATACATCTTTTGGAATTGAAGACTTCATTATCTATACCAGACTCGCTAACGGTTGGGCTTCTGGATTTTCTATTGGAAGGAATTTTTTCTAGTTCTAAAACAACGGATTCAGCTTCATTCCCTTCCTCTACTTTTTCTTCAGCTACTGTTTGTTCAAACTTAGTTTCTTCAAACTGTTCCTCAGACATAGTAATACACAATTTGAAACTATCGCCAACTAAAGAATCGTTTTTTAAACATTCAGTATCCCGGCCAACAGAAGATTTTTCCAAATGATTAGTAGTGACTTCACTACATTCCAAGACTGTGGTGTCGTCAACAATTATAACAGAGTCATCTACTCTAGTAACAGTAGTTTCAAATGTTGATTTGTTTATGCTTGACGGTAGCTCATCTACTTCCATGGGCTCACAGAAACTTTGCTCCACCATTTTCGGCCGAAACACATTTGATACCCTGGCTGGAATTACTTCTTTTACACTGTCAACATTACTTTTATTTGAAGAATCTTGGAGCAAAACTTTTTCCTGCTCTTTTAAGTTTGAAAATGTACTGATATTTTCTTTGTCACTGCTAATGCTTGTTTTTGATGTGTTTAATTCATCAGGTTCATTTTCGGTAGTCGTCAAATCTTCTCTGAGAGAACTTCCTTCATTATTACACACTTCATCTTTTTTTGGTATGTATGGTTCTTGATCTTTCAAGCAGTTGAGAATGGAAGTATTTAAATGAAAGCTAAATGAACCATCCATACCATTAGTTATAGTTGCCTTGCTTTTCTCTACAACATCAGTCTTGTCTTCCATGTTTTCTAAGGACTTGTTAGCACCAGTTTTTGCAAGTATTCTTACTTCTGGACTATTGCCAAGTCTAGGAGGCCTACGAGCATCAGGGCTTCCACTAAGTCTTGGAGATCGTCTAATTACAGGACTCAAAGATAACTGCTTTTTAGGAGTGAGTGGTTTATCTTGATTTTTTTCTTCACTTGTTAGTTTCTGTACTTCAACTTCTTCTGTGAGACTTTCATTTATGATGCTCAAATCTAAATCAACTTTCATGGAAGGTGCAGTAAGCTTTCCGATAATTTGCGATGAAGATTTGTCTTCTTTTGATGGGGATGCTTCATCTATGGGATCGAGGATGGCAGCGTTTTCTGTAAGAGATGGTCGTCTTCGTAGTCTGACTGGAGTGGATACAAATGGTTGTTCCTGCGGTTCTTCTTTATTCACAAAAGCACTTGTAGAGCTTGCTTCCTTTTCTTTGGCACTTTTTTCTTCTGAATCTTCACTGTTTGCCGCTGTTCTTCTTCCCCTAGTTGTTCTCTTTGCAGGTGCAGGTTGTTCTTCAACTTCTTTTGTAAAGGAGCCTCTCCTGCTTCTGGTAGTCCTTGTTTCAGGTTCTAAAGATGGAGATTTATCTGATGCAGAATTTCTTCTAGCCCTAACAACCTTAGGTTGAACCTCAATCTCTGATTCACTTGCATTAGACCGTCTACGACTCCTCACTGGATGTTTCTTCTCTTCGACGATTTCACTGGTGTCCGAAGATGCAGATGTGCGGCGAGTCCTGACAGGTTGCTTTTTTTGTTCGGTGGTTTGCTCGCTGGACTCTGAAGATGTTGATGTTCTCCGGCCTCTGGGTTGGGCTGGTTGCGGCTTAGAGTCTTCTCGCGTTTTTGGGGTGGCTTTAGTTTGACGTTTGGGTGTTGATGTTCTGGTGTCTTCTTCAATTAGTGTAGAAGCTGGAATAAAAGATGAAAACGCAAATTAAAACAGAGGAAACCTCACATACAAAGTGTGCAAAAAATACATTGTCAAAATTTCAAGTTCTGCAGCAATTGGGCTTTTTAAGGCTCAATGTACAGCACATATGTGGTGATTCAACATTTTGACCCATAAAATGTCTTTTTTCGACCTGTAGAGAGTAACACGCATAATTTTAAACTTTTGGTCAATACAAATTTTAATCTAAGTAATTATTCATATTTTGAGACAAAAATTATTTAACAATATTTATCACAATGGCCGTTATTAGCATTTGCGCAAAAAGCCTAATGACAGCCATTGTGATAAATATTTTTAAATAATTTTTGTCTCAAAATGTGAGTAATTACATAGATTAAAATTTTTATTGACCACAAGTTTTAAATTATGCGTGTTACTGGATACAGATCGAAAAAAGCCATTTTATGGGTCAAAATGTTGAATCACCACGCACGTGCTATACATTGAGTCTTAATGACTTCCTTCTTTGCGACAGTAAAGGGCTTGGGGATTATTGGAACATAAAATTGGACTTTCTGGTAAACAAAAAATAATGACCACGCTTGATGGGAATATTACAAAATATTAATAAACAACCGAGGGGGTAACCACTAGGTTAAATTTGGGACAGTATTGCAAAAATGCACGGATTTCTCGTGATTGCGACAGATTTCCATGTGATTTTCAATGATTGCGAGCGATTTCCAATGATTGCGAACAATTTCCGAGATTGCGGACGATTTCTAAAGATTACAAGCGATTTTTCGTGAGTGCGGCAGAATGCATTTAATTTTCGAGACTGCCAGTTTTATGCTATTATGACAAATAATGCCTGCTTTCGTATGGAATAGGTATTACCTACATGTTTTAGTGAAACTAGGATACTTTAACAGTCCAACATCAAAGGAAAAAATGGCGATATGAATTAAACATTTCATACCATTTGTTTTAATTTTTTTATGCCAATATCTTTTAATATTTTCAGTTAAGAAAGGAGTACTGCGCAATATTTTATTCATTTTAATGCAGTGTTGGTTTAAACTTTTGAATAATCAGTTTGCAAATTTCTAAATGGTCTGGGTGCACTGAAAAAATCAATGTTTCTTGTACAAGATTTGAGGAAAAAGAGTGCGTTATGGCAAAAACTTTATAAAAAAAACACTTTTAATTCATTTTCGATTGTTTCGTGAAGACAAAATTTTCAAAAAATAAGTGATACATTTTTTGGAAATCACATATTATTTTACGTTATGGTATCGGACAATACAAAGAAACTTGATTTTCGTTATCCTATCAATAATTGTCCTTCATATTATACAAAAAAAGTTCTGAATTAAAATTTAATGAAGGTTTATTGTTTTAACCCCTTTGGAGCGTAGTGTGAAAGTAAAAAAAATATTAGTACAATGTAGTCCCATCAGTGGAGCACATATACCAAATATCAAATTTTTAGGTCAAGTTGTTAAAAATATATATCAAACCCCGATTTTTGGCTCACCCTATAGATGTAAATATCTCCGCGGGGAGGGCTTAAATTGAATTTTTTTATATAAAAGACCCCCCTTAAAATCACCTGCCAAACATTCCTTTAAAATATTTATTCTGACTCACCCTGTATAAAACTCGGTATATAAAAAAAGAAAATAATGGAGCGACAATTTTTTTATTGCCACAACAATTTAACCACAAAAAATGTCAAATTATGGTCTTTAGATATTGTTACCTTAGAACCAAACTATGTTATGTCCATTGTATAAAATTTGACAACAGAGCAAAAAAATTGCATACATCTATTTTTTTTGGCTTCCTAATTGTTCAAAAATATTCATAAAAAAATCGGTTTAACTGTGACATGTGACAGAAAGCCAATGATTTTTTCCCGCAAGTTTGTGATTGACTTAGAACCAGTTTTGCGATTAATCGGTCAGTGCGACATAAATGCGGAAAATTTGTCAAATAGGCAAGCAATTAGAGATTAATAATAATAATATTTTTTATTGGCAACAAAATCATACAAGCTATGACAAAGCAACGTCAGTTATGAAAAGAATACATACACTTTACAAGTAAATATGAAGTTACTGCTCTTATAAACCCTTTCTCACTCTCCTATCAATTTAATATTTTGTGGAAGGCTTCGAAAAGCCCTAACAGCTTTGTAGTATGGACCTTTCTCATAGAAAGACGATTTATGTACTGGGACTGACAGATCATTCCTCGTCCCAGTGACGATGTGGAAATCCTCATTATAAAGATTCATGTTGGTGCTAAACAAAGAGCTATTTCTTTTGACAAACATCACCAGTGACATAAAGTACATTGATGGTACTGTTAGAAAGTTCAGTTTTGGAAAATAATGCTTACATGAAGTCTGATGATGAAATTTTAATAGACACCTGATGATTCTATTTTGCACCTTGAATATTGACAACGCAAATCGAGATGCACCCCAAAAGACAATCCCATGCATAATGCAACTTTGGATGGAAGCAAAGTAATATAGTCGTAAACTGTCAATAGAAACCATATCCTGTAGCCTGCAAATCAGGGCACAAGAACCAATCAATTTATGTTTAAGATTGGCAATGTGGTCTTCCCAGCTCAATGTGGCATCCAAACTGACTCCCAGAAACCTCACATTGTGCACAAATGGTAGAGATCTGGGGTTGAGTTTAACATATAATGATTCTGTTTCAATAGTAGACTTTCTGAAACTTATAAGACCTGTCTTGTCCGAGTTAAGTTTTAAATTATTCGATTGGCCCCACCTGGCCATACTTTCCACAGCGCATGAACAAAAATGGGACAAATCACTTGTGTCAACCTCTGTCAATATTACTGACGTATCGTCAGCATATTGACAGATTCTGCCCGGACCCATGGATGTATTTAAGTTATTTACATAGAGCAAAAACAAAATTGGTCTTAATATGGAGCCTTGTGGTACTCCCTGCTCTATTACTCGCCAATCAGAAAAGCATTGATTTCCTTTAATACTTCGAATACAGACTATCTCCCTTCTCTCGGACAGGTATGAGGACAACAGCTTAAGAGGAATTCCTCGAACACCAGTTCTGTGCCAACAATCCGTGATCCACAGTGTCGAAAGCTCTTGAAACGTCAAAGTACAAACCAGCTACTTTAACACCGCGATCAACATGGTTAGATACAAAAGGTAGACTATCAAATATCGCAAGCTCAGTAGATTTCCCTGGTCGGAAGCCAAATTGTTGTTTTATGTTTTATGTTAATTTGTTAATTTTATTATTCACGAGATTATTCATTATTATATTTGATTATACGTAATTATTGGCCTGTTCCAACCTGCTAGAAAACCGATTTTGAATCGTCATAGAACTGCGCAGTGACTGAAATTGTCATGTTTTTGCGAGTGTTTTTTGGCTCGGTTTTTGGTAGACAGCACAGTTTCAGGACGGTTCAAAAACCGGTTTTCGGAACACGCCTATTATTTCATTCGTCTCGTTCTTATTTGTTTCACTGATCAAAATGAACCAATCATAAAATGGTCCTTGCAATAAAAAAGCAAAGGACCTGTAGGCGTTTTGAAACAAGAACTTATTGGAGTTGTGCACTTATCTAGATGCACTTGCCCACAACAGGATATTGAAACACTGACACCATAATTTATTTTATTTAGGAATGTTTTGTCCAGTATTTTGTTTTTTTTTTTGCAAAATTCGAAACAAAATTAAAACTATCGGACCAACGACGTAACGTGCCAAGAGCCGGGAATAACTATGGTATGTTATGAAATTAGAAACCAGCAGCAGCGCACTGGATCCCAGTGTCCTGCGCGCATGCTTCATTCTGCTGATTTCGAGGATTGCGATAGAATTTCGAGGATTGCAGAGAGATTTCGATACGATTTCGAGGATTGCGGTGGGAATTTCGCGGATTGCGACGGAATTTGTGACAGTATTGTGACTAGTGGTTATTCCCTCCTAAACAAGCACTGCCAATGGAATCCCAACTTTTTTATATCCATTATTAATAGTAAAATCTAATATGCATTGCACACAAATCGTAAAATATACTGACATAAATGGGTCTATGTTATTGTTAACCATACTCAATTACTTTGTTTCTGAAAAATAATACATTAGGCATGTCCTGGAACCAAAATAGAGCCCGAAAAACTGCATGTAGATATCGTGGTATACGAGGGGCTGTCAAAAACTTACAAGCGGGACAAGAGTCAAGTACCCTTATTTTGTCTCGTAGAGAAAAGTGGTGCAATAGAAAGTTGTTTGCAATGAAAAATTATATATAAATACAAAATCATGGCCTTCTAGTAATTTTTTTATCATTAGTCGCAGTTTCCTTATTTGCCTGTAAAAAAAATTTTACGCCATCATATTCTAACAATTATTATTCAACCCTTTGATGCTAAATAAGGTACTGGTGTTTATACTAACCATGGCTATTTAATTGAGAATATGAAAAACCCAGAGAACATGTTGAACAAGCAATTATGTTTTTTGCGTTATGCGAAATATTGTCCAAGTTTCACAACAACAGATTTTATGAACGACTTTTTACAAAGTCTCCAGAATGTGTCTGGTAATGTATTTTTAATTAAATCAATCACTGATTCCTTTCTTTCAACCTTAGCCCGTGTCGGGTTTTATTGTATGGTGGTGGTTTTTTAAGTTTTAATGTGTGTAAAATTGTAAAGGTGTTATCATTTGTGGATTGAAGGTTGCATTGCACTGGCAGATTGCTTTCCTGGGGAAACTAGTTGCCTAGAAAGAAGGGAAGATAGAATTGTAAAAATTAGTCTCCATAAAATTTTATGTGGTGTTCAATTCCAAGAAAAATACGACAGGGAGGCGACAGCAATTGACTTGGCTAATAAAAGAAGAGATCAATGGGGAATTTGCACAAAAATTAAATTTGAAAAATATTACTTTCAAACGTAATTTATTGCCATTAAATGAACCACAGTTCACAAAAAAACTCATTTTTTATTTTTATGTAATAAATGTAAGCAATTAAAAGCTGCCATAATTCAAATCATTCTTGTAACGCACCCTCCTTGGTTGTGACGTCAAGTAGAAATGGTGGTGGTGCCTCTGGTGAGCGGCAGCACCATGTATAAACTAATATGGGCGGCACATGTATAAAAACTACAGCACCACGCAAGCTTTGTTTAGAAAGATCAACGAGAACATCCCATCCTTATCTATCCGTATTATTATAGTCTATCTGTCTTGATATTGTTGATAATGTTTGAAAAGCGTGTGCTGTATTAAATATTATTTACATTGCGAGATGCGTAAGCGCACTTTTTTGGCCGAGGAGGTTGTTTAACGCCTATGTTGCCTTGGGTCTTAAAACTGTCTCTCGAGAAATGTATTAATTTTTCCTGCTACTGACAATTTTATATTAGGTAGGTAAGTATTTTGAATTTAAATACACTATAGAGTAGATTGTGAGTAATCATCCTCATATAACCACTGTCCAATTATTACTAGAAATGATAAACAGTGATGAATATAAGAGGTAGAATGCAGTGATAATTAAAAAAAACTTCTTGTGCGATTGAACCCGGGACCTACAAATTACTAGTTCCGTGGCCTCACCATTCAGTTAAAGAAGTGCTTGTTAAATTTAAACTTTTAGCCGGTTCTTATTTTTGACCTACAGCAGATCCCTCTGGAAATGGGTCGCCGAACTGTTTATTTAACGTTCAATTTCCATTTCTCCTTCTCTAATAATTATTATGTGTGGCTATCACTCCTGTCACTGCCTTCCGATCGATCGAGCGGTGTGACGTCACAACCATTCCCGCGCTTTTCGTGTCGTTTCAAATGAATAGCTTGCGATCACAACCTTAATTATTTATTGCAAATTAAATATTTCGATTTGAGGGCTGACATTTGGTATGTGCTCTTTCTATAGATAGGCAAATATATTGAAGAAATAAAAAAAAATGTTCAAGTTCCCCATTATCTGACGATCTTAACCCTTTCGGGACTGGACCCGGACAAACGCGCATATAAAAGTTGGGTCAGTGGGACCGGAACCGACTATAAACGCAAGCAGGGAGGCATGAGAAAGGACTGGAACCGGACGGACACGCGTTGACTATGGATACATTGGAACGCCTACTTTACATTGGTCATGCCCCCAATTAATGTCATTGGCCGATTTTCTAGTAATGGCATCTAGATGGGTGGTCCTTCTCGTAAAAAAAACTTACTTGTGCACTTAAATACATCAATAAATTCGAACACAAGCTCATTTGCATGTGGGTGCATGCAAAAAATGACTTACATTGTGAAAAGATCTGTAGTTATGTAATGACTGTTTTGCAATTAAGGACCGGAACCGTACATACACGCATGCGCTTCCTGCTGTGGTCCACTGGGCTCAGATCCTCAGGCGGCCGCACTCCCGAAAGGGTCAATAACAGGGAATTAGTGATTAGCAGATTAAAAAGAAAAACTCAGGATTCTGAGGACTCGGTTTTCGAGTCGGAGAGGGATTTTGAAGCTGGCCAAACAAAATGACTATATTGGCGAACTGAAAGCGGAGCTAAACTGGCTTAACGGGAGGTTTGGGGGCTTACAGGATGAGCTGAGCCACAATAAACTCTATATCGGCAAGCTCGAAAATGAGAAATCTGATTTGGATGTACTTGGAAAGAGCATGTTAGCTACGATCAAGGCTCTTGAGGAGGATAACAAGTCTTACTTTAATGAGTTGTCTGTCATTAGGGAAGAGATCTCTTTTGAAGTGTCAGGAATTGCATGCCTTCCTTGGACTCCAATTTCGGAATTATTCTACACAAACCGTGAGCTCAGATTTGTTGCATGGCCCTGGCCCCGATAATCCTGCCAAAGATACAATGCTTTATAGGCATTTTTCATTCCTTACCAGTCACACGCGATACGCCACTGGTGGTGCCTAACTGGGCACACTCAATTTGGCCGAATTATGCGTCCTCTCTCCCCTCCCTTGTCTAAGCCCCAGACCCACAAATTTTTGGCACAAAATTCATAATAATTGGTCTATTTTGATTTTGTTTGCATTGCAAAAACACCACATAAGTTGATTAGAATTAAACAATACATCCGAGAATAATTGATGACAGTATGACGTTTCAATTTAAACAGCCTAAATTAAGCATTCAGAAATGTGGTACCCATTCAGAAGTAGTTAGTTGATTGATAACAACGTTCAACCATATCGTACGGTTTGGTAATAATATGGCACTCATGGACTAGCTATTTATTTACCTACCCTATGCTAATAAGACTTCTGTTATTATGGTAGGCAGGTATTTTCTGTTCTTAGGTTATCAGCGAATAACTCGATTTTTAATTATGATAAAGAACCACAATCATTTTATTGTTAATACTTAAAGGCACTAAAACCAGTTAAAAGCTCAGAGATTAAAAAATATATTCATCTTATAAAAAAATTAAGACGCCCTGTATGCCCATTCAAGCCAATGTAAAGAACCTTCAAAGAAGAATAAATATAAAGGCAACAGTGAACAATAGAAGCGAACAGCTGATCTTTCTATTCATAAAAGAGCAGATGTACCCTCAGGTAAAATTGCAAAATATATAGTTGAATTTAAACTCAAATAGGTAGATCACGCCATAATATTCTAACAGAAATATTTAGACATAATACATTACAACAGAAACTAAGCAAATCTTAATAAAGTAAAAATTTAGTGTAATAGGTTAGTTTTCATGTGCTCGAATATTGAGCACAAGTCCATGCTAACATTTATCAAGCAGTTTCAATATTAAGATTTTAATCTTACAAGATGAAATAAAAACCATACCTAATGATTAATTTAGATGAACAAATGTTTGCAGTAATTACTTAATGTACAATTTCTAACCTTTATCTATATTTCACACTGAGACGTCCATATTGATTTTGTCTGAGAAAGACAAACTGCAATAGGGAAGAGGCAGAAAATTTTAAAACAATAAGAAATCAAAGCAAATATAGTACATTGATTCCTCAAACCCTAATGTTGAATGGATAATACGATAGCTAAGGTTAAATATGTATCTACTTTTTGACAAAACAACATATAACGCAAGAAAGTCATTTATAACGTTTTTCTCCCAAAAGTGATGGACAGATTTTTGTTGTTATTTTCAAATGTTATTTTTTGTAGTCTTCTTAGGCACTAACTAGTTTAAAATATTTTATTTTGGAAGATTATTTTGTAGAATATGTATATGTAAAAATGAAAATAGAAAATTTTGTTCAAAGCTTAAAGGAAACCAATAGTCTGTCGAATAATACACTATATCTACAGAGTGTCTCAGGTTTTATTCGGGAAAATTTAACAGAAAAGGTCATAAGAACATGTGTGTAAAGCTTTGTTTTCCAGATACAGGGTGTTAATACTCCGATCTTGGCCGATTTTGATAAAACATGGCATGTCTTTAGTAATAAGTAAAGAGCTTAATTTGATGCAGGTAACTAGATTTAATCTATTAATTTCAGGGGTGGTGCTGGGGCATCCTAGCTAGATATTTTAATAAAAAAAATTGAGCACACCACTGCTTATTTGTAAGTTTGATTTTATTTTAAGAACAAATATTTAGATAAAATTACAATTTTTTGTCTCTTGCATTTTTTTCTATCTTGTCTACTTGTTGAGAAAAAAATAAAATCTATTTATCCATCTGCGTCTGAATAAATTCAATTAAGCATTAATATAATTAAACAATAAATAAAAAGGAAATACATACTATTTATTAAAACGAATTACAATAAGTAGGTAGGTCCTTAATTATTGTGCGCATTGCTAATTGATAACATCTAACACATTTTCTGCAATGACAAATAATAGATTTTTTTTAGTAACTTTAACACCTTTATCTCAAAAACAAAGCTTTAAAACCTATGTAGTTTTTCAGATTAAAACCTGAGACCCCCTGTATAAAGAAGAAAACTGAAAATCTAATATGTTCTACGCTTACTACTTACACAAAAACTATTCATGGACTCCATTTTAAACCAACATTTACTTGATTCCTTTATAGACTGGCTTTTCTTAAGACCACTTAGGTATGGAAATATGCCATGTAAACTTATCTAATTAAAGGGACATAACAAACAAACATTTTATTTTGGATATTTGTAACAGACACATTTGCATGTCTTTATTTTATAAAATATTTAGCAACAATAGCGTTTTCAACATTAAACCACCCTGTAGATCTTTTTAATTATGTGGCGCCAGTGGCGATTGTTTGAAACAGTGCTATTCACAGGTCTTAATATAGTGTTGGACTAGGTTTGGTTCTGTTTTTCAATAACGAGAAAAACTTATCAATCAGCTGTATTCATATCCATAAAATATAATATACGAGTATCATTGTGATAGACCAAACACAGGTGTTGAGAGTTGAGTCGTCGAATAATAGTCAAAGCAGGCGCGGTCTTAGCAACAACAAAATGAAGAAGTAATAAATAAAAAATAGATACGAATAATATTACTAATATCCTAATATTATCTAACCTAGAGTGTCCACGGATTGAGTTCACATAAAGTGTAAGTAACAAAAAAAAAACTAGAGATCAGCGCTTGTTGGTTTGAAAGTAATTTGCGACATAATTTTACTTTCGAAAAATCGCACCTTTGGAATTATTAAAAACCTAATTTTCCACATCAGTAAAGTAAGTACCCTTTCTCAGGGGCGAGCTGACCCGGCAGCAGAGGTCTGCTTCGCAGACGGGCGGCCAAATCCAGGGGCGGCCACAGGCCGCCCTTCCGTCGCGAAAAAATATTTGTTCAGGAAAAGGTCGTAAGTCTCTACATTACTTGCCCTCAAAAAGAATATCGCCAACAACACCATATTGATATGAACATATTGTCAGTCTATCACCATACCTGCCGGAAGTATTAAACATGTGGCTGATTGTTATCTCTATACTCGAGATTTTTCACAAAGCAACATAGGATACTTTAAAACACTTCTAAATCTAGAAAACTGGGAGGAGGTGTATAGTCAAACATGCCCGAACTATGCTACTGATACTTTTCTTAAAACTATTCTCTATTATATTGACATTTGCTTCCCATTTAGAAAAATTAGAATCGGCAGAGCTGTGGAGCATATTATCGCGCCGGAATTACTTGAAATGAAACGGAAAGTCTCATTGTATCAAACTTTGGCACGACGAGATCCTAAATACAAAAAGGTTAGTGTATGGCTAACTAAAAAGTATCGAGAGGATCTTAAGAAAGCTAGAGTTGGGGAAATTGATGCCAAAATTTCAAATGCCAGAAACAAATCAAAAACAATGTGGCAGATCATTGGTGGTTTACAAAAGAAAATAAAAAATAATAATGTTGAGATTGTTACAAATAATGCACCTGTTCCAGTGGACGTTATGGTTGATAATTTCAACAAGAATTTTACATTAAAACCTGATGGTAGGATGATTGATTATAATTATACTGCCAATAACCTTAGTCTTAAGACCTGCCCAAATACAATGTTTCTACATCCTGTCAGCAAAGAAGACATTGGTCTGCTCATTTGGCAGCTTAAAAACTCAAATTCCACAGGTATTGACTACATTTCTAATAACTTACTTAAAAAATGTGCGGTGCAACTATGTGAACCTCTTGCATTCTTGCTAAATCTCTCCATTGAAAACGGGGTTTTTCCTGATTGTTTAAAGCTGGCTAGAATTATACCAATTTACAAAAGAAACGATCCCAACGATTATACAAATTACAGGGGAATTAGTCTTCTGTCAAGCGTTTCGAAGGTTTTTGAATTGCATGTGAAAAATCAACTGGCTAGCTTCTGCCTTTCAAATGAGATAATATCGGATGATCAACATGGTTTCATCAAATGCAAGAGCACTGAAACTGCTTTGGATAGTTTTACTGGAGAAGTTGTAGGCTTACTGGATAGGGGTCTTCATGTTTGTGGTTTGTTCATAGACTTTAGTCGTGCTTTTGACTATGTTAACCATGATTTATTGCTGTACAAGCTTTCCAAATATGGAGTGCGGGGTATCCCCTTGAGTCTCTTTCAATCTTACCTATGTGGTAGATCACAGTTAGTAGAAGTCCGAGGCACTAAAAGTAAGCCCAGTAAAATGGTGATGGGCGTACCTCAAGGGTCCATTTTAGGTCCATTATTATTCATATTGTATGCCAATGACTTAATTCATCGTATATCAAACTTCTTACCTTCTAGTAAAACGATTACGTACGCTGATGATACTAATATACTTGTCTCTTCTACAGATCCCTCAGCTTTGATGGACTCTGTGCAATCTGTATATAACCAAATACTCATATGGGCTGATAAAAACCAACTGTTATTAAATTTTAGCAAGACAGCATTAATGAAGTTTTCACTTAGGGGCCATGATAGTAGTTTTGAGATACTTGGAGATACTGATAAATGTGTCAGAAATGTTGAAATGGTTAAAATGCTGGGCATTGTTTTCGATTATAGACTGTCTTGGGAGCCTCATGTCAGCAGCTTATGTGAGAGGCTGCGAAAGGGTTGCTATGCCCTCAGATTCATGTCTAGTCACTGTGGTAAACATATTCTTCTCACTCTATATTATGCAAATCTCCATTGTCACCTTCGATATGCTATTGTGAACTGGGGTAACAGCTCTCATGTTGATAGAGTTTTTATGATACAAAAGTATGCTGTAAGAATCATTGCAGGTTTGAATTGGCGTGAATCATGCAGAGAAGCATTTAAAAATTTTAAGATATTAACTCTTGCTGGAGTGTACATATATGAGCTGTGCATCTTTGTTTATAAGAACAGGGCTGCATTTTTGAGCTGTAAAAGTCCACATTCTTATCCTACAAGGGACAGGGAAGCATTAGTTCCTTCGCAGCATAGAACAACAATGTTTCAGAAGAGCTTTCAATACATGGGGTGTAAATTGTTTAATAAACTTGATATTACACTTCGAAATGCTGCCAATCTTAAAGTGTTTAAAAGGGGCCTAAAGAAAATGTTAATCGAGCAGGTCTATTATTCTGTCAATGAGTTTTTATTGTAATGTGTGTCTTGTAGGTATACTTGTCTTTGTCTTGACCTTTTCTTGGTTACTGTACTGTATTTGCATTTTAACTTAAGAAATAAAGTATTATTATTATTATTATTATTAACCCGTAACCCATCGGCGGCGTCGGTCGGCCATCGGCACTGCACTAGGTACCTCTATTCTGGTCTTTGCTCTGTGGCAACTGCGCGGCACGGCGTGACGTTGGTAGGCCTCAAGTTTCGTAGGGGATATATCCACGCTTCATACCTGTATAGTAAGCTAAAAAATTTTAATATCTGTCTTCCATCAGAATATACTGCAAGTCCAAGAACTATTTTAGAGTACTTGTTCAAAAATTCTCTCACGAATAGTTTTCCGCCGTCCGCCGAGTACTCTGTGCTTACCAGTTACCGTAGCATCCTCGGAGAGATCATTTTCCAAATTAAAAATTATAAAAAAAAACTATCTAAGGTCTTCTATGAGCCAGGAGAGATTAACCGATTTAGCAACAATTTCCATCGGAAGTATCCTACTTGATACAATAAATATCAGTGATATATCAGAGTTTGACAATGTTAGAGCCAGAAAAGTACCATTCGTTTAACTTGCATCTTGTGCCTTGTACCTAAGGGATAACCCCAATATTTTAGAAATATTTTATTTTTTATTTCATTTAGGAGAAAATGTATTATTTATTCTTTCAAGTATACCCCGATTACTGTAAGAAGTCGCGATTTTGTTAGATGACATTCTCCACAAAATCCCTATGAATTTTCTGTTAACCATGGGTATAACATTGGTATATGCGTCGCAACCAGTTAATGACGTCACTCATTGATATATGATGTGAAAAGTTACCCAAGTGATACGAAAAAAGAACATAATAAAATAAAAACCCTATTACAATCACGATTATACTGCTACAAATAAAAATAACTATGACTAGAACTCATTTTAATAATAATTTCAAACGTCATGGAAACACTTTCATTTTGGTATTTTGGTAAAATCGGCTACTTGCGACAGGGTCTATGGTGCGTACTCAAGCAAATTTTATTTCCGTTTTCCGTGTTGTGAAAGTAAAAACCTATATATATTTTGTGGTTCAAAAGGGTTCAAACTTTGGGCAGTGTAAATATTCTCGGGTTTTGTACGTTTCGTGAGTTTTACCGTTATCTGTGTTGTTATTGTTTGTGTTATTAGTAGTTATTCATTGTGCAAATGGGCTCGTTACTGACCTGAACTTTTGACCCGGTTGCATTTTTTTGCTCCATCGATGCCAACTTAGGATCTCGAAATTACCAATTGACAGTCCCAGTAAGGACTTCTTATAATAATTTTACTATACCTACCTGTATTTTTTTCCGATGCACAATATATTTATTTTCAGTTACATTATTACTTTGTAAACCTAATTCTTTTTACATTTTTAGTTTCTTTTTCTTAGAAAATTATTTATTTAATTTTAAACATTTTTTATTTTAAAGAAACATTTACCTTGTCCCTTTCAGTCTGAAAGTTCTACCAGACCCAAAACATATTACTCATTATAATAAGACTGATTGCCTGTGGTATTTTATTGTTATAAATACAGTGACCGGCAGAAACCTAGACACAAAAATTGAAAAATTTAATATTTTTAAACTCTGATTTCGATTAGTAGCAAATTCATGTATTATCCGATAATAAGTTGCGCTTGCGGTATTTTTTTATTTTTTTTTTGTAATACACAGGGTGTTCGAAAAAATACAAAAAAAAGTGCAATTGCAATTACCTCTTAGGTAATTACAAGAAACGGAAAAGCCTAGTTTTTATAACCCGAAAGAAATTTTTTATTATAATCTGCAGATGGGCGGCCAAACATCTAGGAACGCCACTGCCCTTTCTGTAGGTTTTACGGCAAAATGTTAAAATTAAGGAAACTTGTTCAGAATGAAAAACTGAGTTGGTTTGCGAAATTTCGAAAGTCTAGGCCTATATTTTGATTTTTTTTGGCATTTTTCCAACTTTTTTTTAGAAAAAGTGCATTTTGTGTAGTTTTCACATCAAAATGTTATTAAAAAAACTTGTTATCAATGATAGGTGTGAAAAATTCCAACAACCTATAGGTCACTTTGATTTTTCTGAGTTTTAGTTTTTTAGTAGAAAATTCAAAGTCAACTTAGGCTTTTGAAAATGTTCACACCTATCCAGCTTTTTATTGTCAACATGTTTTCTTAATAACATTTTGATGTAAAAACTACACAAAATGCACTTTCCTAAAAAAAAGTCGGGAAAATGCCAAAAAAAATCAAAGTATAGGCCTAGACTTTCGAAATTTGGCAAACATACTCAGCTTTTCATTCTAAACAAGTTTCCGTAATAACATTTTGCCGTAAAACCTATTACAAAAAGGGCTCTTTATACTGAGGTGGAAAATTAGTTTCTTCATCATTTCCAAGCTCGTTTCCAAGGCATACGTGATTTTTTGAAAGTAAAATTATGTCACAAATTAGTTTAACACCAAGTAGGGCTGATCCCCAGAAGCTCAAATTTCAACTCAAAAATTTGTTCACCTTATGCAAACTCAATCTGTGGATACACTGTGTATAACCAACGCACATGCAAAAAAATTTATTTACATAATTTTTATTTCAAATATATTTTTTTATTTTCGTTATTTTGGTGAGGAATATATTTTTTTTGTGATATTGCCTTATGGAAGTTTTATTGTTATAGTAGGTACATACTTAAAATAGTCTGCAGATTAGGATAGATGGGTCAGTATCTTCTATGAAAACTAAAGGGTATAGGTTTGAGTTTAGTTTCAATGGGTAGGTACTCCATGAAAATGTGAGCCACAATAGACCATGTTCGGTCACAGTGGAGGGACGAGTAACGGACCACTAACATTCGATTCCATGAAAACGTACCTAGTATGTTTTTGAGTTCCTGAGGTAAAAATTCAATATATAATCTTACTTACAGTTTAAGAAAAAACATTGTTTTTTAATGAAGAAATCAAACTGGCAGTAAAAAGGCTTATTATATTTAGTTAACAAATTTCCCTTTTCAAAAATTACTAATTTTTTTTATGGGACACCAGTAATCAAAAAGGAAGTGGCTATTTATACGTCCGACGAATACAAACGTCAGTATACGTCTTGCGCTCTCATTGGCAGGCTGAGTCACGTGACTTCTTTGGACATGCATTTAACTCCGTACACGGCCGAAGCCGAAGTAAACTAATATTTAGATATGTCGGAAGTGCATTTTTCTCAAGCATCTTTGCAATAAGGAGCGTATGCACGGCTCGTTTTTAGGGGATAGACGCTGCCGTATGAAAAAAAGAAGGGGGCATTCGCACCATATTGTGGCAGTCGGCAGCGTTGCGCGCTGCCGTATGAAAAAAGAAGTGGTAATAATTTCCAATGGTGTAACCCACCCCCGATTTTCTTGAAATTTTGGCTAGGTAGGTACCCCATGATACAACCAACAATAGGTACCCCGTATTTTCGCCCGATGCGTCGTTCGGCGTTGTAACCCACCCCCGATTTTCTTGAAATTTTGGCTACCCCCCGACATTCGGCGTGGTTATTACATCATTATAAATAATTACCACTTAATTTTCATTCCGCAGGGCCCATTGCGGAAAAAGTAGGGCATACGCAATATTAGGTAAATGAGACAAGATCGGTCTGAATAATCTCAGACATCATCCAATCGACTTAGTAAACAAGCCGATTCATATAATATAAAGGTTATGTGTCACGTGACTCAATCGACCAATGAGAGCGCAAGAAGTATACTGACGTTTGTATCCGTCGGACGTATAAATAGCCACTTCCAATCAAAAAATACCTCCAAAAATGAAAATACCCATTGAAAACATAAAAGCAAAAGTAGGTACCGTTGGCATCAGATGAAACCGAACGACGTAAAGCCTTTTTCTTGAGACTTTTGGAGTATAATACCCAAAATCCAAATATCCCAAGAAAATGGAATTTTAGCGTTCGGATTTGTCTGACGCCACCCATACCATTCCAGCTTGTTTCAAATGCCAATATCCCATAAGCATCACATAATATAACATAATTTATTCCTTTTCTCAAAGATCTAGATTATAGGGTACACTTCATTTTTAATATTAATAGTGATATAATGAACATACCTCTACGACCTCTCGGCGTGGGCTTCGTTTCAGAGAGAACCTCCTCGATAGCGGGTTCCTGTGAAGCAGAGGCCCTTCTTCCCCTTGTGACTTTCGCTGGCGTTCCATTGCTCGCAACCGTTTCAGTTTGCGACGTTCTTCTTGTACCGATGGCAGCTGGCACTGAAGTACTAGCAGTGGAAATCCGGGATGATCTACGAAGAGGTGATCCGATCGATGCCGTTTCTTCTGTTTGCAGCTCTGCTGCTACAGCCGTTTTGCGGGACATGGTTAACAGACACACACCTAAAGTAAAATGGTTAGTTTGAAAAAAATAACGGCTTATGGTTTCAAATTTTAGTTTAGAACAGTTTTGAATATGCTAAATAAAACAATCGATGAAAACATAAAAAAGGAGATTTTTTTATAGGCTCTGCTGGAGGCTTTGCTATAAGAAAAAGTTAGCAGAGGAAACCACCATCGAAAACGACAGCTACATTAAAAAATACTTAATGAACAAGCAAATTCTTACTCTGATTAAATCATAGTCCAAAGAAATAAAAAAATAACTTTTCAACAATACTGAACTTTAAAGAATAGAAACGGATTTTAAAACACGTGCATGCAACGCGAATAACGTGAACTGCGTACTGAAGATCTGACAACTGACAACGACAACCAACCGACAAAATTTTCAAAATGAGGATTTGTCCCAGCTGTTTCGGTCAATTGTCAACTACAAAGTATATAAAGTTTAGGTTATAGTCAACTCAATGATAACAGCGCAATACAAGACGAGAGGATAAATCCCACTTAGGATTCCATGTTTTCATTGGTCGACTCAAGGTTACATGAATTTGAACATTGTAGGGTCGATGGAGGAATCAACGGTTGTAGGCTTGTGAGCAGGGTTGGGCACGTAGTTAATATGGCATTAATTCCGCAATTAACTACCGTATTTAATGTAATTAACTACGTCATGTTTGGTGATTTTCTAGTTTATCCGCTTTTGGGTTAGAGAAAAACTAAAATTACCTTTGTGTTGTACATAATCCCAGAAACACGGAAACCACTTTCATATGTTGCGCTAATGACCGGAAGTGTCCCGAAAAAATTATTGAAATCTAGATAATAATACCACAGACCTATATGGCTTATATAGGTCTGTGATAATACGTACAAAACCAGCACCATGATGATTTTCAGCGGCTATTGCGGGTGCGCTGATTTGGTTATTAGGCAATGTTGTCAAACACACGAATTAAAAATGTTTCCTTAAAAATTTTCCTTGCCCTGAGTGTAGCGATTTTCTTATTTAATTACAAAAGAGAATATTTTCGAAACAAAATTACATCATATTTGATATTTTCCTTGTCCTAAAAAGAAACTTGTTTAACTCCCACAGGGTCATTGTAATGATAGAAAGGCGCAACTCCGTTGCAACTCCCAAAGGGTCAAACATTTTTAATTCGTACGTTTGACAACATTGCCTATAGGAACCAAGTCAGCGCACCCGCAATAATAGCCGCTGAAAAACATCATGGCCAGGGTTGGGAATGTACAAGGGCGCCCATAGAAAATATTTTAGGGGGGGGGGCAAAATTATCTCATCTAGCCTTGTTCTTTTTAGAACTAGGTACCTAGCTCTGAATCGATAATTGGTTTATGTGATTGTGGCCCAGTTAAATTTTGTATAAAATATTTCAGGAGTTTGTTTTATACAGGGTGTCCCGAAATTAGTTCTTATAAACATGGCCTCAAAAATGCCTCTTAATGGGGCTATAGCCCCCGAAAGGGGCAGTTTCACAAACGGGTTTCTATAAATATTTCCAGAACGAACAAAGATAAAATTCTGAAATTTGGTATGTGATGGTCCTGTGAGATTTGACATTTACCGAGGTAGCGATAGTTAGACATTCTTAATCATAGGCGGAGGAGTTAAAATTACCGCAAATTTTTTTGTATACTTTTTTCCAGATTTCTTGCAAAATTATGAAAGTTGAAGGTATTCTATGAAGAAAAGGTGCTCTTGTTGAACTTCGATAGCATGCATCGTTTTCGAGTAAACTCGTTTTGAAAATTTTTTGCAGAGTGCCATGAAAATGCCTATTAGCCTGCCATAATCTACCACCACGTTTTTTGATACAAAAAAATGAAAAAAGTTCCTATAAACATGGCCTCAAAAAAGTCCCCTAAGAGGGCTATAGCCCCTGAAATGGACACTTTGGCAAACGGTTTTTTCTACATATTTCCAGAACGAACAAAAATAAAATTATGAAATTTGGTGTGTGATATATCTGTGAGATTTGACGTTTACCGAGGTAGAAAGAGTTTGACATTCTTCATCATAGGCGTCCCAAATGAGGTGGGTCAAGGGGTTAAAAATATCCCAAAATTTTTTCTGCGCTTTTTTCATGGTTTATTCTCCCAGGTATGTCACATACCAAATTTCAGAATTTTATCTTTGCTCGTTCTGGAAATATTTAGAAAAACTGTATGCCAAAGTGTCCATTTCGGGAGCTATAGCCCTCTTAGGGGGCACTTTTGAGGCGATGTTTATAGGAACTTTTTTATTTTTTTGGGTCGCAGAACACGCTGGATTTTACTCGAAAACGGTGCACGCTATCAAAGTTCAACAAGAGCACCATTTTTTCGTAGAATACCCTGAAATTTTATAATTTCGCAATAAATTTGGGGAAAAAGCACACACAAAATATTTAGGGTATTTTTAACCCCTTCCCCTATTTAGGACGCCTATGATTAAGAATGTCTAACTATCGCTTCCCCGGCAAATGTCAAATCTCACAGGTACCTACATCACATACCAAATTTCAGAATGTTATCTTTCATCATAGTGTAAAAATCGCCACACACGTTTAAACAAACAAGCTAAAATCAACCCAACAAACACTGATAAATGGGCCATTTGTAAAAATGTATTGGGTAACCATCACTGCATCATTGGAACGATGATGGAAACCATCATTGGCCCGGGTCCGTAATGTCCCGGTGGCCATCTGCGTTCCATCAGTCACTTTTCCAGCATGGATGGCCAGTGCAAATTTACTTATGGTCCACCATAGGAGTACCAATAGAGGTTGTGTGTTATAACTATGCTGGACCATTAAAGGTCTTTTATACCTCAAACATTGTTGGTCATTTAATTTGTACACATCAAATGGCCATCAAAGGAATATTCTCGGATTTCCGACATGCCTATACAGTGATTTTTAAATCAAAGGCAAATAATAATAAACAATTAATATATTAAAAACAAAACAAAAAAAGCAAAATTCTAAAAAAACTTAAAATAAATCACACTTACACTACCTACACTAATTTTTTATTTTAACTATATAGAATTTTTTCCGAGGGGTGCCCTTCGATGGGCAAGAAATGGTTAGATGTTGTTTTGCCAGCCAATTTTAGCATTGCTACATGTAAAAAGATATCTACATTATCATTATTTATAGCGTAGGTAGGTATTATCTTTAAAAACGGCAAATATTTTAATGTTTGATTAAGAATAAAATTAGGTTGGGATCAGTGCGAGACTCATAACTTCGATTTAACCTGCAGGTATCAGGTATGCATAGCCAGCGCCCAGCAGGTTCATTTATTAAATTTCCTTATCTTGCACCTATTTACGACAACACAATGCACTAATCCATAATCCAAATCTAAAGTCGCTTCCTCACAACATGCAGATATAGGTCGGCTATATTTTGATCACATTTTGATACACTATGGACCGAACGAACTCGGCGTGCACGCACACACGGCAACACACGACCACAATATGGCGCCAGTGACGCCGGCCTCACGGCAGTAAAAATGATGCAACGGCCACAGTGACACAGCGCAAGCGCGGTAAACTCATCAGGTTTTGTCATTTATTTTTTTTTATTTTTTGTAATATGAACTTTTGCCTATAGTGGACCGCAAGTGGCACATCATTCATATATTTGCACATCCCTTGTTGATGGTTTCATGGCAAAGAACCATTATTGGCCCATTGGTGTTTTCTACTCATATTCACATCGGTAGTATTCCAACACTTTAGCTGAAATGGGCCATTGAAGGCTAACCAATCCCATCACAAATCCATCAATTACAGCAATGGCCCATTAAAAATCCAGGAGTTGAGTGTTTGTTGGGCAAGGTTGTTTAAATGAGCTAAAACCAGAGAACGCTAAACCATCTGATTGCATGTAAACTCAAAGCAATATATCCATTTTTATCCACATGTGACGTTACAGCCTTCCCAAACTCCCCGCTCGCGTCACCTGAGTTACCGTTCAACCTGTTCTCTCTACTAACCTTGACCTGTACCTACCCTTCCTACCTACCTATTTACCTAAACATTTTGTGTGAGAATAAAACAAATTATTGACCAATTTTTTTATAGTCAAATAGGGCATTTTAAATGTTTAAATTTTGCGTAGTTAACGTAGTTAATGTTATGTAGTTAATGTAGTTAATTGTACAAAAACATGAGATAATTTTCTAGTTTATCCACTTTTGGGTTAGAGAAAAACTAAAATTACCTTTGGGTTGTACATAATCCCAGAAACACGGAAACCACTTTCATATGTTGCGCTAATGACCGAAAGTGTCCCGAAAAAATTATTGAAATCTAGAGACAATAACACGTATAAAACCAGGGCCATGATCAGGGTTGGGCACGTAGTTATATGACATTAATTATGCAATTAACTACCGTAGTTAATGTAATTAACTACGTAATGTTTTTGTACAATTAACTACATTAAATACATAACTTTAACTACGTTAACTACACAAAATTTAAACATTTAAAATGTCCTATTTGACTAAATAAAATTGGTCAATAATTTGTTTTATTGTTTTATTCTCACTCAAAATGTTTAGGTAAATAGATAGGTAGGCAAGGTATAGGTATAGGAAGGGTATAGGTACAGGTAGGTATTATTAAATTATTATTATATCTAGTCCTAAATAGGCAGCAATAATAAGAGCATATTGCATATTAAATTTTTACACGGTGAACGATCACTGATTTACCAGCGTAATAAAATATAAATAAAACAACTGAGTTAAAAACAATAAATTATTTTTATTTATAAAATATCAAATAAAAATAAAAATTTGTCAACTTAAATTCAGTCTTGGACAATAGGTACCTAATTTTGTGCTGAGAAATTTCAGTTCTTCATATTTGTTGTGGTATTTTCGTCTAGCCATGATTCTCTTTTGAAAAATTATTGTAAATGTAAAGTGAGGTTAGAGAGCGTGTGTTGACGTGGACTATCTACAAAAATGACCTTGAATCAACCAATCAAATCATTTATTACATTAACTACACGGAGTTAACTACATTTCGAATTAATTACGTAGTTAATGTAGCTAATGTAGTTAATGCATTAATATAAAATTTTCGCTACATTCCCAACCCTGCTTGTGAGGTTGTTTAGAAATCATATTGCAATATTTCCTTCCAGCATAATAATGGCTTAGTTAATCACTTATCTGAAGAACATATGGTAATTATGGAACATACCGTATGCACCGCGCAATTTTCTTGAAATTTTGGCTACCCCCACATTTTCGAGGTCCCTGAACACGAATCTGACCTCTTTAATGGAGATGAATTTCGGGCGAAAACAGCGGCCGGGCCGGACGTAAACACGGCACAAATCTTTCAAAATTTCGGTTTTTCCGCGGGTATTCGCGAAGTTTCGATGTTGCAAAAGGTGCAAAATAGGGTGGTGATCAGTTTGAGCTGCATAGAATAAAAATTCATCCGGATTTGACGTTATTTCTTAATTCATTTGCATAATTTATGTCACAACGGGCTATTGAATACAAGACCAGAGCGTTGCGTGAGGAATAATAAGAGGCGCAACGCCCATATAAAATTGCGTGACCGGTTTTCGTGTACTTACCCTGAAGCCCCCCGTTGCCCTCACTCGCTATAGTCGCCTAGCCACCACGGATTTTTACAACTTGTTTATGTTTTCGAGAACACCGATCCCTCTACAACGGGCTAACGGTACAATTTTATTTATTTTTTATTTTACTGGAAGGATATGTATTTTTTTGTTTCGGACGCTTTTTATCTCGGACGCTTTTCGGGCCGCGTTTTCGGCCTCGCTGCGCCCCGTAAGGTTGCGCCTCTCTTATTATTCCTCACTCAACGAGCAGCAAAGGCTTAATATTCAGGTAACCTTGAGTCGACCAATGAAAACGTGGAACACTAAGTGGGATTTAACCTCTCGTAATACAAGAACGGTACACGCACGTGCGTCTACCGTTCTTGAGGGCAACTTTTTTGTTGTTTCATATCATTGAGGTAGTATGGGGGGGAGGCGCCATAACATTACCTTGTCGCATATAGCAAACGGGTTCAGGGGGTGTGGCTAGTCTGTGATCCACGCCAGGGTCTCATTAAACAGTATTCAGTATTCCTAGTAAAATTATAAAAAATGTAAAAAAACGAATACTAACAACGACGAAATCAAAAGCTGGGTTCAGTCAGTCAGTCAAATACATACCTAGAGTAGTTATAAATGTAATATTTTTCTTTTCATAAAGTACCAAAGTGGATATTATAAATTATATTGATACGGCTCTGTCTATTACTTACATAACCTGTGAAATGTAATTCCTGTGAATTTCTTTTTGTCCACTTTAGAATTGCTACTGCAACAACGTACAGCACATGACATATTTATTTCCAGAGGTCAATACCTCGCAATAACAAGGAAAACTGCACTTTTAACCACTTTTAATGCACTTTTAGCACCGAGTCAACAAATTGACGTTGTTCTGGTAGTCTATCACGTGGGTGAACCCGTTTTGGGTCACGTGACAGCATCTCCCCCCCCATACTACCTCAATGTTTCATATGCTCTGAGCCGCTTTCGGGTGCAAGGTTTTGAGTACTCCGGAGTAACCAGAGTACTTCCCTTGCGCTTTTAGGCGTTTGAGTGCAAAAGAGTTTGACGTTCATATTTCTTCCCCCTTGCCCCCTCATGCACTATCCGTATGGGTAGTGTTTAATGATCCGAGTTGCGCAGTTGGGAATATTTACCACAAACCACAAATAATCTAGGAAATTGCAAAGGAGAATTAACCAGGGCCGTGTTAAGGGGGGGGGGGGGGGGAGAAGGGGGTGTTCGCCCCGGGCGCCCTATTCAAGGGGGCGCCAAAATCAACAAAGACGCTAGTACTAATAATTAACTGTTTCAAAAAAACATTTAAACATTTTTTAATTTTTTTACCTACCGATTTTGATTTTTCTAGGACGATGATGATTTCGCATATCTACTGAAATCTTTGTAAGTTGTGAATTCGGAACTTGTCTACGTCTACCGATGTCTATGTGGTTGTGGAATATTTTAATTGATTTCGCTATTCTCCCCGAGATGACGCGGTGGCGGCCGCGGCGCTTGACGATTTCACGTTGACGCCAATCGTTGTAAAAAGGGTTGTTCTGTAAATAAAGAACCCAACTTTCGCAAACGAGCAACGTGTTAGGTAGAGGTATCGACATAGATTTTTGGTTTCTGGATACTAATCGTAAATTAGTTGGTATAAGTACAATAAGTACATTCATAAAGCTGAATCCTGAATCTGTAGCATTTAAGGAAACCCTGTTTTAATGAAGACTTGTTTTTGTTGAACTTGAATTTGAATATTAATGTCCAATAATTCTTGATGTGGCAAATGATAAAAGTACTAAACAATCACACACTGTGTTTAGAATAACGTAGCAACCTGGTCGTTTCTATTATGGCAAATTTTCGTATTTTGTAAATTGTAAAAATGTTCTTTCTGGTATGAGGTTCTGCTTTCTGGTGCAAAATAAAATGTAAAAATTAATAGTTATTTGATATTGTGAAGTATAAATGAAAAATATGTAAGTAAACTAAAATCGCTCTTTAACTGTAGGTACACTAGATTGTGACAGGTACATACCTAAATATTTAATGTCCCTAGAATTCAGTAAGCGGCGTCCATATTGATATTATTGATATATACTCAAATTATTTTAAGAAGTCCTTACTGGGAATGTCAATTGGTAATTTCGATATCCTAAGTTGGCACCAATGCAGCAAAAACTGCAACCGGGTCATAAGTTCAGGTCAGTAACTAGCCCATTTGCACTAATAACACGAAAAGTAACACGAACAAGAACAACACAGATGATGGTAAAACTCAGGAAACGTAGAAAACCCGCGAATATTTTCATTGCCGAATGTTTGAACCAGTTTGAACGATCTGGAAAACCTTCACTGTCACTTTGACACACCGAAGCTAAATTTGCCTGAGTCCGGCCATAGACGCTGCCAAAAGCAGCTGATTATTACAAAATACCAAAACGACAGTGTTTCCATGACATTTGAAATTATTATTAAAATGAGTTGTAGTCATAGTTATTGTTATTTATAGCGGTATAATCGTGATTGCAATGGGGTTTTTATTTTATTATGCTCTTTTTTTCGTATCACTTGGGTAACTTTTCACATCATAAATCAATGAGTGACGTCATTAACTGGTTGAGACACATACCAATGATATACCCATGGTTAACAGAAAATTCCTAGGGATTTTGTGGAGAATGTCATCTGACAAAATCGGGACTTTTTACAGTAATCGCGGTATAGGTAACAGAGGACAATAATCAACAGAATTTACGTTTGACGCGCACGGCTTCTAAATTTGAGTAAATAGAAATTAATATTAAACTCTGTTCTTTGAAGCACAGAAAAAGGCTATAGTTATAGTTTCTGTGTTCGAAGTTAGGTTAGAACCATATAATATCAAGGTTAAGGTTAGGCCTCTGTCACAAGAACTGACATTTCTGCCAGACATGCTAAATACGCCCTGGAGGCGCCCAAAACAATTATGCCAACCTTGTATTACCAAATTAAGAAATGTCATTTCTGGTGTACAGTTAAAGAGAGATTTTAGTCTACATATTGTATTTAATTTAGTTAATACTCGTATAATTTTGATTTGGGAGGGGCGCCAAAAAAGAATTTTGCCCCGGGCAAATTTTTACCTTAACACGGCCCTGGAATTAACCCTATAATATTATCACAGAATATATAATTTTAATAATTATATTTTCTGTGATATTACAATTTGTTATTGCCAAAACAGCGTTCGGGTACAGATATTGTAGCGACACACCGGAGTTTGATGCACTCGGAGTGCTTCAGAGCGTGACGCTCCACACCCGAAAGCAGCTCTGATGACACAGCAGTTCGCAGTTCCATTACGCAGAAAAACCATGCGCTCGAAGTGCGTTCATAAATTGTCTCTCTGATCCCGAGCCGAGTTACATTTGGAAGTTGGGGCTAAGCACGAATCGATTCGATTCCGAATTCCTAATTTTACACTGTCCGGTCCGCCGTCCGCCTTATGTGTGGCCGTGCACTTAGACATGCTTTTGAAGACGTTATTTAATTATTGTTTTGTCGCATTGTGAAACGTAAGGCCCATAGAGGGTGTCGCCATAATTCAAACATGACAGTATAGCCGAACGAGTAAACCTAAACACTGATGACAGGACCAAACTTTCAATTACTTAACTTATTTTTCAAACCTACCGTTAGTGAATGCCTAATATGTGGATTTGTGGATAAAGCTTCTTCAGAATGACAATTTAGTTTTAGTGTAACCTGTTTCGTAAATCTTAAATCAGAATCTAATACTATAGTCCTCCTTACGGCAGAATGCGTGCGACGTAAGGGGGAAGAACTCTCAAATATTATAGAATTAGTCACAGTTCAGGGGCGTAACTCAATTTTGTGTCTCACTGACTTAATTTTCATATAATTGATATTTAATTTATTGTTAATATTATTCTTAACGGTGATGCCTTAGATTATGGAGGGAGGCAAACCCTTAGGTACAACATTGGCAATTGTTTCTCGTGTTTGAAACGCAACGTTCATCTCTGTTTACTCATTTTGTACACGTTAACTCCCGAACATACGAAACGCCACTGAGCTCTCTGAGCCGGCGGAAAAAACTTGCCAGCGGCCTAAACAATGAGGTCTGTATGGTAGCCCAAATACGCAGTTAATTTTACGTACTATAGAAACAGGCACAAAACGCGTTGGCTAACTGATTTTGTCAGCCGACTCCTTCGCAGAAGTGCTGTGTTGCCGTATTCATCAAAGGCGATGGTACACGCGACGATGTTGAAAAAAATATAATAGGTGTTTTTTTATCACACCACGTTAAAAATAAATGATAAACAAAAATGGGTAAGTGGTCCCGTGATGCGAGCTTTATTTTTTCGGTATAACAGAGTTCAGAAATTCGGCTTCAATATGATAAAACTTGTAGGTATTCGCCAATAAATAACGACTACTCGTATAGGAAATCTCGCTACGCTGCCCGCATTCTTTAGAAACGTTTTTTTTTCGTGCTTTGGACTAATATATTTTTCACATAGTCAACACAATCAATGTCACTTGCACCCATATCAATCTTAATATAGCTTGTTTAGCATAACTTTTGTCTTTCCCGAAAATGATCGCAGAACTTTTTACTGAATTGAGAGATAATTGGTGCCGAGTAGAATTATTCAGAAATAATCTCAAATCATCATTTTTTAAATAGTTAGCATTTTGTAGATCTGGCGGAAAGAAGGAAAAGCGTAGTTGCATGTCATCGGCGTAGATGTATTGAGTATACAATCTTGTAAGCAATATTGCAAGTGTAAATAATACGGAAAAGAACTGGTCCTAGTCCTAGCACTGAGCCCCGAGGAACCCTTGACAACACAGGTTGAAGTGGCGAATTCCCCTTGTAAGTACCTAGTCACAAACTGCAGTTCGTTGTGAAGAGAATTCTATAAGAGAATTCTTAATAATTTGGGAGGATGTTTCAGAGAAGCTTATATTCGTATAATGAATAGAATGAAAAGAATATAAATCATTAAATGATGGTTTTAATCCTGTCTAAGGCCTGTTGGTTAATCAAGGCGGATGTTCTCTCGCAGTGTCACGAAGAATATCATCAACCAGATCCAAAAGAGCAGAAGTGCAACTGTACCTTCTTCTTAAATCCGAATGTCTACGTATATGGAAAGATATTGTGTTGAAATAAGTTCTGAAGCATTTGCGATACCATTATCTTTTTCAAAACATTCGATAATGTTGGCAACAAAGAAATTGGTCGGAGCTCTGAGAACGATAATATTTCAGAATTTTTAGGGACCGGAATAACATTTGAAACTTTCCATGGATCGGAAAATTTGCTTTCTAGAAGACTTTGTGTTTATGAAATGGGTCAAAATAGTAAGGACGATTTGACAACACATCAAGCTAAGCTAAAACTAAATAAAAGCGAGTTGGAAAGTAGGCAATTCAAATTCTAATAAATCTTGATTTAGCTGTGGGTTATAAAAAACTTGTGAACATTAATTCTGGATTGCTGTGGGATCAGAAAAGTTTGCGAGGTATGGTAAGTTAACGTACCTATTGCCTATTGGTTTGTGGATGTCCAATTTGTTCCATACCATTTTACTATTAGTAGGTACCATATGTTGCCTAATACAATCATTAATGCAGCACATCTTTATCTTTTTTATAGCAATGTCCAAAAATCGCTATCCACATTATTTAATCCTCTAGTTTGAATGCTTCTGGACTGTGCTGGAAGCGTCTGACTGTTGAAGTTGCAATAAACAAGTTGGTGATCAGATGAATTATAAACGGTCCCGGTGTGGTGCCCAGGCGGACGCGCCAAGCCAGAAGTTTCAATGTCATGATATCCTACTACAGCATCCCCGTGAGGCTCCGCATTCCAGATTTCAAAGAATTAAAAACTTTCCGCTTCTAGGGAAGCTCGGTTGGGACGCGCGCCGCAAATATCAGTAAAAACCGACCAAAACCAGATTTGCCTGGAAAATAGCCTCGCGCGAGTCCGGCAGGCTGGAATTCCTGGGGGCACGTGAGAGATTTAGCCTCCAATTTAAAATATAAAAGCGCGTGAAATCAACCGAAGTCAGCCGTCAGCCCAGTCATCGACCAAGCAGACGCCAGGGGAACCTTTGCCGATTCCCTAAGAAGCCGGCGGGCAGCCGCCGCCGCGGCTAGCCGGCCGCAGACCATCGCCCAGTTGCTGCAGAAATCCCTGAAGGTCAAAATCACCAAAAAAGAAGTATTCTTCTAAGCACCTAAGTAAATTTGGACTGGCCAAAGAGTAAGATATTTTTGTTTTGATTCCTTTGTGTTTGAATTGCCTTTTAGTTTGAATTTTGAAATTCTTTTGAAAACTTTTAGAGAAATTGAATTTATTGCGCATTTTAATTAATTAGAAATAATTTCATAACTTTTATGAACTATGAATGGTTTTTGGGAATTTATTTTGAACCATATTATTCTACTGTAGATTTCAAGCGTTTTTATTTTTCGAACTATAATAATTTTGTAACTTTTATTGGAAATTTGAAAATAATTTGGGAAGCTATTCAGAGTCAAATTATTTTGCCGTTGAATTCAGAACTTTGTTTTTCATTGAGCTATTTACAGTGGCGTTACCAGGGGGGGGGGGGTTGGGGGCTTTAACCCCACCCTCCAAAGATCTGCCGCGTGGTATTTATTTCTAAATAAAATTTATTTTAAAACAATAGTTTTGCCGTAAATATTACCAAAGAATTTTTTTTAAATAATTAGCCGACCCCCCCCCCAACTTTACATTCATGTTTACGCCACTGGCTATCTATGCCAGAAATTTCGACTAATTTTGGACCATTTTTATACCAAATTTTACTGGAAAATTAAGCAAAGTTATACAGAGTAATCAATTAATTTTATGCTATTTGGGAATCTTTTGCAATTTTTGTACAATTTTAATCTGAATGTTGTCATTTTATGCCATAGATTATGTATTTCTGCCATTTTGTCATAGGTATTGTTTTGTGTCCTATTTATTAAATTCGATTGTTTAACAGTACCTAGTCCTATACCTTTTATTGAAACGTTTTGATTGTGTTACATGAAAAGTGTTCATATTTCGGATATCTTGAGTGCAGCGTTGAGCGAAATCATAGATTTTTAAATTATTCAATAATAATTATTGCACATGCCTTTGAACTCTTTCTTAAACTGTATTTTGTTAACTTAATGTACTGTTTCGTAATTAATCTTAATACACATATTTTAACTAGCCTGTGTTTCCGTTATACACCCTTAGGCCCACACTAAAAGTAAGTAACTTGTGAGTCACCCTGTAACATACCGCTCGCCAACTACCATCATACACGGGGTGAGCATCACATCGGTGCCACATATGTATCTACCTAGAAAGATGTAAGATTGTGAGTGTAAATGTAAATACCAGAAAAAGTGATAACCTTTGAGTGTTTATGCCTTTGAGTGCTTATGCCTATTATCACTTTTTCTGGTATCTACCTATAGTCATGCATCTCATTGTAAGTAATATAATGATTACATCAATATCAATAAGGGTACTAGCACTTTTGTTTGTAATCATAGTAGGCGAATCAATAACTTTTCTGCAATCGTAACCTTCAACGCACGAAGTAAACATGTCGACAAAGACATAATCCACATTAAGCATATTTATATTAATATCACCACCACATACAATATATCGACAAGAAGGCAAAATCTGCGACAAAGAATCTTCAATAAGGATTTAAAAATCGAAGTAGGTAACCGGCGGTCTGTACACTGTACAGAGTTCCTAAAGATCGTTTCTAAAAAATATGGACCGTCCTATTAAAATTAGTACAAAAATTGTCACCATATACATATAATACACGTCTACGAAACTAACAGGATAGAGGAGGCCTCATCCTCAGAGGAGGAGATCCCATCGTCGCCGGGAGTAGACAGACAACGGCTCAATTACCTACGGCAGGCGCGCCATCGCCATTTATTAAAAGCTTTTATTTAACTTGCAATGTATGTATGTATGTATGTATGTATGTATGTATGTATGTATGTATGTATGTATGTATGTATGTATGTATGTATGTATGTATGTATGTAATTTGTTCGGGTGGAATCTTGCAACTCAATTTTGAAGCAGATATCTTCAACCGATCGAGCTGAAATTTTGTACACACGTTTAATTTGGATGACAATGCATGATTATATGTGTGACGTCATTCTAAATCCAACATGGCGGAACACTCAAGATGGCGGACTAGTTAAATTTCAACCGATCGAGCTGAAATTTTGTACACACGTTTAATTTGGATGACAATGCATGATTATATGTGTGACGTCATTCTAAATCCAACATGGCGGAACACTCAAGATGGCGGACTAGTTAAATTTCAACCGATCGAGCTGAAATTTTGTACACACGTTTAATTTGGATGACAATGCATGATTATATGTGTGACGTCATTCTAAATCCAACATGGCGGAACACCCAAGATGGTCATTAGAAGGTCTCCTCATTGAAGAGCTAGACTGTTCTAAACTAACCGGCAAACGACCTTGCAACAATGATGCGTTAACTGAGATGAATAGACTCAGACACCTGGCCAAACTAAAAATTACAAAATAAATTAAAAGTAAAAAAATATTTTTAAAAAAAGCTTTTATTTAAATGCGCTAAAAAGAATAAAATAATCTTTTCTTTTAAAACTTTTACTATCAACTTATAACGTCATTCCACAATTTATATGATATAAAAGCTTGTCGCGAGATTTAAGTTTTCAAACTAAGTAAATACCACTACTTAAATCTCGCGACAAGCTTTTATATCATATAAATTGTGGAATGACGTTATAAGTTGATAGTAAAAGTTTTAAAAGAAAAGATTATTTTATTCTTTTTAGCGCATTTAAATAAAAGCTTTTTTTAAAAATATTTTTTTACTTTTAATTTATTAATCCATCGCTCGGGAGGTGTGGGGTCGTGGGAAACGCAAACCTCCCGCCAAGTGCGCCCCGAAAGGGAAACGAGCAGCAATTACCAGCGACCGCGGGAGGCGCGGGCGGGGGGACCGGGCCCTTTTTAAATCGCCGGTGTGGTTTAATTTGCCCACACCTCGAGGATATCTGGGAATGGGGGACGGAAAAAGAGATTCTGGAGCTTTTAGAATCCGCCCTGACACGGTGCGCAACGGATTGCTCTTCATCTTTTTACTTAGGTACTTATACTTAACTATTAACAAAAGTTGTGAAAGGTGTTGGACTTCGCGTTGCCACATATAAAAAAACCTTTTTAAAAACAAGATTTTATTTAAGCCGTAGACAAGGAGAGGGAGAGGACACCGCGCTTGCCTATCCTTATCCGTGTATAGATTTTGTTGCGTAGTTTTAAACGGCGCCCATTTTATATATGGCAGACAAAGCGAATACGTTGTGAGTTAATTTCGTAAATGTGTGAATTAAAAGTAGCAGTGATTAAGGGAAAAATATACTCTTACGATGGCGAATTTTTCAGCGTTTTGTTGCAAAAGCAGAAGTAAAAAGCAAGAGTCCGGGATTTCGTTTCACAGGTAAATATTTAACAAGCCACCTTTGAAAGAAGCCATAAAACTTAATTTTTTCTCAATATAACTTCTTCAAATTCCTTCTACCTATTAGTATGCTAAAGTGCATTGTTTTGTTTGTAAATAGGACCAATATAATTATTTTTTAACATCGTTTTTCTCGAAAATTTCTCAATTGATTATGATAGTTTCATAAAATATGGGCTGGTTTCCATGGGCGTGCATTATTTATTTTATTTTGATTGATTCGAAATCGCCACAAATAAATATATTTCAGCACTTGACACTAGCTTTACATTTGGGAAATTATCTGCAAATAAATACCAATATATCAAATTACATATAAGTCCAAATTGACTACCTTTTAATTTTTAACATTTTTGTGATATTTGCTAAGAACGCATTTCATGCGACGCCACTGGCCTGTCGTGCGATGTGGCAGTCGGTAACACGGCCGCGAGCGCTGTTAGGCCTAGGCATCCTCTCTCTTTGCTGCTATATACTAAAACGAATAACCGCTGCAAATTACTTTATATTGAATTATTTGTTTTCAAAAAGCTTGTCGCGCGAATTTTAAGGAAAATACATACTTGAGGGCGACAAGCTTTTTGAAAACAAAAATTTTGTGTTTTTTAGTAGTCAATCTATGCATTATAACCGAAAAAGTTAGTTGGAAATTGCTAATGGTATATAGCTGCTTTTTCGTTCTTATTTGGGTGGGTTCGGATCCTTTAGTGACCTGAATCCGTTGCCCCGACAAACTACTCTCCCCTCCTAAATCAAACACATCTTGTAAAAAATCAACATACAATGTTTATTACCTATAAGGTGTACAATCGATTAAAATATTACGAGTTGTGACAATAAAAAAAATTAAAGTTAAAAGGTTAAGTTTATAATGCTAAAATAAGTTAAGTTTTTTATGAACTTTTTAAGAAAATAGATTTTGTAACAATCTGTGGGTTTGAAAGTCTCTTGGAACTACCAGCACTCGAGGTTCGAGTAAAAGTTTGTACTTGCGGTTGATACACTTGACCGGAGAATATTCTGATTGTTGATGTGACGACTTTCCTGCTACGAACTGGCCTTAACGGGTGGCTTGCATTAGGCGCATGTGGTGACTAGCTATAGAGCAGAGCCAATCTCAGGTGTTGTGCAGATGTTGCCGTACCGTCTCAGTGCCTAGTTCAGCAGCGTACTAGTCGAAGGTGGGTGTCCTTTTGCTGTCCACAGTGTCCACGTCTCCGTGTCAATGGTATACATATATAATAAACACAACAAGAGCCGCAGTTAGTCCAAGAATGCTAATATTTGTGATATAAAAATGCGTAGTTACGCAATAAAGTATATAAATTCAATTTAAACTATAATTACTTAATTTATGACTTAATTATTAGAAAATATAAAAAAATTCAAATTTCAGCTGAATTTAAACTTGCGTTAAATTGCCAGTCGTTAACTGTAGTTATTATGAAATTCGATGCGAAATTATTTATTGAAGTTTGGAAATTATTAATAAAATTATGCCTTGAATATTAATATTTTTGTTAAGTGAGCTCTTTAGAATTGCTGCGAATTTATTTGGAAATTAATGAGAAATTATTGACGAATTTGATCGGGTAATATTTTACCAGGGGTAAAAATGACGTAAAAAAAATAGTAAAAAGGAAATCCACTGGTCAGGAAAACGAAAGTCTCAGGTAGCTGTCTTTTTTTTATAGGTACCAAAAAAGGTTATAACTGACAAGTTATACAAAAAAACAGCAACCTCGAGAGAAAATGGCCGCAGGTGAGGTGGTACTGAATAAAAAATACAATTTACGAAAATATGAAATATATAATAAAAAAACCACACTCACCTAGGCGATTTTCCTCCTCTAGTAGGCTTTGATCGATTCCTGGCCAACAGAACTCCGTTCCGAGCTCCTAGTCAGCTTCGAGGCCAACGATAAAGACAGGCCACGGCGCTAACGCATAATCGCGTAGTCACGTGACCAACTTAGTGCTATTTATTGAAAGGCATTTTTGGAGATAAGTAGAAAAAACAAATTTCGTAACAATTTGGCAAGTTTTCTTTCATCTATTACATTATTGGTTTTGCGCATCCAAGCTTTCTCTAATTGTTTTTTCAAAATTTTCAACCTGCCTCAGCTGTTTTGGGCACTCACAATATTTTGGCACTTCTCAAAAATTGTTGGGACATCACCTTCCTTTAGCTTAGGTGATATTCTCTATAGGTATTTTCCTCCCACAACACATTTGTCCACTTTAATTATTGTTTCACTTTCTTGAAAATGTGTTAGTCACACATACTTAAGGGTTTTTTAGAAATTGAATCTCAGTTGGGATTTGACGAATCCATTTTTGACGGAAATTTTCATCCCCAGGCAAAACCAATGTTTGTTATGGCGACACTTTCTTCCTGGCTTTTGTAATATGTATAAATATGATATAAACAGACCCAATATTTGGTATTTAGGTTATTTTTTACGAAATAAAAATGAAAACTAACCTCAGTAGGTAGGTATACTGCAAATATTGACGAGGTCTCAGTTGTTCGGCAGCGTGAAAGACCGAATAGATAAACCGTATCGGGGCGTGGGTCGACAACGAAAATCAACGGTTACAACACTGATTTATTTCGCACAAGGTGAATGGTGAATACAATAAATACACAAACCCGAACGTGGTCAACGGGAACGGCTTCCAGCCACCCGGATCGTCTGAACTCGCGGATCTCCCGTAAGCAGTTCACCCCTCTGTGAATCAGGCTCCACTGTCCAATACGGTCCATGTCCATAATAGTCCATTCCGGAATTCCGGGCTCCCTATTCTGTGGTTCGGGGGAGAATTTCCCTTTACAGCGCTCACGCGTCGGTGCGAGCGGCACCAATACTCCTGGACGGCACGGCTCCCACCACTGGTGGGCCACCAGTTTATCGTGCTCCCACCCAGAGGCCATAATAACACCTGGGCGGTTCCCCTCCGCCAGGACACACGCGCGCTAGACACAAACTTTTTTCTAAAATATACTTAAACTAAGACGTTTAAAAACACTTTAAACATTGAAAACTTCTCAAAACCCAATCTGCCGCTTCCAGTTATGTGACAAATGACATGTAACGTCTGACTAAGACGGTCACGTGATTTTTGTGCGCTAGGGCCTGTCTTTATAGTAGGCCTTGTAGTACGGCACCGTCGCAATGATAAAGGCCTGCCAGCTGGCGTCGGGAAACGTCACTACGTCATCACAGGGAGGTCGATTTTTGTAATTGTTTACTTTTACTGGTCTGGCGATTTTCCTGTTTTGAAGAACGTTTATTCTGTTTATTCTGTTTTGGACTGTGTTTTCTAGTAATAAAGGACGTGGACTTTTAATAATAAGGTGGTAAAACAGCAGTGGTTCAGAATAAAGTGATTAAAGTTCAATTTTAGTTTATAGGTTAGGTAGTGTTTATAGTTTCGGCCTTGTTTAAAATCATGCCGTGGATGTGTTCCGTTCCCAACTGTAAGGGAAACTACAAAGGCGGTCCTAAAGTGTCCGCTTTTTCCTTCCCTGAAGACCCCATTTTAAGGAAAAAGTGGGTTAAGGCCATCAAAAGGGATTTTGTTCCTACACAGTCTTCCAGGGTAAGTGGTTTTAGCTTGCACTGTTTGGATAGTTATAACTAAAACACTTTTACATGATTGAACATAAGCACCTTAAAATCATGAAGTTTTATGGTTTTATTTATTCGAATTTAGTTGTATCGCACGCAAATAGAAAATAATTTTCATTTACGAAAATTTTACCGGTAGAAACAAAATGCACTAAAAGCCCTTGAAAATGTGACTTTCACTCTCGTGGATTATTATCCGTGTTGTAAAACCATGAGCTATAGATGTACACAATCATTTTGAAGTGTTTTTTTACCAAATTGGTAACTATATTACTAAATATTTTGAGCGATAATGACCCAATATGTTTGCTTTATTATTTCTAGGTATGTGAACAACATTTTTTAAGTAAAGATGTCGAGAGAATCACCACACACACTGTCGAATCAACTGGGGAAATTTTATCGGCAAACTTGTAATACCCACGTTTGGTCAAAGGTTATTTTTTTTTAATATTTCCTATTTTTTAGTTATGACATGACTGTAATTTTAGGCGCAGTCCCATGTATATTTCCAGATTTTCCAAGGGGTTTATCCAATCCAGAAAAGTGTAGAGAAACGCCTGAAGTGAAAAAGCAAAAATTGGAATATAAAAATCTCCAAGAAGCTTTGGCTGAGAGTGTGAATACAAGCCACGCTTACAATTTGGCAAAATCTTTTTCATCCCTCGACGATGCCTACACTAAAATAATTTCCGGGACAGGATTAGATAAATCTTGGTTAACAGCACGGGGAAACAATTATGTTTGTTTTTTTTTTGTCGAAGAAGAACCCAGGCCGAGAACAAAATTTAGCGTTTTTGTGTCTGACAACTTGAGCTTATCTGTTACCAAGGATAATATTTCAATTTCGCAAGTAGTATGTAGGGACCAGTCGAAACTACACTTCCCATTAGTTGTAAATGATCTAAATTTTTTGGAAAAAGTGTTGGATGATGTTTCTTGGTTTTTAAACCTTCCAGAAGATGAGAGCTATGAAAAAAATTTAAATGAAGCAATAAATATTTTATCGTCCACTTCAGATAAATTTCCAGAGAAAAAACATTCTATAATGTTCTTGAAAGAACAGATTGGTCTTTTAAAATGTTCCAGTAAATATCGCTTTCGTTATAGTTGGGAGACATCATTATTTTGTAGTATCCTATTTTCTATTTCACCTCATGCTTATAGATTTCTAAGAAGCTCCGGAAATTTGATGATGCCATCGCCAAGTACCATTAAAAATATTTGTTCAAGTTTGGTGACCGATCCATGTTTGGAACAAACCGATTCAAATTTTCTCCATTACATAGCTTCTAAATATAAAATGTTGGAAGACAGAGATCGAATAGTGATACTTATGTTGGATGAAATTCATATAAAACCCTTTATGGATTTTAAGGCTGGCAACATTGTGGGGGCTGCTTATAATGAATCAAAGTGTGCAACTACGGCTCATGTTTTCATGATTCAAAGTTTATTATCTCCCTATAAAGATGTAGTACATATTTTACCGGTCAAAACTCTAAAAGGCGATGGCTTACATACAATCGTAAAGAAAGTAATCCTAGGATTGGAAAATATTGGATTTGAAGTAATCTGTGTAGCTTCAGATAATAATGCTATAAATAAGAAAGCTATGTCGTTTTTTGCCAACCCGCCGGAAATATGCAATGAATATCGTCATCCTATCAATGCCTCAAGGCCTCTCTTTTTTGTAATTGACACCGTTCATTTATTAAAAAACATTAGAAATAATTGGCTTAATGAAAAATTACAATCTATGAAATATCCAGATTTTGAAAATACGGAAATGAGATTAGCAACTTTTAATACATTAAAACAACTGCACAGAAAAGAAGAACACCAACTTTTAAAATATGGATACACATTAACGTTGAAAGCTTTCTATCCTACAACTATAGAAAGGCAAAACGTGAAACTTGCATTACAAATATTCAATGAAAGCGTTGTGGCTGCTTTGCGGCAAATAGGTCCAAAAATTGGCTTACAAAATTATGAAGATACATCAAATTATATTGACATTATCTGCACATGGTGGTGTATTGTAAATGTAAAAACACCATTAAAGGGGCTATATTTAAAAAATAAATTTCAAGAACCTGTCACAAAAACTTCTCATATTTTTGCAAGATTTTGTTAATTGGTTAGATAGATGGAAAGCTTATAATGTAGAAGGGGGGAAACTTAGTAAAGAAACACATCAAGCCTTAAGTCACACAACTGATGCTTTACAAAAAATTGCAAGATTTTGTTTAACTAAGAAGAATTTTAATTATGTTTTACTTGGGAAATTTCAAACTGATAAGTTGGAAGAAAGATTTGGAAAATATAGGTACCTATACCTGTATACCTGTTGCACTATGCAAAGGCTAGTTTTCACTCTGAGCAAAACTATCATTGTGAAAATGAGCCATCCCGCGCTTTCACCAAAATTTGTTATTTCAAGTAAAAAATACAGGGTGTCTCAGAATATGTGGTCAATCTCCCGGATTTATATTTTCCCTAGAGGGTCCACCTACAGAGATACAAGCCCCTGAAGGACGCCCCTGAAAATTTTTTTTTTAAATAACTTAAAATACTTTGTGTAATTTAATTACTTTTTATTTTTTAATACGATGGACGATACATAAGATTCCTTAAAAGGGGCTCATAAAAACAATTATGGCTTATTTGGTTTGCCAGAGATGGACTAGCTGTAGCACAATGTCAATTTTTTTACACCTTTTACGATAAAGGCACAAAAATAATACTTTTAAATAGCTTGAACCATAAACTAAAAAAAGACACTCTTAGTTGATATCGATAAAATTAACTGTTTACGAGAAAAACTATTTTTGTTTAATACGATTTTTATAACATAATTTTGTATGTCGGTTGAACATGAGCTTCTTCTAATGTTATGCATTCCCTAGCTCCACAAATTGAAGATTGTTAAATCGGTACATGTCAAAGAAAACAACCATAGGAACAAAAACAAATGTAAATAAAAGTTGCATTTTTTTAAATAGGCACAGAAAGAATGTAAATTTCATCGGTTTAGGTCTGTTTACAAACAATTTTTTTTTCGAAAAGTTTCCTTTTATCGATATCAACCAAGAGTGTCTTTTTTAGTTTAAGATTCAAGCTATCTAAAAATATTATTTTTGTGCCTTTATCGTAAAGGGTGTAAAAAATGGCATTATTGTGCTACAGCTAGTCCGTCCCTGGCAAACCAAATAAGCCAAAATTGTTTTCATGGGCCCTTTTTAAGGAGTCTTATCTATTGTCCATCGTATTCAAAAATAATTAAATTACACAGAGTATTTTAAAAGTTATTTAAAAAATATCGATTTTCAGGGGCGTCCTTTAGGGGCTTGTATCTCCGTAGGTGGGCCCTCTGGGGAAAATTTTTATAGCTAACTTGTCATGTTATTTTAACGTCCCCTGTATAAATTCGAGGGATTGCCCACATATTCTGGGACACCCTGTACATTAGGGTCGAAATTTAAAGCGAAGTCCCCAATAAATCATAAGTAAAAGACGGAACTATTTTGTAGCTTTGTTGGGCCCACACCAAACTATAAGATGTTCACCCCTCTATAGACACTCACGTACATACGGATTGCATTTTAGCACAACTACAAAATATCTCTGTCTTATCTCTAATCTCTATACTATACAGTGATAGTGAAAGTGAAGTACTACGCATCATATAGTACAGTCATTTGGTAGTTTCACCTGGAAAGTTTTCCGAGACTTTTGAAAATTGATGATTTTATAGGTTTCCATGTGCTCTTTCCGAATTTCTACTTTGCACCTCGTATCTTCGCCGCTCGCGCCGCCTTATTAAGAAAATGCCGCCTAAAAACAGTTTTTTGACATTATCTCACTTTCGACTCATTTTATGATAAAAATAGTTACATAATTAATTAAACTAGAGAAAATTTATGTAATAACCTTTTTTTGTAACACGAGTAGTTTAGCGTACGAGCTCGGCAAAGTCTCCAGCATGCATTTTGGCCAAAAACTCATTTCCAAACCACGTTTTTTTTTATCGTGGTAACCCCAGTAGGCCTAATCCATGCAGTGCACTATTCCAAAATTTAGCGCATTCTCCTTCGCTTCGCTGTACGTGATGAACCAGGTATTGCGAATTCATCGTCTTCAGTAGGTACAGTATGAAACGTCATAAATAGAAATTTCTTCTACATCATCCGGGATGGGATTATCAGGTTCATTGCAATTCTCTTCGTCCTCGATTTCGTCATACGTTTGCTCGAGAACAGTCTTCGTTTCTTCCTTTTCATCGCTACCTATTGATGGAACTTACGAATTATCACTGGTACGACCACTACAATTCGTGCATGTAACGAATGCGTGTTGGTGTAGATGTATAATGGTTTGTGACACTCGCTAGTTAAAACCATTCATTGTCATAAAAAAAACACACCTCATGGTGGTGTGGGACTGAGTTTTTTTTTTGCCAAAACGCATACTAGAGTAGAATATGCAGCGCTGGTACGCTAAATGTATTCGTGTTACAAAAAAAAATTTATTACATAAATTATAGGAAATTTTCTCTAGTTTAATTTATTATATAACTGTTTTTATAGTAGATTGACTCAGAAGTGAGATATTGTCAAAAAACTGTTTTTAGGCGCCCTTTTCCCAATATGGCGGCGCGAGCGGTGAAGATACGAGGTGGTAAAGTAGAAATTCGGAAAGAGCTCCCGGAAAACTTTCCAGGTAACCTCTCTTTTGGGCACCAAATGACTGTACTAATATGGGAATATTTTTTATTATTGGTGTTGTTTTGAAAATCTGATTCCGGAATCTGTTAGTGCATGTTATAGTTTAAGCATAAAATTACGCAAAGCATATCATGACGCCACATGACGTCCCTGCAGATAAAAAACAGAAAAAACATTCTATAGAGAATATTGAAAAAAGTTATTAAGAAAAATTAATATCAAATTAACAAATAATAAAAAATCCCATATTGTGCGTATTTTCTACCGGATACTATAATTTTAAAATAGCAAATTTTCATGCTATAGCGCGGGATAAGGGGTGGAATGCATAAAGAGTAGCATATGCTAATGCTTCAAGTATGTACTACATTTCTGAAGTTTCTACTATAGTAATGAAGCATTATGATACTTGCTACTACCTATGGGAGTACTTGTAACGCTATCGGTGTAGTATGTTCTTCTCAGATGAAGCAGATACTTATATGTGAAAGCAAATGCTACAAAATAGATACATTTTTTTGTGAAGCAATAGAATGTATGTACTATTTTTTATGCATTCCACCCATTTAATCTTATTAACTTTTAGAAAACAGAGAATATTTCAGATTTTTTTGTTTTTATTTTAAAACATTAATTTTTTATATTAATTTTACAGATATCATTCAGGTTCCCAGTATCACGTATCCATAAGACAGATTTTTGAAACCGAAAGCAAGTTACGAATGACCAGTATTGTTCCGTTAATTTTGAAGTCAAAGACATATGTCGAAATTACTATCAGAAAAGAGGATATTTTAGGTTTTATAGAGGAAAAGGACACAGAAGTTACAGAAGTTGCGATTTCAACAGAATTGAAGAATATCTGCTCAACAATTAGCATGGCGGATATTGATCAAATAGGCGATAGCATATGGCCCCCTCTTGCGTATGTTGCCGGATATGCCTCTTATTCGATATCTAAAAAAATAAAATGTGATTATTGTAAGACTTTCTTAACAGAAACGGGGGAATCCGAAAATAGACCTTGCTATTCTTTAATTTCTGAACTTAGCAGAGGTGGTTTATGCTATCCTAGTGAAGGTGTAATTTTGGTAGTTGCATATGCCTATATAGTAATGGGAAGATTGATAGAGGAAGAACAAGAATTTTTGAAACAAAAAAAACAAAGAAATGTTTTAAAAATCCTAACTTTTGAAACAATTGATTGTTTAGATTTAGAACTCTTTCCTGGTTGCAATTGTTGCAATCATAACGAAAACAGCGTAATTAACATGCTACTTGTACCAATATCAAATATTTTATTAAAAAATTACATAAAAAAACACAATGATACAGTGACAACTAAAACAATGCCCCATTTGAAAAGAAAAAACAAATTAAACCAAAAATAATGGTGTTTGGAAAAAAATGTTGAAAAAAGTGTTCTAGGCTTGGTCATCAGATTAGTAGGTAATGGCGGATTTATAAAGAAAAGTAAAATAACACAAGAAATAAAATAAGCAGGTGGTTTGTTGGCAATTGTTGAGCAACAAGGACCAACGTGGTTTGTTGGCAATTGTTGAGCAACAACTACCAACATGAACCACCTGCTTATTTTACTTATGTTATTTTATTTTTCTTTATATACCAACCATTAGTTCTTTACCTATAATACCTTTAACATTTTTCTTTAAATCGAAGTTTTTAGAGTAGAATAATAATAATAATAATAATAATAATATAATAATAATATAGCATTTATTGCCCAACAGGTAACCCCCATTTACAGGACAAGTATATAATAAAGAGTAAGATAATCACATATGCATATTAGGTACTAATAAACTATACATAAAAGACTACATAAAGAAAGCAGGATAAAGAAGCAATATAAAAAAGTAATATAAAAACCCGGATATAAGTGACAAAACATTACAGTGAAAAAAGGCAAATAATTATGGTGTATACACAGAACACAGAAAAAGTTTAAAAAGTGAAGTTGTCTAAATTATCAGCAGCCTCTCTTAGAATTACATTCAGATTATGAAAATTAATATCACAGTGTTCACTCAGCTTATTAAAGTTATCACACATTAAAAACAAAGGTGTTCTAAAAAATAAATTTGTTCTCGCTCTATCACAATAAAAAGTGTTTGAGTTGCGAGTTCTAATGATAGATGGAACATAAAAATTAATTTGAGAGACGAGATCACATGCATCTATCTCGTTATGCAGAATCTTATGCAAAAACTTCAGTGCTGCACATTTCCTTCTCAAATCTAAGGACTGAATCTGAAACCTAGTTGTTAGCTCAACATATGGAGTACCCATCGCGGGATATATTCCGTCTACCCTAAAAGCCAAAAATTTTAGAAACTTTTTCTGTACGCGTTCAATGGCTACTTTATGGCATCTATAAAATGGACACCATATGATTGAGGCATATTCAAGTTTAGAGCGAACAAAAGCTGAGAACAAGACTAACAAAGGACTGAATTGTGTGAAAGTACGACAATTTCTTACTATGAAGCCATATGCCTTAGAGGCCTGGGTAACCTTCCATGAAATATGGTCGACAAACGACAACTTTGAGTCAAAAATGACACCTAAATCCTTCACTGAATCGCAACGAGAAAGAGCACATCCGGAAACACTATAGTTGTGTGCCAAAGTCGATTGTTTTTTAGTATAGCTCAAGACTTTACATTTAGCAATATTCAAGTGAAGCCGGTTTTCGTTGCACCACTGATGAATACGATCAAGATCAAGCTGTAAGTGTATGCAATCCTCAATGGTATTAACCTCGGCATATAATTTTAGATCATCAGCAAATAGCACTCTACCACAACTGAGCGAGTTCGCAATATCATCAACAAACAAGAGAAACAATAAGGGTCCCAGATTCGAGCCCTGTGGGACATCTGATTTTGGAGTATATTCAAACGAGTGAAATCCGTTATAGAAAACAGACTGTTTACGCTGATCAAGGTAATTGCACAACAAGGCCAATGCAGAGGAATTAAAACCATACATATTAATCTTCTCTATGAGTATACCATGATCAAGTCTATCGAACGCTTTCGCAAAATCAGTGTATATTACATCAACTTGCTTTTGTTTGTCAAGACGGCTCGCTACAAATTGAGTGAAGCATGTTAAATTCGTGACAGTGGATCTCTTTGACAGAAATCCATGTTGATGTGGGGAAAGGACATTGCGTACAGATGGATAAATTCTGTTATACAAAACGACTTCAAAAACCTTGGCAAAGTTCGACAAAATAGATATAGGCCGATAATTTCGCACATCAGAAGGATCACCAGACTTCAAAACCGGGCACACCCTTGACATCTTCCAAATGTCAGGGAAGGTGTTGCTGCTAGTAGCTAAATTAAACAATGTAAGTAGTGGAGCCGAAAGAACACCAATGCAGTCTTTAACTAGAAAGGAGGGAATAGAGTCCGGACCGGAAGTTAACTTATTTTTCAATTTCGATGATGCAATAATTATTTCCCGCTCCGTAATGCCTGCAAAATCGATACTGGAAGAGTCGCCCAACACAAAGTCCCCACGTCCGGTGCCACCAACATGTGGCACAACAAACACGCTCTCAAAGTAACTTGCAAAACCATCAACTATACCTGTAGGGGAGTCAAAAGTTACGTCATTAAGTCTCATCTCACCAGGTATCCTCGTTGAATTATTCTTAGAGTGTACAAATGCCCAAAAACTCTGAGGATCAAACGAAACAGATGCCTGGACTTGCTCTAAATAACGGTGATATGCAACTGAGATAAGTTGTTTTACCAATAACCTCAATCTTCTGAACTCATCGAGAAATACATTATTCCTATTTGCTTTATATTTCTTAAAAACCTTTGCCTTCAGTTTTATAGTACTAATTATTTCGGCAGTGTACCAGGATGGGTATTTATGGCTGAAATTTTTGAACTTGGGAACACACTTGTCAAAAATTCGGTTTATATAACTATAAAAACTATTTACTGCCTGATTGACATCATTAATACCATCCAAGAAGGACCAGTCTGCCTGAAGAAAAGCCTGATAAAGATCAGGATAATTAGCCTTGCGAAAATTATAGGAACTATCATCGTTGCGTGAAGGAAAGGCCTCCAGTTTATGAGCAAGGTCTTCAATACTTATTTCCAATGCTGGATGATATAGTGCTTCCTCAGGTACCAGAGGCGCATTGTCCCTTGACACAGCACAGTTAAAGTTAGATATGACCAAATCAAGCACTCTATTCATTCCATTGAGAACGCCATTGAATTGGCGCATGTTAAGAAAACTTAACAGGCCATGAACTGCATTGACTTTTCTGTCTGAATTATCTGAGTGGACAAAGTGTGAACAATTAAAATCACCCAGTAAAATGACATTCCCTGACTGCAAAAACTGAACCTCTTCAATAGCTTCACAAAACAACTCAAAAACGTCAACAGATACAGATGGTGGGTAGAAAACATTAACCCTCGATTGGAACTACAAACCGTTGTTTCCCTATAGGCCGGTCCACACGCAACGATGTATCGTACGATTTGCATGCGCAAGTAAATCGTTACAGATAAATCGTTGCGTGTGGACAGCAGATTTGCACAAAATTTAGAACTGTGCAAAGTTGGACGTCGGAGTTGAAAGTCTGAGCCGAAAAACATAGATTTGGGAGATTTGCGCATGCAAATCGTAACATGTGTATGCTTGTCCGAGATTTGTACAGTTTTTAGGTGCGACGGTAGCTGACTCCTACCTATTTTTAGGCCAGAAATTATTAAATTAATTAAAACTAAAACAATAACTGATTTATTTTAATTTGTTAAAATATATGTCGACCATTTCGCATAATTTTATAATAGAATTCAATGGTAAAATGCACTTCGTTTCAATAATCATGCTTTAGACCATCTAGTTATATTTAAACGTTTCCTGATTTCCCTCTTCATTTAAACAAAACGTCAAATTACTCCAAAAACCCTTCCTCCATGATTATTGTATCAAGCGAAAATTGCAGCTTTACTACGATAAGTTGTTATAATGTGGACGCACTGAATTTGTAACGATTTATCTGTAACGATTTACTTGGGCATGCAAATCGTATGATACATCGTTGCGTGTGGGCCGGTCTTAGGTGAGATAAATCTAGATGAGAGAAACTAACTTATTTCGTAACCTCGCTTGGAACTTTTTTGCATTTTCGGTCATATTATGTAGGTCAGTAGATGTCCAATTTTGTGTACTTTCGACCGTTTTTCCGGGGATCATGTTTACTTTTCTTCAATTTTCACCCTATTATATTTTCGATTATTTGAAACAATATTTTTAGTAATTATGCCTATTGTTATTTATTACTAATAAAACTGTATAATAATAATTGTTGTTTTTTATTAAATGTATTAAATGTCTATCCTGTTTTATTTCTTGGGGTTCAATATTTTTTTTGTGACAAAATTTTGTTTTGAAAGTATTTGATTCGTTGTCACCAATTATCTAATACTTAATCGAAAAGTACAGTTTTTTAATGTCAATATAATAATTATTATTTCTAATCGAACGGTTTTTCTGATGTATTAATCGAAACTCAAAAATATTAGTTTATATAAACAATGTTGACATCTTGAAATTTGAATTTGGCGCCTTAGGTCGACCTCCCTTTGATGACTCATCGCTTTCAGTTGTCGGGCCTTGTTATTGCGACGGTTCCGTGTAGTAGGCTTTGAGTCAGCTTGTGGCGACGTCAGTTTTGCAATGGCGGCGTCCACTCCGCCGTAAAACAAAAAGGAAAACTAAATTAGTCACCCCAACCAGGCACTACAATGAAAATACCTCACCAAAAAACAATTAACCCGTATTACCGATCAAATTCGCGAATATTTTAGACCAAAATGCCAATGGCAAAACGAGAAAAAAATTCAGAAAAGGCGACTGCCACTAGAGAGTAGGTAGGTACCGATCAATTTGAGAGTGAAAATAAAAAGGGGGCAGAGGCACGATACGTCGTTCGATTCATTCCATACAACCGTGGTACATAAAAAAGTGCAGCCAATAAGCATCGAGCTGCCGGAGTCAATTGACGGTTTATTTCAAATGATTATCTTTACTTGTATAGTAAATAATAACAAAACAAATGCTATTATATTTAAAGCAATTTAACATACTTACTTCTATTTCAATCTGTTCGCAAATATCTTCATAATAAATTTCACTGCCTGTTCTAACAAATAATGAAAACAAATCGCTGATCTCTGCGGGTTGCGCTACCTACTACAGGAGGTCGCTGGCGGTACGCTCGCGAAATAAATTCGTTTATAATTTGAAATATGTAAGCTGTACCATCCTATAATAGGTGTGCATTCTCAGTTTATGCCTGTCTGGATTGAAATAAAAACGTTGTAACGGGTTTCTTGGAATTTACAAAAAAATCCGTTATGATAACGCATCATTATTTCCAGGCCTGTTTCCTGTCAGTTTTGTGCTACCATCTTGGGGTATCCGCCATATTGAAATTAGAATGACGTCACGTATTCTGCCATTTTAAACAATTACAATATTGGGTATATACAGGGTGTAACTTTGATAAGTACAGAAATTTTAAGGGCAGGTCGGGAAAAATGCACTTGTTACGCCTATGCAATTAAAATTTTTCTAAAGTGCATATTAACGTCAGAAATAATTTTTTTTAAAACGCTATTAAAACCCCTTTTTCCGACGCTACGGCCATGGGTCCTTGACCTTGCCGGGACCAGCTGGAACTGAGGCCGGTTCCGGCGGATCCCCCCCCCAATTCCGCCGTGCAGCGTTGTCAGACGTATAGCTCTTTCACAGTATTTCAGGAATAGTCTTTCAACTAGTTTTTGAACAAATCTTTAATGGTTCTTTTAGCGAATAGCATGCAAAAAAACTACCTTTCGGATGCCTGGATGATTTCCTTGCGGGTGTCGTACTCCTTTCTTATGTTATCCAAAAATCCTCTCGAAAATCACAAGAAGCACTAGGTAACTGGTTGCCAGTCGAATCGCTTTTTCCGAGGCTTTTTCGCAGTATTTGAAGAATATTGACGCAACCATGTATCATTTGGTGTATGTGGAGATTAAATAAATAAATAAATAATTTTTGGACAACTCCTTAAAGGTTCTTTTAGCGAATAGCTCGACGAATAGCATGAAAAAGCCTACCTTTGAGATGCATCGATTATTTTTACTATTTTCTTGTGTTTAGATACTATCCAAAAATCTTCACAAAATCACATAAAGCACTAAGTACCTACCTAACTAGTGGCACTGTTTTTATACGATGGTCGCGAAGGTATAACACTTCATAGTCTCTTTTTACGGAAATACGAACAAAACACTTGTTTTTTTTTCACTGCACACTTAAAGCGGCGCGATGCCAAATATTAGGGACGTCTCGGTTTCCCTCAGCTGATTTATTCCAACGGGGACTCGACTAGGTGGATTGTACAATTAGATCCATACCGTATGCGTCTAATAAAACCCGAATTTTCGCGAAACCTTGAAGCTGCTTCTTTTATCCTCGCGCGTAATTGGGGTACCTAGTAGGAACCTATCTAGCACTGTTTTCATACGAAGGCCGCGAAAGTTTAACACTGCATTTCTTAACGGAAATATGAAAAAATCACTTGTTATTTCACTGCAAATTCGTAGCGGCAATTGCAACAGGTTTGGACATCACTGCTGGTCCAAAAAAATGGCGAACGGATCTGGAAAAATGTACAGAAGCAGGTTCAGTTCCGACGACAGTTCGTAAAACAAAGCAAAGTAACGGAACAATATCGGTTAGCGAGACGCGACGTTTGCATACGCGTCCACGTTTTGGAAACAGAATTGTTATACCACAGAATAGCCACACGTAAGGCATTCTGTATAATAATAAATTGCTTGTTGAAGCTGGCGCTCCCAAAAATTACAGGCGGACGCGGATCGATATCAATCAGCTGTTAAATCCCATAGTAATCGGACGGACGATCTTCGACTATCGCGTCGGCTACGGCGCGGCGGTACGGTGACGGCGCACAAGCTTTCCCCCATACCATTCAATACCACTATTCGGTGTTGCCGTTTATGCCGACATGTCCCCAAACTGACTTAAAGTCCCTTAAATCCGATTTTTGATTTTCGCGGATTTATACGGGGTTTCTTTCGTTATAAGTTAATCTACTATCTCGTATAATTATTACGCACAAAAACGGGTAAATCCATGTAAAAATCCACTACACAATTAAATTTATACGGAATTAAATTACTAAATCAGGTAAATTTTCAGCACACTTGGCAACATAGTAGCGCCGCCCCGAGAGAAGTAGGGGCCGCGAGCCGCGAGCCGCGATTGGCTAATATCGCGCACTAGTTATGAGTAGTGGGGATCACCTGTAGTGTCGATGTCAAGTGGCGCCCCGCGCTTGCGCTCCTCGCCCAGCTGTAATTTAGTAGGTCGGCCGGGCCGGGCGGCGTGGAAATGGAGCAAAATCGAGTGAATCAGTGCCAGTGCAGTTGTAATTATTGCGCGATTCGGCGCGGCGTCGTTTTTGTGTGAAGTTGGCGTCGGACGCCAGCGCCCGACGCCAACGTCATATGCCCGCGCCTGGCGAATCTCGGCGAAGGAATGTCGGGCAGTAGTCAAGGGCACGCAGAAGCTTAAATTCACCAGGAGGAGTCGCTGTTTTTCGGTTTTTGGGGACATTACGCGACATTTCGCCACCAAGTTTTTACGAAAAGTAAGAGGAATGGTAAGGAATTAAATTGAGAGAGTTCCGAAACGGCAAAGGGTTAAAAAATGCGGAAATGATAAGCACGCCAATTTGACAGTCTTCCCCAACTATTTTCGGAACCGAATAATTTTTTATTTACAACCATGTATGTAATATCGACATTTCTGACTTTTTAGAAGTTTGAAAGTGTCAATTTTTTGACTTTTACTTCCCGCCCTCCCGCCCGGGTGGAAAGTTTACTTTATCTCGAGACACCTCGGTGTGTAATATACTATTAAAAGTAGACAATAGACAGGACAACAACCCTGAGGGGGTTTAAAAGTGGCGCACCATCAGGCAAGGGTAGAAAAATATTAAAAACGATGAACAAATCGGGGCCGCGCGTTAAATTCACATCAAATGACAGTCTTCCCCCACTTTTTTCGGAAACGAATAATTTTTTAAAAGTAGATAATACATAGGACCACAACCCTGAGGGGGTTTAAAGGTGGCGCACTATCGGGCAAGGGTTGAAAAATATTAAAAACTATGAACAAATCGAAGCCGCGCGTTAAATTCACGTCAAATTACAGTCTTCCCCCACTTTTTTCGAGATGATAGGGCTACAGGCGAACACTCGCTAAAAAAAAGTAACGCGCCGCTGCTCTACGCTCTACCCTATGGGTGGTTGTGGAAATTTGCAATTTTTACAGATAATTTGTATTTTAAAACAAATACTTTATTCAGTTGATTGCCGATCAGAAATTTATTATCCCAAGGTGTCCCAAGAGATGGCTAATTATTAGTATAAAAAAATTGCGGCCTGAAAATCAGTTGTAAAATAGGTAGGTAGGTAGATACCTACTCCACAAAAGACTTGTCAAAAAATTATGAGTGTGAAATCAGCAATGAGTTTTCTAGCAATGACTTCTCCGAGCGGCGCTCGGATACATTTCTGCTGCCTAGGGACTTAAAATAACAGTAAATTGATAAAAACTGACGTGTTTGTTAAATTATTGTGTGCGCCTGTGAAGAAAGCAATAAACAGTTCGTCACAGCAACCGACATCATAAAAAAACGTGGATACCTACCAGCAGTAATTTTCAAAGGTACCTAGGTACCTAATTCTGCAAGCAGATTTATTCCACTCTGACATGCGGCAACGTCGCGGTATTCCCCTTCCTAATCTAACGTTATTCCCCTCCATCTCCTAGGGAGAGGTTAGACCTCCCCTCTCAGCGCTTCTAGTGACGATCCAGCGGCGTGCATTGAGCACGGATAAAGATTGATTTGCCCCATTTTCTAAACATCGATTAAAAAATTTTTTTTTTCATTTTTCGGTTTTATGAACGTCCCCGATTACGTGGTTAAAATTTCTGTACCTATCAAAGATACACCCTGTATACTAGATTGTATTGTCACCAGCACTAAAAATGTGTGCAAAATATCAGCTCAATTGGTTGGGTGGAAATAGTTTTAAAAGTCGGTTGCACGGTTTGACCCACATATCACATTTATCTTTAATTTTTGTTCTTGTTTTTTTTTTCACAATTCGCCAATGGCTTGTAAGTAATTCGCTTAAGAGATATCGCCAAGCTGCAGGTATAAACATAACTTACCTACTGGGTAACGGAGGGCCACAGCCACATATGGTAATATCTTGACAAAGGTACGGACACCCTCACCCTCTACACATTGTGTTCCTGGATTGTGCCGGAGAGGGATGAGGGATTTCATTTTCATATCTTATTTTTCGAAAGCGGTAAAAGTTTTGTTTGATAAGACTTGCAGTGACTCGATTCGACTCGAAATGTGAAATTTGCTTAGGGAGAACAACCCTTTTTGTTATTGTTGCAGTAAAACCCCAAATAAGTTTTCTTTTTAAAATTGCTCCACTAAGAATAGAACCTTGCAAAAAGTTCCCACAATGTTACATCTACTTACACCATGTAAAGTTGCGTACTAAAGTTTTGCCAATTTTCCAGGAACATTTCTATGCGAATTTTGCATTTGCAAGATTACCAAAACTTCTTTTTACAACTTTGGTAGCATATTATTAATGTAAAGTTCCTGCAACCTCCCATTCAATTACCTGTGAGATATTACATTGTTAGGCTCTGTGAATGTTGTAGCAACTTTTTTAAATTAATTTTAAGACAACATTTCATAGTGAAATTCTCGCAACCTCCCATTCATTTACCTGTGAGATGTAACGTTAGGCTCTATGAACGTTGTGGCAAATTTTCTAAATTAATTTTGAGACAACATTCCACAGTTAAATTCTGGCAACCTGCCATTCATTTACCTGTGAGATATTACGTTGTTAGGCTCTTCTGAACGTTTTGGCAACTTTTTAAAATTAATTTTGAGACAACATTTCTTAGTGAAATTCTCACAGCCTCCCATTCAATTACCTGTGAAATATCACATTGTTTAGGCTCTGTCGATGTTGTGGCACCTTTATTAAATTAATTTTGAGACAACTTTCCATAGTAATATTTTGAGAATTTAATATCTATGCGTAGGTACTTTGAAACAATATTAAGTCATATAAACATTTCGGTAATTTTTTGAAATATAAGCACGCGTCCTCTAACATTAAACAAAAAACCTCTGTATTTTTATTCTCTTCTTATTGTCTATGCGGACAAAATGCGACGTTGTCAGACCAACGAATTTTTCATAACAAATTCAAATAAGACTAAAATAATTGATTTAACGACTTAATAATATGGTTTTAATTAAGAATACAGGATATCTATACGAAGCCCTTCTTTCTAAATTGTGGCATTTATACCTATATACTAACCTATAATATAGAAACGCGTAATAAATGGTGTAGGTAATTTCCCTCAAATAACCTAACAATACAATAATATAAATAAAATGACTCTAGTGATTTGGCACCAGTGGTATGTGGCAATAAAGACGTTTAAACAGCAAGACTTTATTATATTTTTTGTGATAACTTGCAAATAGAGTAATTTCTGGAGAAATCTGGCAACAGCCTGCGCGCGTTTTCGGCGGTTGCGGTCTAGAGGTCGCGCCGGTCGCCGACGCCGAATCCTCGAACGTTCCAGAAGAGAGAAGAGACACCAATCCCATGACGCCATCGCCATTATTTTTGTATTAGGTATGTTTCGTTTGTGTGTGGGAATAATAGTTTATAGTTTAGTGTTCCCTTCCACAATGGCAATCACCGACGACAAGGTAAGCTGCTTGAACTACCTGTATAGAGAACATAATTTATATTGTTCAGGTGGCACAGTTCGATAGTTCGATTTTTATTTATTTATTCCAATGACGTCAGAACCTATAGACAGGTTTGTTTTGATAAACGCTTGATGCCCAGAACTAACCACAATCTAAGGGCTCTATTAAATTATTCCGAAAATGTCGCGAGATTGTCAGAAATTGCCCCTTTTTGTCGAGCCGTAGCGAACTTATTTCGACTCTGGGCTCGGAGGCTGGCGTCGTTAGACCATCCCCCGAGTCCCGAGTCTTCCGGTGAGGTTCCGATGCTTCCGGTGCCCCCAAACAAGAAAAAACATGCGATTTTAAAAGGGGGTTGCCGACAGCGAAAGTGACGTTAGATTTCGTATTTTTTTAAGTTGTAGGTATAGCATAAAATCTAATAACATTTTACCTGGCAAAAATTTAGTACAAACATCTCTGTCTTCATTTTAATCATAAGATCTTAAAAGCATATGCAATGGAATTATTATTTTTCCCAAGATTTTCATAACCTATAGAACAAAACACTGCTTGTAAGATCTTATGATTAAAATGAAGACAGATATGTTTGTACTAAAATTTTGCCAAGTAAAATGTTACTAGATTTTATGCTATAGGTACAACTTAAAAAAAATACGAAATCTAACGTCACTTTCGCTGTCGGCAACCCCTTCTTAAGTGTGATTCTGGAGGAACTATAACCGGAAATCACCGGGTGTATAGTTGGTTGATGGTTGACTTTCTGTCTTTGTTTGTAGCATGTTTTTAGAGTAGTATGGATATATTTATTCTTGGAGTCAAAATAAAGGGCATTTTAACAATGGGTCACCACGTCTATAGTTTTTGCATTTATTAAGTAAGTACTTAAACTATTTATTACGTCACTATTTAATTTTTGATATTTGAAAAAATAATAAATTAATTTCACTCATTGGTGTTTGGTAAAATTTACTAAAGATTTTCACACAGTAAAATAGTTTTCAAATATCAAATTTTGCCACGATTTTATAACACATTTTTGGTGATATTTTCTCTCTCTTATTTTCCCATATAGGTACCCTACCTCACGAGCTGCAAGCACAACAGCAAGGACAAGACCTGTGAAGAGCACACTGCACGTTGCACATTGGTTTTGGTCGAGGGAAAACATCAGGAAAACCGAAGCAAACCAAGCAAAGAAGATCCTGCTAAGCCTGCTGACAGCTCAAACCAAAGAAGGAGGGTAACACTCTTTTATTATTATAAAAATCTCCAAAATGTTACAGTTTTAAAATTCCCACGATCAACTTGACGTCATTGATATATTTTTTTTATATTTCTCGTACTCAATTTACAACCACTGCTTATTGTGTGATAAATTTTTAAATATACTTGTTAAAATTTTTGTGTGTGTTATTTCTTGCAAAAAAGGTGACTCAATCTAAGGCCGCTAGCCAGAGCTAAAAATTTGACGTGTTTGTTGTTGCAGTTTGAGCGTCAATTCAGAATCAGTTTGAAACTAATAACTGCCAACGTGATTGGTAAATTTATATTTTAGCTTCCTTTGAACCGATCACATTGGCAGTTGCTAGTTCCGAACTGGTTCTGAATTGATCCGCGAACACAGCTATTTTTTAACAAATATTTTGGAAAATACGAGTATAAGCGATATTATAATAGATCTTCTTTAATAACGGCTGTATTTATATATCAATGAAGTAAAATAACGGGTATTTCAGTCAAAATCATGTGTTATTTTTATCCTTTACAATGAACCAAGCTTTCGGCCATATTTTTGGCCTTCGTCAGGGCTAAAATAGTGTTTGATATATTATTGAGTAAGAGTTATTTATTTATTTATAGTAAGTATATAAATAACTCTTACTCAATAATATATTTTAACAAACACTATTTTCGCCCTGACGAAGGCCAAAAATATGGCCGAAAGCTTGGTTCATTGTAAAGAATAAATAACACATAATTTTGTCTGAAATACCCGTTATTTTACTTCATTGATAAGCGATATTCTTGGAAAGTTTCTTGTAATTATTTCTGCAAGTTTCAACCATTTCCCCACAAAGTTGCATGAACTTGGTAAGTATATTTCTGGGGAAGTTCCTAGAAGGTTGCATACACCTGGTAAGCATGATTTTTACGAATTTGCCAGGAAGTTGCATAAAGCTCGCTGGAACTCACCCAGGACATTTCTTGGCGAGTCTACTAGACTTTATTGCAATGTTGCTAGAACATTACAAGACGTATCGCTGGAACATTTTAGAAAGCTCCTGTTGTAATGCAACTTTACATTGCAATGTTTTGTGGTGGAGATTATAACTTTGCTGAAATGTTTAGAATAGCTCCCAGTGCCACTGTAAGCAACTTTACACTTTTCTTTGGATTGTTCTTGCAACTTTGTGGAAACTTATATTTTCTTATGTGGTATTTTAGTATTGGAATACTAAATTTATTTGTTTTAACTCCCAAGGAAATAAATAGAAGAAACCATGTTAGATATAGCTAATATGCAGAAGGCAAGTAGTACCTACCTACCTTATTATATATGCCGTATACGTCTGATTATATCCCCACCATAATTTTTTTCTTCCACAACCAGGTTCCTCGAGGTTGGCGCTGATTTTCAGGGGTAATATCACTAACAGGAAATGGTAGATAATTTTTGAAACAAAAAAAATCGAGACCAGCATGACACTCATTGGAAAAGGAAGAAAATATAGCAAAAATAACAGGAAAAATAACAGGAAAATAATTTACGGGCGATTTGAGGTACGGGGGTGGAAGGGGGTGAGGGTGAATTTTTGGGGGTGGATAAAAGTTTATCACGATTTCCGACAAAACTACAACTCCTATCGAAAAAAGTTAAATGGCAAAGTTGTAGGCGATAAAAAGATCGACAACTTTGCACTTTTTTCATATAACCTCAAAATATCCGCGAAAAATCGAAATATCTGATTTTTTGGTTTTTAATTTTTATCTCCCACAAAAAAAAATTTATCGCGAAATTTGGTGGTACTTACCTTCTTATGTCCCAATAACGCTGTAATTTTTTCGAATCAAAATATTTATTTTTACCCCTTGTTTTGATTTTAAACAGAAAAAGTAACCTCATTTTCAATCGAAAATATCCACGACAAAAAAAGCTGCTTTTTAAGAAAAGTCGGTGCGCTTTTTGTTCGTTGAAGCCTCTACTTTCTGATGGTGTGCAAAATATATACATTGCTATTGAAAATTTTCTCAGAAAATGAAAAAAAAAAAAACGAAAAAACTCGATTTCGAAAAAAAGATTTTAATCATTGTTTAATATTTTGCGCTATTTATTGTAATTGACAATTTAATTACTTGAAAATGTAAGATTCCTTATGTTACATTGATAAACCAAGAAATTGCAAATCCACGAAATATAGAGTTTGCAAAAAACATGCGAAAATAGTTAGTTTTCTAAATATTAAAGATGGGATTTAAAATGGATTTAATAAAAAAAAGGGACTGCTGCAATGGTTTTTTGATAAAAAGTTGATTTATTAAAATACATATAGTTACATTTTTATGGAATAGAAAATCTTAGAATACAAAAATATATTTTTTTCATTTCAATTTAAAAAATTTATATTAAAAAAATGTTACAATCTAACTATGAAGAGAAATGCCATCAAAGAGGCAACAACTAATGAATTGATTTTAGGCATACATTTTTTTAAATTGATATGCCAAAAAATGTATATTTGTATTATAAGATTTTCTATTCCTTAAATGTAACTAGAATTCAAGAAATTAAATAAAAAAATGTAGCAGTCACATTTTTTTTATTAAATCCCCTTTAAATCCCATCTTTAATATTTAGAAAACTAACTGTTTTCGCATGTTTTTTGCAAACTCTATGTTTCATGGATTTGCAATTTCTTGGTTTATCAATGTAACAAGGAATCTTAGAAATTTCAATAAATAGCCGTTGAGTGAGGACACTCAACGAAATAGCGCAAAATTTTAAACAATGATTAAATTTTTTTTCGAAATCGAGTTTTTTCGTTTTTTTTGCATTTTCTGAGAAAGTTTCTATAGTGATGTACCTACATCAAAGTAGAGGTTTCAACAAACAAAAAGCGCACCAACTTGTCTTATTTTCTTCCTTTTCCAATGAGTGTCATGCTGTTCTAGATTTTTTCACTTTTTTGCCATTTTCAAAGGCTTCGGCCCTGGCCTATAATAATGCGCCTATAACAATAATATCTTTTTCTTGAAATCGGCATTAAAATGTCCCAAAATCGTCATTAAAAGCACAGAAATGGTACAATAATGTAGCCCATTATTGTACGATTTTTTCAATAAGTAGGCCTTGGCGAGATGTAAACATCAAACGTCAGACGCGGAGAAATCGCCCGTCAAAAGTGACCAAATATTCAAAACCCGGCCGATAAAGGTTCATTTAACTTTTCGTACAATTGCGAAATTGTTTCCTATAGAAGCGCAATCCTTCAGTATACATATTTTAGTAAATTTTAATATCAATGGATTTGTTGAGTAGGCTGCACAAGAAGCAGCAGTTTGGTTTTTCTGTCAGAAGGTGCCGTACGTCATTATACTTGTCCGAGGTAGAGCGATCGGTAAAGTCAAGCAACGTCGCGCGTAGTCGGTTCGTGGACGGGTGATCCCTTATTTTTTTTTTCCGATTTCAAAAAAAATATAATATGTACCTCGGCACTGAAGTTTTTTTTATGACTCATGTGGTTTATTTGCCTCGGCCAGAGGCCTCAGCAACTGAACTCCACATGAGTCATAAAAAGTTAAACTTCAGTGCCTTGGTACATAAATAACTATTTCTTGAAATCGGCATTAAAATGTCCCAAAATCATCATTAAAAGCACAGAAATCGTACAATAATGTAGCCCATTAATGTACGATTTTTTCAATAAGTACGCCTTGGCGAGATGTAAACATCAAGCGTCAGACGCGGAGAAATCGCCCGTCAAAAGTGACCAAATATTAAAAACCCGGCCGATAAAGGCTCATTTAACTTTTCGTACACATTGCGAAATTGTTTCCTATAGAAGCGCAATCCTTCAGTATACATATTTTAGTAAATTTGAATATCAATAGATTTGTTGTCTAGGCTGCACAAGAAGCAGCAGCTTGGTTTTTCTGTCAGAAGGTGCCGTGTCTCATCATACTTGTCCTAGGTAGAGCGATCGTCAAAGTCAAGCAACGCCGCGCGTAGTCGGTTCATGGACGGGTGATCCCTTAATATTATTTTCTGGCCTAATAAAACATTTTTTTTCCGATTTCAAAAAAAATATAATATCTATGTACCTCGGCACTGAAGTTCTTTTTATGACTTATGTGGTTTATTTGCCTCGGCCAGAGGCCTCAGCAACTAAACTCCACATGAGTCATAAAAAGTTGAACTTCAGTGCCGTGGTACATAAATAACTATTTCTTGAAATCGGCATTAAAATGTCCCAAAATCGTCATTAAAAGCACATAAATCGTACAATAATGTAGCCCATTATTGTACGATTTTTTCAATAAGTACGCCTTGGCGAGATGTAAACATCAAGCGTCAGACGCGGAGAAATCGCCCGTCAAAAGTGACCAAATATTCAAAACCCGGCCGATAAAGGCTCATTTAACTTTTCGTACACATTGCGAAATTATTTTCTTGCCTAATAAAACATTTTTTTTTCCGATTTCAAAAAAATATATAATATATACCTCGGCACTGAAGTCCTTTATGACTCATGTGGTTTATTTGCCTCGGCCAGAGGCCTCAGCAACTAAACTCCACATGAGTCATAAAAAGTTGAACTTCAGTGCCTTGGTACATAAATAACTATTATTAATAATTCGAAATACGAATTATTAATCCCAAAGCTGACCAGACCACGACTGCGCAGTGTTAATAAACTAACGAAAGGTATTATTTATTATTAAACATATACCCCGCCTAGTTGTATTTAGGAAGAGAATTTAGCAACTGCAAATAATTTAATTATCCAGTGTACCTAATCGCTTTAGCGTAACTATGGCGTTATTAACCCATTAACGCCTGAATTATGTATTTTTTCAAATTTCGATATTTTTTCTTAAATAACTGTAAAAAATGACTCCCTGAAACGAAAATATTTTATTCCAAAAATATCTGAGTAGTACTTTTTGAAATATAGGCTGTGGCCATATGGTAACGCTAGGAGCTTGTGAAGTCAAAGTGTCTAATTTTATAAGAAATCAAAAAGGTTTTGGCAGTTATTTGGAAAGCAATGAAACAGTGTAATATCGTCAAGTATATATTATTTTCAATAATATGCAATAGCAGATTATGCTATCGACAATGGAATGGCTGGAAATAGTCAATACACAAGGCTACATTACACTTCCAGCACATTGTTCTAATTATGGACTTGTATGTACTGCGCGCGCACCTTCTTTTTTTATGGCCTTCTGTATGCTGAACAAAGTGGTCAATTCTATCAAATCTAGTATTATCTGAAATACGGCTATTATCTGAGGACTCTATTGATCCTGCATGTCTTCCAGCACCTTTAGGACGAACTTGATACGCAAGTTGTTAGTTAGGGTGCACTGTGTTGGACTTCTATTTTCTCGAATTGTCCCAATGGCGGAATAGCCGCGGAATTGCAAAAAAGAAAATAGTGCTGGATTAGAAAATAAATTATCCATATAGAAAGTATACCCCAATTGTCTTTTTCCTAGCGGAAGTTCATCTAACATTATCAGAAGTGGGCTAGCGGCTTTACCAAATAGAACATCATAGTCCGAATTCATTTTAGGACTCTTTCCCTGATAAAAATCAAAGTTTATTAGGTAGCCATCTTTAGTGTTTATAAACACTAAATCTGGAGCCTATAGCCAAACCTGATTGGCTTGCCCCGAATAAACTGTTTGCAACTGTGCTTCCCATAATACTTTACCATACTTTCATCGTATGCTAGGTTCAATTCCGGAACAAAATTGTGGATACATCGATCTTTTAGCATTTCAATCATTGGTCTAAGTTTCATCATTGTAAATCATATCTAGTGCTTGAGAAACTGAGAATCCTCTCCTGGAATTGAAAAATAAATATTTACTGAATGTAAGCGCCTAGCGTTGCCATATGGCAACAGTCATGTTTACGAATATGTAAGTTAGCTAGTTTTTAGTAAAATGTCTTTATATTTTGTCAATGAATACTCTAACGCATTCTATACATAAATATAAATCCAAAGTAACAAAAATATGTGACACATAAAAATAAACATACTTACTCAAACCGAGGCTCCATTTTTTTCGATGATTTATTTGAATGGTATATTCTAGCACTGCTCACACTCTAACAATCAAATGTAAACTGAATTTGCCAGTACGAATGTATTCCAAACAGTAATACGTCGGTAATAAGATTCCTACCGTAAACGAAATAAAATCGCTGACAAGTTAGGACGCGTCGAAAAGATCACCTGTTGGATGTTGCCATATGGTAACGCAAGGCGCTAATGGGTTAAGAAAATAGCTATTGGGATTCTTATCAGTTCATGATAGGTGGGCGGTTTCGCCCGCTGGAAGGTACCTACTGTCCACTTCTCCCCTATACTACTTAGGTATAGTATCTAATCATATTATGAACCGAGCGTGTGCGCCAATGCTTTTCGCCCCAACTGGTTACTGGTCGTCAAATTGGTCGCCCAATATCAGAAATGGCGAATGTCACATTGTCACACCACATAGGTATTGGGCGCCGGGTCGGATGACGCGATAGGAGGCAGCTGCCACGGACGCGACAATGGAAACTAACTGAAACCGAATCAAGGCAGGCCCCAAGGGTCTGGATCCGTATAGTCGAGAAATCTCCGCTTATAGGAAGATATTATTAGCCATTAGCACTCTTGATGAATGAATTGATTGATTTCACACATCGGATTTGAATTAATACGTAGTATGGAGGTCAGGCAAGGACAAATTCATCGCGTTTAAGGCAGCCAACTCTAGAGAGGGATATAGGTTTTAACAACTTGGCATAATGAGACAATGACGTGCAATGAACTTGTCACGTGACTGACGGCAGAAGGATGTAGTAGATAGATATTCATGGATGTCGCACAATGGACAAATTGGATGGATGGGAACGTTTTCCAATAGCATCTTGAATATATAAACACATTTAGAAAACTGCAGTTTTATAGTTTAGTCTATTAATTTATTTATATAGCTATAATACCTCAAACTGTAGCTCTGTGGAAAATCAAAATACTGACACAAGAAATCACATGCATAAAACTATATTTGTATTTTTAAAACAACGATCCGTAATAATGTAGCGCCGCGCCGCCGTCTCCTACACACAGAAAAATCTATTTTCAAAATAAAAATTTTAATTTTCTCCAAAATATATATTCACTTCAAAATTAATAATATCAACCTAAAGCAAAACGACATATCATTGAAAAATTATAAAATTTTCACGGAATTTTCTCAATTCATGAATCAGTTTGATTGACTCGAAACTACACTGGTTGTTTATACAGTGTGTCCCAATTTGGTATTGGACAGCTCAGAAATACATGAAGGGCAAGGAAAACAAATGGTCCCAATTTTTTTATTGGTAGTACCATTGATTAATTCCTTATTCAATGGTAGTACCAAGGGAGAGTATCTCATAGGCGGTGGTATTTGGATGGGGTAATTATTTCAATGGCCTGCTATGATTTTTTAAAATAGCAAATTTTCAAGAAACCCCATTAGTGATTTTTTTACGACAAAATGTTTTTAAGAAAACTTGTTCATAATGAAAAACTGAGTAGATTCGCAAAATTTCAAAAGGCTAGGCCTACTTTTATTTTTAGATTTATCTCCCAATTTTTTCTTAGAAAAGTGTCCTTTCTGGAGCTTTCATGTCGAAATTTTATTTTTTCACGATGATCAAGTTTCCTTAATAATATTTTTACGCGAAAGCTCCAGAAAGGACACATTTCTAAGAGAAAATTGGAGAAAAGGGCGAAAAAGCTAAAAATCAAAGTAGACCCAGACTTTTGAAATTTTGCAGTTCTATTCAGCTTTTCATTCTGAACAAGTTTCCTTAATAACATTTTGTCGTAAAAAAAATCCCTAATAGGGTTTTTTGAAAATTAGCTATTTTAAAGAATCATATAGTAGGCCATGAAATAATGACCCCATCCAAATCCCACCGCCTATGAGATACTCTCCCTTGGGGCTACCAATAAAAAAATTGAGACCATTTGTTTTCCTTGTCCTTCATATAGTTCTGAGGTGTCCAGTATCAAATTGGGACACACTGTATCTTTGACTGAACTAATCTTGAATCACACTTTGAAATGCCCATAGCTTCAAGAATAACATCCAACATCTAAATTTGAGAATAGAATTATATTCAATTATCCATAATCCAAATTTGAGAATAACATTATCTTCAAATAGAATTAATACATACGTATTCCTAGTTCTTGGATTAAACAGTTTCAAGAATTGAAATAATAACGGCATTATCTTAAAAGAAACTGTTATTGTTAGTTTACACATATCCAAGTATGTACATCATTCATATTAAGGAAATGAAATTATGGAAGTATTCGACCAATAATTTCAGTTAGAGGGCGCGACTACACCCCCACACCTCGCATTGAAGTTCACATTTGGGCAAGCGATGCCGTTCCGTATACAGTAGTTTTTATTTTAAGGCCGGTCCACACGCAACGATATGCGCAAGTAAATCGTTACACATAAATCGTTGCGTGTGGACAGCAGATTTGCACAAAATTTAGAACTGTGCAGTTGGACGTCGGAGTTGAAAGTCTGAGCCGAAAAGCATAGATTTGGGCGATTTGCGCATGCAAATCGTAACGTGTGCACGCTTGTCCGAGATTTGTACAGTTTTTAGGTGTGACGGTAGCTGACTCCCTACCTATTTTTAGTCCGGAAATTATTAAATTAATTAAAACTAAAACAAAAACTGATTTATTTTAAATTTGTTAAAAAATATGTCGACCATTTCGCATAATTTTATAATAGAATTCAATGGTAAAATAGACTTCGTTTCAATAACTATGCTAGTTAAACTAGTTCATGGTGTATAGTGCGTTGGTTATGTTATGTGAGGCTAATACCCATATTTTTATTATTTTCTGAGATAGTAAGTTCTCTGTTTGATTATCTATTTGATTATGATGTATTGCCTTATATTTTGGGGCCGCGGTGGCGTCGCTCGTACCGGCGCTGACTTTTTAGACTGCATGTTTTTCTGTCTTCGATCGACCTTTGTTCGAACCGATGTCGAGGCAAGGGCATGCACAATAATGCACATGTCTTTAAAGAAAAACACCGATATGACCAAGAGCGCTGGATAAATGTGGGTTCACGGTATTGTGGGTGCGATTTACTAATTATTAGTAAATCACACGGATAAAGCTATTTAGGAGCAATACCGTGAACTCACATTTATCCAGCGCTCTTAGTCATATCGGTGTTTTTCTTCTCTGACAATTATTGTCCTACACTCATTGGGATTACTACGGTTTTCTAGGGTTTTCCGTAGTACTTTTGCGAATGCTATCCTAGTTCTATCGGGAAAAAAGTTGGCCCTAGCCGCAAATGGCAACGAAGACAAAATAATAGTAATTGCCCCCCTCCCCCGCACAAGCATGTGGTTGCTTCTGGGGTAGTTTGTAGTTTGGAGTATTGGGAGGGTGAGAATTATTATTATTATTATTATTATATTTTCAAAGTAAAATTTTATGTATGTAAATGCTCTTTATTTCCTTTAAATATTGTCTTCTATATCTACCTGTTAAATATTTTAAGAAGTGTCTATAAGTCTACGTAAAATCCCCGCAGTTGAGGCCAATGGTACAGGCTACCAGCAAAATTTGCAAATTTCGGCTGCTGTATTAAACCCTATGAGAATATTAAAATGTGCGTTTTAATTTTGTTTAATAATTAATTATTACCCACATATTTTCGGACCCGATGTTAAAAAAATATCAAAATAATAACCGAAAAAACTTCGAAGTTATTTTCTGTTACATTTTGATATATTTTTTTAATATTGATTTCAAAAATGTATAGGCAATAATTAATTAATTATCAAACAAAATTGCAAACATTTTAATATTTTCATAGCTTTTAATGCAGCAGCCGAAATTTGCAAATTTTGCGGATAGCCTAGACATTGGCCTCAATTTTGGGGATTCTACGTAGGCTTCAACTTGAAAGTACAATATTCTCAAAGTGAAGCTATATAGGCTACTTGAAACAAAATGCATTATGTTTAATATAACTCTGAAGCATTTATATCAAATATTTTTAAATATTGAAGTGATTCTTATATATCTTCATTATTAACATAAAAGAGTTTGAGGTGAAATTATAAATATTATTAAAGAAAAAAATACATAAAATCCAAGTAAAATTTGATATTACTTTTTATTTGAAGCAATACTTTTATCGAAGGAAATATACTATTTTCTTGGAAGCTACAAATATACTTTTTTTCACTGTGAAATTAAGATAAATATTTTTGCTCATATGGGAAATTGAGTTAAACTCATGTTGAAATGTGTATATTCATTACGAATATACTTTTCTTTGTGTGTATCTTCAAGGCGTATCGACGTGTTACGCGACGGGGTTACGGCTCATTCTTTGCTTTCTGTAACTTCGACACGTATCTACGAAGCGAAACATCCTGCCGTTCCAGTTTTGTTGTTAGGAAAATCACACTTAAAAATATTATCTAATACTTATTTTTTAAAATACCGCCATATATGAAAAATGATTCATGCTGTAGATGGCAGCTTAAAATGTCAGGTTTGTTATTATAATATCGACTCGTTGGAAATGTTATATACCTATATTGGGTTTGGGTTATATGGCGTCAGTTTGTCGGCTTGCGTATCTATTTTTAACCTTCAAAGATATAATAGTCCTTTTGATCCTATATACCGGCGGCACAGTGGACTCGGCGGACACGGGAAATGTCAAAAGTAGAAGGTTGTCTTTATCCCTTATGCAATATCCGCCGGATAAAAACATTTCCTTCTTTGTAATTTAGAAATCCATGAGTTAGGTATGACAGTTTTGCTCTTGCGAGATCACCTGTATAAAAAAGAAGGAAGCTACAATTATTTCCGTATGAAAACTCTGTACGGATTAATATGCGATAAGAGCTGGCGGAACTTCTTACACAGACGAGCAGGTCGCACTTCTATTAGACATAAAGGTGTTACCCAGGGTTTCCTATATAAGAATAAAACGCTCTCTTTTCTAGGTTAAATTCGCACCAATACGCGGGAAAAATCAAACTGACTTGAACGCTCCGCTCAGCGAGCAAACACGCTTACTCTCCGCTCCCCTCTCCGCGGTATGTGTGGACACGACAGTAGTAGACTTCCTATTGCTTTGAACGCTCCGCTACCATCTCCGCCCTGCTCTACGGTCCGCCGTCCGCCTTATGTGTGGCCGTGCACTAAGGTATTTTTAAGATACAAAATTCACACAAACATGGGTCCGCAAGGCTTTCATTTTTGAGATACAGGATATTAAAGATTTATTTTTATTTTTGTTTTTTCTAAATAATTTTTACAAAAACGCAAAAATAAAAATAAATCTTTAATCTCAAAATGAAGGATTTGCTGACCCATGTTTCTATGAACTTATTATTTTAAAAATACCTATGGTCTCGTCCTCTGAAATGTCGGACACTCATTAAAAAACACCCTGTTTATCTACGCAGTGTCACAGACACAGACTTATACAATGTGATCCACTTAAAATAGGAACACCCCATAAAATTTGTAATTGTCGTCCGATTCGGATTGGGTCTCTTTAAACGATAGGGCATCAAAAACTGTACTTTAGTACCAAATTTTGTTAAAAATATCTAACAATAAAAATTCTAGAAACCAATGAAAATCGGGATTTAACTACCTACCTATTTTACCTGCCTATTCGCCTAAATCAAATTGCATGGGGATTAAACATAATAATTAAAACTGTAACTTACTTTTTTACAAGTAATAGTAGTATCAATAGGTGTACAGGGTGGTTCATTATAAATTGACACCTCCCTTAACTTGCTAGTTTTTGAGGTTAGAAAAAAAAGTTTTTTACAAAAGTTTTAGATACTAATACAAAGTTTTTTGTGACCTATTGGACCGTGTACAGTGTGTTCTAGAAAGCCGTGGCACACATAACTTATGTTTTTTTAAAAATGGAACATCCTATATATTTTTGCATTTTTGAAATCTGCTCATCAAGGCAATTAAAATGGTATTAAACTTTGTGGCATTATCTTTTTCGTTTTTGAAAAATTCCGTTTTCAAATTTTATACTAAATTTATTTAACTCGAATTTGTGGGGCTCGTGATAACGATAGATGATCGATGTAATAACAAAAAATATTTGTTTTAAACAAGAGATTAATATAGTGAAACTCCAAAATTTTTAGGAGCCTTTTCAAATTTTACTGAATATAGGTATTCTCAAAATAAATAATTTCAGGAAATTCGTAAAAGCTCCTAAACATTTTGGAGTTTCACTATGTTACTCTCTTGTTTAAAACAAATATTTTTCGTTATTATATTGATCGTCTATCTTTATCACGAGATCCACAAATTCGAATTAAATAAATTTAGTATAAATTTTAAAGAAGGAATTTTTCAAAAACGGAAAAAGATAATGCCACAAAGTTTAATATTATTTTAATTGCCTTGATGAGCAGATTTCAAAAATGCAAAAATATATTATTATAGGGTGTTCCATTTAAAAAACATAAGTTATGTCTGCCAAGGCTTTCTAGAACACACTGTACACGGTCCAACTGAGTCACAAAAAACTATGTATTAATATCTAAAACCTCAAAAAATGACAAGCTAAGGGTGCTGTCAATGTATAATGAACCACCCTGTATCTAAATAAAAAACCGTAACGTAAAAATTATTAAGTATGAAAAATTTATCTAAATAATTAGTGGATTAGTGGAAAAAAATTCATTTTTACTTTAGTTTTTTTTTGTATTTATAGGTACATACACCAATCAGTTATTTTGATTGTTTTCTGGTCATATTATGTGAACCAAAATGAAAACTAAGTGTATTAAAATAAACTTAAAATTTAAATTAAAATACTTCGAAGCGTGGACAGTAATTACAATTGTGTGGACAGTAATTACAATTGTTTTTATACAGGGTGATTCATTGGGAATGGGAAATCCCGAAACTGGGGGTAGGGGAGACCAAAATATTGCGATTGAGTCCAACATTGCTTAAACAAATGTTGTTTGTTTGAGAGATACAGTGCGTTCAAGTTCTTCTTTTTTAGATTGAATTATGGCTATATCTACCAAAATAATCAAGCTGCTGACCTGAAATTTGGCACTGCTATGTTTTTGGGGATGGAGAATAAGCTGAAAATGTCAATTTCAGCGTATCTCAAAGAGGGCGCCACTTGCGCTGTTTTTTGATCACGCTTTTACGCGTAACTTTTTTGAGGTTATCTTTTTGGTCCTGCAGGTCCATCATTTTAGTGCATCTTTCATTCTGCAACAAAAAGGTATTCTTGTTTCATAACGCTCAAATCAACCATTTGCGTTGAAATTGCCAAAACGTGCCCCGAAACACCTGTTGACTTCAAGATTCGAAAAATAAAATATTCACCTACTGCTTTCAAATATTGCACAACGATTGTACCATTTAAAGCGAGAAAAAAACCCATATGAACAATGTCCCAAAAAATGTTCACTTTCAAAATGGAACAGATTGAAACTCGACAAACTTTGGACACCCTATTTCAAGAAAACAAATGTGTTTCGACCAATGTTCATTTGGCATTTTTTTCTTCATTTTCAATGTACAGTTGTTCTGTAACATTTGAAAGTAGTAGGTAAAAATTTTATTTTTCGAATATTGAAGTTAACAGGTGTTTTGGGGCACGTTTTGGCAATTTAAACGCAAACGGTTGATTTGGGCGTTATGGAACAAGAGTACCTGTAACAACAAAAAGATAACCTCAAAAAAGTTACGAGTAAAAGCACAATCCAAAAACAGCGCAAGTAGCGCCCTCTATGAGATACGTAGAACTTGACATTTTCAGCTTATTCTCCATCCCCAAAAACCGAGCAGTGCCAAGTTTCAGTTCAGAAGCTTGATTATTTCGGGAGATGTAGCCATAATTCAATTTCAAAAAATTTACTTTAACGCCCTGTACCTCTTAAACAAACAACATTTGTTTAAGCAATGTTGGACTCAATCGCAATATTTTGGTCTCCCCTACCCCCAGTTTCGGGATTTCCCATTCCCAATGAATCACCCTGTATAATACATTATACTTTTCTTTTTATACTATAATTTGAACACTATAGCAGTAACACTATAAAAGTTAAACGCTCAGTAAGTAATTTCTCTTACAGTTATTGCTATAAGTATTTTGTTACGTTTAACATATTTGAAATCGAATAAAAAAATTATTTGGCAGATTAATTGATAGTACTGAAACAAGGGATGGTAATGATGTTTCAACTGTTCTGACTTGAATAAAAACTGTCTGATATGAATTTGTAAACTTTTATAATCTTCCAGTAATTCAGATGGAGGAAGTAAATGCAGGAAGTATAAAATGTAGGATAAATCTTGATATTTGAAGAAGTTATCCAGGTGGGACACAAAGTGTAAAAGTTTAAGAGAATTAATAAGTTATGCGTCAGAAATATCCATTAATAAGGGCAAAAATCAATTAAAAAATGCGAAAATAAAAAGTTTGCATACGCATGGTTAATAAACTAAAAATGATGGGACACTTCCTTACGGGAGACTCTCGACAGGTAACATAATTTAGAGTTCTTAGAGTTAGAGCATAATTTGTAACTTTCAGTTTAAAATGGACAAAAAGTTTAAAAGGGATTTAAGCCACGAGTAGCGTAACTTGCTAATTTGCGGGACCATCATAGCGGCAAGTTTAAAAATGATATTATTTTACGATTGTTCCGTTTAGAAAGCTGAAAAGTAAGTATAATTTAATGATTCCGAAAATATTGCAGACATTTTTTTTGCAACTGAAGTCTGTCATAACGACTTATTTTTGCCTCGACGGAGTTAATTTTTTACTTTATTTATTTTATGTGTAGAAAAAAGTTTAAGTCAAGAAAATTGACTTTTCCGGCATTTAATTGAATATTGTTCTTCTTGGGTGCTTATATTGTCATCAAACTTGTATTAGCCCAATCGATGAAATTTTATGCGCTGACGTGTTTTCAGTTATTAGGTCAACCAGATTAAAGTAACATTTATCGCTTATTCGGTTTGGCCAGAAACCGTTCGCAAAAAAGCCTGGCACACCAAGTTTCAAATTTTAATTTTGGAACAAAAACAAACGAAAACAGATAAACTATAAATGTAAAATGCAATTCTTAGGACTCGATACTAAGTTGAGGTATGGGAATTTTTACTTGATTATGAATTTTTATGTATGTCCCCGGATAGGGTGAAATGGTTGAAGCTTTTAACTTTTCGCAAGGGGTGTTCAAAAATTATATGTTTTGAAATTAGGTGAAGAGTAAACTAACTACAATTTTCTAAAATAATCTTCTGAAACGATTGGAAGCATGCCTAACTCAGATTAACATTGTAATGAAGTAATAATCATAATAATTAAAAATTAGTTGTTTCTACAAAAACTTTTTTCTTGCCATTTTAACGAAAACCGAAAATTAAAGTTAGTTTACTATTGACCTAATTTCCAGGCCCGGATCTAGGCAATTTCTGTGGGGATGGGGAAGGTGCAAGTTGCCGCCCCCTCCCATGTTTTTGCATATATTCTGTGCTTCTATGGCATAACTATTTCGCTATTTATGATTGTAAGAAATGATAGTGACAAGGGGTGCCTTGTTGTTTGTCTGAGGTTGTAACCAGTTGCCATAGCAGGAAACAAATGCAAATATTTTAATTGTGGGGCAACTCCGAGAAAATACAATGTGAAGTTGAATAGGTTTTCCAAAAAAGAATATCGCCGTTTGAACTGCAACAAAATCGCCATCTTAATTTTTAAAAAAATCGGTTATTTAGAGATAACTTTTTAGTTTGAAATCCAACTACATTTTTCTTGCATTCAATTCTTGGGAGAAAAATACACAAGTTTGGTGTTTCATCCATAAAATCTAAAAAATTATCGAGATAATGGCTCGTAAAGTCTTAGCTGGAAGGTTGCTTTTATTTATTTCAGTATCATTTTTTCCATTCCTTGTTTGCCTAAACGAAAAAAATTGATAGTTTTATTGCCCCAAAATACTGCGTAACGTAATCCATTTTAGCCGCCCCCTTAACCTGGCGCTGGGGCAGGGGCCCCGTCGTGCCCCCCCTCTATATCCGCGGGCCTGATAATTTCTAAATTTGCAATTCTTGTACTACCAACTACAATAAAGTAATATATTATCAACGCGAATCTTCATTTCGAAGGAGACAGAAACTTTTATGAAGAGCAGAGTTGGGCAGTAATGATTACATGTCATAATCATTACAGTAAACAATTAATAGTAAAAAACTATTTTTAAAAACAAGCTTTTATTTAAATGCTCTGAAAAGAAGAAAATAAACTTTATAATAAATCAAACCAAGGCAAACCCATAATTTTGTTACATTATACAACTGTATATGATATAAAAGCTTGTCGCGAGAAAATGTATTTTTCTATAAAAGAAATTTACACACGAGAATCTCGCAACCATAATATAATATATTATTTATGTCTTGACAAAAGTAATTATAAGTAGAAATTGTATTTTTCTATAAAAGAAATTTAATCACGAAAATCTGGCGACAAGCTTTTATATCATATACATACAGTTGTATAATGTAACAAAATTATGGGTTTGCCTTGGTTTGATTTATTATAAAGTTTATTTTCTTCTTTTCGGAGCATTTAAATAAAAGCTTGTTTTTAAAAACTTTTTTTACTATTAATTTTATTTTAGTTTTAGTTCTACTCTTCAAGCCCTTTCATTTAATGCCCATATTAAGGGAAAAGAAAATGTAATCCGCCGTGTTGGAGCGGCGGCCACATTGGATTTAGTGTGATGCCGCTAACTTTATCGTTTTCTACTCTTCAAGCCCTTTCATTTGATACCCATATTAAGGGGGTTAGAGGGGCGGCCATATTGAATTTAGTGTGATGTCACCGAGGGGGTAGTCACTGTGGAGATCTTCTGTCCTACGGGATGGAGATCCCATGGAGATCCGTGGAGATCCATGGAGATCTGTGGAGATCCGTGGAGATCTGTGGAGATCCGTGGAGATCTGTGGAAATCCGTGGAGATCCGTGGAGATCCTGTGGAGATAGGTGGAGATCCGGCGGAGATATGTGGCGCCGGAAAAAAATTAAATCTAATTTCCAAAAATTCCGTTTTTCTTAAATATCTCAGCAACCCATGAAAATATTTTAACTTTCTCAACGGCATATTGTTAGGCGCCCAAAGGCGCAAGTTTGCCTCCTTTTGACCGACTTCGTATCTGTTACGGTTTCCGAGATCCCCATGTTGAGCACCGGAACTGAATCACCCTGTATAACCAATCTATTCGTAACAAAAAAAGATAAATATGACATAAAGCGTGTATCGAGGCGTGTACACTAAAAAGAACCATATAATAAATACAGGGTGATTCAAAACTATGCGGCACACTTTCAAGGGCGTAATTTACTCGTTAAAATAAGACGAAAAGTTCATATCAACATGGGTCCAAAAACGCTTCGTTACGAAGATACAGGGTGATTATGCTTTCAAAAAAAATCTATTTTTGTTTATACCTTCCAAACCAATAATAATCAAAAATTACCTACTCCTGCTGCAATTCCATTTGAAAATCATTTCGTTTACTTAAAATAATATTTACTTCAAAGTAAAGAGTCCAAAAAGATGAGAAATAGGAAAAACTCCAATTTTCCGCGAAAGGGAGGGAGATATGAGAAAAATGAAAGAGACATTTTTTGTTATATATTTTATTGTTTATTCAACAAGATTACAAATTTTTGTATTGTACAGGGCTGTACTATTTTTTTAAATTAATGCTACTGATTACCCATACCTCCGCCACTATGGTTACTTTGGAGACCTGGTATTAACATATTGTTGTGTACTAAGTTTGGTTTAAATATTCTTATTGGTTTGGAAGGTATAAACAAAAGTCGATATTTTTTTGAAAGCTTAATCACCCTGTATCTTCGCAACGAAGAGTTTTTGGACCCATGTTGATATGAACTTTTCGTCTTATTTTAACGAGTAAATTATGCCCCTGAAAGGGTGCCGCATGTTTTGAATCACGCTGTATAATAATAAAAATAATAAATTATAATCTATTTTTTGGATCTACCTACTATTATTATGTCGGGTACCTATACAGGGTGATATGCCGCCGAGAAACTTGAAAAATTTTCATGGGCTGCTGAGATTTTTGCAAAAAAACGAATTTTCCGGAAATCGTTTTTTATTTTTCCTGGAGCTATTTGTTAAAATATCAAAAAACAAATCGCACATTGTCATTATTGCCACTTTTTACTTTTTATGCTCTAGAAGATAACATTTTTAGTTTTTTGGTGGGATATTTCGTTTAGGTGGGAGGTGGGTCAACTTCGTTTTCCCAGGAAAAAATAAAAACGATTTCCGGAAAATTAGGTTTTTGCAAAAATCTCAGCAGCTCATGAAACTTTCTCGAGTTTCTCGGCGGCATATCACGGGCCCCCCAAAGGCGCAACTTTGCCCCAATTTGACCAACCCCGTATCTCTTACGGTTTCCGAGATCCCTTGGTTGCCCTCGCATTTGTAACAACCTGTATACCATTCGTAATCTCGTTTACTACCTGTAAAAAGTTTGTGATTTATCCATATCGAGATCCATATATTGCAAAAAATATACTCGAAAATATGGATACACTATAAACTACCACTTTCTGACAGTAAAAACCTGTTTTTTTTTCAAAGATCTAATTCCATATAAAATTGAATAGTTATTAATGTATATCGAGGTCCTAAGGAAATATATGGAGATCCATGAAAATCCATGGAGATCCAAGGATATCCGTGGAGATCCAAGGATATCCGTGAAGATCCAAGGATATACGTGGAGATCCCAGGATATCCGTGGAGATCTATGGAGATACAACAAGATCTCCACAAATGGAGATTTTCTGTCCCAAAAAATCGCATGTGACTACCCCCTCGGGTATATATTAACTTGTTTTTATAATACCAAGCTTTCGGTCTACTTCGTGACCTTCATCAGGGCTAGAATTTTTTTTAAATTATTAGAAAATATTGAGAAAAGGTTGAAATTTTACTCCGCAACTGGGAGCCTCAGAAGCTTCATGTCAACGTTAAGTTTGACGGCTCATCTGCTCATGTAACACGCCAAGTTTGAAGAAAATATCTCGTATACTTCTAGAAATACTAAGAAATATGTGTATTTTTCTCCAAACTTCTACGCTCTGTATAAAAAAAAACTATGGCCCGTAGGAGAAAAAAATATATGAATAAGTGCCCTTATTTTGACTCCAAGAATACGTGGTTTCATTTTTGACCATCAGTTTAGTTACACCCTGTATAGGTATAGGGTAGACTGGGTAGAGGGATGAAATAGTATATTACATAGCGAGAGTTGTAAACAGCTTATTACGTATGAGTGGAAAAGTTGCGCACGAGCCGCGCAGCGGCGAGTGCTGTAATTCCACGAATAATTATTCCTTTACTCAATGGTCTAACGTAAACGTTACTACTACTACGTAACCAACAGTTGTAAAGTCTCTTATTGATTAATCATAGATTCAGCTGTTTTTCTTTTGCACATTTAAATAAATATTTAAAAACATATATTGTGTTTAAGTGTTTACCTATTTAGTTGTTTTATTTACCAATAATAAAATGTAATTAAGAAAGTAATTAGAAATTCCTTTTTCTGCAAACAAAAGTAATGTATAATCTAATTCCATTTTTGTAAAAAGGAATTATTCCCTTTGTAATTTCATTACATTTTTCTCAAATGTAATGGGTAATGTAATGATTACTTTAAAAAGTAATTTGGCCCAGCTCTGAAATGAAGAGTGACTTTTTTGCGAAAAGTTAAAAGTTTCGACCATTTCACCTCTTGGAAATCTCACCCGGGGATATGGCGTGCCTCGCGGATATTTCCAACAATGATTTTGATGACATTCTATTGTGTATCTTCGCACAAAATTTATGTCTTATTAAAGTTGTTTCTTTTTACAAAATGGGGAAATCTGTAGGGATGTAAAATTGCGTTAAAAATTTATAAAGAAAACTCAGTATTTTTGCTACCATAAAAATTTATCCAACGCTTATAAAAACCAACTTGGAATTCTCTTTGAATTATGAAAGTTCACATCGTTTGTATTCGAGAATATCCTTTCATATCATCCCGCCCCCCAAAACTTTTATCCTTTAAATTATCTCAAAGCCACACTTTTCCACTTATGTGCCTAAAAAACTTCAAACATGTAAAAAATACATGGAGCGAGTTTTTTGTTCCGCTCGGCGCGTGGGCACGCGTCAACAATAGCCACGGCCTACTCGACCCATAATAGCGTCGGCGGGAGTTCGCTTCGCTCGCAACTTCAGTCGGCTGCTGTCGGCGGTGGGGGAACGCGGTGCGCTCGCTGTCCCGATAATCCTTCCGATAAGACGACGTGCGGGATCGCCATGCGGAAAGTGTGAAAGGTTTCGGCTGGGACATTCGACGGGAGGACTTAGGCTGTCGAAAATGGTCTGCGCGAGGTTTGTTGTACTGTGCGTGGTCGTCCTCTTGGCGGTCACAGGTGAGTTTTAGAATTGCTCAGGGGTAGGTACCAGCACCGGTTTTAGCTTGACTACCGCCGGGTGCAGAGTTTAAAAAACGCGTTATCTTTCGTCTCAATTTTTTTACTGTTGTCCAAAAAGCTAAACTTTTAGTTGGGAGTTGGGAGGTAGTCAGAAATTAAAAATAGTATATTACATAGCGAGAGTTGTAAACAGCTTATTACGTACGAGTGGAAAAGTTGCGCACGAGCCGCGCAGCGGCGAGTGCTGCAATTCCACGAGTATGTAATAAGCTTACAACTTACAAGTTTTGTATTATAATTTATCTTTTTATTATTATAGAAAAATTATAGATAAACTATACTTCTGATTATCTGTCAGGCAACAATTAGTATGTTGGTTAGTTGCTATGGTGACGCGGATGCCGCGCTAACAAGGCACCCGTGATAATTGCGTTTTAATTAAAAACAGATATGTAATTTTTTTTTACTACTAACCTGAGAAATCACCAATAATTACCTCATTCCTCTAATGAGAAGTAATATTTCTCACCCTAGGTAAATAATGATAATAAAAAAAATACCTAGGTAAATAATGAAAAATTTTCTATATGACATTTAAAGATTAGTGTCATTTTATCAGCTTGACAACTGAACTCCCAGGCTAGGGGAGAGTCGGGTAATATCGGACACATTTCGAAAAATTGAAATAATTTTTATCAAAAAAATTATATATTAACATATTTTTGCTTAAAATAAACTATACTCTTTGCAGAATAGAATACATAATAAAATTAAACAAAAAAAACTTAAACAAAAACTCCACTCGTTAAAAACAAAAGTGGGCCTCTTTTTGTAATTTTCTGAAAACGTCGGGTAGTACCTATCGGACATGAATTAATTCTCCTTACAAATGTCGCATTTAGGTATAATAAACCTGATGTTTTTCTGTCTCAGAACAATTTTTATGGGTCCAACCATGGCACTAGATGCATTGTATCCTATTTGCGACGAAGTCTTCACCACAGATGATACACTCCGTTGCTTCTTGTAGCTGTTCAGAGCACATTATCTTTGCTATATTTTTTGTCCTTTACATTTTTATTTTTTCCAATGTAATCCTCTAGTTGGTCAATTTTTCTTTTTCCTTTTGTGCTCTTGGGCATTTTTTAAAGTTAATATGAAAATAATAATGTTTAGTTAAAATTTCAGTGTGTCCGATATCACCCGAAATATGTGTGTCCGATACTACCCGAACACCACCGTTGGAAAAAAGTGGCCAACTTATTTTTTACGATTACTAGTCTATATTTTATATAAACGGCAAGTTCCTTTAAAATGTTCATATTATATAACATTTGTTGGTTATTTTGGAATATAAAAATGGTTTTATGGAAATTATCGAGTAAATTTTATGTCCGGGAAATTTGTTTTGGGCAAAAAATAAAAAATAAAGCACACGACGTGTACCGTTCAAAGCTCCGCCTCATACTGAACATATGTGCCTAGGGCAATTCTAATAAATCATTTTCTGACAAATTCGGAACGCCATCTATTAGGGAAATTGAGAAGATGCTGTTGTCCGATACTACCCACTGTCCGATATTACCCGACTCTCCCCTACTTGATATTTCGAAGAATTTGAAAAAAGCGAGAAATGACTAAAATAAACTAAAATATGGCTACGCGCCTCAGGATATAAAAAGCTCGGTATATAATGGCTCACTTCTCAACCTAAGTGTATAATATACTATTATTACGTGTTAGTCATTACGTGTCAGTCATTATATACGTATCAGTGTTCGTAACAATGAACTTACTTATAACCTAAACCGTCACTTAATAGGTATGTTACTAGCAAAGGAGTAGAAAAAAAAAATAATTTTTGTGGCACAAAATTGCGTCGCAGGCGAAAATTTTTCAAATATTCAAGGTCAAACAGTTTAAATTAACGAAAAGATATTCATCCAAGCAAAACATATTCTTGTTAACCGGTTATTTTTTGTTCACTATGACTCATAACATCCTACTCAGTCTTCATTTATAGAATAACAACTGTGACCAATAGAAATTTCGAAATTTGTTTTAGTGTGAGCCCATAAAAATCATTGCTTTTTAAACCGGCTATACAAAAGAAAGCAGAGGTGTTTGGTTACTAAAATGCGCCGTACGCGAAAAATTTTAGAAATATAAAGCACAGATAGTTTAAAAGAGTATAGGAAATTACAAAATCATAACAGTATAGGTAATGTATTTTTCGTCTTTTCTCAATGTAGGTGGCTTGAACCCCCATATACCTACAGCTCTGGGCTTATGTATGGGAAACGCCAGGTCTCGTGGAATCGGTAGTTAGCTACTTGACAATAATAAGTATATTTATCAATAACTGTGTCTATGTTACACTTTATTACATGACAATTTTCCAATTTATATTCAATTAAAGAATCAATGTTGTATATTCTGCGTTTAGGATATTTTCACTTAGAAATTTTTATTTTCGTCCAAAAATCCAGGGAGAGCAAAATCTTCAACGTTTAGATGATTAAGATGATGAATATGAGAACGTTTCAGATGTTATGTTTGCAGACGACGATCACAATGAAGGTGCCGCGTCGTGAGCGACGAGTTATTAGACCAGCTTATACCGCCTCCTAAAATTAACCGCCGGGTGCTATTAGGGCCCTAGCACCCACCAATTTTGTTTTCATGTTTTCATGATTCTCAATTCGAAATATCTCTTAAGTCCAAGATTTTCCGTTCTGTTAAAGTTATTTTGATGTCTGTGGCTTTAGATATAGGTATGTGGTATGTGGACAAAAACTGTGAAACCCACCCACTTTCCCAAAATAACCTATGAGAGACTATGTCACTAATATACTTTTATAAGGAAACAAAGCATTAGGAAGTACGATAGACGAGAAACAGCTAGTCTATAGGTATAGTGTCATTTAAGTATTTTAGCAAAAACAGAGTTAAAGCAAACTTATAAAAAATACCTTAATCCACTGTAGTGGATTAATTCAAGAGTATGTTGTTGAATTTATAAGAAGTAAAATTAGAATGATTTTGTTTGTCAATCTCAATGACGTCAGAACCTATAGACAGGTTTTGATAAACGCTTGACGCCCAGAACTAATCACAATCTAAGCGCTCCATTAAATTATTCCGAAAATGTCGCAAGATTGTGAGAAATTGCCCCTTTTTGTCGAGCCGTATAGCGAACTTATTTCGACTCGTCGTTAGACCATCCCCCGAGTCTTCAGGTGAGGTTCCGATGCTTCCGGCGCCCCCAAACAAGAAAAAACATGCGATATCTAAGTGTGATTCTGGAGGAACTATAACCGCGAATCACCGGGTGTATAGTTGGTTGATGGTTGACTTTCTGTGTTTGTTTGTAGCATGTTTTTAGAGTAGTATGGATATTTTAATCTTGGAGTTAAAATGAAGGACATTTTAACAATGGGGCACCACGTCTATAGGTTTTGAGGTCATTGGTCAATCTCCATTTATTTTTGAGTACCTGTAATACTTGGAAACATGGATTAGTACTGCTTACTAGGAGTATTGTAAATAAAAATAAATAAAAGCAAGACTAGAAATTTAAAAGAGTCTTGTCGTGTTGTTGCAGCAAGAACAAGACAAGAACAAGAAATTTGCAAGAGTCTTGTTAAACACTACTTTCTACAGTAGTGTCTCCGTGTTTGCTTGTGAACACTCTAGAAATCTATGAAGATCCGAGTAAAATTTCGCATTATATTTTTTTTTAGATTCACCTAACTGAAGATATCTTTAATTTTAAGTATTTATCTTTGATACTTCAAAAAAAAAAAAACTTCACCAACAAGGCCAACATTGTTTTTAAATGCACCTTTGAAACCACGAAACAAATTTTGCCATAATCCCAATTAGAGGTGAGCCAACCTGCGATTTTGGTGGAGCTGTGATAGGACGTGACTGCTCCAGCCATGTAGCAGTGCCTTTTTGGAGCAGTTTATTTTATCCATCGCCTGGCCTGGAAATTGTTACAACCACCAGATTTCCAATGTCTAAAAATATAGGTAGCTACAGGCATAAAACACCAACAAGAAAAAGTTAGGTTGGTGTTGAATCCAGAAAACTACAAAATAATGTGAAGAAGAAGCGACACAGGAAACAGGCTCATTGGCCATTCACCACTGTATCTTCCAAATTTGTGGAAATCAACAAGGATCTGACCGCACACATTATTTTGTAGTTTTCTGGATTCAACACCAACCTAACTTTTTCTTGTTGGTGTTTACTATGTTTTGTGAAATTTCGGCTCTGGTACTATCAGCTTGATACTGGATGGCGCCACTGGTTGGTTTCTCACCTCCAAGTGCAAGTTACACTATTATAAGTGCTACCGTTTCGGTTTGAGTCGTTCGGGAAGGTTATGGCTGCCTTGATGAACCTAATAAGGGGAAACAGCTGTCGTAGTCTACTTTCTCGAACGATTCAAATATGAAAACACCGGCACATCCATTAGAACTTGGATGTTGGTATGATTTTATCAGTTGCCAAAATTTATAGTCCCATAAAGCCGCTAACTTTCTTTCTGTAAAAATCTATTGGGGACGTGAAATCTTATCATCTAAATAATTGATTTAAAAAGCTTGTTTTGGCTTATACAACTGTTATCCGTAATTTTTCTTGCTCACTTCAAAAATAAAGAAAACAAGGGGGGTGTAAAAATATACGTGTACACCCTATACCTATCTCAAAATTATAGAAGCTAGAAAACGAGTTTCTGACCTCTGGTAGGAAATGACCGTCTTCCCGACTTCTTTTAGTCAGAAATGTACGGATTAAAATCTATTCTCCTATAATAGCTGCATGTAGAAGATTTAGTCAGCTCAGCTGGTGCCGTCCCCCGTCTCAAACCTTAAAACAAGCTGACAAATTGCAAAATTCAAATATCGCGCCGTAGATCTCTGCAAATCCTTATAAATGGGTTAATTTGCTGGACGCCATTAATAAGGCTATTAGAGTCGATTATCTGGAGAAATATGGCACGCAACACAGATATGAAGCACGCGCAGCCAAATGGGCTGCCATTAATAACGAAAAAGAAAGAACGGGGGTGAAATTAAGATATGTACCTGTATCCCCGTTGGAACTTCATAGTGTCGAGTCGCTTGGCCCTTAGCAAAGGAAAAGTCAAGTAATTATTGCTCCAAACATTTCCAAGTAAGTAATTGATATCAGTCTATATTACAATTTTAACACTTTTTCACCCCTCAAATAATTTCGATTCTTGCATGTGTTTACCTACACTACTAAATAGAGATGGACCGAATAGTGAAATGTGGTATCGGTGGAATACCGAATATTCGGTCTAGCAATATTCAGCCTAACGCCGAATATTCGGCTAACTAATCGGCCGAATATTCGATTAATCCCTCAAATTTTTAGTACTCCTATCCTATTATTCCTTTACTCAATGCTCCTATTTCTTATCAAAATGTTTTTTAAGTGCTTCAATGGTGATAATTGAACAGTAAACCGACACAATATAAAAATGACCCTTAGACAAGGAGAGAAAGGAGAATATTTAGAGTAGACATGCACAAAATATTCAGCAGACCGAATAATTCGGCCGGATATTCGGCCATATTTTGTGGATTGCCGATTATTCGGCAAGGCCGAATAAAAATTAATGTATGGTTTTACAGCGGGCTGGATATGCACCTGATATTTAAGTTGTATAATAGTTGTTTTTGTAATTTTAATTTTTTATTTTAAGTAGGTTAGGTACATATATATTTTCAAGTTGATTACATTTTACATTGTGCTGTTAATTTTAAATAAATTTTATAATTTATCAAAAATTGAATTGACTCGCCTAATAATTAGCCAAATATTCGGTTTTAAAAGCATTATTCGGCCTTGCCGAATATTTGGAAATGTCAAAAAATTGCCGAATATCCAGCCTACCGAATATTCGGTGCATCCCTACCCTAATTCTAAATTAAAACAAGAATCAGACGCTAAAAATTGCTTGGTTGCACCTACCGGTACCCATATACAATTTTCACGGGTGATATTTTTAAAGTAGGAAATTAATAACAATATACTTACCAAGAATAATTAATAAATAATAAAAAATGATTTCCATAGATTCTCAAATTTTTTTTCTTATTTTTTTACTATATCCACAATAGCTTGTTTAGCTAAACGGCACTTAAATAGGTACTATAAGGAAGTTCGACTTTTTATAAATTTGTTTTTACGCATAATTCGATAGGTAATTTTTTACGCATATTGGTATTCTATACTGATCCTAGGAGTTTGAGCATTTAAAATTGAGTCATTCAGCATAACGGGGCATTCATTTCTAGTGCAACTTGGGGCAAAATTAAATTATGCATCTAATTGTTCAATAGAATGTTAAAACTTTCTGTGAAAAACTGGAATAGCAAAATTTAATAAAGGAAACTCGGGTGGCATATGTGTACCAGAGGCTACCGTATACCTGACTAGAATGTCAAAGCTGAATGAAATAGATCGATTCGAAAGTTATGGCCAAAAACTAGGTAATACGGAGCGAAATTGGCATGAAATGTAATATTTTTTGCCAATTCAAATGGCTGTTTATATCATTTTTCCGAAACAATAGTTCTACAAACAAAAATGTATGTTTCCAAAGATTTGCTCGATGTCTTGTCTCCATCTGCTTCCCTGTGTGTACCTACAGGAACATATCCACAAACGAAAAAGTTTTTCTCTTGGTGAAAATGCGGATGCATTTCAAGTGATTATTATTATCTCTTTGCTCAAAATATGCATGAACAATATTCGGCTCCGGCAATGACGTAGTTGCAAGAATTTATATCAGAGCTTTCATGTAATCAGAGCGAACGCAAATAAATAAACGCGATTTTTAAAAATTGACAATTTGTGGGATGTTTCGAAATTAAAAGCTTTCTGCCCAGCAGAAAAATGTCGTAAACAGCCATTTTATTGGTATTATGCAGAATTGTCCACTTTACAAAATGTATATATGAGCTAATTGGACGCCAAAAAAATCGGCATATTTTTAAGTCAATTTCGCTCCACCAAACTTTTCGAGTAGTAATCTTAAAAGTCAGCTAGACACTCATCCTAGTAACGTCTGACGTAACTAATCCGAAAATAAATTTTGATAGTTAAATCTATACCTTTATTATAAGGAATAATATCTAAGTAACTTTCTATAAAAGAAAATGCCTGCAAACTATATGTATAAAGTTAACACTTTCCATAACTCCCAGCCATCAACACCGGTTTAATAACAGCCATAACATAGCGTTACGTGAAAAGTTCTAGAATTATTACCGATGTAAATTCAAAACTGCTAATCTGCAATTTAGATTCCCGTTTAACTGGGAAACAGGTTGCAGGAAGCATATTGCTTGGCTTAGTATAAGCGTCACCGCAAGACAGTCTTTTTGACAGGTATGGTGACGTAACAATCGCACTGAGAAAAAGCGACCTATATATGAAACAGTTTTATAAAAAAGGTACTTATAACTGTAATAATTATATAAGAAAAGTTGTTACTGCAATAAATTTGTTTTCTAACTAAACGAACGCGTTCTTGTAACCGCGTCACTTATTACTGGTATAAAAGATATTGTTCTTAATAAAACTATTTTGTTACCAATAACAGTTTTATACTAAAGTTGCTATATAATGTCTATAATACGTTTAATAGCCATCGGGATCCCGCATTGCATTGATAATAAAACGTTCTATAAACAATATAAGAAATAAGCAAAATGTGGTAGGGAAGGGGTATGCTCGACCTTGAGTGTGTCGCCGGCCCCGCAGTTAGTGTCCACCTACCGCTTATTTTGCATGGACCTAGCGCACCGCACGCCGCATTATGGCTTGCTCCTCCTGTTCATCCTGTTTTGTTGACTCCTGCCTCTATACTAAAATCGAGCAACTCTTACGCCTGGCGTAAACAATAGTACGTGCGTTGAGATATTCGCCAGGGCCGCACTGAGACAAAACCTTTATTTAATTTTAGTTTTACAATTGTTTACATCAAAATATTTCGGAAAAAAATTATTGGCTTAATTAAAGCGGTTCAAAACATCGATTACATTATTTGTGGCAGTGTCCAAATAGCTGAAAACAACAAGATAAAACCGCGTAACTACACTTTTGCGATCGAGTACGTCCCTGTTGCCGAGTCGGGTGAAATTTTATAGCTCACCGACCAATCGCGGAACGTCATTGAACACGTGGTTTTATTTACGCCAGGCGTAAGGATGGCTCGATTTTAGTATAGACTGAAAATACCTATTTTGTGCTGGGCTTTCTCCATGCACCATGGAAAATTATCTTACACTGAGCGAAATGCGCTTTATTCTTTATAAAAAAAAATTAAATCCATTATAAAACCATTTTATACGATTTGGGACAGCAATTCGTGCTCATTACCTTCACATGACAAGGATTGCTAAGACAATTTATAGTAGCAATACAGCAAGAGTTGCACAGGGCTACTTAGTGTTTCATAACAGGTTTAATAATGCTTTATACCGCTTACTAACTTAGTGTATAGCCCTCATTAATTAATCATATTGCCCTTATAATTCGTTATATAAGCATTATAAAACGAATCATTAGAAATATAAAACTGCTGCATTGCTGTAATTATCCTTTCCAATAGCCCCTATAATCTTGTCTCGTGACGGTTATAAAGTAATTTTCTTGTGGCCCCGGTGTCTACAGCTCGATTTTTGAAAAAAGTTTTATGCCCGAAAAGGCATTTCGATATCTTGATTAATTTAGCAGATATACAGTGTTTCGTTTCTCGCGTTTCTGAAATGTGTCATAATTTTTTGTTAGCAAATATTTTGATAATATTTTTTTTTGTTTTTTTTTAAGTAACTAACCAAAGAAAATATCTCTCTGTATCAAGGATTATACCTATGTAAAAAAATGAAGAAAGAACGTGTTTAGCCGTTATTTACTTAAATCAAAGATCTTCATAAAGAAAAACATTATGACACATATAAGAAACGCGGAAATCGAAAAACGCGCTGTATCTCCTAAATTAATCAAGATGTAGAGATGCAGTTTGCGGTATTCAACTTTTTTCGAAAATCGACCTTTGGGCACCTCTCTACTTTTTGTCTATCTCTTCGGAAAGTGGACACACCCCCAAAAGCGTCCAATTTGGGACACCATGTTCAAGATGGGCGAAAATCTATCTCTAAAGAAAAAATATTGAAAATACCTGGTAAACAGGTATAGGTAGGTATACATTATAACAATTTTCACAACAGCAATATAGGTATTGTTTGAAAAAGTCTGGGCGAGTGTTGTATTTATTATAAGGCTTAAGAATTTAAATTACTTTTAAAACAAATTTTATGGGTGAAAAAATTCAAATGGGCGTGAGCTTCTAGACCTATGCATGTAAACAGTGAAAAAAAGCGTACATTTGGGGCTAAATAAGAGACCTGAATGTATGAAATAAAGAACAGTTTTATTTAAAAAAATACACTGGTGACATGAAACCAATTATATAAAATCATAGGGGGCAAGTTTGCTCATTGGAAACGTGATTATAAAATTATCTGTTGTCTGAAGTACTTGAAATTAAAAACAATTAAATCGCCTAAAATTCATGCCAAAGACGCAAAATTGTCCTTGAATAACCTGAAGGTTGTAGCAAACAGTAACAATTTACTTCGGTAAAAATAGTCCTATATTTCAGAATAATTTGTTAAATTGCAATATCAATCCGATAGCTTAAGGGTAACAGCCTTACCGATTGAAAATTAATTACCTATATATCTACTGCGCTAGTCTGGTGGGGCTGTACCACATCGGTGGCGATCACTGACGAAAACTGGCGACTGGCATCGTGGCGTTGGCGTAGATGATGGCAATGATAGCGGCACACCAATGTTTCTTCATTTTTCATAAAATAGCTCCTCTTGATTCGTAAAAAGAGCACAATAAATTATCTACCTAGGTACTTCTTAAATGTCCACAGTATCTTTGAACTCTTGCACAGTTGTCACAGAGAGTCTATTGCCGCACAAGTACCTATGGCTAATCCAAGACGTGGGTGTTGCACTACATCCTCATCGAATTCTACCGGACAACTGGGAACGAGAAAAGGAGACCGGCGCATCCAAGTTCGTAGATTTCCCCCACTCCGCACTATTTTGGGTTATGTCTTATAACCACAATGAAACGTTTTGTTGTTGCAACTACACGGAACAGCTGCGGCAACAAAATGCGTTTTTGGGACTCTAAACCAATTATGTTATTAAACCGCTTTTATTTGTACTAAAAAAATATTATTAGAAATAAGATCTTATGAAATAGGATTATAAAGGTAGAAATTTAAAATAATACCTGTTATAAGCTGCGCGGTAATAAAACGGTGTTCATTTGTTTAGAAAACTAAATTATTAGAGTTGCAACTCTTTTTATACCAGTAACAAAATTTTTAGTAACTGCCATAAGTGAATTCTTAGCAAAACTGTTGTATTAGTTGATTTTTCTCTGTGTATGGAGTTGGGTTTTGAATATTTAATTCCCGTTTTCCAAGGTAAGTTAGATACAAAATATACCTAGGTACCTACCTGTGCGTTTTTGTGTTTTTCTAGGATTTGTCAAGCTATTGTGTTATTTATCTTGTTTTTTTTCGAAGTTTTTGTTTTACGTACCTCGGTATAAACTTATTTTTGCTTAGAATTGCGCTGTTTTTCCTACTTACTGTCAAATATTTTAAGTATCTACCTATACTCGTATATATTTCTTAGCAAAAAAACAGCTTATTTTCCGAGGTGTTTTCAAAAAGTGACCATGAGAGAAAGTTTAAAATTTTGATGGTACCTACCTTCCTATGTATCTAAAATATATGACGGGAAGTGTTGGTATTTTTGAGTGAGTGTAAGTACTGTAATTTTTTTGTGTTATACAGGGTGGGCCAATAGTGCGGGAACGGAATATTGTGGGTTTATTGAGACATATTTTGATAAAGCAATACCAGTACATGGTGGTGGGTATGTAAGGCTACCAAACTAAAATATTTTCACTTGAATCGCAGCACGTATACTGGGTGATTCAAACCAAACTTATATTTTTTTAAATAGAACACCCTGTATTTTATTGCATATTTGGATTCCCCAGTTAATTTAAGTTGGACTTTATGTACCATACATGGTGCCTAAAACTCATGGTGTAGAATATACAGGGCATTTCTTGAAAAAGTGGAGGTTGGGGCAAAGTCATATTTTGGCAATATACCAGATCTCAGGAGGCTATGATTTTGTGTGGTAACTAAGCATGAACTGTGCCGATACTAACCAGAAACTCAGCAGCCAAACTCATATGTTGTGCGTGAAATCAATGTCAAAACTTAAATTTTTTTAATCGCGGCTAACTTGATTTTTTCAAATGGAACCATATAATTTTCTTCAGTTTATTGGACACGTCTCTTTGTCCTCTTTATACTGATATAGGGTTGTGGGTAGCTATCTCCAACTATAATAACTGGAAAAGCTGACTTAAAACTTAAATTCTTTGTAAAGGAAAATGTACGCATTGTTATTTTATTTTAAAAGATGTGAAATTAAAATGAATTTTTATTCTCATAACTACATAATAATTATCAACAATAAACATGTGAGATAGATACCTAATTAAAATAAATGTTCAAAATGGCGACCTTGCTCATTCAAACACATCTGAATTCTGCTGAAAAACGAATTTCGTACTCTTTCGAGCATGTCCGGAGTGACAGTTGTAAAGGCATCCCTAATACGCCTTTTCATGTCATCGACATCGGTGGGCTGCGTTTGGTAGACAATATCCTTTATATGCCCCCATAGGAAAAAATCACAGGGAGTGATGTCAGGAGATCTTGGTGGCCAACGAGTTGGTCCTGCTCTGCCTATCCAACGATTTGCAAATTCTTCATTGAGCCATTCTGTTACAAGACGAGCGTGATGGGATGGTGCACCATCCTGTTGAAAGTACATGTCCCGTCTCAGTTGAAGAGGAACATCATCCAATAATTGAAATAGATTTTGGTTCAAAAAATTATAATATTTTTCACCATTTAACGCTCCGTCAAAAAAATACGGACCTACAACCATTGACGTTCCAAAAATGCCAGCCCAAACATTAACAACCCAACGATTTTGAGAGTGCACTCTGAATTGTCGCGGATTTACATCAGAATAATAATGAAAATTCCGTCTGTTGACAAATCCATTACGATGAAAAGAACATTCATCAGTAAACAAAACTGACTCATAGATGTTATAGTTTTGTTGCATCCACAAACAAAAATTTATTCTGTTTAAGAAATCTTGTTCTTTTAGTTCCTGATGCATCTGTATATGAAACGGGTGAAATTTGTTTTTCACTAGCATACGCCGAATAGATGTTCTGCCTATTTCTAATTGATCTGCTAGTTGGCGTGTGCTTATGTGGGGGTTTTCTATAACTGACATCAAAACTCTAAATTCGTTATCGTCATTGGTGACACTCTTTTTTCTTGTATTTTTTGAATAGTTGACGCATCCAGTATTGACGAATCTATCTAATAGTTCTTGAAAAGCTTTTCTTCTTGGTTGCCGCCGATCAGGATAACGTACCTTGTACATTCGGCTCGCCAATAAACAATTTCTGTCGCATTCTCCCAAAACAAAAACCATGTCTACTAATTCCCTTTTAGAAAAAGTACTCATTTTCTTTGGAATAGATAAAAACGCGACAAAACGAAAAGCCGGAGAAAAATATTATTTGTTTCTTGACAGTAACAGATGTAACAGATTGTTTTATTTCCATGGCTTACTTTTGTTTTTCAAAGCATGCTTGCTTTAACCATATAAGTATAGCGAAGCAGCTACTAAGTATTAATTATTGCTTTTCCAGATATTATAGTTGGAGATAGCTACCCACAACCCTATATCGGTATAAAGAGGACAAAAAGACGTGTCCAATAAACTGAAGAAAATTATATGGTTCCATTTGAAAAAATCAAGTTAGCCGCGATTAAAAAAAAAATAAGTTTTGACATTGATTTCACGCAAAACATATGGGTTTGGCTGCTGAGTTTCTAGTTAGTATCGGCACAGTTCATGCTTAGTTACCACACAAAATCATAGCCTCCTGAGATCTGGTATATTGCCAAAATATCACTTTGCCCCAACCTCCACTTTTTCAAGAAATGCCCTGTATCTTCTACACCATGAGTTTTAGACACCATGTATGGTACATAAAGTCCAACTTAAATTAACTGGGGAATCAAAATATGTAATAAAATACAGGGTGTTCTATTTAAAAAAACATAAGTTTGGTTTGAATCACCCAGTATACGTGCTGCGATTCAAATGAAAATATTTTAGTTTGGTAGCCTTACATACCCACCACCATGTACCGGTATTGCTTTATCAAAATATGTCTCAATAAACCCACAATATTCCGTTCCCCCACTATTGGCCCACCCTGTATAGTTGTCTACCCATAAATTTTCGTTCTCGGATTTATTTATATTTGCAGTATCAAGGTACTTTAGATTTACTTTATTTATTTACTTACCTAGTTTTAATTTTACCATAGATAGGTAATGCACATTTTTGAAAATCCTGTAGGTCTATATGTATAGAAAATCTGTCAATGTGTCCCTTCACAAAATGATAACACCCATGTAAAATTTGTTACCCAATTTTGATTTTTTTATTGTTGGATAAGTCTGAAAGTGGCATTCAATGTAAATTTAAGACAATTCGAAAACTAAAGACCTTGCCAGCTGCGATATATTTCATACACCCACAAAATTGAAAACAAAATATTGAGCAAAATAATATATTATTAGGTAATTTTTTACAAAAACATTTTATTCTTGATTTTATTAAAGAAGGCTCGAAAAGGTTGTTTAGAATGGACTAAAAACCCCAAATGCGAAGTTTGCGACCGGCAGAATGTACGCAATGGGATTTAAAACATATTTCTCGCTGTTGCTACAGAGTTTCGGTTCCAATGTACCTATACACATTCCACAGCACATGCCTAATCTTCCATAAATAGGATACCCCGTCATAACAAAGAAAGTAAACTTATCACTGATATTAATTACATTTGACGTTTCGTGATCGGATTAGAAAATTAATTAATTAATATTTCCACCGCTCAGTTAAAGCGATTTACCACTTATAATACATGGTTGAAATCTTAATTTTTTCTGTAGCTAATGGCATTAAAATCCAATATGGCGCCCATAAGAAATATCACTGACTATAAAATTAAACTTCCTGGTGATAGCCCATATTGACTTATGTAAACATACAAAATATCATTGTGTTCCTGTGTTTATTGTAGAAGATATTAAATAAATGAGAAAACGTCAATTTCAGTTTTTTCAGGATTTTTCAGGAACTACTTGAACTCTCTTCGATTTTTTAAAGAGCCTTTCTTCGAAATGCGCAACTTTCTTATAATTTAATCCACTCTGTACCTTTCCAAATTTAGAAGTTACCTACCCCTGTAGGTGTGACTCACCAAAGCGAAGGTTTCCAGGGATATTCCCGGTGAATAACCCGTCTTTCTTTGTTTGAATGGGGCCCTGTTTATTTAAGAGGGTCTTTGACAGCTGGCGTTTTAACGCGGCAATCTATCGCAGAATAGAGCGGAGTAAAGGGAAACACGGTTTCAGAGAAAACTATAGAATAGCTGGGAGCATGACACCATGGGAAATCAAACTACTGGCACGGTGTTTAATGTCTCCCAATGTTTTGTTCAAGCAAGTTATCTGCGATCGTTTTCTCTAACTTAACTATCCCAAGCAGCATTAAAGTTGCGGTAACTGAGATGGGAACTTTGAATAAGTAGTTATTACGTAATTATTACTTAAAAATCGACTTGTTAGTTTTTATTACTTATATTTAGAAAGTATGAGTAATTACGTAGTAATTATTACTACAAGTTGGAACTTTATGGTTTCAGTACTTCTAAGTAGTTTTTGAAGTATCTGGAACGGAATTGTTACTATGCAAAATTACGTTAAAGTCACGTTAACTCTAAAGTTATATTCAATGGTCACAATTACTTTGTTGTGTTACTTGTTTATCACTTTAAAGTTTTTATTACTTTATGGTTACGGTGAAAGTAAGTTCTACATCTTAGCGACTTTAGAAATACCTCCAAAGTTACGGAACTACATAGTCATATTTAAAGTGAAATTAACTTTCCCGCTACTCGTGAAAACTACTGTATGGTAAGTTTTACTTCCCACTCCATTTTAAAATTACTAGAAAGTTCCAATTACCACAAAAAATACTTTAAAGTAACTGTCACTTCTATAGGGACCAAAATGAAAACTACATTTAGTTCCTTACAATCGTTTGAAGGATTTGGTCGTTTTTGCGAAGTGATGAAAATGTCAGCCATTAGAAAGAAGAAAAATTATAGACACACATTCACATTTTATAGAAAATTAAAGCAGCAGTTGGATGAAACGAATCGAAACACGAGCACCTGTCTTTAATGCAAAATTACAAAACGCTTCTCTTGAGTGGCTACAATTTTAAATATCAACATTATGAAATATAGCACAAAACACACCGGCTGAAAATAACACTCTCATATAAAAATTATAGGTTAAGGTTCCAAATGGAACTTAGTAGTAGCATTCGGAACTTAAACGAGGCTTCTGGAACCTTGAAGTCTTCTTGTAGTAATTGGGACTTTAGAGTTTAAAATGTCTAAAACTAATTTTCGTCTTAAAGGTAGGGATTACCTTAAAGTGAAAAAAGTCTAGTTGCCGTTACTACCAGTTAAGTGGCAAAGCCTTCAAACACCCATTTTAAGGTAAATAATACTTAGAAGTAATTACTGAAAATTACGCCATATTTTCTTATACAATGATAGACGCCATTAATATCAAATGTCAATTTCCCTTGGTACTGAAATAGTTATTTCTTCAAAATTGTCCCAAAAAAGAGAAAATTGAGCAAAAATGAACTCGTATAACTTTATAGAAATATTAAAAAATCATTTTTCAGCATTTTTAGGTAATTTCGCACATTTTCGTAATTTATCTTCCGGATAAAAAAGTGTTAAAACATGCATTTTGAGAGGGCGCGTTGTTACTTTTCAATCTATCAACGTCATATTTGACAGAAAATTTTCAATCGTTTTAGTTTCTTGAAACTAGCAACGAGAAATAAATCAGCAAATTAATACCTTTCTTATACCTACCATATTCATAGATAGAAGTTAAAAATAAATATTAGGTACTTCCATTTTCCACAGTTATTGAAAAATGATGGAAGATGCTGGGCTAGAATACTTTTTAATTATTTAGACAAAGACAAAGCGAGGACACGAATGTAAAGAAGCAAACAAATCCAACAAAGTAGCGGTGACCACGCTGCTACGTCTCCACCACGTTGCCGGAACGTAAGCGCGTCGTAGCGGTGTAAGTTGCTAGCTGGTCGCCGTTACGTATCTACCACCCTTAAAATGTTCCCCATTTTGGTCGCAGGGACGTAATAGGAAGGTAGTAATTACGTTCCTATCAGTAGTACACAACTTTAAAGTTGCAAACAAAAGTCGCCGGAACGTAACGGCCACTAAAAATGCTGCTTGGGATTGGTCCCCAATTATATACTTATCACATGGTCTTTTGCTTCGTCTTATTTTTTTGTGAGAGTTTGGTTCACGGGCGTAGCCAGGATTTAGTTTTGGGGGGGGGGGGGGGGGGTTAGTTTGAGAAGTAAATAAAACAACAAAAATATACTTACATGAAATTTAATATCTATATATTCATCCGAAAAACTACGACATATTTCTAAAGTTCTTAACTTTAAATGAAATGGATAAATTAATTTCGTTCCTCTGCGCTAAATCTAAAACCATTAAAGAAGAAATCTTCGGCTTTTTCTTTTAAAAACTTTTCACTTTTATTCGCTTCGAGTTCGCATGGAACAATACTGCCGTAAGCGCGGTCACGCGCCGCGGCGTCGCTTATATAGCAGCCCAGTAGCCGTCCAGAAACTTCCACGAACTTCCACAAAGTTCCGCTCATTTCGACCTAGGGGCGTGGCGAATAATCTAGAAACAACGCAAAGTGTCCCTACAATACAAAATAGTTCGGCTGCAACTGCGTCTGCCTCTCGTCAAAAGATGGCGCTAGGCGCTACTATTACTACATAATATATTCAAACGTAATAATAATTTAACTCTTCACTCCTCGTATTTTTTCGGTATAATATTAGGTAATATTTTGCTTATTTCGGGGGGGGGGGGGGTTTGAACCCCCGAAACCCCCCCCTTGGCTACGCCCGTGGTTTGGTTTGATGCCATTTCAAAGCAAAGCGTCTCATTATGTAGGGTTTCATATTAAGTTAGATCAAGACAGTTTAACGTAATTTAATAGTACCTTACTTAACGTAACGTAACATAATAATTTGGTATATACCGTTTATGCAAGGATTTAAGTCCGGGCAAAAACAGGGGAAATGTCAAATTCAAATTTTCCCACGAGATCTATTAGTCCTCGATTTCAACATCGGAGCCCCCCTGGGCGACGTAGGACTTCGCCCCCCTCAGCACAAAAATACAAAACCTATAAACTTAACTCGTAACCATTCTAAATAATAAAGAACCAGTGCCAGGAAGTTTTTGTTCTCACTACTTGGGAGTTTGTTTCTTACTGTTGGCAATGAAATTACGCAGGCGCCAACTGAGATTTTCTTTAATTTTAAGGCAAAAGTTAAAAGTTGGTTAACTTTTATACGTCACGTTAAATTATGCTGCATAAACACTTCCGTTTAATAACATATATTTTAACTTCTCTCTTACGTTACGTTAATTACGTTAAATTGGCTTGCATAAACCCACCTAAAGATTTATTACTAGAAACAACAAAAGAGAAGATTTTTCATCGCCATTTTTAAATAGCATATTATTTATAGATAATTCATACCTATACAGGTTGTCCCGAAATTATCCTGCCATAATTTACCAGCGTATTCTACGACCTAAAAAAATGAAAAAAGTTCCTATAAACATGGCCTCAAAAATGCCTCCTAATGGGGCTTTAGCCCCCGAAAGGGGCAATTTCACAAACGGTTTTTTCTAAATATTTCCAGAACGAACAAAGATAAAATTCTGAAATTTGGTATGTGATGTACCTGTGAGATTTGACATTTGCCGAGGTAGCGATAGTTAGACATTCTTAATCATAGGCGTCCTAAATAGGGGGTTAAGGGGTTAAAAATGCCCTAATTTTTTTTGTGTGCTTTTTCCCCAAATTTATTACGAAATTATAAAATTTCAGAGTCTTCTACGAAAAAATGGTGCTCTTGTTGAACTTTGATAGCGTGCACCGTTTTCGAGTAAAATCGTATTGATTTTTTTTGCAGAAGGCCATGGAAATGCGTATTAGAAATTAGCCTGCGATATTTTACCAGCTTGTTCTGCGACCCAAAAAAATGAAAAAGTCTTATAAACATGGCCTCAAAAATGCCCCCTAAGAGGGCTATAGCTCCCGAAATGGACACTTTGGCAAACGGTTTTTTCTAAATATTTCCAGAACGAGCAAAGATAAAATTCTGAAATTTGGTATGTCACATATCTGGGAGAATAAATCATGAAAAAAGCGCACAAAAAAAATTTGGGATATTTTTAACCCCTTGACTATGATGAAGAATGTCAAACTATCTCTACCTCGGTAAACGTCAAATCTCACAGGTATATCACACACCAAATTTCATAATTTTATCTTTGTTCGTTCTGGAAATATTTAGAAAAAACCGTTTGCTAAAGTGTCCATTTCGGGGGCTATAGCCCCCTTAGGGGACTTTTTTGAGGCCTTGTTTATAGGAACTTTTTTCATCTTTTTATACAAAAAAGGTAGTGGTAAATTATTGCAGGCTAATTTCTAATAGGCATTTTCATGGCACTCTGCAAAAATTTTCAAAACGAGTTTACTCGAAAACGATGCATGCTATCGAAGTTCAACAAGAGCACCTTTTCTTCGTAGAATACCTTCAACTTTCATAATTTCGCAAGAAATCTGGAAAAAAGTATACAAAAAAATTTTGGGGTAATTTTAACTCCTGAACCTCCCCATTTGGGACGCCTATGATTAAGACTGTCTAAGTATCGCTACCTCGGTAAATGTCAAATCTTACAGGTACATCACATATCAAATTTCATAATTTTATCTTTGTTCGTTCTGGAAATATTTATAGAAACCCGTTTGTGAAACTGCCCCTTTCGGGGGCTATAGCCCCATCAGGCGTCATTTTTGAGGCCATATTTATAGGAACTTTTTAAATTTTTTTAGGCGATAGATCACGCTGGTAAATTATGGCAGGCTAATTTCGGGACACCCTGTATGTATCATACTGTAACGAAAAATGTCATATCAGCTTTTAATGTTTTCTAACCTACTCAAAGATGTATCAGGTATATTTTAGGTTTCCGTATTCTACTTACAGTTTTATAATTTTTTGCATTAGTTTGGTTGGAGGCATTTTCCGTTACAGCTTTGTTGGCAGGCTCCGTCAGCGCCCCATTCAAACAAAGAAAGACGGCCCCATTTTTTTAGTTTTTCATTGTTTTCCGTGTAGAGCTTCCATAGGTTTTCTAGAAATTTGCTAGAACCTAGACTAGTCTCCAGTATATAAGCCCTGGGAATTGGTCCTGGAAGTAAGGAAAAGGTTACAACGCTATTTGTGTGCGAATTGTGGAGTTGGAGAATATTCTTGGTCAGTGACAGTGCCTGACAAGTTTATTTGTGAAAACTACAATAAAGGTGGTAACCAAGGAAACGCGTTTGGACTGTTATTGTTGAAATCCGGTACATATGGTATCAGAGGATCCAGAAACTAGAAAACATTGCGGAAATGGAAAAGTTTATGGAAATGTTTATGAAGAAATTTAATGAAATGGGCACGAAACATGAAGACAGAGAGAAGAAACATGAAGATTTAATGAAGAATTTTCAAGAACGAATGAAGAATGAATTAAAGAAGAACGAAGAAGATATGAAGAACGAATTCAAAAAGAATGAAGAAAGACACAATCATTAAGAAGAAATAAAGAACGATTTAAAAAAGAACGAAGAAGAGAGACGCAAAATGAAGAAGGAAGAAACTTGAAGAAAAAAAACCGATGAGCGATCTTAAACTAGAGATTAATACTTGACGAGATGAAACCAACATGAAATTAGAAGAGATTCAAATGGAATTACAGAAGAAAATTACCAACTTTGAAAAAGTTGTTGAAGAAGAAATAACCCAAATTAAGACAGAAATTAAGATGGAGGTACAAACTGTACTGGACAAAATAAAAACAAGAGTTGACAACAATGAAGGAATAATGGAGCAGCTGGATTCTAAATTTTCGAACTAATCAGCCTACCTTGACTCTCAAACCTTACATTTTCAAAATTTCAACTGGAATTATTCTACTTGGGTAAAAGACTTGTTAGACGTCCGTTTCCACATATTAATACCTAATAGAACAAAATTGTCGCTTAGGTATAGTATATTATGCCTAGACGTTTCTTGAGATGGACCTGTATTCATGCGAATAACGAATACAACTTTTGGCTGAAATTTAATATATCGAAATGGTACCTTTACGCGGAGCTTCATGTAAGTATGTATAGAGTAGGTATTACCTATTGTGTCTCTCGTATTCACCGTCAAAATTCTGATTCCTTCCATGCAACTATACCGATGTAAATATTTGGGCTCTAAGGCTCTAGCATATAAGGAGTTTCTGCAGGCGAAGCTGGTGCTTACGTCGAATTTGTTTTCGGTATATGAAATCTCCATAAAACTGGTGCAGGCGCAGGCATGCATTTCGTAAATAGAAGCTGTTCGGGGATATTGATTTTTAAATCTACACATAGAAATCTCCAAAGTCTGAGTTGCTTGAGGCTGCAACGTTAGGTTGCATTGACATTTTGTTATTTTTTAATTATTTCATTCTCAAAAAATGTTAAAAGGTTCCCAGAAAGATTTGTTCAGGCTGGATGCTTCTGCTTTAACTATACATACAGGAGTTTTTTTCGATGCCCACTAGGGGAATCTCGGAATCTAGCAGAGCTAGAACAAAGGTTAAATGGGGAAAGAATTGCAGTTTTGAATGCTCAATCTAATGCCCCTTCTGGATTTTTAAAAAGTTCATAGCTACCTAGATATTTTGAAGAGAGTGATTTTTTGCTATTTCATCAGATCCCTGTAGCTCCGTTATTTCTGATGATACAGAAAAACTGTAGAGACAAAAATTGTAGATAATTTTGGGCTTAATAAGACAATCTTATCCAATTTTTTATGTTGTTTGTGATTTTTGAGATATGACATAAACTTGTGTTTTTTTAAATGTAAATCATAGTTGTCTGTGGCCTTATCAAATCGTCAATTTTTTGAGCTTTCCAAAAATATAATACTCGGCATAGTTATTTTAAAAAATAAAATAGCTATGGCTAATTTTCTGATTTTTTTTTTAAATTTTCACATAGTCTGCCATGGAATATTTTCATAATTACCTTATACTTTATATAAGATATACTTCAAACTTTCAAATATTTTATTTTTGGCTGGTAACAAAATAAAACAAAAATTATCATGATGGAGCTCCACCACATAATTATTTGCCCGTAAGAAATTACCTAGATCAGCTCTATCCAAATAGTTGGATAGGGAGAAATAGACCTATTTCCTGGCAGCCCCGATCCCCCAATTTGTCTGTTTTGGATTTCTTTTTGTGGGGAACAGTACAAAATAAAGTACGAGACAATTGTCGAATTAAGAACAGCTGTTTTAGAAGCAATTGCCAGTATTGACAGGCGCTCTCTAAGAAAGGCGACAAATTCAGTTTTAAAAGGATGCAATATTTGCATAAATAATAATGGTGGATTGTTTGAACACCTATTTTTATTTCAAAAGGTGACCTTTTAAAATAATAATAATTTGAATTTGAGTTTTTTAATTTTTTTTATTTTGTTACATTTTGTTACCAGCTAAAAACAAAATATTAGAAAGTTTTAAGTATGTCTAATTATAAAATAGAACGTAATTATGAAAATATTCCATGGCTGACTATGTGAAAATTAAATAAAAATCATAAAATTAGCCATAGCTCTTTTATTTTTTATAATAACTATGCCGAGTATTATATTTTTGGAAAGCTAAAAAATGGCCGACTTTATAAGACGACAGCCATTTATGATCTATATTTAAAAAAACACAAGTTTATGTCATATCTCAAAAATCACAAACAACATAAAAAATTGGATAAGATTATCTTATTAAGTCCAAAATTATCTACAATTTTTGTCTCTACAGTTTTTCTGTATAATCAGAAATAACGGAGCTACAGAGATCTGATTAAATAGAAAAAATCACTCTTTTCAAAATACCTAGTGAGCGTGAGCCATGAACTTTTTTAAAAATCCAGAAGGTGCATTAGATTGAGCATTCAAAACTGCAAGTTTCCGAGATCCCCATAGTCGGCATCGAAAAAAACTCACCCTGTATATTAATTCTTTGTTATATCCACCTCCAACGTCTCAAATTTTACTCTGTTAAAAAAATATTTTATACAAGTTGTAAATATTTTGGTGAATCTGGCATTTCCGGTTATACCGGAAGTCGATATCAACTTTCTTATCTCAAATGGAACACCCTGTATATTATTCCATTTTTTATTCTAGACGTCATTTTGGAACAAAAACATGCAACATGTCCTATGTCTAAATCCAACGGTTTTTGAGATATTTGCATTTTTCCGAAAAAAATTACTGGTGCAGACCTAAAGTCAATTAGCAATTTATACGAGGAAACCGCGAAATTTCAAAACGAATTTTTGGCATCGTGTAACAGAAGCCCTGACCTAGTGATCTCTGCTGAGAAATAAATCCGTTCTTATACAGGGTGTTCACAAAATATAAATAAAAATTACATTTAAAATGTGCTTAAATCTCGAAATTTTCAAATGGAAACCCCCATTTTTTTTAATGCGATCTTATTCCCTACTAAAAATGATGACAACTTTGTGTAAGGTTTCCTATACCTAAATGCAGTAATTTTCGATTAATTTACGAAAAACCCATTTTTCGCCCATAAAATGCTGGGTTTGCTTAACGCTTGGAAAATCATATTAGCCGTGGACGTTGAAAAGACAATCGCGGATGAGGAAATGTCACTTGGTTTATAAATATTTGTCAACAATAATGCCGGCGCGCTTAAATTACACAAACGAAGATTATGTATCGCACGTTCTTGATATTACTTTGTTGGATTCTCCATAGATAATAAAACATTTAAATAATTCTTGGTTTGTGTAATTTAAGCGCGCCTGCATTATTGTTGACAATAATTTATAAACCAAGTGACATTTCCTCAGCCGCGATTGTATTTTCAACGTCCACGGCTAATATGATTTTCCAAGCGTTAAGCAAACCCCGCATTTTATGGGCGAAAAGTGGGTTTTTCGTAAATTAATCGAAAATTACTGCTTTTAGGTATAGGAAACATTACACAAAGTTGTCATCACTTTAAGTGGTGAATAAGATCGCATTAAAAAATTGAGGGTTTCCATTTGAAAATTTCGAGATTTATTCACATTTTGATTGTAATTTTTATTTATATTTTGTGAACACCCTGTATAAGAACGGATTTATTTCTCAGCAGAGATCACTAGGCCAGGGCTTCTGTTACACGATACCAAAAATTCGTTTTGAAATTTCGCGGTTTCCTCGTATAAATTGCTAATTGACTTTAGGTCTGCACCTGTAATTTTTTTCGGAAAAATGCAAATATATCAAAAACGGTTAGATTTAGACATAGGACATGTTACATATTTTGTTCTAAAATGATGCCTAGACTTCAAAAATGCAATAATATACAGGGTGTTCCATTTGAGATAAGAAAGTTGATATCGACTTCCGGTATAACCGGAAGTGCCAGATTCACCAAAATATTTTAGTTGAGCAGCGCCCATCGGCATTGGTGAGGTGCCAAATTTTCAGAATTTTCCTACTTTTAGTTTTCCATATATAGATCGATGCAGCAATTGTATACAAGTCGATCCGATTAATAATAAAAAATATAATAATGCAGATACTTGTTTTATTTATTATATAAAAGCGTAAAGCCACAACAACATTTTTGATCCCATCTAATGTTTGTTCAGCCACATTCAAATTCTAAATTGCGAGAAAATTGAATTCAGTTCAATAAGTGAATAATAAATCGATAAAATTAAATAACAATTTATATGTATAATGCAGTGGACAATATGTTATATACGTTTATGATATGGAAAAATAATCGGTAAACGGCGAACCAGTGATTTTAATGACATTACTGCGTGTTACAGGTTTCTCGCGTGCCGAGTTTTAATTTTGTATGCAAATGTCTATAGCTTTATTACTAAACTCTAACAAAGGTTAGTGAGGTTCAGGGACTCTTTAAAATAAGGGGACCCAGCATGTCACAGTCTATCACATAGGAAAAGTGAAGCCTTGTTTTCTGTATATCTCCAAGGAGACCACATAAGTGGGCTGGTACAAGGTTATGTTATATGTCAGTGTCCAACTGCCATCGGGTTTTATGTGACATGCCAGTGCCATAGATTCCAAAGAAGGCAAAATATTTCCCATCATAGTTCACAATTTTTAAGTTTTCTAACTTCCAGATAGTCAATTAAAGGTAATGCGGCGGCCTGTAGTAGGTAGTCCCAATAATTGCAACCAGATTTTTCTTGTCTCACCTTTAGTAATCCTATAATTCCCATTACGTGTGCATTATGTATAAGTAAGTAGTTCAAAACAAAAATGGTATTTCCTAAATTTTAAATTAAGCAGTAGGTAGCTTCCGTCAGGTCTTTTTTTAAACAGTTTTTATCTGCAACTATAAGTTTATTTTACGTTTGTGAGGTACCTTGGAAGAGAAATAAAATTACAAAAATGAGCACCGAGAAAAACTACATGATTAGAACTAAGTACAAGACCTAATCTTATTAGTCCATCCCGAAATCTGTGAAAGTTCTTTGGGTAGATCCATTCAACAAGGGAAGAAAGTTCAAGTACACATATTATTACAAATGGATTCAGGAACCTGGTATAGTATTTCTAAAGTCACTTGAAACAGCATAAAAAACTCTAATTGGCGTCACAAAAAAGGATATAGGACATAAGCGTCACGCAGTTTTAAAAAATATGCATATTCTATAAGCAACATAATATTTCACTTTTACGTTTTTTTTAAGGTTGTCCTAAACCACATCCCACCATATAATATTTTCAAAAAGTCTCTAAAAAGCCATATCGATTACAACTAAGTATATCCTAAAATCTGTGAAATTATCGCACGCCTATCCACCGCATTTCGCTGTGCAAGTGGTCGGCCGTCGAACAGTGTATCTGTATCCCATGCAAGTATTGGTGATATATTATATTAGGCGAGCATGCAGTCACTTGTTTTTACTACAATATCTATTGTCTCTGTCTCCTTCATCTCCTTTTACTCTACTACCAGGTGCGGTTAAAAAAGTGTTTTGTCTCCTATTTTATTGCCGGAAGCGCCTGTTCTCGAGCTACCCTGGTAAAATATAAAAAAACTCACTTGGAACACAGTGATATACGAGCGCGATCTATTTCATAGCATTTACCACGCTCTGCTACTGGTAAAAATACCAGACTTTTCAGCAGAAATCACCCGTATAAAATTCAAAGGTTTTTATGCTGTTCCAAGTGACTTTAGAAATACTATAACAAGGTGCATTAGCGACAAATTCTCAAATAAGCAAAATCGGCACTGACTTACCATACTTATATTACTTAAATTCCTGGAAATAATTGTAGGAAACCAAATTCAAATATAAAATAAATTTGACTCATTTTGCACTTGCCGTGTTCTGTGTTTGTTGACAGAACATTGTCAAGTCTAATTTTTAGAAATCATTGAAACCATTATTAATTTTTACTAACAATCAAAGTACCTGTTATATTCATATAGATTCTCCAATAAAATGGCATACTTGGCATCATTGAGACCATTAGAATGGGGAAAGAAACGGCCTCACTTTGGAAAGTATAATGCTGGGTCCCCTTACTTCGAATATTTTACCAGAAAAATATTAGACATATTCAGGTACAGTGTGTATCACTTGAACTCCAGACAATTCCTTATTTTTTAACGGATTAAGCCATTCTCAAAAAAAATCTCTAATAATTATTATAATACTCAAAAACACCTACACAGGATATATGCAAATATCTAAATAATCCGATAATCCGAAAAAACATTAATTCCCCTAGTTTATCTTGTATACAGTCTTTACAATAAAAAAATATTTTTGATTTATATCTATAGATTCTTTGTTCTCTGATGTATTTTCCACGTTGATTTATGCTTATTGCCGCGCGGTATTTGCTTTGCCCACCTTTCTTCCGATGTAGTTAACAGGGGAAGAATAATGCGCCCTTCGAGATTTGTATGCTCGGGACCGGCCCTAATGGGAATTTTAATTGGTTTGCAACGACATTACCCCTTCCTTGTTCTCTGACATTACATACCTACATATTCCGGTCTGATAAATTGTGTGTACTTGGGTTTAGCCATAATTGGAACATGAGACCCGTTCGCTGGCCCGACAATGCTAAGTCGTAGTATCACTAACCACTGTGTGTCAATAGGATTATAGCCCAACGTCTAAGCAACATGACAAAAACACCTTGTGGCAATATAAAATGCCAAAAATGTATTGATATATTCCCACGAAAATTAACACTTTTGAGAATACATAAGCGTAAAGGCATCTTAATAAGGCTATATGTTTAGGACACTGTCAGCGGCGAGATAAAATCGTTTTGCGGTATACACTTTTTTATACAAATCCTTCGTTTCCAAGATACGTGCGGCCCAAAATGTTTCAAAAATATTAAATTTTTATTACCTCTTTATTTACGAAATACTTTAACGGAATTTGGCAGACAAGATACATGCCTAAAGAAGCATGAGATTTGCTAATGTTGACTATATTTATATACCCAACCCGCCCAGTGGCGGAGATATGGGTATTTAAACAAATGATATGCTAAGAAATATTTTAAGACCCTGATGCATAACGTAAGCTCAAATATTGCTTTGGGTTATACCAATTAATTTAATTTTATTTTTCATCCTTTTTTTATCTGTTTTTTTTTTCTAAAGATAGAAAAAATGTATTTTAGTGCAAAATTTCAGGACTTTTATCTCAATTTTCAAGACCTACTACGAATTTTTCTCGTCAAAAAATTTCGAAAATCATTTAGCATTTTTTTACCACAAAAGTGACGACGCTATTGGTCTAAAATGGATCTGTACCAAGTTTGGTATAAAAATAAGAACTGTTAAAAATACCGTGAAACAATCAGTATTGACAATTTATGAATCTGGCTTCTCCTGTAAAAAAATATTTTTTGTAGGATCGCCACCAATTTTTATATCTACAAAAACTGTATTTATTCAAAACATTTAGACAGTAAGACAGTAACAGAATGTAGAACAATTCTGACATATAAAAGTGAAGGAATCATATAAAAGTGAAGAATACTTATATTAATACTTATACTTTTCCTTCACTCTTATGGGAGAAACGTATATCAGTATAATATGCTACTGCTGCAGATTCAGAGGGGTTATATCGCACAAAAACAATCTTCCTATTCTGAAGAAAATCAAGTTTTTTCCTCTCCATTTTCTATACTTATACAAGGTGTTTCATAATTGAATGCTGATCCTGCAGGGTGATAATCCTTGGTTGAGTTTAATAATTTGTTTTTTATATGAACATAGATCCCCAACCGCTTGATTTCTAAGATACAGGGTGTTGAATGTAACAAAAAACAGTTTTTCCCAATATCTCTAAAACCGTATATGCAAAGTATACACATAACAATCTATTTTCTTCCAAGAAAAAGGTTTTTTAATTTTCATCAGTGGCGTTCCTGTTAACATGCCCTGCAATCATTTTAATAAAAAAATGGGACGCCACTGTAGTAGAGATACTAAGAGAGCACCAGACCAGACTTGTCGAAACCTGTCTGGTCTGGTACTCTCCTAGGTTTTGCCCGTCTCCCCACTCTCTCCCCACTCCTATTGAAACAGCTATATAGGAGAGGTTCAACTAAGATCTCATCAGACACGCAGATCATTTACAACATGTCCTTCTTAAATAGTTTAAACAATTTGCTGGTGAAAAATCTGGTGAATGTTCGAGATTTGGAAGTAAATAAAAAATTTGAGATCCAGTGTTTTAAGAGAATAAATACCAAGTTTGGGGAAAAGGTAGTGGTGGAATTTGCCGACTTCAAGACCATCCTGCCTCAGCGTTTTACGGAGCAATTAACTCAAGAGCGAATTGACGAATTGAATGGTGACAAAAGGTATTTTTTAACAAGCTTGGGGCCCGTCGGCAAGACTACAAATATTATATTTTCTGAAGCATGAGCGAAAGACTGCGGCGATATATGGAGGCACTCGAAGAGCTGAGACGCTTGATTATTATGTATGAACTAACTAAAAAGTTTAGAAATGTAAAGTTGTGAAAATAAAAAATATTATTTGTTTGTGTGTTTTTTACTACAAATCCCAATATTGTCTGGGCACAGATATTCTGATTTTAAACAAATCATAAAAAAAATGCCTAGCGAATTTCCCAAGGACAGTGAGAAAATATTCTACATAATATCCAATTAGACAATTGCTCTAAGAATATGCAAAAAAAAAGTAAAACATTTTTTGAAAAAGTAATTTTTATTTTTTTATTTAAAAAAATATTGCCAATTGCCAATTGCCAATTGCTTTAATTGCCACTTAGCCACTTAGCCACTTGGCCACTTGGCCACTTGGCCACTTGGCCACTTGGCCACTTGGCCCCCTTGGCCCCCTTGGCCCCCCCTCCCCCCATTAGTTTTGTTTTCAGTGCTCTGAAATACCCGGGGATTGAACCCGAGACACCTAGCTGGTAGCAAAAGACGCTTGTCTCTTAACCACGGCTGTATTTCCAAAGGGGTTTCTTGAAAATTTCTACCCTTTCTTATTCAGGTAGCGCGTTGAAGTCGCCTGCTTGGGGTATGCAACGTGGGTGGGCCAGTAGGAGAAAGTATCAAACGCCGCGCTGCGGTGGTACAGTCAGCGGTACCGCTTCTCGGGGGATGCTGCCGCGGGCGTGCCGAGGGTACAGTCTAGTCGGACGCTAGAATACCGCTCAGTCGGGGCTCCTCCGGTACAGTCCAGACAGGCAGGTAGAATAACCGCGCTTCGAACTGGACTCGACCTTACGGTCTTGGGTTGACTATGGCTTATTTTTTGGGCCCTTTATGGTTGTGTTATACAAAATTATTCGATATTTACAAATTTATTATAAAAGTAGTTTTTTCTTTATGGTATTTTCAGAGAGTTCTATGGTATACAGAGTGTTTAACTCGGCGCTCTCATTCCAGAAGGTGGCGGACACGCGCCACCCGCTCCATCGAAGGTCGAGGCGCGGTTCCAGTCGACGTGCGGTACAGACGACGCTTCGGGCTGGAAGCTGTGGTCTTGGGTTGATTATAACTTATTTTTTGAACACTTTATGGTTGAGTTATATAAAATTATTCACTATTTATTATAAAAATCGTTTTTCGTTATATTTTCAGAGAGTTCTATGGTATACAGAGTGTTTAACTCAGCGCTCTCCAGACTAATTATATTGGTTTCTATGCTTAAGAAACATTCTTGAAAATTAACTGGGGGCGACTATAGTTTATTTTTGAAAACATTACGGCTGTGTTATACAAATTATTCTCTATTTATTATAAAAATCGTTTTTCTTTATATTTTCAGAGAGTTCTATGGTATACAGAGTGTTTAACTAAGCGCTCTCCAGACTAATTATATTGGTTTCTATGCTTAAGAAACATTCTTGAAAATTAACTGGGGGCGACTATAGTTTATTTTGAAAACTTTACGGCTGTGTTATACAAATTATTCTCTATTTATTATAAAAATAGTTTTTTCTTTATATTTTCAGAGTTCTATGGTATACAGAGTGTTTAACTGAGCGCTCTCCAGACTAATTATATTGGTTTCTTTGTTTAAGAAACTGGAAAATTAAAGGCTCAGAATGATTTTGTTAGATATTTAATGTGTGGAATGAAACAAGAGAAATATATTTATGTTTTATATTAAAAAAATATATATATATACAATAAACACTAATTTCTAAATATATACACACTTACATCTAATTGGATAAAATAATGAAACTTATCTATACATATACGTATAACTAAATATATTTAGGGGAGATTTTTTTTCATGCGTTCAAGTTTTTCAACTTCATTCATACATGAGGCACGCCCTTCTTTCGCACGATTATAAATGGCTTTTATTTTCAACATCCTCTTTTCACATTCATCCCACTCCCTTTGCATTCGATTCATCACACATTCAAACCTTCTCTTTTTTTCGTTTGCGTTTGAAATGCCCCCATCTGCCAACTCTCTCATATTCATAAATACTTCACTCACACTTTGATGCTGCTCGTTCACAAATCTCCCCTTTTCATTTAGCATTGTCAAATTCTTTCCCCCACGCGTTGTCTGTGACTCCTGGGAGGGTCGCTTCGCTACCAAATCGTCTGCCTCGTCGCTTAACCTCTTGCATGACGACCGCGATGAAGCCCTGGAGCCCCCACACCGGCTTTGATTATCTATCTGTGAGGAAGAAACCTTATTTGAAAATAGCGAATTTTATAAATGTTAGCTTACCTTTGACGATGCTGCCGGTGATGGAAGACGTCCAACTTCAAAATCGGAACCATAATCATCAAGAGCCATGTCGCAGAGTTGCTGGTTGGTGAGCCCTGCGATGAATGGCTCCTCCAGCAGACTCAACACGCTTGAGTTGAGATTGGGCAGCTATGAAAGGAAAACATTATATGGGAAAATACTGATTAATGCAAACTTACAGGTTCGGGGCAAATTGACGCCACAGCGTTGACCGTCTCGTCGGCACTCCGAGTTGGCTACAAGTAAATGGGTTCAATGAGAATCGAATGAGAAATTAAATTAAAAAACTTACAGCTACCAAACGGCAATCACTTAGAATTTTAATTTTTGATGATTCCATACTGTTCAAAGCGACGAAGCACAGGTGAACTGAGTAAAAGCGGTTCGGAACACGGGTGAACTGAGTAAAAGCGGCTCGGAACACGACTGTGAAACACGGGTGAACTGAAGAGGAAACGCGCCACGCATCGTGTGTATATCGGAACAGTGTTGCCAGTTTGGTAGATTTTTCCTGAACGTTAGGGAGACCCGCCCACCGGAGGCAACGTTGTCAGATTACCGAAAGTCCCCACCAACCCCGCCCCATCAGTGCCCTCCTACATGGTACCGCCCACATCCCTTCTTTCCGCATAGTAAGAAGTATTGGAATATAAGAGTCATATCTTTGCTTTCAGTGATAGTTTCTACAAATCTTTAGTTTTCTGCAAATCGTAATGTCTAACATCAGGTATATCATCGACGCTGATGGCTTTCAAGTTAGTGGAAAGTTCGTTATAAAAGAAATGTCGATATACGATATGAAATCGAGGGAAGTGACATCCAGGTATTATCGTGTGGGAAACTACCGCAGCCTATCTTCTAAGGATGCATGCACTGCTCGTTGGTTAACGATGAACTTGCACGGCTTGAAGTTTGAAGATTGTGCAACGGATGAAGCCCAGGAAAGTGCGTTAGAAGAGATTCGGCGTCTGGGGGAGTCCGCTGGCGATGAACTTATAGCTTACAAGGGAGGACAAGTTGAAAGGAATCTGCTGCAGGCCGCGGGGTATGCCCATTTATCTTACAATATCGAGGATCTAGGCTGCCCCAAGTTCGACGTCCTTGTTCGGAAGCAGCAGAGGTTCTACGAGCGAGTGCGTGCAAACCAATGTGAGCGACACATCACGAGGCCTGGAAAAGCATTTCACTGCCCGAGGGTAGAACTAATGTTTTTTTCTGAATTTATAAGACGATGTAAATAATTTAGTTTTTGTGAAAATGTAAATAAAAATGTAAAGTTATTATGCTGTTTCATTTCCAGCAGAAAAGAATGATTATGAAAAAAAGTCAATTTAAAAACTTTCCCGCTGCAGGAAAGACGTGCTTCGTGAAATTAATGTTTGTAGAAAATGGTAAAATGTTAAAATAAAAAAGGGAGAAAAAAAAAAACCTTTTCTCAGATCCTGTTTTCATACTAAAATTTTGGAGAGGGGACCATCCTTCGACGCTCTTACCCTATATAGGTAGGAACTCTGCCTATTTCTAGCACACTGCTCTACTCATTGCTTCGAAGATGATCGATGGTAATGAAATAGCTACAGAGAGCGACAAAACTGTAAAGGCATATGAGAAGGTGTTTAACATACTTAATGAAAGTGACAGACCTACACTTCCACAAGTATTACAACGTTGGCAGCAAAAGTTGCAATTGTCGGTGAGACAGCATTCCTCAGCACTCCGATGTCATTTTCACCAAGGCACTTTGTCAAAGTTGCATGCCAATCTGCAACATCTCAAAAGACTTCAATTATACTTCAAAACATTATGCAAAACTGGATCTGGTAAGCAACACCTCAATAGAAGTCATCGAGTCAAATGGGTGGACGTTCAAGCAGCGTTCCAGAGTCGTCTTGGCACAGGTGTTATAGTAAATATGAGGCACATCGATTTATTCCAGTTTTTTGACGATGCATTTATTCTTTTTAAGAGTCGCATAACTAGAACTTTAAATGCTTTTCACATTGTTAAGGTAAATGCGGTTTTTAATGGTGAATTTGTTAAAATGTCTCAAGATACAGTCATAAGTGACAACAAATGCTTCAACACAAAAAATGCTATAATTGACCAGGGGAGTGATTTAAAGTTGTGGTTTACAGATAATATAAAGGATAGGATTATAAAGAAGCTTGAAGATTTTCATGACAATGGATCGGGGTGGGCGTTACGCAAAATTTTGAGTTTAGTCATCAGTATAAATAAAGTTGAGATAGGAAACGGTGCTTCATATCTGCCACTCCCCGTTGAAATTTCCAAAAAACAAGCATGTGTCAATGTAAAAAATAGTGATGAAGCATGCTTCTTTTGGAGTGTTATTGCCGCTCTTTACCCCTCTCAAAAGCATATTGATCGGGTTAATTCATATCCTCACTACAGGCTGAAATTTAAATTAGATGATATAGACCTACCAATGCAATTATCTCAAATATCGAAATTCGAAAAATTAAATGAAATTTCTATAAATGTGTATATTTTGGAGTTGGTAAGTGAGACTCCACGTCAATTTATCACCTCTCCAGCTCGACTAACTAAAAATAAAATGGATAGACATGTGAATTTACTTCTAATTCAAAGTCATTATTTTTTGAAAACTAGCGACTTTGAAGCACCGTCTGTCGACGATGCGCACGTTGATATAAAATACCATTATTGTTGGATTAAAGATTTATCTAGACTGATTTCGAAACAGTCTAGTAAACATAACGGTAGAAAATTTATATGCGAGAGATGTTTAAATTACTTTTCATCGCAAGATAAGTTAGAAGAGCATACAGTTTATTGCGAGCAAATAAATAATTGTAAAATCGAGTTTCCCAAAGAGAAGTTTATCGAATTTAAAAATTTTGTTAATAAAGAACGCACCCCATTCACCCTGTATGCTGACTTTGAAGCAATGCTAAAACCCTGCGGAGATTCTGATGCTAGCCTAAAAACTGTTAAATATCAAAGACACGAAGCATTCAGTGCCGGTTATTATTTCAAGTGCTCTTTTGACAACTCGCTCTCTTTCTACAAAGCTTATCGCGGGGGAGACTGTATGATATGGTTTGCCAATCAAATAGAGGAAATTGCTAAGTTTATATCATCCAAATTGAATCTTGTTGAACCTATGGATGAAGCCATAAGTCTTAAAGATGCCACCCCTAATTGTCACATTTGCGAGAAAAAATTCAATGTTAACGACATAATTGTACGTGACCACTGTCACCTGTCATCGATGTTTCGAGGTTATGCACATCAAGCGTGCAACTTAAATTATAAAAACTCGTTTGTAGTTCCCATCATTTTCCACAATCTTAGTGGGTATGACAGCCACTTTATAATACGAGAACTTGCCAAACGGAATCATGTCAACCTACTTCCTGTTAATAATGAAAAATATATAAGCTTTACAGTATTCGATAATGAAACAAATATTAAATTTCGGTTCATCGATTCTTTCAAGTTCTTGGCCTTTCCTCTCGACAAACTCGCATCATCTCTAAATAGTTTCGAAAACACTAGAAATGAATTTCGATTGTCTTCCGAAAATTTTGACTTGTTAACTAGGAAAGGGGTTTTTTGTTATGATTATATCGATTCTCTGGAAAAATTGGAAGAAACCGCATTACCATCGATTCAACATTTTTATAACAAATTAAATGACACTAATATTAACGAGAAGGATTACGGACATGCGCAATTAATTTGGGAGAGGTTTGGTGTAAAAACCTTGGGTGAGTATTTAGATCTGTACTTAAAGACTGACGTGCTCTTGCTCACAGATATATTTGAACACTTTAGAACGACTTGTCTTCAAAATTACGGTTTAGATCCTGCCTGGTACTATACTTTGCCTGGATTCAGTTGGGATTGCATGCTTCGATATACGAAATGTAAATTAGAAACCTTCCAAGATAGTGACATCTTAATGTTTTTCGAGAGGGCAATTCGAGGTGGGGTAAGCCAGGTAAGCCACCGCTTTTCTCAGGCCAACAACAAATATATGGCAAACTATGATGCTAGTATGCCATCAAAATATATTCTTTATGCGGACGTTAACAACCTTTATGGCTGGGCAATGTGTGAACCCCTTCCTTACGGAGGATTTGAGTGGGCCTCCAACGATACTGACGTCACCAAGGTTGCTGACAATGCCGATGAAGGATATATTTTAGAAGTGGATTTGTCGTATCCCGATCATCTTCATGACCATCATAAAGATCTTCCTTTCGCACCTGAACCTCGTAAACCTCCAGGTTCCAAAATAAAAAAGCTCATGACCACTCTCGATGATAAGAAGAATTATGTGATTCATTATAGACCGCTTAAGCAAGCTTTACAACATGGTTTAATTCTGAAAAAATTCACAAAGTTTTGAAATTTAAGCAGTCTACCTGGTTAGCTCCCTATATACAACTCAATACCCACTTAAGAACTGTGACAACATTAGATTTTGAAAAAAATATAATGAAACTAATGAATAATGCAATCTACGGCAAAACAATGCAAAATGTTAGAAAACATAGGATTGTGAGATTATTAAGGACGTGGGAGGGTAGATACGGCGCCAAAAATTTAATTTCTAGCCCTCGTTTTAGACATAGGATAATTTTTGAAGAGAATTTAATAAGTGTCGAATTAAATAAGACAAATATTATGTTTGATAAACCTCTGTACGTTGGGATGTCTATTCTGGACATATCAAAAACCTGTATTTACGAATTTCACTATGACTTTATGTTGAAAACATTTTCACCAACTAACTGCTTATTATTATATACTGATACTGATAGTTTAGTTTACGAAATCCGCTGTGAGGACATGTTCGAGGATGTAATTAAGAATCATATTCATCGGTTTGACACTAGTGACTATCCTGCAGATAATCAATATGGAATTCCGCTTGTAAATAAGAAGGTGCCAGGACTGATGAAGGACGAATTAAATGGTCGTATTTTAACACATTTTGTTGGACTTAGATCTAAAATGTATACTTATAAGGTTCAAGGAAAAAATTTGTGTGTTAAAAAATCCAAAGGTGTTAGAGGTAGTGTTGTAGCGAAGCAGATAACGTATCAAGATTATTTCGATTGTTTATTCGATAAGACAGAGAAAATTGTAAATCAACGATCTATACGATCGTTTTCTCATAACGTCTTTAGCATAAGTCAATCTAAGATTGGTTTAAATCCATTTGACGATAAGCGATATTTAGTTGATAGTGTTTCAACCCTTCCTTGGGGTCATAAAGATGTACGTGTGGATGAATAAAAAATATATTTTACAAATAGTGTTTCATTCTCTTGTAGCCCCCCCACCCCTGACGTCCCACCGCCCAGTTTGTATATATAACCGAGACATCGAGCTCATTCTGCAGTCTGAAAACTTGTAACAAGAGTTCGCAGCAACATGTACAACCAGACCATTCAGATCGAATCAGACATGGTGCCCTGCCCCTACATTGCCAGCCACATGGTACGGAGAAGTCGACTGCAGAATCATCTGGTGAAGTGTCGGCGACAGTTGGGACATGTGCCTGAAATCAATTGGGAAGAGTATTACCGACATATCAACAATCAGCCGTCGATGATCATAAGAAATCCCAGGATTGGCCCGGAATAAAAATGTTGTAAAATAAAAATATTGTAAAATAAAAGTCATATTTTTTAATCAGTGCTTTATTCCAACCTTCTTCTATACAAGTCTGCTAACAAAAATTGATTATAATAAGAGTACAGTTCAAAAATGCAATATGTTTCCATGCTACATACCGCATTGCACATTAAAAATACAATTTCCATTACATTTATTGCATAGTTACTACGTACTAATAATTCATTGACCTTATCTAAAAAATTAAGGTAAAAATCATACAATTCAAAATTAATCAAAAAGCTCATCCTTAAAGTCACATATGGTGCGATATTTAGTAGCTCGAAAACCTCTGCTATGGAAAACCATTGGCTAACACCATATTTTGCAAGCAACACTCGTTGATTTCCATCTGCAGTCAACATGGTTCTTAACAATATATCGTCAAATCTGATGAACATCGGGGTACCCAGGTTGTTGGTAAAGTTGTTTAAATTATTCACTAATTTTTTCCACTCCAAATAGTCCAGCGAAATCACATTTCGTCGCACTGTTGATCGGATATTAACTTGGGGTTTGAAATATCTCATAATGCTCAAACCATTATTAATAATATATGTAGGTAATGTGAAGCATGATGATAGAAGCAGAGAATCTTCGCTTACATTGTTTACTTCTTCATGGTCGCTACCATCGGTTTCATAGCCGCTGTCAACCATCTTAACACTTGAAGCTCTACACGACGTTTGACTCAGAGATCCACGAGTCATGGTCTTTATCAAAGCCCAACCATCGTACTAGCACCTTCCCCCTCTTTCTACGAAGAATCTTTTCAACCAGGTAGACATCGGGATGTTCAGTTTTTTGCAATTCTTCGCGGTAAAACCCGCCCTTTATAGGACTTCCATTTAAATCCTCTAGAAGATATGTAGGCGGGTTGGTAATTTGTACTTTGCTTATTTTAAACAATTCTGTACTCCAACTAGGCATATATCCTTTGGCAAATACGTGTTTCACTTTACTTATTCTCACAATATCTCCAACCTTCAATTTACTACCTCTGAAAATCTTCACGTGACTATACACTTTTTTAAGCAGATATTGTTCGTTACTTTTATTAACTTGGTTGGGTTTCATCTGAATCACTCTATGCTTTCTGTTATTATACTCGGCAACTAGCGTAGGCAAATAATCATCCCATTTAAATTTACCATTTAGACTAAAATACTTAAATAATCGCTCTTTTAGAGTTCGTATTACTCTCTCGGCCATGGCGGCTTTCGTGATGCTAAAAGTGCTGTAATGACTAATTTTGAATTTTCGCATCAAATTTTGAAATCTAGAGTTATAAAACTCTTTGCCCTGATCAGTTTGAAGGTTGCGAGGCTTTCGAGTTCCCGATAGGATATCAGCAAAGGCGTTGGTAACATCTTCGGCAGACTTGGATTTGAGCGGTCTGCACCAAACAAATTTAGAGAAGCAATCGATTACAACCAGTATGAATTTGAAGCCATTATTGTGACTAGCATACTGATCTAACTGCGCAAGATCAGCTTGCCACAAATCGTCTAAACCTTTAATGATAGTTCGACGACGTGGATAATTTTTTCGCGCTGGTTTATGTAATTCCTTAACTACTTGAATTTTTTCTTTACTATGCATGACTATGCTCCACCCTCAAGGATCTCTGCAAGTCTGAGAGATAGTAAGGATTGCATGCTCTTACCAGTTATTTTTAAATAATAATCTTCCATAGTTTTAACCAACTCTCTCAATTCATCGATCTTATCTTGGAAATTGTCTATCATTGTGTTGCGAATATGAAGATCGCATTCATCAGAATGCTGTTTAAGATTTGTGTAAAAATATTGTAATGTATGAATGACCCCCTCATCGACATATTGTTTTGTGCTGGCATCGCTTTCATCGATCGGGTGATTAACGTTGCTCAGTCTGCGGTTGCTACAATCATAGTTTCCTTCTAGAGTCAAATTTAATGTGTAAACAGGTGGGCAAGACCTGCTCCTTGATTTCGAGGCACGTCCGAACTTGTTTAAGGACATCTTTTAACTAACTTGAATGATCTATAGGGACAAATCTGTCTAATAATTTGGGATTTGGCCCGGACTGTTCACCAACCATTTTTAAATAACATTCTTCAACAATTTTAACAAATTTTCTTATTTCATCGATCTCTTTCTCCAAAGCGTCTTTCACGCTACTCTCAATATTAACATCATGTTGTTCGAGCGTGACGTTAAAAGTTTTGAATGCCTCATTCATTTGTTTGTCAACATATTGCTTTGTCACAACATCATTGCTGCTAATCGGATAATTAACGTTGCACAGTCTGCGGGTTTTCAAATCATAATCCCCGTCATTCAACGAGTAAGGAATAGTCCTTGAAACACGTCCGAACTTGTTTAAAGGCATCTTATAAATAACGTTAGAGAATAATTTTTGCTTCTTTCAATTCATTGATTATTGCTGTTATTTCGTTTTCGTGGGAAGTATTTCCGGCATCTTTTGATGCTATTAATAACCTTAACCTGTCCACAAGTTCATTAGGATCATCCCAGTAAACATATTCCACAGGTTTTGTGTTATACTTAAGATGCATGCCAGAACCCTTTACAGGTGTGGAGGTAGCCACCGGGCCCTTCATAAGAGTTTTAATAATATTAGAATACTTATTTTTGTAGCTATGTTTTAATCGTCCGTTTGAAGTAAGATGAGCACCAGTGAGATTTAAAATATCTCTGTAACTTTTCAAATCATCATCAGTACCTTCTGGATTATTATAGAAAATTAGCTGGTAGAGACCATCAGTTCCCGCGAATCGGCTATTGTTGATGATTATATCACCAGACGTTTTTTCAAAATCGATATATTTATTTCCTAGCATCCATACTGATTTAGTTTCGTCATACTTAGGACCATATGTCCTATCGATTTTAAGTGAATTAGCCATAAAGTCTGTTATACATGGTATAGATACTTTAGGATACACAGTATCAAAATGCCTGTACACTTTGTCAATTCCTTTCTCAACATCATTTAAGGTTTCATTCATTTCTCCTAAAAGTGCAATTGGACTTTTCAACGACTCGCGCCACTTTTCCATAAATGATTCAACTTTTGGTTCAACTTTCGGTTTTACTTCCGGTTTTAATTCTTGCTTAACTTGTAAATTTGCTAGAGAGCTTGTCACAGGTTTGAAAATTTTTTGTAAAGTTTCATTCTCATCAAATTTCCCTACTTTTAAGGCGGTGTATTTTTTTCTAATCGTTCGAGCTAGTTCACTGATTTTCTTTGCGCGCTGCGCTTCTTGAATCTGTTCTTGCATCGACATCTCGATTAATAATAAGCGTATTGTGCTTCTCATAACTTTATATACCTATCAAAACCTATTCTATAGCGTCCCTCATTCATATTGAAATCTTTAACAATAACTAGAGTTCCAAAATTATCATTCCAACAAAGCGAGCAGAGATTCTTGAAATCACCGTATGAGATGTCTGGTGATACGTGCTCTTCATAAATATGTCTAAGGTTTACCTCATCTTGTTTAAACAAAACGATTACATGTCTCGTATTAATTGCTTAGGTATTTTTGAATATGTCTGGCAGAGATATGCAGCATCTATATTTTTATGACGACCCATGGAGTAATATTCTCTAATTTTTTCCTGTGTCCCACAAGCCACATCATCGAAAATAAAAATTGAATTTTCTCTAGCCTCTGTTGGTGCAATGACGTCATCGTTTGAGCTAAATGGAAAATATCCAACACATTTTGCTTCTTTAAGCACGTCTTGTAGTAACTGATATTTAGGTTGGTATAGAGATTTACTGTGAAGGTAGATGTTCTTAAATTTTAAGCCATTCTCGTTGAATATTAAACTAAGCAGACTGTTTGTTTTACCACAACCGCTAGGACCGCAAAATATTGCTCTAATTGAATTTGGTAAGAGTACGCCATGTTTAGATTTCTCGCTTCGAGCAAAATCTAGATTTTCGATTGGTAGAGATAGTTGATGTGATTCGATACGCATCTTGTATACATCTAATAAGATAGCGTATGCTTGATGCATATATACCTATCGGGATGTAAATAATAAACAGTTTTTCGATTAAGAATATTTATTTTCTACAACTATTACAATACATTTAAGGCATGTAAGCTCGAATCTTCTGCTGCACAATACTCCTACACAGCGGGCACTTCTCCATGGAGTTTGCACAACTCATACAGCATGCCAAATGTCCACATGGAACCAGCAAGACTTCTATGTTTCTGCAGTAGCATACTATACATAAAAAGTCTGGATTGGTGTTATTTACTTTTTCAGGTGGGATGTCCACAGGCTTGATTTCACCTTTAATAAATGGACAACTGGGACTCCAGCTAGCATGGTCTTGCCATGGATCATCATCCTTTTCCCATTTATATCCTTCAATATTGCAAAATGGACACCGGACAACATCTTCGTAATTCGTATAAAAAAATCCTGCTCGGGCAAGCTTCTCTGATGATAGGGGGCTTGACCAGTTTTCAAACGTTCTTATAAGACTCTCGTAATTATGCTCCATCGCTCATTCAGTAATACTCTTACTATTTCAATAAATAATTTTGCTACTAGCAATGAAGAACATATAGTAATGTAGTAAATTAGTGGCACGAAAGCGAGGTCTTTTATATGTTGTTCTTGACTGAGGTCTCTGGGTGTGGCCATTGTGGGCGTGGTGGAAGGTGGGACCTCCCTCCACACACTTTCAGCAATCGTATGATTTTGGAATACTGCTCGAAGTTTAAACTGAGTAGCATTTTTAGGCAGTCTTGCTACCGAAATTTTTTCAACTACCGTTTTAAATGGGAAACATCTTTTATCCTGTTCGCAAATAGATACCTTAGCATCTTCAGGGTTGTAAATATAGAACACATTATTTATTAATGAGAACAAAATAATGTGACCCAAACTCAGCAACATCTTGATTATAACTGAAATGTATCAGTAAATGTTCTTTTATATATACGGATCTACATTAAATCTCGTACAGTTTCACTTAAAGGTAAATACTCCATGGTACAGTCATGCACAATTATGCAGTAGGCTCGAGTTCTATCAGGAAATCCATCACTATTTTCTATGTCCAACTTAACATCAACTGTGTTTATTTTTATAGATTCATTCCGGCGAGAACAGTCAATTACAAACAGGGTTGCATTATTTTTGTAATCTGCATAGCTAAGTAGCGGGCGACTCTCCATTGCATTCATGTAACTCGGATAAAATTCCACATAGTTGTGATAGGCCTCCAAAAAGTCGTTAGCAGCAAAATTCAATCTCTGACGTTCGAATGGAAAATATTCACCGTTTACAATTAATCTTACATCAGTCGCATCTATGTGATCAAATGACGTGGGATTTTTTTTAGAATTATCATTGCGATCAGTCTGAAATCCAACTATGACGTACCGAGGAGTTGACGCGGCTGCTGACGATTTTACGGCCCATATTTCTCTTTGGGAGTTTACAGCAAGATTTGGCAATTCATGTAGCTCCCATTTGCGGAACGCCATTATAATTGGACGATCAATTTTTATAGATTTAAGCAGATCCAATCTAATGATATCATTCGGCTGAAAATGTTTAACCTTTAATTCAATGTTGGAAATTATTATTTCTGCAGTTATGGCAGGATCTGGTCTTGCAGCGTCTTGGGTTAGTAATAAGGCATTGTTATCATTTCGAGCTCGTATTAGTCTCACTGTTTGTTTACCACAAATTGCCATCTGATAATCGTTGAATATTCCAAACAGATGTTTTAGCGGTATTCTTACATTGAATGTTCCATCATTGTTAACAGCAAAAGATTTATTAACCCCAACCCAGCTTGCTGTTGACATGCATTTTTCGTCATTAGCAGTATAGCAAAGATACGATCTGATCGTACTCACAATTCCGGGGTTTCTCACTACTTCTACTTCCTTGCCATTTAGTTCATAAGAAATTGAATCGAATAGAAATGCGGCACCGTTGTTGGCTAGTTTGCATTGTCCAGCACCGGTTTTCTTAGCCACTGTACCTTTGACAAAAATCGACGCATCGTACATCAACAACCATGCATCACCCTGATTAATGGTTATTTCCACAGTATCATTATTCCTAAATGACTTTACAAATGGGTAATAGGTGCGCTTCTCTAAACGTTGAATAGATTCATCATAAGTTGGGGTGCGATGCACATAAAACACTTGAGGTGTTAGGGACATAGCCAAGTGCTTTCAAAAATTCTTGATTTTCCAACGAGAGACGATCTGCACTCTTCGGTGAAATATCTTTTAAAAATTGTTGATTTTCCAACGAGAGACGATCTGCACTCTTCGGTGAAATATTTGTTAGTGAATTTTTGGAGCATTGTGATTGCCTTTTATACGGTTGATATCTGTCATCAAAAACCAAAACCATTTTCACAAAAATTTCATACACGCTTCAACTCCAACCGTACAATTATTTCCTCACCTCTAAAATTTACAGGTTGAGAGTTCTGATCGAGAATATTTACAGTCAAATTATTAATCTCACGCTTTGCAACTGGCATGTACACCAGATTTTTCGGAGACTCGTCTATAGCGTAACCAGGATCGCTGCTAACTGAAAACTCGTAAATCGTATGAGTTGGTTGATTTTTATAGTATGCTCCAGATGTTACGTTACAATCTATATGTATAGTTCTGACCTTCACGATATTTACAGATATATCAGAAGTATGTAATTGTCCAGACTCTAATAGACTAGGAGAAAATCCTAACACATGAGCAATAGAGTCTGTTGGTAGAAAATCTACTGTATATTTATCACTGTAAATTTCACACTTTAAAGTACTGTTATTGGCTTTTATTGAAATTGGATTTTTCTGATCAGACTCCTCCTTTCTTAAAGCGCCAACTATGTACTTTTCTAGGGCCTCAATTTCGTACGAGCCTGTGGGGATTACTAAACATTTGCGATACCCATCAGCATTTATATAATAAAATTTGTTGACACCAACATCTATATTGGGTATACTGTTATATGTGTGAAATCCTAGCAGGGCCAAACCATACTCAAAATCTGATTCTAAATGTATAGGAATATTAAAGTCAATAGACAGTGTGGAAGTAAATCCGTGTAGTGTGAACAACAGCGACATAATTGATGAATTCTCTCCTCAACTACCCCTTTTATAGAAAAACTTGAAAACTGTTATTGTTATTGTCTAATTGGTATTCAGAATATTTTCGGCGACTTTTGGGAACAAATTAAACACACTTCATATTTTGAAATTTTATTTAGTTTCTTAGGAAGCTTAGACACAAATGACCACAGTTCATCTCGTTATAGTTTTGATAAGAATTGTTGTTATATTCAACTTCAACCTCATTTCCCAAATATCTGATGAGTTCTTTTGGCGGTTTCAGGTTGCCAAAGCTGTCGAAATACTCGCATTTTCTTCCTCTCTTGCGATATGCCACCCAATGAGACCCGGAGTTCCTCTGCACATCCAAATTTAAAATGGCCGACTCATTTTTTCTCGGTTTTTTAGGTAGTGTATCTCTCATATACACACCTCTAAAGTAAGGAATTCCATCGGCATATTTAAGTAAATCTAGGTTGGATAAAGGTCTGTTGGGCGGCTTCAATAGTTTTTTTTCTTTAAAAAAAGACCGAACCCACGTTTATTTTTCCGCAAATAGAGTCCAGAACCGACGATCTTCATAGATTGCTTTCCATTCTCCATCAGCTTTTTTGTATTATTTACGTCAATTATTGTTTTGGCTATACTGCTAGCCCCTCCGGCTATAGAACCAAGGGCCCCTAAAGCAGCCAGTATAGGCAGAAGCGGGAGAAAACCTCCTTTCTTTTCTTCAAAGGGAATAATTCTAGGTATTCTTAGTTTACTTTTTCCACCCGCTTTTTTTATGTGCACGCGTGCTGCTCTCACGGCTGCTAACGATGATTTTTTCAATTTTTTTAGATCATTCAACTCATTGTTAGTAAAAGATTTCTTTAGGGCTTTTTCAACCTTCTTTACAATATCTCTTCTAAACGAAAATGGGCGTTTCATACCCATACCCAATTTCCTTTTAACTTTCATTGCACTCGTAACGAACCAGGCAGCTGTTTTCTCACCAAATTTGGCGTCTCTTGATTTGACTCTATCCCAAGCCCGATTTTCCAGTTCCCAATCTGCCTTGCGTCGTTCTTCTAATGATTTGTTTTTACTGTATGCAACATCATGAATTAAGCAAGATTCATCCAACTTGTTTATGCCAGTATCACCCCTAGAAAGACGTTTTTCTAATTTAGTACCAGGGCCACAATACTGGTATCCCGGAAAATGTAACTCGATCGGTAATTTGTCAATTAATGTGTTCAACACTCCACCCCCTTTAACAACCAGCATTGGATTGACACAGGTTTATTCAATCACACCCTCTTATATAGGGAAATAAAAAACACACAAACAAATAATATTTTTTATTTTCACAACTTTACATTTCTAAACTTTTTAGTTAGTTCATACATAATAATCAAGCGTCTCAGCTCTTCGAGTGCCTCCATATATCGCCGCAGTCTCTCGCTCATGCTTCAGAAAATATAATATTTGTAGTCTTGCCGACGGGCCCCAAGCTTGTTAAAAAATACCTTTTGTCACCATTCAATTCGTCAATTCGCTCTTGAGTTAATTGCTCCGTAAAACGCTGAGGCAGGATGGTCTTGAAGTCGGCAAATTCCACCACTACCTTTTCCCCAAACTTGGTATTTATTCTCTTAAAACACTGGATCTCAAATTTTTTATTTACTTCCAAATCTCGAACATTCACCAGATTTTTCACCAGCAAATTGTTTAAACTATTTAAGAAGGACATGTTGTAAATGATCTGCGTGTCTGATGAGATCTTAGTTGAACCTCTCCTATATAGCTGTTTCAATAGGAGTGGGGAGAGAGTGGGGAGACGGGCAAAACCTAGGAGAGTACCAGACCAGACAGGTTTCGACAAGTCTGGTCTGGTGCTCTCTTAGTATCTCTACTCACTGTTTTTTTGGTCCTTTGACTTTTTTCTTCTGGCAGGCGGTTTCCGATTTAAAAAATAAAACGCATTGATTTGCTTGTACTATGCTATATTTTCGCTTACTTTCATTTTCACAATTTGTGATAAGCAAAGCATCTAGGTAAGACTTTTATAGTAACTATTATTTAGCTTTAGTAATAAATACAAACAAAAATGCAAAGCTGTTTGAGAGATATTGGATCAACACCCTGTATCTCAGAAATAGAGCGGTTGCGGACCATTTATTATTCATATAAAAAAATTCTTAACACAATTCAAAGATTATCAACCTGTAGGATCAGCATTCAATCATGAAACATAGAGTTGCTACGAGACGAGACGAGACAAGGCCTTGTCTCGTCTCGTCTCGAAATTTCGAGATAATATTTTTCGAGACTTTAACTTGAGTTAAAGCAAAACGCTTTGCACTTTCCCAGCTTAACTTTCCATAAGCTAATTGGTGACACTAACTTTCGGTCTAACCGGAAGTGTCAATTTTGCGGTTTCCGGTTAGACCGGAAGCTAGTAGTGTCAGCAAATAGCTTATGAAAAGTTGGGAGTGCAATGCGTTTTGCTTTAACTCAAGCCGTTTAGATTCTGCAAGTTTGTAAACTACCCAAAATGGCAATTTTCCTTCGTAATTATCTCGGAAAAAGATAAGTATAGAATATCGTGTATAGGAGTTTCTAGAATTGAACATGGGATCCAAAATGTAATAATATATAGCCTGTTCTATTTAAAAAAAAACAGGTTTCACAATCCTTGCAACCATAGGAGACATTGGAAATGATAACACTATATTTATATGAAACATAATTACAGAGCCGTAGATTGCGCCCGGTGCCAAATCTGATAAATGCGCCCCCCCATTTTCAGAAATCTTATAAAACTTTGTATATGATAAGAGTTTGCAAATATATTACATTTGAAATAAACTTGCGGTTATTTTTTGGTTTTCTATCACCTGTTGAAGTGTCCCTCTTTAAAACAAAACTGTAGTCCAATAAAGATGTCAGTTTTGCAAACATTTTTTTTTGTAAAAAAATGTTGTCAAGAGCACCCCTGCAGTAATGCGCTGTAACTCGTTATCTATTAGAGATACAAAAAAAATTATGAGGAAAAGTTGTTCATACTTTGATTCCCTACAACTTTTATTAGGCTCATTTTGCTATAAAAAAATGTTTAGGTAACCACCCACATTTTTTAGGAAACCACCTATATTTTTGAGGAAACTACCCTATAGCTCAATTCGTACCAGGAGTTTGACTGTGATCTTTTGGTTGAACACTCAGGAGGCAGTCCCCAAGCAACCCTGAAAAAATAGTCCTGTTTGGATTTTTTTGCGACCCCTATAAGCCGAGCACATCTTTATTGGACTATGCAACATATAAATGATAAATTTTAGAATTGAAAATAACGGGTTTGCAGCCAAAAAATATTTAATTTACTTCTTTCAAATAATTAAGCTTTCTTTCAATGTTTTGAACTTCTTCGGGGCTAAAAAATTTGTATTCAATGTAAAATTTCAAATAATAACAATAAAATATATTTGTATTTTGCATTTTATAAACCTAGAAATTAATATTTCAATCTAATAGTGTCTTTTATCAATTTTATTTGAATCTTTTACATTTAATACATATTTTTTAGCCTTCAAGAAGTACAAAACATTGAACGAAAGCTGGGTTATTTGAAAGATGTGTAGTAAATATTTTTTTGACGTTATTGTCATTTCTACAATTACTCAACACAGCCATATTACAAGACATAAATGATAAAGAAAGATTTTTTTAGTACCTGTAATTATAAATAAATAAAGGAGATTTTAGTGGCATGTCAGGTAAGTGCCTACATAGTAGGAGTGCTGGGTTCGAGTCGGGACTGGATTGCATTTTCAATTGATAATTTTACCTGGTATTCCACTAAAACATTATTTACCTATTATTTTTAATTAATAAAAAGTCTTTCTTTGTTAATATTCTTGGCTGGACATTGTAGGTTAATTTCCATGTTCGATACTTGCATTAAGTCGTTATGAATTTTGTGGGCCCGGCCCAGCCCGGCCCGGCGCCCCTGCCATGATGCGCCCGGTACATTATCCACACATTTCGAAGATGGCAAGAGACTTATTAACTATTACCGTAGCAAGCTAACGGTACACTTGTACACTAAACTTTGATTAGTGGAACTTAGCTATTTATATGCTTTATTCTAGGCCAAAATAATTGATTCTTGTTTATTTATCTTCAGTTTATAGTTTATATTGATTGATTTATTTTTTAACTATAAAATACTTTCATTTGGTTTGTTTTTTACTCTAAAACACCATACAGTTTTTTAATAAAGTAAATATATATATTTTTTAACAATTTATAGCTAAGTAATACGTACGTATTACTAGATCATACTATATGATGCTGTGTTTTTTATTAATTAAAATTTAAAATATTATTATTATCAGTCGTTTGAATCGTTTTAAGTCATTTTTCGAGATGTCTCATCTCGTCTTGTCTCGAATTTCGAGACAAAATGCTCTCGAGACGAGACAAAACGACTTCGAGACGAGACGTCTCGTGCGTCGCGGCAACCCTAATGAAACACCCTGTACTTACCTACTTTACTCTCAAAGATTGAGTTTCGAGTCACTCTTTATTAGTATTATGCACGGTGCTCTTGGAAACTTGAAATCTTCCAAAAACACTTTTTCGCCTTAGCCTCTGTCGACAAAGTTGCTAAACACTCTCGATTTTTCAGTATTTTAACCGCACCAATGAGGTATACCTATATGAGGCAAACATTTATTACAAATTAAAAGTTTTGACACACGTGCACAAATTCGACAGATTATGTTTAATATAGTCAAAGTCAAGTAGTGAAGGAATCATATTCTTTCAATCAGCGGTAAAATTTGGCAAAGGAGCTTCCTGAAATTTTCTCTCTCACGACCGCATCTACTCATCTTATAAACTTGAATGACTTATTTATTACAGCACTGAGTGGGGTAATGTAATTAATAAGTGTCTAAAAGTCTTAAATTCCTAAGGAGTTTTCCTTTATGGTTGTATACTAAAAGGACCATATTTTTTCTTTTCCTTCGTTTCTAAAAACACCCTTTTGTATAATACATCTTTTGACGTTTCTTATAATAGGACCTTATAACATATTGTGTTTCGTTTACGACTGGAAAAATACGAATTTTATTGAGGGCTCAATATTTCCGAAAGAAATAAACCCAAACATAAAACGTAAACAACCTCCTTAATAACAAAAAGATTCGCATAATATCTTCAAATCATCTCGATTTTTTCGTAGAAAAAATAACAAATAATCTACAGGGAAAATTAAGTTACAACCAAAATTGTTGACTTTTTGTTTATGGAGATACAGCACACCAATAAGGGGTGTTATTCTAGCCATAAAATTATGGGACCCTTGTCTTGCTTATGTTGAAAATGTTAAAAGTAATTTTATTTAGTAATTATTGATGCTCTGGGTAGGTATAAAATATTTTAGTTTATATTATGGGTATAAAAAAAACTTGTAGAATCAAGTTTCATTCAACATGACCTCACGTAAATTATAAGTAAATTTTGCAGGGTAGTTTTGTTTAGCAAGGGAGAAATTAAATAAATTGCTTATCCCACTTATTCTCTTGCAATGTTCCTGTGCGGTTCCGCGTAATTATAAATCGAGAATCGTTGACATTTTACAATATGCTTCAAGCCTTGCGAACAAAGAGGTGTGGTCGATTGGTATTTGACGATTTGGGGTTCAGGCTTATCTTATTAGATATCCAGGTATGCCGTATATAGGTTTACAACAACAATAACTTTTATTGGGAAAAGTTTCTCATCACTTTCTTATGATATCCGAAACACTTGTGGCATTTTTACAACACCAAAGGCACTAATATTTTTGGAAAAAATATTTTTTACCTGAATATTCTATAGTATATTTCAACCTCAGTCTCCTACAGCTGGAGAGCTTATATCCGCAGTTTTCCTGTCACCTCTATTATAACCTATATATAGAAAGTTCCTAAAGTTAATTTCCATTGTCGATCATTGCGACGCGCTGATCAAGATTCGTAATATCCACTATATCTACCTATCTACAGTATGTCCACGGATGGGGTAAATAAGAGGACAAATGGACCAAAAAGTGAAAGATACGAAAAAATGTTATTCTTTATAAAAGTTTTTGCTTGCTTTAAAAATAAGATCCACGATGCCAAAAATTTGTTTTTTTTGTACAGGGTATGCAAGAAATACAAAAACGTAAAATTTGATGTAGAGGAAAGTTGGCTTTTTATAAATTTTAATGCAAAACGTTAAATAAAAAACTTGTTTGAAATTTTAAAAGAATTCTTATTCCAGATTATCAAGGAAAAATTTGAAATTTCTAAATTACTCTTTTAAAACCGAAATTTTTCCAAGTCATATTCTGACTTTTTTATTTGATTACACCTTTGATAACTGTGGCGTATTTGTCAAAATAAGAAAGATGTTTTTAGAGCAAAGAATATTTATAATCCAAAATTACAGACAGGTTAAATAAAATAACTAATGGAATATTAAGTAATAATTGTAATACTCGAGAAATATTTCTTATTTTATTAAACTTTAAAACAATTAGGGGCACATTATTTTTATTTTTCAAAAACTTCTCCTCCATATTCTACGCATTTTTCTAACTGACGTCGTAAATGGCTAAAGCTGCTTCTTATTTATCCTATAGTGAAATTGATTCTATCGCTCTTAAAATTCTCTGCTTTAAAACTTCTTCGTTATTTTCAATGGGTCTTTCATATGTTATAGTTGTTTAATGCGCCCCCATAGAAATATATCACAAATTGTCAAGTCGGGACTCCTAGGGGGCCACAAAATTGGACCATTTCGGCCCATCCATCGATTTCTAAATTTGCGATTGAGACAATCCCTGACTTCTGTAGCATAATGGGCAGGACACCCATCGTGCTGAAAATACATATTTTGGCGATATTGAAGAGGCAATTCTTCTAACTTGTCTGACAGAAATGACTCCAGCATATGCAAATAAAAATGTCTGTTACACGTATTATCCAAAAAAAAACTTATAATCCCATAATAGGAAATGGCGCATCAAACATTTATTTTTTTAAAATACTGGCGGCGGTTCGCAATTCTAAACTCTGGGTTTTTCCTACTCCAGTATCTCACATGCTGAGAGGCTACAGTGCCGTTTGTACTGAAGGTTGACTCATCTGAGAACATTATCAGCTTATGAAAGTTCACGTTGTTATTTAGAATTTCATCACCGACCCACAAACAAAAATCCAAGCGTTTGTAACTGTCCCCATCTTCCAAAGTATGGTAAAAAATTGGTTTAAGAGGATAAATTTTATTTTCCTTCAACACATTTTGAATATGACTTTTTTTACAGACTTGTAAACTTTGGGCTCGTTTTCTTAAAGACAGCATAGGATTTTCATCAACAGATTGCAAAATTAATACTGTAGTAGCATCGTTTTCGTCGTATCTTTATTCGTCTTCTTTAAATCATTAACGGATCCAGTTTTTTTAAATCTGATTACTAACTTATGTACTGAACTTATGCATAATTGTACATTTGGAAACTTTTCTTGAAACTTCTCAATAACGTAGCGATAACTATTCTCGCTGTTTCTGTAATTTTGGATTATAAATATTCTTTGCTCTAAAGGTCAGAATGACTTGGAAAAATTTTGGTTTTAAAAGAGTAATTTAGAAATTTCAAATTTTTCCTTGAAAATCTGGAATAAGAATTCTTTTAAAATTTCAAACAAGTTTTTTATTTAACGTTTTGCATTAAAATTTATAAAAAGCCAACTTTACTCTTCATCAAATTTTACGTTTTTGTATTTTTTGCATACCCTGTACAAAAAACAAATTTTTGGCATCGTGGATCTTATTTTTAAAGCAAGCAAAAACTTTTATAAAGAATAATATTTTTTCGTATCTTTCACTTTTTGGTCCATTTGTCCTCTTATTTACCCCCATCCGTGGACATACTGTACATATATATTAAGTACAAAGACTTACAGGCCTATAAAAATTACAACAAATTAGGAAAAATGCATTTTTAAATATGATTTGACTCTTTTAATCTAAAATAAAATTCCGGTAACTCCTACATGGAGTACATATTATAACGTTCCGACAATGATATATTAATAGTTCCCTTATCGATTAGAACACACGGTTATTCCTAGCATTAATTTAATGTAATATTAATGAAGACACCGGTTCGTTCTCTGGGAGGCCATACTCTTCAGTTCAAAGTACTCTTAAAATAACCCATAGGGAATAACCCGTTGAATTTTTGTCTTATGTTTACTGAACACAAGGTATAGAATATTTTTCTTAGCATTGGGATTATAATGAGTGATAAATTAAGGAAAGGTATTATCTATTATTAGGCATACCACGAGTTGTATTTAAAAAGAGAATTTAACAACTGCAAATAGTTAGTTTGACAGCTAGTTGTCATTTAGATTGAACTTTCGGTTCTGAATATGTTTTTTGTGCTAATAGATATTTAAAGATCAATGTGTCAACTAAAAACATATATTCTAGTCCTATATTAAATTTGGTAATGTGAAGAAGTTATCGGGTTATCACTTTTAGCTGCCACAATATCGGTTTAGCGTAAACTAGGACGTAACTAAGAGAGTAGGATTTCAGCGATTATTTCCCTCATACTGCTTGCATCCAATAAGGTAGCTCCTTCCATAAAAATCCAACCAATGATATGCCTCTGCTAGCGATAATTTGCACTAGTGCAATTACCGGTAATTGCACTTGTGCAAATTATCACTTCGTTGCTTAGCAACCGCGAATCTGTTAGATACAAACACGTACCTACTTCTTAAAGTTTGTGTGTTTCACACTGTTCTAAATTATGCAGCTTTTAAATTATGTTGCGGTATTATTAAGCATTATATATCATGCATGAATTTATATAACTTTTACATTGCTAAATTCTTGTTATTTAGATCTCCGCCTCCGTTTAAATTTATGACACATTCAGAAAATAAACCAACGCCGACAGGGTGTAGGTATAATCGCATTTGCCTTGGTCATGTTTGTTTACTCGAACGCTACAGTCGAAGCTGTCAATAAACTCGTTCAAAATGAGTCGTTTTGGAAATGTAAACATAGAAAAAATCATTACAGAAATTATTAAATCGTATTCGTGAAATAATCTCGACAAATACCACTCGCGCCGGAAATTTTTCTAGATAATTTTATTCTCAAGCCCTATTTTGCCCATTAGCAAAACCACTCGTACAAATTGGGCTTTTATTTTCTGATAAAATCCCGAGAGCGAAGCTCGAGTTTATACTCGTAATAGTCATTTTGTACTCATCCACACAAAAAAGTTGAGGTTGATATTTTTCTAGTCCAGGGCAAAATATGGAAATATGAACCTTGATTCGGAGTGGGTTCAAAATGACTATGAGCGTTTTAGAGGCACTATTTTCATCATTTTTTCTTATACTCAATTTATCCGCAAACGTTTCGTCTCTGAGATACAGGATGTGAAAACATGAAAATATGAAGTTCGAACGCCCTGTATTGTAAAAACGGCTGGAGAAATCATATAACATATATGTCGTTGGAATCGGGACGAAGTGTAGATTCCAAAAATACAATAATATACAGGGTGTTCTTGTGAAAAAACATAAGCTTGGTTTGTCCAGCTTTTACGGAACACCCTGTGTCAATTTAAGTAAGTTCATGGAAAAGCTCACGAGAAACCTTAAAGCTTTTATCTCTACAATTTTTTCTTTAACTTGAAAAATAAAGAAGTTAAAGGGGTGTTCCTCTTGGATGGATCACCCTGCTGTCCTCTGTACGACTCTCCGCAATTATTTTCCCAATCCGAATCCGAGACCTGGCCTGGAAATTTCTTTTAATCATAAAATATTTTGTATGCAATACGTCAAACTTTTTGTTGCCCGCCCCAAATCATATTTTCTGGGTGCGCCTCTGGTGTGTCTGGTTTTTCATGTTAACACCCCTGAAAATCTAAGTAGGCTAGGGGAATTGAACAGGGCATGTTTTTTTTAGACATGTCCCTGAAAGGTCATCTTTTTCGAAGTATTGGTTTGGCATTGCCGCGAATTCCTGGCCTACTGCGATTTTTTAAAGGGGAGCGTTTTAGAAAAACGATATTAGGCATTTTTTTATTTGAAATCTGAGACCACAGCGTTAATCAGGACACACCAAAGCCCCCACATACCAAATTTGAAAAACATATATATAGAGTTCCATTCTGCAAGGTGTCAAAGTTGAGGAAAATAGGAATTTTAAAAGCATTTGGCGAGTCAAATGTGCCATGGAATTACTTGGAAACAGTTGCATGATAAAGAGGATCACTCACGGTGTTGATGCAAAAAGATCCAATAAAAAGTATACAAGGTGTTCCTCTCTGTGCCAACTCCAAATAGGGAATTTTTGAAACTTTATATGCGTCAAAAATTGAGTATATCAAAACCACCCCAGACATAAACGAACTAAGTCTAAAAAATACATAAGCCTGCCAGCACAGACAAGTCCATATGAGTTAAGGTGGCTGGTGTGCCACAACAGGAAACGCACAGAAAAGGTATCATCTTAGATAGTGACTTTGTTGAGAAAGGTCCAATAACTCAAATTGTTTTTATTCGGTTTAAAAATAAAATTAGTTTTAATTACTTTTGTGTTTATTATTATTTTGTCGATAATTCCAGAGCATTTTTGACCCGTAAAAAGTTTCATAAAAATTCAGGATTTTGAGATGGTCCAGAGAAAAATACCCTGGATATTTTTGCATTGAATCTTTGCACACTAACACTTTTAGTAGTCCTGTAGAGCAGCCAACTGTTTCGAAGTAATTCCATGGCATACTTGACTCGCCAGATACCTTTAAAATTCATATTTTGCTCAACTTTGGCACCCTGAAGAATGTAATTCCCTGCATATTTTTAAATAAAAAAAATGCCTAATATGTTTTTTTTTTACAAAAGGCACCCCTTTAAAAAATTGCAGTATAGACCAGGATTTCGCGGCAATGCCAAACCAATAGTTCGCAAATGATTACCAGGAAAATATGTATAAAAAAATTACCCCGTTTAATTCCCATAGCCTACACTTACATTTTCAGGGGTGATAACATGAAAAACCAGACACATTGTAATTACGAATAAGGTTCCCAAGTCCCGGGACCGAAAATGTATTAGGCACTAGTCCCAAAAGTGCCGAAAAATTGTCCGAAATGAAGATGATTTTTTTACAACAAATTTTGTGAGGGACAGTAAAGAAAAGTAAGAGAAATATTTTTATTTAAATGTTGGGTAGTACCATAGAAGAATCTAGTCGTAGTAGATTCTTCTATGGTAGTACCTAGGTACCTAAAAAATAACAAACACAAAATAAAGTAAAACTGAGGTGACTTAAAAAAACACCACACACAACTAAAGTAGCTCCAACTCCAACTAATTTAAATGTATGACAAGTAAGCATTCTTATTTCAGTTTAAAACCTAAAAATTGTAATAATTCCATACCTTACCACACGGTTGGCCGTTCAGTGGTGGCGTGTTCATGACGTAATAAAAAAAATCGGAACTTTTAAGGTTTCGGGACCAACACTTTTGGGGTAAAATCCCGAAACAATCGCGGTACTAAATACCGGGACTGGAAACCCTAATTGCGAAACTCACAATAAAATTAGGCCCTATTTTCTGAATTACTATAGGCGTGAAAGACAAAAAATATTGGAGTTGAATTTTGAACTTTTTGTATTTTCGGAACATCAATTAGGGGAGCCCGACAACTGTTGGTTTGGGTATAAGGCTCCTTTTTTGTAAAAGTATCGAAAAATGTTGTTATGGAAAGTTGTCAAGAATATAAAATTGTTCCCGCATGTGTCGAATTTTTAATTTATAACTTTTCAAGCGTCGTTGCTGACTGACGCAATAAAAATTATTGAATCACCATCAAATAGCAAAAAAAACGTAGAGTATTATTTTCTCTGCGGCGACAGATGTTCAGTGAAGCTTAAGCTCGTCCATAAAGAAAGTTGTTTACGTCGAAGTTTTCCTTTCGGGCGCGGGGTTGCGTGCCGCTTGTTGTCCCCAATAAATCCGATATATATTTTTTTAGGAGTATCACTTGCCGGACGAAAGTTCAAAGGGACAGGCGCGTTTTCCGGTCGGTTACGAGTCCGGCCCGCCGCTATGTCGTCGTTCGCGGGAAATTCCCCTGGAAATGTCGCGGCAGATCGATGCGTGCCCGCTTCGGATAAATATTGTATAAGGAAAGTTTTCGAGACTCGTGGGTTTTCGGATGCCGCAGGCGGGCGCCAGCCGTCGCTGATTTTGGGGCTTCCGAACAATTCAAATAAGCCAAATTTATCGTATAGTGAAGGAATTGTCAATTTTTCATGAGGTGAAGCCAGGTTCCGTAACCGCAGACGGGCAAATAGAATACCAAGACGCAGCCATTTTAATATGGCAAGTGAGCTTTTTCCACTAGATTGAAGTTAAAAAAGACCATATTCAGTAGTTTCATGTATAGTGTAGAGCCCGATTTTCCATTAAGGTCTCCTAGATAATGGATGTGAAAAGATGACAAAAATGAAGTTTGAACGCCCTGCATTATAAAAACGGCTGGAGCAAACCTATGACATAGGATATATATATCATTGAAACATATGTTTGGTTTGTACCGCTTTTACGGTACCCCCTTTATCAATTTCAAGAAGGCCATGGAAACGCCCAACAAAAATCCTAAAACTTTTATCTCTACAATTTTTCTGCAACTCCAAAAATAAAGAAGTTAAGGAGGAGTAAAATGTTATATGGATCTCCCTGTACATATAGGCATTTTATTTAAGGGAAAACATCACATGAACACATGTCATGGGTCCTGAAATATACTTTACGATACAAGGTATTCAAATTTATTTATTAAACATCGTTTTTCACTAAATTAATATCGTCGAGTAATAGATAGGCATTTATGTACCAAGGCACTGAAGTTCAACTTTTTATGACTCATGTGGAATTTAGTTGCCGAGGCCTCTGGCCGAAGCAAATAAACCACATGAGTCATAAAAAGAACTTCAGTGCCGAGGTACATATTATATACAGGGTGAGTTTTTTTCGATATGGGGATCTCGGAAACTAGCAGAGCTAGAACAAAGGTTAAATGGGGAAAGAATTGCAGTTTTGAATGCTCAATCGAATGCCCATTTTGAATTTTTAAAAAAGTTCATTCATGGCTCACTAGATATTTTGAAAAGAGTGATTTTTTGCTATTTCATCAGATCTCTGTAGCTCCGTTATTTCTGATTATACAGAAAAACTGTAGAGACAAAAATTGTAGATAATTTTGGGCTTAATGAGATAATCTAATCCAATTATTTTTATGTTGTTTGTGCTTTTTGAGATATGACATAAACTTGTGTTTTTTTAAATGTAAATCATAGTTGGCTGTGGCCTTATCAAATCGGCCATTTTTTGAGCTTTTCAGAAATATAATTCTCGGTATAGTTATTATAAAAAATAAAATAGCTATGGTTAATTTTCTGATTTTTTTTAATTTTCACATAGTCAGCCATGGAATATTTTCATAATTACGTTCTATTTTATAATAAGACATACTTCAAACTTTCAAATATTTTATTTTAAGCTGGTAACAAAATGTAACAAAATAAAACAAAAATTATCATGATGGAGCTCCATCACATAATAATTATTTGCCCGTAAGAAATTACCTAGATCAGCTCTATCCAAATAGTTGGATAGGGAGAAATAGACCTATTTCCTGGCAGTCCCGATCCCCCGACTTGTCTGTTTTGGATTTCTTTTTGTGGGGAACAGTACAAAATAAAGTATCAGACAATTATTGTTGAATTAAGAGTAGCTGTTTTAGAAGCAATTGTCAGTATTGACAGGCGCTCTCTATAAGAAAGGCGACAAATTCAGTTTTAAAAGGATGTAATATTTGCATAAATAATGATGGTGGATTGTTTGAACACCTTTTTTATTTCAAAAGGTGACCTTTTAAAATAGTAATAATTTAAATTTGAGTTTTTTATTTTTGTTTTATTTTGTTACATTTTGTTACCAGCTAAAAACAAATTATTAGAAAGTTTGAACTATGTCTAATATTATAAAATAGAACGTAATTATGAAAATATTCCATGGCTGACTGTGAAAATATAAAATTCAGAAAATTAGCCATAGCTCCTTTATTTTTTATAATAACTATGCCGAGTATTATATCTTTGGAAAGCTCAAAAAATGGCCGATTTGATAAGGCCTCAGCCAACTATGATTTACACTTAAAAAAACACAAGTTTATGTCATATCTCAAAAATCACAAACAACATAAAATATTGGATCAGATTATCTTATTAAGCCTAAAATTATCTACAATTTTTGTCTACAGTTTTTCTGTATAATCAGAAATAACGGAGCTACAGAGATCTGATGAAATAGCAAACAATCACTCTTTTCAAAATATCTTATCAAGTGAGCCATGAACTTTTTTAAAAATCCAAAAGGGGCATTAGATGGAGCATTAAAAACTGCAATTCTTTCCCCATTTAAACTTTGTTCTAGCTCTGCTAGTTTCCGAGATCCCCATAGTGGGCATCGAAAAAAACTCACCCTGTATATATTTTTTTAAATCGAAAAAAAAAAGTTTTATTATACGAAAAATATATACTTTCCAACAGAAAATCCAAACTGCTGCCTGTTTTGCAGCCTTCACATAAAATAGATTGATATTCAAACCTACCAAAATATTTATACTAAAAAATTGCGCTGCTATTATAGGTAACAATTTCGCAATGAGTACGGAAAGTTAAATGGGCCTTTATTGGCCGGGTTTTGAATATTTGGTCACTTTTGACGGGCGATTACTGCGCGTCTGACGTTTGATGTTTACATCTCGCCAAGGCCTACTTATTGAAAAAATCTTACAATAATGGGCTACTTCAGTGCCGATTTCTGAGCTTTTAATGACGATTTTGAGACACTTCACTGCCGATTTCAGGTTAGATTTTGGTTATTCTTCGATTGTAATCATGCCCACTATGGCCGCTTTAATGACCTTAAAGTACTATTAGGGTTTAAAAAAACGGACTGCATATTTTTATTGTTAGGATCACTTAAAAACCTACATATGTGTACCAATTATCATTATTCTAAAATAAGAAAAATGTGTTATTTTTGGAGTTTTATAAATGTAATTAATTAATTGTAATTATTAATATTTAACTTTTTTACAACTTTTTTCAACATTTTATGAAAAATTTGAGTATTGATTAAGGGAAATTTGTTTTAATGTTAAATATAATTGTAATTTAAATAATAAATTCCTAAAATTTTTAAAAAGTAGGTAATAATTTCTTTTCCGATTTTAGAGTAATGAAAATTGGTACAGATAGGTCTTCAGTGATAGTTCAGTCAAACGGTAGTTTAAAGTGGAAAATTTTGGTGTAATTGTTTTTACTAGTTTATTTTATGTTTTTTTGGGATGCTGAACACGGACCTGAAGTTGTCCAACAAAAAGTTTCCCCGCACCCGCAAACATGAGATGTCATAATAAACACTAAAAATAACTAAAATTTATCCATTTAATTTTTAATTGGGTTTTTCGCCACCAAACTGATTGAAAGACAACTTTTTCAAGTTGCCTCGGAAATTAATAAATTCTTGGCACTGAATAAACGAAACTTTAAACGTGTAACTCAAAAAATAACTTCAACAAATTTGTTTTCATTTTTACGTGACAGTATCTTTGATAAAGGAGGAAGATTTATTCTCCGAAAGCTCAGAAAACAAATTTGTTGAAGTTATTTTTTGAGTTACACGTTTAAAGTTTCGTTCATTCAGTGTTAAGAATTTATGAATTTTCGAGGCAACTTGAAAAAGTTGTTTTTCAATCAGTTTGGTGGCGAAAAATCTCTCCTAACATTTTTACGTAAGTTCATCGTATGGTTTCATTGCAAAAGAGTGTTGAAACATCGAGGAAATTCAGTAATTTTTGGAAAATAGCAAAAAACACATATTATACATATAATAATAATAATATAATAATTCTCACCCTCACAATATCTACTCCAAACTAGGAGTACCCCAGAAGCAACCACATGCTTGTGCGGATGTAGGTAAATATTATTCTATAGGGTAATAAAAGACGTTAATTTATGTACAATTTATATGTATTTATGTATGCCAGTCCTCTTAGACACGGCTTCCATGATTTTTCCAAGACAGCCTTTCAGGTCTTCTGCGCCTGAAACAAATAATCATTGACAATCTTTGCAATTTATTGAATAAATATGAAAGCTGTACCTATTAAGAATTAATGTCCAATTTATATCTATGTATCTACTTAGGCACGGGTTCCATACTTTCTTCAGGGCAGCCTTCCAGTTATTGTATGCCTGAAACAAATAAAGTTAAATTATTTTTTTATGCTATTTGCTAAAAAATACTTTTCAACACTCTTTTGCGTAGAAACCATACGACATATAAAAATAATAAGAGATGTAAATTGTAGGTAATGTTCTCCTCTTTATTTTACTATAGAACCACTTTTTGCGTAAATAGCTTAATTTGCAAGTTATAAGCTGAAAATAACTAAAAATCATTATTTTTAGTGGTGTTTTTAATGAGTACTCACACCTATTTGCCGCTAAAATGATTGTTGGACAACTTCAGATTCACGTTCAGCGCTTGAAAAAAACATAAAATAAACCACTAAAAACAATTACACCAAAACTTTCCACTTTGAACCCTCCTTGTGTACCATTTGACTGAACTATGGTTCCATATAAGAACTGCAGTAAGTTTTTTTTTAAATAATCCCTAATAGTACTTTTTGAAATTTGAGCTCATAATAGTGCCTGTAGTTAGTTGACCATGATTACAATCCAAGAATAAATTTATCCACTGATTGAATGTGCATTTTACAAGGGAGTAAGTGGAAATACTATTCAACAACGTATAACGGATATACGATGGGTGCCTAAAAATGATAAATTTTAAAAATCACCTTGAATCTGAAAAACCATGAGACCATGAGACCATGAAAATTCTATTTACGGGGCCTTTCTTTTTAAGAAAAAGTAGACCAGTGTGCCGAAAACCGCAACTCCCTATCTCTAAAAGTAATCGAGATACCCTGCAAAAGTGCCGAACATGGGACACCCTATACATGAACATTGAACATCTTTTACGAATCTATAATTATTTTTTTCTTGAAAGCGGCCGTAAAGTGTCCCAAAATCGTCATTAAAAGCTCAGAAATCGGCACTGAAAGTAACCCATTATTGTACGATTTTTTCAATAAGTAGGCCTAGGCCTAGGCGACATCAAACGTCAGACGCCGAACGATTGCCCGTCAAAAGTGACAAAATATTCAAAACCCGGCCAATACCTAAAGGCCCATTTAACTATTCGTACACATTGCGAAATTGTTACCTATAGCAGCGCAATCTATCAGTATAAATATTTTAGTAGGTTTGAATATCAATAGAATTATTACGGAGGCTGCAAAACAAGAAGCAGTTTGGTTTTTCTGTTCAAAGTCGCCGTGTCTTTGTCATACTTGACCTAGGTAGAGCGATCGTCAAAGTCAAGCAACGCCGCGCGTAGTCGGTTCATGGACGGGTGATCCCTTATTATAATTTTCTTGCCAAATAAAACATTTTTTTTCCGATTTCAAAAAAAATATAATATGTACCTCGGCACTGAAGTTCTTTTTATGACTCATGTGGTTTATTTGCCTCGGCCAGAGGCCTCGGCAACTAAATTCCACATGAGTCATAAAAAGTTGAACTTCAGTGCCGAGGTACATAAATAACTATTATGCTGTAACAGAAAGCGGCACTAAAGTAAGCCATTATTGTACGATTTCTCCAATAAGTAGGCCTTGACGAAGCCAAACGTCAAACGAGTCCGTCGCCCGTCAAACGTGGCAAGATATTCTAAACTCGGCCAATATAGTATCATTTTACTTTTCAGCCCCATTGCGGAATTGTTACTTATAACAACGCAATCGTTCGGTATAAGAATTTTGATTGGTTGGAAAAACAAAAATATTTTCTATGTAGATTACCAAAGAGCCGCCAGACAAGGAAAGCAACGGCGCACGCGTCATGGACGCGACGAACATTTTTAAATTGTTTTATTTAATAAAATTCCCTTTTTTCCGATTAACAAAGAAATAACGTGTCCCTCGGCACTGAAGTTCCTTTTTATAACTCATGTGATTTATTTGCCTCGACCTTAGAGCAACTAAATTCTAGTTTCGTGGAACTTCACTGCCTTGGTACACAAATTATTAAATTCACCCCATTTTCCTATAATGGGATGGTAATGACTTTAGTGCATATACAACGCACTCTCCATTACAGTTTACCTCACAAATCAAAATAAAATATACATATTATAGCTCCACAGATAGATCAGAGTCATCAGAGATACGGCCGACAAGTTAAATTTTGCCGATTTCAACGCGAAAGTTTGATTTTATCGTTATGAAACAAGAGTAGCCTTTTATTTCAAAATAAAAAGATGAACTAAAATGATGAACCTGCGAGACCAAAAAGATAACCTCAAAAAAGTTATGAGTATAAAACCCATTGTGCTGCCTCGCTCCTCCGCCTCTGGTTGATGGGAATCAATCGTTTTTACACAAAATTGTTGCACTTCAGTTACTAAAAAACTGCACCATTTAAATTGCATAAATTCTGTAGACGTTATTGCGACAAATATGTATACATTTATCATCCTGTAACTTTCTTATCATGCGTTTTCGGACCCATATTTATAGGAAACTTTTTGTTCAAAATGACATTTTCTGCCTGTCACAATACGTTGGCACCATCATTTAGAAACACCCTGTATACTGTAGGACCACTTTGTTTTGTTTGAGCAAGCATAATAATGTGTGGATTCAAAGATTAATGGATTCACATAATTAAAAAAAAATGTAAGTTTTGGTATAAGAATGAAAATGTTTTCGCTTTTGATATAAAAATTTTCTATTCCTAAATTAGATAATGATAAAAAAAACATAATAGTTGCAAGCAAGACTGTTACAAAAATATAAAATCACGTTACAATAGGTAGAGACAAATATATAGAGTTTTCTATCGCGCTTATCGTTATTATTGTCACAAGATACTTCCCTTAACTCTTGGAATTCCTCTAGAAACTTCTACGTAACTACTTTAGCAAAACAGTCAGCCAGAAATAATAATTATGGTGAGGGGGGGCAATTCGAGACCTATCCAATTAGTTGGTAATTAACTCGTTCGTTAATGGATAATCGGCGGAATAATGTTGTTGGGATTTACGCGATCCGGGATCGACCTCTAATTGGTATCTTAATTGGTGAGGGGCGGACACCTATGGGCGAAAAATTATACACCACTTTATGTCTATACAACGATTAATCGGAATTAGTTGACAGGGAAACAGTTCTAGATTGCCCTGGCACTCTCGCGAGCCATGGTTATTGAAAAACCTGGTGACCTGTTTATAGATACGCTAGAGTTGTGGCAATTACCGAAATCCGCAAGTAGTTACCATGGTGTACAAAAATTCAACCAATATTCAAAATTGAAATTTCTTAAACTTGTGTGGAAATGATAACCCCACACCTGATACCACACCTGACTCCATTTTTTTAAACTCTGAATTTTGTACTATTGTGCTACTAACAACGCAGCGGCTTACAGGGCTTTTCTCATTTCTTCACGTTTCTTAAACTCCTTTAGCTTTTTTGTATGTGAATATTTTCGATTTCGGTAAAAACTTTTTGTGATCATTTTTGACGTAGGGAGATATTTTCTTTAGTTGCGGTTAAAAAATCATGTGGTTTAAATTGGAAAATATTTGGGGATTTTTCTTTAAAAACTTTAACCAAAGAAAATATGTCTATTGCAATGAATTCGACGTAAAAAATATTCAAAGTCGTACAAGCACGAAACAATCTATTTCTTGACGTGTAATGAAGGAAATTTTTTATTATACTTCTTTGAAAACGAAAACATAAAAACGAAAGAGCCTTGGAACATTTATGTTTTCGAAAATAAACAACGCCGACAACATAGTGTTTGATATGTATGATGCGTTTCCATGGTTACTCTCAAAGTACTTATTTCAAAGGTACTTAATCAATGTCACATAAGGTGCAGAAAACGTCAAAAAATACAAAAATGAATCTAAATATTCAAACACTTATGAATTAAAATACGAAATAGGTACATGTTAAATATCAATACCATATAGACTTTCCTCAATTGAGATTAGTTTGTTGTATACATATTTCTATTTTAAAGCCATATATTCGGTATTCTTATTCAGTGCACGGAAAGAATCGTAGATCGGGAAAATCTTTTTCCGTGCACTATTTCCGTGCGCTGGCCTGAAGTCTATTTTAGATTATTTCTAATGCAGATGAAAATTATGCGTTTTCGTATAAGTATAATAAAAAAAAGATTTTACACATTCATGTGATGTGCGGTATACAATTTTAAATTACACTATTAAATGTGACATGTCCCAAAAAAACTTAAAAAGGCAACTTATTTGTCGAAATATCGAAAAAACTTATTCGAAAAAGTTGTTGCTTTGATGTTTTGAGATTCTTTATCCAATTTTTACAACAAACGACGTTAATTTTTTGTTCATTTTTATACACTAGATCACACTCACAAGTTCTTCATTTTGAAGCAATCATAGTTAAAATCCTTTTTTTTTAAATCGGCAGCGAAGTGTCTCAAAATCGTCATTAAAAGCTCAGAAATCGGCTCAGAAATCGGCACTGAAGTACTTATTGTACGATATTTTCAATAAGTAGGCCTTGGCGTCAACGTCAGACGCTGGGCCATCGCCCGCCAAAAGTGACCACATATTCAAAACCCGGTCAATAAAGGACCATTTAACTTTTAGTTAGTACACATTTCGAAATTGTGACCTATAGCAGCGCAATCTTTCAGAATAAATATTTTAGTAGGTTTGAACATCAATCGATTTTTCATGGAGGCTGCACAACATAAACAGCAGTTTGGTTTTTCTGTTGGAAAGCGCTGTGCCTTGTCATACTTGATATAGGTAGAGCGATCGTCAAAGTCAAGCAACGCCGCGGCGCAGCGCTCAATCGGTTCATGGATGGATGATTATTTTTTCCGATCGACTTTAAAATGCATGCCAATATGTTATATGTACGATAAATTTGCACTGCCAAACGATAATTTTCCCATTGGCATGCAGCTTTGTAATGCTGAATGTTATAAAAAGTTATTGCTAAAAGTGCAACAATTTTTAGGCCTATCGATCCCAAACCAAATTGTTAACGCATCCCACACCTGACACCAGTTCGTAAATGTGAATAAAAAATTAATAAAAACATTTCTAGAACAAACTGGCAATATTTTACGGTATTCTATTTATCCTAAGAGTTTTTATATTTAAAATTGGTACATCCTGCGGTACACTGGGATGGTTTTCACGAATTTCTCTAAAACTTTTTACTCTACGGTAAAATACAAGAATACTATTTTCCATGCAGAATTAAATTGTGCATATACTTGTTACAGAAATAGAAGTTAAAACTTTTTGAAGAAATGAAAAATTTGTTTAAAATATTCAGGTGGCATGTGCGCCAGAGGCGTTCCCCAGGGGCTACGGCAAGCCTGACCATATCAGGATATGCATGAAAATTGTCTACCAATCCTTGCTAAAGCTGATTGAAATCGGTTAATCCGTTCAAAATTTATGCCCCAGAAAACTAAATTTATTTTTTTATTACGGCTATATAATGTATAGAGTGGCAATTATTTCTGGAACACCCTGTATGTTCCTACTCAAGACCCCTAAAATAAGAAGGTTACCACAGTTGTCTCTACCATCGTAGAGAGAAAGATAGAGCGATTCCAACATCACAGCAATGCTGCCAAATGATGTGGTTGTCGCCGTTGCCGACAATTATCATTGTCACTATTCCTAAGACGTCACCAGAAATGTTCTCGCTCAATAAAGAGGCAACCTTCTTAATTCAACTTTGAATAAAATTGAGGCCATGCACCAAAGTGGCATAGGCGTTTGTGTAGGTACCTACTTCTTCATAATTCTTGGAAATTTAAAATTAGAATTGTTGTATTATAAAGGTTTCCTAAACTTAAAGACATAAACGTGCCTTATATTTTTTTGCATGTATTGTAGATTCTGATTTAAGAAAAAATGAGGATTTCTGCCCCGATTAGTTTGTCGAAACAACTCAAAGGTGCGCGCCACTGTAAAAACGGAAACGGCATCCCGCCATATGCAGAGACTGTCCCGGTCGAGCGTTAAGCCCAAATTTGCTCCTTCCTGGTGTTCTTTATTCAAAGTAATTCAGCGATCTTGGTTCCTATCGAATTGACCTTGCCGGAATAACAGAAGAAAAACAAACTGTGATTTATGTCGGAAAGGGAAATTCGCGGTCTATCCAATTAGTCGGTAATTAAGTCGTCCATTAATAGGTAATCGACGGAATAATGCGATTGGGGGTTGGCGCGCCCGGGGACCGACCCCTAATTGGGATTTTAATTCGTTCCGCACGAGACGCGCCTCTGCGAGTACACATTTGCTCGAAAAATCGTGCGCGCGTGTGGATCGGTGCAAGGATTAATTGGGATTAGTGCGCCAGAGATACCGATCTCAATTCCGAATTGATGCCAATTCCAGAAAACCATCAATGCCTGACCTGATGGAAAGCTTGGACCGTTTTTACAATAAAATTGAGTGTTGTACTCATTAACTAATCGAACTCGAATATAAGCTACTCAAGGTGAAGCCACCGTTCACAAAATATTATCGAGTGTCCTGTCTGTTTTTGAATAATAGGTGAAATTTCGCCGGAGGTACCATATATTCTAAAAAATGTCAGAAAACGCTAGTCCCCAAAGAAATAATGCTAGTTTAGCTATACCGCAGATCTCAAAGACTGGAATTATATAAGTAGTATCAATTTGAAGAAAGTTGCCAACGCGCCAATTATTGCCTTAAGTTTTACAGTTGAATGAAGGAATAAGAAATGCAGCCTTACGGGACGCAGCGTAGCCGAAAAAGCGGCCCGAAAAGCGTCCGAAATAGAAAAGCGTCCGAGACAAAAAAATACATATCCTTCCAGTGAAATATAAAATATATAAAATTGTACCGTTAGCCCGTTGAAAGGGATCGGTGTTCTCGAAAACATAAACAAGTTGTAAAAATCCGTGGTCGCTAGGCGACTATAGCGAGTGGGGGCAACGAGGGGCTTCAGGGTAAGCACACGCCGACCGGACACGCAATTTTCTATGGGCGCTGCGCCTCTTATTACTCCTCACTCAACGGTTTTACTCGAAAACGGCATATACTTAACATTTTTTTCTCACGTTCTATTGATTACTGATTTAGGTACACTTTCAGGAATAATCTGAAACATCTCCAAGTACTTTTCAGCTGTTAGTGTACCATCAATAAAAAGGGACCAATAATGTTATCATTTTAATATCCTTGCACAAACATTTAATTGTTGAGGGTAGATACTGGGTAGGTATGCAGAGCCAGCGAACAGTGTTTATTTTCCCGAGACCGCAGTAACATACTACCAAAGGATCATGATGACCATGAATTATTAACTTATCGGACGCAGAGGATTCCTTTTTACATCCAAAGAAAAGGAGCTTTCATCAGAAAATAAAATATGTTAGATAAAATGTTCGTCTCCATCAGCTTTCTCCCTAATGGCTTCACAAAATTCACGTGTCTATTACAGTCCTCGGGAAAATTTTCTGCTTAACTTAAATTTTATAAAATTTCTAGCCATTTTTCTTTGAGATGCTTCGAACCCTATACGAGCTTACAATCAACTTCTTCGGCTATTTACCGACTAGAACAGGGTTCACTAATTTCGGGCACTGCACAAACATTAATTTATACTTAACTCTTTTCTACTTATTCGATTTCTCATTACGGATATATCTCTATCTTACAAATTGAACACCAGTCGACACCTTTAGAGATGCCAGTATACTGTATAAAATCAACAAAAGATTTCCACTTAATCTTTATTAAAAAAAAATAATAGTAATCCACACATGTTTCCGAAACTATCTGATCTGATATTATCAAGCAGCCAAAACAAACTATTTAAACATTTCGGGGCCTAATACCATTCACCTGGTGTTTTGCTTTATATAAATCATAGGAAATTGATAAAAATGTATCTAGGAAATGAATGATATATCAATTTTGAGTAAAATTCAAAATTTTAATCAACATTAAATGGTTAATATCAGTAGTTTCAAAGGATTAGACTAAAATTTGGTTATTTTCGCAATAGTGCTAAAATTTTTATTTCAAAAACTGCATGAGATACCTGTTATTAATATTTTATCTTATATTTTATTTTATAATTAGTGGTATATGCTTGGTTATTCTGTACTATAGGCTAGAATAAATATGTATTTTGCAACGTTTTACGTATGCATGCACCGCCAGGAAACCGACCTCCAAGCAACTGTTGCAAATTGCTATACGTTTTTGTAAATACAGGAGATGGCTAAATAAATATACAGTCCTGGAAATACAAACGGGAGTGTAGGCACTTAATTATCATATGTAAATTATCTGCACTAAGTGCACTACCACATACTGAAGGCCGTTTAGACTATTTCTGGCTTTTCCTTGTTTGACATAGATGTAGATTACTATTCATGATTTAACAGTAATCCTTCACAAGTACGCCACACACTAGTTTTAGCCATAGGTAGGTACAGAGATTATTAGGGAATTAAAGAAACCATATTATACGACATTTTTAAAATGGAGCTTCGGAAACTCTCTTTTGGAGCCGTATATCTTGTAGAACACCTATGCTTAAAGTTTCTTTTGAATTTTATTTATTATATTTCCAACAAATGCTACTGCACTCCATTTCCCTGAGAACGATGTGTTTCAATAAATTCAATTGAAATTTGCCTTGTTTTGACAAATGTCACTTATATATATTATATACCTACGTATATGAAATATTTTTTTGCCAACCTTCTCTGTCGTTTCAGCTGAAGATTTTAGTTCATAGAATCCGTCTAGCCAAAAACAATTGAATATTCCTCTTTTGAGTCACTGCAAAAAACATTTCAATAAAGGAATGTTTTCATAAACACTTGCACTTACGTTTTTCAGATATTTAGAGAAAATTTAAAAGATTTTCAATAACTCAAGTTACATTGTTTTTCTCTTAACTTATTCTGGACGTTTAGATCGTGCCCTACAATTTTTTTCAAGAGAATTTTTTATTTTGAAATATTCCTGGGCATCGGTCATCTGCCTTTAACGTGAGATCCACAAATTGAAGTAAAATAAATTTAGTATGTTATGTAGAATTTAATATACAAATTTAAATCATTCTATTCTTAGTTGCATTAATTGCATTATAGTTAAAGCTCAAAGGTTGCAATACATTAAATAATAAATATCCATAGGCAAGCTGGAGACATTTGAATAGAAAAGTAAAATTTGCCTTTGTTCCGCGAATTATTGCAAACGGGCACCGGCAACATTGCAATGCCGTTTCTCCTGACAGTTACAGAGGTTGCCAGGTTTGGCGTTCTAGACATTAAAACGAGGAAACTGCAGATTTCAGCCTGAAGAAAATTGTGCAACTTCGTCTTTAATACATATTATACATGCAAATGCCAGACTGAGCCTAGTAACAAGAAAGGCTGATTTGTATTTCTCTATCGGCCCTTTTTTGACTTGGCGAGACCGTCCCTTCTGGTATTTGCCCTAACCACATGGCCAGTCCGCGCCTGTGCAACAATGGTGCTTTTAACATTAAACCACCCTGTCGTTTGTTTTTCATCGTGTGGCGCCAGTGGCGATCGCTTGAAACACCGCTATGCACAGGTATTTAATATAGTGTTGGTTCAGGAGTGACAAGTAATTTAAATTCCATTTATATTGGATCTTGTTTTCAAAAAGTTGTCGCAGAAAAAATCAACAATATACCGTCTCTTGGAACAGCACGACATCATCCGGCATCAAATAAACCGCGAGAGGCAATAATACACATTTCTCCCTATTAATACAAATTAAAATTTAGAATTGTTTATTTATCTGCAAATGAAATGGAAATATAAAAACATTTAAGGAAAAGCTTGTAGTATAGTATTTTGAATTCTTATATATATCTTAAATAATACCATAATACATAAATTGACTTAAATTGGTTGGTCTTCCCATACGAGAGAAGGCGATAACTCTTAAAGGGATTTGATGGTTAGACACATTTTTAATTTGCTTCAACTTAAGAGTGCTATAAATCGTTCGTTTCTCGAGGATCCATGCGGACATCTAAAAAGGATTTTACTTGAAATTTTCTCAAATAATTTCTCTATTCTCCAGACTCTTTCGAAAAACTTTCGTATAAAGAACATACCAAATTACAAAATAACTGAATAAGTTTTAATACACTAAATATTAGAAATTCGTTTGCTACCTCCGTATCGTATGCAGTGTATCCATGTTAAAAATTTTGCCCTACACTCGCTGTTAATATTATCTACTATGGAGGCTTTTCCGTATTCCATAATCCATAATACTTGAGCAAATGCTACAAATAATAGTAAAGGCCACTCCCCCTAACAAGCATGTGGTACTCCTAGTTTTGAGTATTATTATTATTGTTATTAAAAAAATCGATCGGATAGGTGGGACTTAATTGTAAACAAGTACCGACCTCGGAGCGCCACCAACTTAGGGGTAGTTTTTTTAACGACAAGGCACCAAAAACTGTTCTTTAGGCCTACTGCGACATATCTTTTTGGGTCAAAAGTGGACAAATCATATTAGCCATATTTTTATAAAAATTTTGACTACGTCACTGGATTGGGTATGCCTTAAAAAGAGTTTGTACCAAATTTTGTTAAAAAATATCGAACAATAAAAATCCTAGAAAGCAATGAAAATCGCGATTTAGCTACCTATTTTACATGCTACGCGCTTAAGTAAATCAAGTTGCATTGGGATTGAAAACAATTGAAACTGTAACTTGCTTTGTTACAAATAGGCATAGGTACCTACCTAAATACAAAAAACCTAAAGTAAAGATGAAATTTCAATTTTTCTACTAATTTTCAGGGTCTAAGTAATATAAAAGTTTTGCAATAATTTTATTTTTAAAACCGAAATAAAATAAACCCAGAAAATAGATTAACAAAAGTTCATTTCAATATTCTTTCTTATCGATGAATACTTATTTTGTATGGGAGAAAATGTTTCAATTTGAACCACATCGCTCATCGCTCCTCAGAAGATGGAGGTATGAAAAGGTTTATTGTTTACTTTTTATATACAGCAGTTTTTAGCTATTTCTGTTATTACCAGGAGGAAAATGTATTGTTCCCTACCGTGTTTTGTTTGATGCCCATCCCAAAGCAGAAGGCATCAAAATCCAAGAGAAAATAATAGATGTCAAAAGAAACATCAAAGGAGTTATAGTCACTATGAGAGCAGGGAGAAAAATACATTGCTCCCTAGGGAGGAAAATACATTCTTTCGAATAGGGATGGAGAGGGTCGAAAACACTATTTTCGAAAGGGGTTGCTTTTATTCTGTGACAACAGCTTTCAGCAAAATTGAAAGTAGAGAGCGACTGACAAAATGATTGAGAGAAATGCTTAAATTTGCTATTAGGTATATACTTAATGGATTTAAAATGTTGTTTCGTTGACAGCATTTTTTTCTATAAAATCTTGAAAAAGATATGAAAGCCACACTGGTGGGATTGGAAAAACTCCACATTTAATCCTAAGCTTAAACTTGATTTTAAAAAGGGCATTGCAAAATGTTTTACTGAATGAACACCCTATGGTGTTATTTGGATTACCTACCAAGTATAATGTGTGTTCGCGGTTGACGCGTAGTTTAAGTTTGCGTAAAACACCCGACGCGCATTGAGTATCTTACCTAGGTCCAGACGCCCATCCTGGAGCTTATCGTTCTTCTAGGTGGCCACCTGATGTTCCGGGGGGTGTAGATGTTGTAGAGCTGGCGGTGAATAACCTTGCGAGCGCTGGAAAAGCGGGAGCACGTAGAAAATTGTTTTCCGTGTCAGCGGCGGGAGCGCGGCCTGCTCCACCGTTTATTGCTAGCGGAATAGGTACTGCCTCACCTCTCTCCCTTTTCCTTCTTCAACGCATGCGTGCGTCGAGCGTAAGGCTACTCAATAGCGCTTTAACTTTTATTTAAGTAACCAGAAAACGAAAACGAAAATAGTTAAAGGAGAACATAACGATTAATAATAATTTCCTTAATCCCAAGAAAAATACCCAACGTAAATAAAACATACACTATGAATGTATCTTGAACAATGTGAGTGAGCCTTAATAGAAGGAAGAATTAATTAATCACTAATATAAAGCATTCTATTAACGTTAAGTTTACTTTAAAAAATTAAACAGTAACATATTACATAAATGGGCACGTAATAATTAATAACAATTTACACGCAAACGCGATTTAAAACTTTCCGGGGTCATCTTAGTGATAGGTATACCAAACCAAAATAATATCAGTGTTCGTTTCCTTTGGGTTGGGTTACATTCGAAGGATGAATTCGCCCATCTAAAAAAATGTAGATGATCAATTCCAATTCTATAACAGTTAAGGAACAGAGGTTCAGGTTTTAGTCTGTGGTTCTCCGGCATTTCAGAACACCCTCTTTAATGTCTTTGAATTATACCTTTTGTAGCAGATATTCGGAGCATTAGAGCATTATAGAGAGCAACAATCCAAAGTCACCTACAAATATTAGGGCGTGAAGGCAACATATTATATGTCTAAAAAAATACTTCAGTCTAAAGTATACCTTTCTATACGATCTAATTTCTATTCATGCTGTCAAGCTAGCTCCAGGACAGCCGGGACCCACAGATTCAGCTCAGTTTTTGGACTTTTCCGGGCTTGGTATTCCAGGAAGCAGGTCAAATAAATGGTTGTCCCAAGGGAGTATTTTCTAAAACACGAGATTTTATAATAAAGAAAAGTTTCCCACTAAGGCAAAAGTTTCCCACTAAGGCAAGCGGGCCTCCGGGCTCCCAATAATGGTTGCAAAATTGGTAAATTATAATAATATACAGCTTGCTCTTGTTACTGATTTATAATATGCCAAATCATATTATAGGGTCTCTAATTAAGAAGTCAGAAGTCTAATACGGGTACCTAAGACAAAAAAAAAACACAATCAGAAACAGATTTTATTTTATTTCTTTTATATTAGAATTATGAAGTTTTTCGTAAAGTCGACCGATAATTCGTGTGATATAAAAAAAACTCAATTTGAGAAAAATTATTTGTGGTCTTACCATGTTGCATTTTTCAATTTCATGGTGCGTTATTTATCAAATCCAATAATTTGTAACTAACTACTTCACAAAAGTTGACGATATTTCGCAAATGTATCTCAGATTGGGAAAGGTTAAAGGTTGGTCGGTTAGTTAATTTTTCGCAGGTTTAGGAATAACATAGACTGCTGACGGCTCTGAAAAATTCAATCCAACTCCAAAATTTCCGCGTTGCTATTACAGACTCGTAAATAAATGGCGCCGTATCAACATTGACAGGTCCATATATCCCGTAGCCCTTTTATCAAAACCAGTCAAATATGACTAATGCATTTAGTCCCCTTTTATACCCCGATTAGTCGCATTCATTTGTCAAATAAAAATCCGCTTTGACTGATGGTCAGCAAGAGGCAAAAGCCCAACGCTTTTATTTAACTTTTTATCCCCCATTCCGCCCGATTCTCCCCCTTTCGCGAGCCCCCAAGGGCCCTTCCCCTTTGAAGTCTCGTTAAAACACATATTCGGAGTTTAAATGGAGGAAACAACTTGATTTTTAAGGGGAAGGAACCCGCGGGGGGTGGCGGGGAGGGCGATACCGCGGCCCGTTACCGGCGAAGGGGACGAAATAGTCTGAGGCGCACCAACATATTTCAGTGCCGGATACCAGCACAAAATTTTACACACAGCTTGTACACATGTACTAGGTTCTAAAAAATCCACCCGGAAACACTCTTCTGAAGGTTAAGATCATCCCTTGGCGACGTACACGCGCGGCCCTTGATATCGTTCCAATACGTGCGGATGCAAAGGCGTTCAACTGACAACGTTGCAATTACCCCTCCCCTATCTCGCGGTTTGAAAGCCAGAGATAACCTTAAAAGCGTATAAGTGACGGCAAATCTAACATCTTATTACGCGACATTACCTTACGTGACATTGCCAGTTACAGTGCAAAAAACAGTAAATTCGGCGCTGTTAGGTTGGCCTTAGATTGCCTGAATAATAGTGGAAAATCTTATAACCCTGCCCACGCACATTGGCGGCTTTTTTCGCAAAAATGTCCTTCGACAACCTCGAATAGAGCCGTTCTAAAAATCGAAGAAGGTGGTAAATCTCTTAATTGGGTGTCGTACTTTCCTCCGGTACCAAAAAGAACCTCGAAAATCCGATATCTAAGAGAAATTCCCGATTCACAATTAACTACTTTCGAGAAACGGGACGGGTGTAGAATCAACGAAACCGACGGAAAATCCTCTGACACCACTATTGGAAATTGCTTGTTTTTTCTCATTTCTCGATTTTTCGGGGGCCCGGGAAGCATCGGAACCTCACCCGAAGACTCCAGGGAAGCTTTAAAAATTGAAATAAACCAAAGATTTGGTCGCGGTTAAGGTAAAGAAAAGAAGTGTAATAAACCAATGTAAAAAACCACTACGAGATTCTTCGATAATAACACAATTATACTTAGATATTATACCTTATTTAACTAATACCACTTTGACAATCAAAGAAATCCGCGTAATTTCACGTTACGTGAATCTCAAAACACCAAGAAACTGTGTAAAACTTTAAATCCACTTTATTATAATGATAATGCAGCGATTTATTATCTAACCTATTTTCATTGACTGGCGTGTTAATACGTCAGTTAATGCAATTTTTATTTTCTACGGGGAGGAGCGGGTCGGTACGAGGGAATGTAGGGGAAGTTGTTGATTTGAGTAGCCGTGGAATTGGCGCAACGTTGCCACACTTACCCGAAGTTCTTGATTTCTTGCGTATTTCTGATGCCTAGTGGAACGATTTATGAGGCCGCGCATGTACATCGTCAAGATGGCGGATTTAAGTCTAATTTGCGAATTATATTGTGGCACGTATTTTCGTTAATTTTTAATCAATTTCGAGTTTTAATATGAAGAGCCAGGGGAAAAACGATGAAAGTCCATATGAGGCAAAAAAAGTATTCAGTGCAAAATGTAGCTTTTAACCTATGCTTTGTTGTGACAAACTCGTAAGGCGAAATAATGATGGCAATCCAAAGTTTTAACGGATATAAAATTAGGCGTGCTAGGAAAAAACGTTGAATGTCCATCCGTCAGCAGAAAAAACGATGAGAGTCCAATGTGTCGTGACGGGCGCCGTCAATCTTTGAGTCTAATCCAGAACAGGTGCGTTTGGTCGTGGAGAATAATACTGTGTGTGGAGTTTCGACAAAAAAAACCGAAAAAAAATGGACGAATCTGCGATGCCACAAAGAAGCTTAACGTTCATATACATTATGTTTTTTCTTATATTAAACATTTTTTTCTTAAAAATGAAGCTTTTATAGAAACAATAGAATATCTTGAAAATAATGGAAACAATAAATGAGAGTCACTGGACCAAGGGGAAAAACCAACGATATAAAGCAATAGATGACTCATGCTAATACAAATAAATCGGTTCTATTTTGCTTCTATATTAGCGGGTCGGTGGAACGAAGACGAGGTAATGTGTTTACATTGGCATTTCTTAAATTCAGTCTTTCTTATTTTGTAATGCATAATAAAAATAGTTTTTTGATAGACTTGTATCTTGTTCTCTGCTTGTATATCGTATATTATGCTTTGAGATATATTATATTTACAAAATAACCTAAATCGTATAAAAAAACTGGAAAACTTGAATGTGCCAACAATAATATCTTTTCAATATCATGAAACAAAACAAGTTGCCTTTGGTAATTTATCTATACCTATATATCGTTGGGAAAAACGATGCGAGTCACTGGACTACCATCTTTCTTTCGCCCTTTTTGCGCATTAGCTAGTTTTCTCAAAAATAATAGAGAAGGCATAATTCTTCAGCATCGAATTTTTTACTTTTAGTATAAAAACTATGGAACTAGCCAATAGTATACATTCTTTGTGTGAATATCTTTTCAGTTAAATGTACAGTGTTTTCAAACTTAAAATTATGAATTTCTCGATTGTATAAAAAAGGGACTTTCATATTTTCCCCCCTGGCTCTTCATATGCCATTTTAAAGCTTAAGTAAGGCTATTTAAAAAATGTTTCGTTCAATTTTTGCGCTACCTTCCAAGTTTTACAAATATATTAAAACTGAGTTAAAATATATTTCTATACGTGTGGCGTTTTAAAAAAAAGATATAACAATAAATAAACAAATAATGTAGAATAAACCTCGAAGACTCACGAAAGAGGTTCGCTACCTCCCTTAGCAGATTTTACGATCACAACACGGCCGCCAGCTTTTAGACAGTGGAGACGGGCTGGGTTAACAGTATAGCAAGCTGCAAAAAAGAATACGGGCACCACTGTTTTTGTTTAACGTGCCGATACTTGTACTAAACCGAAAACAAGAAAAGCTAGGTCTTCCTAGATTTACATTGTTTATTCTACTAAGTGGTTTACGACAACAGTTTATATTCATTTCACTTGCCTACTATATTTTTACTTGATAAACAAATTTAAAGTCGCACGCCCTTGTGATTTAATGTATTTTTTCTAAGTACAGTATTAAAACTTAAGCAATATGCAATGGTTCTTATAAATCGGTTTAAATCCCCAAATGTGTACACGTGGTTCACACGATGACATTATCTACAAATCACAACGTACGAAAAATATAATAACACAACGTCCGCAATAACAGTAGTGCAACGTAATAATAGTAGGTAATAATGTACGCAATAATAAGTGACAACAGCGTACTGAATTCAGCTATACTAATTAGGCCACAGTAAAAAGTACAAGTAAAATATAGCAAGACTTAGCTGTCGTTGGGTCTTCCAAACCACAATGTCCCCCAGTAATGTTAGATGACACTTCAGAATGGTCAGATAGTAACATACAACGTTTCCAAAAGATAAATACATGTGGCTCTCAGCTGGCGTTGACCACACTCCAGATTCCAAAAGAAATTAACATGAGCTGGCTTTAGGTCCAAGGCAAAAAAACTGGTGCAAAAAACCCTAAAACAAAAATGTCCTGTCAAACACCTCACAAGGTCGTCCAAGAAAACTTACCTCTTACCTGAAGGTTTTCCTTTAAAAAAAAACAACCAATCAACCACTTTGTTGATGAATTTAATTAACTTTTGCGGTTACTATGCAAAATTTCAAAGATGACCCAATCAAATGACCCTGAGATCGTGGTGGACGCTCGGAAAACTGGTTCTAGTTAATAAGTCGTGGTGGCTGTCTATCTCCCATATACAGGGTGTCCCGAAATTAGCCTGCCATAATTTACCAGCGTATTCTACGACCTAAAAAATGAAAAAAGTTCCTATAAACATGGCCTCAAAAATGCCCCCTAGTGGGGCTATAGCCGCCGAAAGGGGCAGTTTCACAAACGGTTTTTTCTAACTATTTCCAGAACGAACGAACAAAGATACCTGTGAGATTTGACATTTGCCGAGATAGCGATAGTTAGAAATTTTTAATCATAGGCGTCCTAAAGGGTTAAAAATGCCCTAAATTTTTTGTGTGTGCTTTTTCTCTAAATTTATTGCGAAATTATAAAATTTCAGGGTATTCTACGAAAAAATTGTGCTCTTGTTGAACTTTGATAGCGTGCACCGTTTTCGATTAAAATCGTATTGAAATTTTTTTGCAGAGGGCCATGAAAGTGCGTATTAGAAATTGGCCTGCGATATTTTACCAGCGTGTTCTGCGACCCAAAAAAATGAAAAAGTTCCTATAAATATGGCCTCAAAAATGCCTCCTAAGAGGGCTATAGCTCCCGAAATGGACACTTTGGCAAACGGTTTTTTCTAAATATTTCCAGAACGAGCAAAGATAAAATTCTGAAATTTGGTATGTGACATACCTGGGAGAATAAATTATGAAAAAACCGCACAAAAATATTTTTGGATATTTTTAACCCCTTGACCCCCCTTATTTGGGACGCCTATGATGAAGAATGTCAAACTATCTCTACCTCGGTAAACGTCAAATCTCACAGGTATATCACACACCAAATTTCATAATTTGATCGTTGTTCGTTCTGGAAATATTTAGGAAAAACCGTTTGCTAAAGTGTCTATTTCGGGGGCTATAGCCCCCTTAGGGGACTTTTTTGGGGCCATGTTTATAGAGACTTTTTTAATTTTTTTTTCCAAAAAAGGTGGTGGTAAATTATGGCAGGCTAATTTCTAATAGGCATTTTCATTGCACTCTGCAAAAAGTTTTCAAAACGAGTTTACTCGAAAACCATGCATGCTAGCAAAGTTCAACAAGAGCACCTTTTCTTCGTACAATACCTTCAACTTTCATAATTTTGCAAGAAATCTGCAAAGAAGTATACAAAAAAATTTTGGGGTAATTTTAACTCCTGAACCCCCCCCCCCCATTTGGGACGCCTATGATTAAGAATGTTTAACTCTCGCTACCTCGGTAAATGTCAAATCTCACAGGTACATCACATACCAAATTTCAGAATTTTATCTTTGTTCGTTCTGCAAATATTTATAGAAACCCGTTTGTGAAACTGCCCCTTTCGGGGGCTATAGCCCCATTAGGGGGCATTTTTAAGGCCATGTTTATAGGAACTTTTTTCGTTATTTTAGGTCGTAGAACACGCTGGTAAATTATGGCAGGCTAATTTCGGGACACCCTGTATACTGGCGGAACCCCGAAGAACCAAAACTGCAACAATTACCAGTATTCCCAATGTCTTTAATGTTGTGTGTTCCTTCAGTGGATCTAGCGATTCAACTTCCTCCTTGCGAGGTTCACCAACAATTCCAAATGGCGAACTACTAAAAATCACTTCCACTTACAAGCCACCAACAAACGACCTTTTCAATTCAACTGCCGACGACCGAATGGCTTGGAGTCCAACGCCCACGCGGTCACTCCTCTCTTACGCAGCCGGAAACGGAAATAGTTGATTATAATATTAATAATAATAACACAGACCTATTCTCACCCTGACAATACTCCAAACTAGGAGTACCCCAGAAGCAACCACCTGCATGTGCGGGGGAAGGGGGCAATTACTATTATTTTGTCTTCGTTGCCATTTGCGTGATGCCACAAATCATCAAAAACTGCGTCAACGATGTCGAATTTCAAAGTGTCATTTCTGCCAGAATGCCAAAACAACGTCAACAGCGTCAAACGACTATCATAACCTCAACCTGTCAATCAGACCAAAACAATACGAGAAATAACTTCGAACAACATTCAGACCAGGACCTCCGGAAAACGAACAAAGAACGACCAGCGACTGCTAAAAGTGAAAACATGCATGCTCCCACGTGGCAGCGATCAATCTCGCGTCACCTGTGAGCGCTTCCTGCGGGCGAGTACCAAACAAAACAGGAGTGCAACAACGCGAATGCCGTGCAAAGCGAGCAAACCATTCCCTGTCCTTCCAACAATTTAAAATCGTCCTTGTTATTTACGGAAATTTGGTAGGTACCTTATACGTCTTGAATTTTTTTTAATCTAATATTTTATAGCCCCTCTAATATTTATGAGGATAAGTCTTACCGCCCAAAATTAATCACCGGAAACTAGGTTGGCTTTTGCTAGCCATACCATTCACTTTCTCTTGAACCACCTGCAAAAAAAGCAAATTAATGCACACAGTGGGAAAATATTTATATACCAGAAAAGTACAGTTTTCTCCTGACCAAAAATGAACGTAGAATAGTTTTTGAGGGATAATAAATAAATAAATAAATCTTGTTTAGCATGAGTGCAAAGGTTGTTAAACACCTACAAAACGAGATATCACAATATTACAATAAAAAAATTAGAACACGTAAATAGTTAGGTACCAAATTCCCGTATGGAAATATTTTTTACCTCTGTTGCTTATAGAATAGCAGTATTTTTAATATATTAGGGTTTAGAGGGTAGTGCAAAAACTACCCTTCGTACACAAAAATTTAACATAACCTTTTTTAAAGACATTAAAGAGCGTTACTTGAGCTTTAAAATGACATATTAAAACTCAAAATTGGTTAAAATTGACAGAGATACGTCGGATAATATAATAATTATTATAGTACTCTGACTTAAATTCGCCATCTTGATGACGTCATCAAGGGATGATCTTGACCCTCAGGAGAGTGTGTCAGGTGGTTTCTTAAACCTTAATATGGTGTACAAGCTGCGTGCAAAATTTGGTGCTGGTATCCGGCACTGAAATATTTTTACGCTAACGCCACCGACTAAAAGAAGTGTTGGCTGTCGACGATTTATAGGGAAATAAAAAATTCATTAGGGGCCGCTAGGGAGGGATGAATTCGGGAGACGTGAACCGCCTTAAGCGGTGCTTGTAATAAGAGGTGGGGCGGTTGAAACGAACGACCATCATGGTGTGGAGTGAGGGTCGTAGAAAGCGAATCATTCAACGGTACTAAGATTTTTTCAAACAATTATGGTATTAATTATTAGTAAAATAGAATGGAACAAGGGACAAATTCAACAACTCTAGAGAGGGATAGGTTTCAACCAAGTAAGACAAAGACGCGCGTGAATTTATCACGTGATTTATGGCAAAGGATGTATTGTAACCTCGAGTCCCTTTTCGGGCACTCCAGTTTGTAATTGCAGGCCCTTTCGACTAAGATTATTAGTTTGATTTTGACTATTTTGACTGTTATGTAGGCGCCAGGTCTTTGTTATAGCGGTGACCGCCACTGTTGCGTCAGATAGCTCTTAAGTCGAAGAAAAATAATTCCAGAAGTGCAAGAGTGGTGTGTTTTGAGGGGAAGGAATAGAGTTAAACAAGTAGGCGGTTTTAACAAACTATATTGATGAATACAAATACTTATTACGTTATTTACAAGACATAAAAAAATAGTAGACCGGTCCGGGACGGGTTGGCAAAACTCTCTAACAGAAATTAAATTAACTTAGCAGGCGGATTCGGACTGCCGAGCGGAAAGTAAACAAACAATACCCGAATGCGCGGAATGAGAAGTTAGTTAAGCGTGTTATGTAAGCGGAAAAATTCGGCGGCTAGCGTGCAACTAATTTTCAGAAAAGCAAAAGCGCGTGCGGCCGGACTGCCCCAACGGATTCAGCCTAGACACACGGACAGTTACGGCAAAATTATCAAGCCCAGCTGAGAGGCGTTTTCCCGGTCGCACACCCAGCGGCTTCCTAACAACCTATTTACGGCGGCACAGTGTTACTATCTGGAAGGCGTTGGCCTGGTCGCACATCCAGTAGTTTACTACAGACTTTTCGGCGGTCTGGTGAATATAGTATTCAGCTGGCAGGCATTGGCCCGTTCGCACACTCAGTGAATTGCCGCTATACTCACCAGTTGATCTAAGATAAGATAAGATGTCCTGTTCGTGTCCGCGTCCCGGGTTTTATACGGCCCGGCAGGTGGAGGGGCAGTACGTCGGCCGCCAGCCGACACGTCGAGCCGCGCATCCCCGCTCCTTTTGCAGCGAGGAGCGCCGCGGGCGGCTGGCTGGTACAGGCGGAGATGACTCGCAGCATCTCTTCAACCTCGGCGGCATCGGCGCTGTACTGGGCGTATCTTCTTACCCCAGTACCCAGCAAGAACGGGGCTTCTAGCTTCAAAATTGACCTAGAAGCATATCCTACCCCCTTTCTACCCTCTCAGCCTTCTGGCTACCCTCAAATATAGTTTCAAAAATTCGGAAAAGTCGACGGAAGCGGAACAAATAACAGAAATAATTACTCTCAACGGATAATTCGAAATAAAAATACGGAAAATCTAGTAACTTCGTTACAGTATAAAGAATGCCGCATAATGGACGAATTTCATGGGAATGTTTTTAACAGTATTTTGCATATTAACACATTTATATACTACACAGGTTTATAGTTAGTTTATTAATTTATGGACGCGGTGTCTCAAATAACATGTTAAGTCCGACTGTTTCCTTCGTTTTTGATACAAAAAGACCAAACTAAAAACCAGGGTGATGCAGTTTTTTTCGGGGAATACAAATCTAACTTCAGAATTGACACACAGCATTGCCTTGATAAGTCAAGGCTGAAAAAACTCTTTTTTCGGAAAAATAAAAAGTATTGTTTGATAGCATTTTTGATATTAAGGAACAAAAAATTAAAATGTGCTAATTTATAATTTGAATGTGACTTCCTATTTAATCGGAAGTAAAAAAATATTTTTTAGAAATTGATATTTTAATGTAGATTAAAATTCTACTAAATAGCCCCTAAAATTACATGCATAACTTCTGGAGTATACAGAACTTCAAAAAATATAAATAAAATTATTATTGGCCATGTTTTTATCGTCTCTAGTTCTTAGATAAGGGCGTCCAAATTTGCTTTTTAAGATTGAACATTGACCATATCTTCTACTTTATGCTAGGTACATTATTGAAATTTAGCACTGATCTGTTTTTGGGGATGGAAAATAAGCTGAAAATGTCCATTTCTACGTACTATCTCACTTGCATTATTTTCGTTCGGAATGTAGTTTTTATCGGGACACCCTATATTATACTCATCATTGCGATTAGGAATGTGATTTTACAAATTCAACGTAATCATTTGAAGTGGGTTGTGATGAAAGTGCTTTTAACGATTTTCAGTAACTCAAGAAGATAGGATACAAGTGACTTACTTAGTTTTCTCTAAGTAGCCGACATATTATTAATAAGTTTGCAATTAAAATGGATTTCCTGTATATTACTTTTGTAGTACGTGACATTTTGTCGAATTTTATTTTACGATTTGCCTTCTCTTACGCGTAAATCCCAACAAGGTCCCTGACAGGTCTCTAAACTTCGTTTTTTTCTTCTATCCGGTACAAATTTTTATATTCTTTGTCTCCCTTCGAGGAGTTTCTGGCAGAGAAGAGGCGGCAGGACAGCAGAGCACAGAACAACCGGCAGACGTCATGCATATTTCCGGTTTTACCGGCTTCATTCAATTTGCGCTAACCGGGTTAGGGGTCTCCGGCATTCCACATGCCCGGCGCAACGCAATTTCCCCAATTTTTCAAATGAGCCGCGCCGAGTATAATGGAATTACCCCCTAATCTGCTAAGCACTTTTTGACTCCAGACGACGCAAGGCCTCTTGACAAGCGTCCTGCTGTATCTCAGACGAGTTTAGCAGAGGCACTATACAATGTGTACGGGATAAGAATGAACAGCATGGGGATTTTGCAAACGGTGAGAAGAACAACGGTTAAACGGGGAAAAAGTTGCTCAATTTTAAGGTCAATAAAATGGTGCAAACAGATTTCCAATATCGTTTTTCGTTTTTGAGTTATTTTGAAAAAGTAAAATTTTGCGTTTTCGATTTTATTTTTTTCTGAAGTTGTTATCACAGATAGAAAAAAAAAAAGAAAAACTCTTTCTTATGGCACTTTTTAACGGGCTTTGAAATGGCGTTTTTAGATTTGTTCTACATTTCGTTTTTGAGAAACCATCTTCAAATTTATTTTTTTAAATGCGGACCTGGATTTTTTTTGCAGATTTTGAAAGCACTTTTCATTAAAAATATCATGATGTATGACACAAAATATTTTTAAAATGTTTTGAGACAGTTATACTGAAAATTCCTTTTTTTTTATTAATTTTTTCTATTGCGACCCTGTATTTAATAATACGAAGTCTAAATATTAATCAGTATCGTCAACAATTTAACTTACAGTTTATTTTTACTTCGAAAATATGGCCCTGTCTGGTAAGTGTTTTCTTCTGTTGTTGTACATTGTACAGCAAACAGTGTGGCATTGTGTTTTGGAGTAAATTCTTCTCTCTTTCTAATTGTGAGAAAAAGCTTTAAGCCAATGAAACCAATAGCTTTTGCAAATTATTAATTGCAACAATACATTCGTTCGGCTTCTGCGCTATTTCTGTGACACAAGATATAACATGCTAACATGTTAAATTTGTAGTCATTTGAAAAAGCACCCTCCATTTCTCATAATACAAATTATTAAGTAAATGATCCAGAGGGAGTTATGACAAATGACAAGGGGTTGGTTTCGTTGTTTCAAAGCCTTCTAGGTGGAGGATTTTTATTTATTTTTTATTATCGTATGTGACTGTTATTAGTCTTTGCCGTCCTTTTTTTGGCTCTCTGGATTGAAAGATAAGTTGTAAGTTAAATTGTTGACAATACTGATTAATATTTAGACTCCTTATTATTAAATACAGGGCCGCATTAGGAAAAAATGAATAGAAAAAAAGGATTTTTCAGTATAATTGCCTCAAAACATTTTTAAAATATTTCGTGTCATACATCATGGTATTTGCAATGAAAAGTGCTTTCAAAATCCAGGTCAGTATTTAAAAAAATTAAGTTGAAGATGGTTTCTCAAAAACGAAATAAAAACGCCGTTTTAAAGCCCGTTAAAAAGTGCCATAAGAAAGTGTTTTTCTTTTTTCCTATCTGTGATAAAAACTTCAGAAAAAATAAAATTGAAAACGCAAAATTTTACTTTTTGCAAAATAAATAAAAAACGAAATAAGATATAAGAAATCTGTTTGTGCCATTGACCTTAAAATTGCGCAACTTTTTCCCCTTTAACCGTTGTTCTATCTCTCACCGTTTGCAAGATCCCCATGCTGTCCATTCTTAAACGGGACACATTGTATACATAGAAGAACACTTTAGGGGTGATTTTTGCCAATCTGTGAATAATTTGTGTATATGTCAGTACCTATAACCATTTTTACCCACAGCCAAAAATAGACTTAAATTTACTTCATTTAATGTGCATGTTTTTTTCTGATGGAACTTCGAAAAATAATATCACTTTCTCAAATGAACTTTTTAATATTTTGTAACTCCGTCCCAGAACCAATTACAGGACATGACAACCACAATAGAGGTATATTAAGTGCACAATACTAAAAAGAAAATACATACAATAGATATTAACAATGAAATTTGCCACAAAATTTAAAGAGAGTAAAATAAATTGTACCTATACCAAAATACACTACACAAACGTGACCTACATAACTTGTTATAGTTGTCACACATACAGAGAACACTTTATCCTTGGTGTCGGTAAATAAAACATATCACTGGTATACGAACGTGAGATCTCCGTATATGAAACTAGGTTTGAAACAGAAGCTCGGTGCAATCTATTCTATTATTTAAAATGCATTCGAGAAATTTGGTACCTACTGTTTTCAGTAAGCTTATCTTTCATACTATGCGGGCTGAAAATAACCTCAGATGAATCTGATTTGGAAAACCAATGCACGGATGAAAATGTGATAGGCAGAAGATACGTTTTGTAATGAAGGCATGAAGGTACTTTAGGAAATATCTCTGGAATTGAGTCTGGAAGACAGGGTTTTAAAGTTTCCACAAAATCATAAAACCTTTTTTATATTTTCCCAGGCCATTTGAGATTTTCACACCAAATTATACATATTTAGAATATACCTAAGCAATACTTATAACTTATAACAATGACACGAATATTAGTATAGAGTTCCTCGAGAAACCAGTGATGGTGGAAATAGTAACAACTAACCTTTATTTATCTCGTTACTAAAACGAATAAAATAGCAACAAGCAACAAGTTTTTGATTTCAAAAAGCAACAAACTTTTTGATTGGTGGAACATCCCGAATAAGGATGCCATGCAAATACAGTGTGGTCATTTAAGTGTACAACATATGGGATTTTTTTTATTAATTGCACAACGAAAAAACAAATATTCCCGAAAGTTGGTTCGACAATCATATTAGGCGCACTTAGAATGGTTGCAAGTCAAACAGCATACAGGGTAGGTCAAAAAATATAAAAATTGTACAAGAGTAAAGTACCCTCATTTCAAATAATTCAGCAAAATGTTATTAAGACAAGTTGTCTGGAATTAAAAGTTATGCCTAAATACCAAGACATGGCCTCCTAAAAAAACATATTTTTTTGAAAAACATTAATAATATAAAAAAAATTGTTTTAATATTCACCTTAAACAATTTCATAAACCAATGAAAATTAAATCAATTTTGCATAACTTTCTTCAAATTCAAGCATATTTGTAAAATTAACTTAGATTTTTATTTTTTTTAGGGAATCACAAACTTCATGTTTGTTGCAACGACATTAAATAAAAATTTAAAATTTCGCAAAAATTCTTCTAAACATTAGTAATGATATATGTATATTAAAAAACTCTCATTTAAGATGCAAAATTTTTATTTCAAATGTTTATTAAGAAAGTGTGGAAATTAATTGACGAAAAATTTTTTTCTTAGGAGGCTATGTTTTGGTACATAGGCATAGCTTTTAATTCTAAACAACTTTTCTTAATAACCATTTGCTGAATTTTTTTAAATAAGGGTAGGTACTTCACTCTTGTAGAATTTTTATATTTTTTTACCTACCCTATATGCTGTTTAACTTGCAACCATTCGAAGTGCACCTAATATGATTATTGAACATGCATCAACTTTCGGCAATATCTGTATTTTGGTTGTGCAATTAACAAAAAAAAAGTCCCATATGTTGCACACTTAAATGACCACACTGTATATTAGTATGGAGGGTGATAGAAGATGGCATTTTCCATTTTTTACTTTGTAACTTTGGACACCAAAGGTCTTCCACAATGCTATTTGAAACTGAAAAACTTCAACCTTATACTTTAATTTCTAAAAAGTGGTTGTAACCACCATTTATGATGTCACTGAATTGTAAATACCACCATATGTGAAAAACGTGCATTGAAGTTGACACGTACACTATGGGACAAATGAATTACTTCCATACCATAGGTTAGAAATTTGTCACCACTGATTCACCTGCAATAAATAAAGAAGAATGTTTTTGGGGCATATATTGGGTAAAGGTGTAAAGGATAATCAATTGAAAAAAAAAAATCATTTCAGCCGGGATTCGAACCCGGGACTCCTACTGTAGCCGTAGGCACTTAACCAACTAGGCTGTCGGAGCATACGGGTTCCATCGGCTAGGTGCAATTTATTTCATTTTATTATTAGCGTTGACTGAAATATTTAATTTCGTTATTAGTAAGTAGTGGGGAGATGTAGGAGACTTCGGCACCTTCTAGAGGGTTAGAGGGTGGAGGGTAATCATTCACTACTGGTGGTTATGTGAATTTCCTATTTGTTCTTCTACCAACAAAATTCTACATATAGCGAATTAATTCAAGTCTCGAACGTGGACATTCTATAACCTACCATGTCAAACCAAGGATATTAAAAAAGAAATTTGTTAACTTTTATGTTATATTACTATTATCCTTGTTATTTTAAGGTAACCTTAAATGGGTTGGAGATCTTAGGCATACAATTTAGACTGACTGTGTTGCCAAATGTACCCTATTCTTAAATCACTGACGTCAGATAGACAGTGTGGTCATTGAAGTGTGCAATATATGGGATTTTTTTATTAATTGCATAAGCAAAATACATTCATTGCCGAAAGTTGATGCATATTCAATAATCGTATTAGGTGCACTTAGAATGGTTGCAAGTTAAACAGCATACAGGGTAGGTCAAAAAATTTAAAATTGCATATGAGTAACGTCCCCTTATTTCAAAAATTTTTGCAAAAAGTTATTATAAGAAAAGTTGTTTAGAATTAAAAGCTATGCCTAAATATCAAAACGTAGTCTCCTAAGAGAAAACTTTTTATCAATTAATTTCCACAGTTTCTTAATAAACTAAACACGTTGCACCTTAAATGAGAGTTTTTTTAATATACCTACACATTATCATTACTAGTGTTTTACCTTGCTCAGGAGAATTCCCCTAAAAAAATATAAATCTAAGTTAATTTTACAAATATGAAAGTTATGCGAAATTGATATAATTTTGATTGATTGATGAAATTTATTAAGGTGAATATTAAAACAATTTTTTTAGGATATTATTAATGTTTTTCCAAAAAAATATATTTATTTTTATTAGAAGACCATGGTATTTAGGCATCGCTTTTAATTCTAGACAACTTTTCTTAATACCATTTTGCTCAATTTTCCGAAATAAGATTACTTTACTTTTGTACAATTTTTATATTCTTTGACCTACCCTGTATGCTGTTTAACTTGCAACCATTCTAAGTGCGCCTGATATGATTATCGAACACGCACCAACTTTCGGGAATATTTGTATTTTCGTTGTGCAATTAACAAAAAAAAAAATCCCATATGTTGCACACTTAAATGTCCACGCACTGTATGTTCAAACAATAAAACCGCAAAATCTTTTAATCTAAAGCGAAATTTAAGCGATTTCGGTACTCATCTGAAATAAAAGTACAACTTCAAGCTACTTTTAAAGAGTCAAGTGCTTTATTCACATTATCCTACTATTGTATAAGTTCACCGATAAGAGGGCAATAAATTGTTCTCATCTTTCTTCGGATACAAGCAGCCTTAAAAATAACGAACTAATTAGACGATTTTCCACATAAAACTTTGTGAAAATATAATGTAGCATATCTGTAATGCAATCGCCATTCTTTATTTCCCCCAAAACTACCGAAATGTTGCCCCTCGCTGCAGTAAAAAAATATACGATTTTTTGCTCCAGGATAAAACGAAGTTTACTTTTTCGCTTTATTGTACCCTTTATCCGGTTTTCCTCAGCTAATTCGTGCCATTTTTTGCAGTGGCCCTGGCAGAGAAGGAGGATTCCAGCGATGAGGTGAGTTTTTATTACTCAGCAACCATCGGTGGCTCGTCAAAGAAGGATCAGAGAAGAATTAAGAAGACCAAAAAATATTGTCCTAATATGAAAATGTGTTATCCCAGGGACTCTTTAAAATAAGGAGACCCAGCATGTCACATAGGAAAAGTGAAGCCTTGTTTTCTGTACATCTCCAAGGAGACCACATAAGTGGGCTGGTACAAGGTTATGTTATATATGTCAGTGTCCAACTGCCATCAAGTTTTATGTGACATGCCAGTGCCATAGATTCCAAAGGAGGCAAAATATTTCCCATCATAATTCACAATTTTTAAGTTTTCAAACTTCCAGATAGTCAGTTAAAGGTAATGCGGCCGCCTGTAGTAGTCCCAATAATTGCAACCAGCTTTTTCTTGTCTCACCTTTAGTAATAGTGCAATTCCCATTACGTGGGCATTACGTATAAGTAAGTAGTTCAAAACAAAAATGGTATTTCCTGAATATTAAATTATTAAGCAGGTAGCTTCAGTCAGGTCTTTCTTTAAACAGTTTTTATCTACAACTATAAGTTCATTTTACGTTTGTGAGGTACCTTGGGAGAGAAATAAAATTACAAAAATGAGCACCGAGAAAAACTACATGATTAGAACTAAGTACAAGACCTAATCTTATTAGTCCATCCCGAAATCTGTGAAAGTTCTTTGGGTGGATACATTCAACAAGGGAAGAAAGTTCAAGTACGTACCTATTATACCTACATATTACAAATGGTTTGAGGAACCTGGTAACAAGGTGCAATAGCGACAAATTCTCAAATAGCAAAATCAGCACTGACTTACCTTACTTAAATTCCTGGAAATAATTGCAGGAAGCCAAATTCAAATATACGTAATATAAATTTGATCCATTCATGATTGTCGGCATGGGTCCCGACGTGAACGTTTGTTTTAAGTGCGCTGACAATTTTATAGTTAAAACAAAGTCTGTTCAATGTGCCTATTGTGATAATGTGTTTCACCTACACCGTGCATCTATTAAAGACTCCTGGCAAAAAATTATCGTCGAAAGCAACAACGTTTTTTGGTTTTGCGATGAATGCAAAAGCAAATGGAAGGAAAAAATTAACGCCGGGGATGAAGAAACAACTAATGCGGACATAAAAATATTTAAACGTGAGATAACTTGCCTGGAGCGTGAAAAATCAATGTTGGAAAAGTTGCTGATGGAAATGGAGTATACCAACAATTTGCAAAAAACCTTAATAAATGGATCTGCAAATCATCGAGGAACAGCGCAAGACTCATCCATGAAAATCCAACAACTATCTTTTAGTGATGCTGTAAAAAAAAACGAAAACCACCCTTAACTCTGTTGGTTACAGCACGGGACAATGACCAAAATGCCGGAAAGTTGCTAAAAAAACTAATCCCGGTGATATAAATGTGTGTATTCAATCATCAAGAAAAATCCGAGGAGGCGTTGCCATCGATTGTGATAATGTGGAATCTATGAATAATTTAAAAAAACACTTATCCTCCAATATGGGAACCAAATACACTATCAGTGAAGCGAAAAAATTAAATCCCAGGTTAGTTATAAAAAATGTAGGGTTGGATGATCATTCCACTTTCGACACTGCTTGTCCGGTTTTTGAACATCATTTCTCTATTTTAAAATCAAAAATAAATTATGACTCGAAATAATACTGCTGTGAGTAACCTCGCGAAAATCGGCCAAGTAAATACAAGATCACTCTTGCCTTCTTTTAGCGAGTTTTCTGATATGGTGATTGATAATAGTTTTGATATTATGGCAGTGACAGAAACTTGGCTCTTGCAAACTGTGCCGAGCAGTGCTGTATCGATGTCTGATTATACCTTTTATCGCAGTGATAGAGTGGGGCGAGGGGGAGGCATTGGTGTTTATATAAAACCACATATAAAGTGTGAGCATTTTAATATAAATAAAATTAATATTGGTGAAATGTCTTCAGATCTAGAGCATATGTAGTTGAGGTTGTCTTTTGGCAGATTGACATTAATCTTAGGGATTGTTTATCGGCCTCCAAAGGGAAACATGAATGCGGCTCTGGCCAGTTTTGAAAATGCTCTTTCGGTCGTCTCAGCTCACAGTGATTTGATTCTCGTATTGGGCGACTTCAATGTTGATTTTTTTAACCCCAATAATAAAATATTGCAATGTCTTCACTCATATAATTTGGAACAAGTGTTAGGCGAAGCCACGCGAATCGTGCAACACTCGCAAACACTACTAGATCCTATACTTTGTAATTGTCCTGAGCGTTGCTCTGATGTGAAAACTTTGAATGCAGAATTATTCTCTGACCATAGAATGGTGAGTTGCAGTTTTGACTTGCAGGTGTGCAAACCCCTGAAAGGTACAAAAACCTATAGATGTTTTCGAAATTTCGACATGGATTCTTTTAATAAAGATTTGTGTAATGCTCCATGGTCAGATATTTTCTATATCAACGATATTGATGAAAAGGTTGACTTCTTGACAAAGTGGATAACTCATTTGTTTGATTGTCATGCGCCTCTTAAAACTTCGCTAATCAGCAAACCGAAAGCACCTTGGCTAACTGATAATCTACGGTACATCTTTAAATTGAGGAATAAGGCATTGTCAGTTTATAAAAAATCACAGACAAATGAATCCTGGGAGCATTACAAATACCTCAGAAATTATGCCAAGGCCTCTCACAGAAGGGAAAAAGCTGCATACCTCAAGTACCTTCTCTCACAAAAAGATACCAAAACTTTGTACAAATCTCTTAAGTCGCTTAATATTCAGCCTTCCACCAACTGTGAAATTCCCCACCACTTGCAAAATCCGAGTGATACAAATAACTATTTTTTATCTGTTTTCCAAAACAACGATACACCTTGTCTCGATAAAATTCAATTTTATACAAATAATGGCAATTTTATACAAATAATGGCAAGAAGTCGTTTAAGATCGAATTTGCAACCGTAGATAAAATAGTTGAAGTAATAAATAAAATAAAATCGAATTCGAAGGGTTGCGACGGTATAAGCTTAGACATGATCCGCTACTGTTTACCTGTTATCGCTCCGCATGTAACTCATCTGTTAAACTGTTGTATTGAACACAGTTACTTTCCAACTACTTGGAGGGTGGCTGTTGTTACTCCGCTACCTAAGATTGAGAACCCGAAAGCTTATTCCGATCTGCGTCCTATTAGCTTGCTACCGATTTTTTCTAAAGTTCTTGAGAAAATAGTATCTGAACAACTTGTGAAATTCTTGGAGGTAAATAAATTATTTCCAGAGAATCAATCAGGATTTAGGAAAGCCCATAGCTGCGTTTCGTCTCTGGCAAATTTGAGTGATAACATTCTAAGAGGTATCGACAACGATGAAGCCACTGCTTTGGTTCTCTTGGATTTTAGTAAGGCATTCGATACTATAAGTCATAATTTGCTGCTTGCTAAATGTAAATATATCGGTTTTGATAATTCTGCATTAAAATTCATATCTAATTACTTAAAAAGGATCGGTTTCAGCAGGTTAGTATCGGAAACAACGTCTCTGAACGATCACTTATTACGTCGGGTGTCCCACAGGGTTCTGTGCTGGGGCCTACGCTTTTCCTCGTTTATACTTTCGACCTAATGAATGTTGTTACTCGATCAAATACTCAGGCTTTTGCCGATGATACGCAAGTTTACTTGAATTTTCACCCCAAAAATTATCTGGTAGCACAGAAAACTTTGAGTGAGGATCTGCTATGTATAAATAAATATGCTATAAGTCACAATTTGCATTTGAATCCGACAAAATCTAAACTAATTATATTTTCAAAAAAGAAGCATAGAGAATTTCTGAAATTAAATATGCGAGTTCAAATAGATGGTTCGGATGTGACTGTTGTGCCGACTGCGAGGATTCTTGGTTTGACATTTGATGAGGGACTTCGATTCGTGGATCATGTTGTTGGGTTGACCAAGGGATGCTACTTGAGACTAAAATTGCTATACGCAAGTAGGAGCTTATTGGATATGAATACAAGAAAGCTTCTCTGTGAAAGCTTAATTCTTTCAAAAATTCATTATGGGGATATTGTATATGTACCGTGTTTGGATAGTGCGACACTGAACAGATTACAAAGAATACAAAACACATGCTGCAGGCTAATTACAAACCTAAGAAAATATGATCATATATCTCCATCCTTCAAAGAATTAAAATGGTTGGATGTTAGGGGCAATTTTGCGCTACATATGCTCACTTTTATTGCTAACATTATTAAAGCCTCTTCTCCTCCTTACTTAGTAAGAAAACTTGTGCCACGCGCTGCAATACATAGCGTAAATGTTCGTCAGACAAATTTATTTACAATGCCTGCCCACCGCACATCATTCTTTCAGAGGTCTTTTTCTTTTAACGCTGTTCACCTGTATAATTCCTTAGATACAACTTTGAGGAACGAAATTGGCAACAGAGTTTTTAGCGGAAAGGTAAAGAGGTTGTTGCTTTCTAGATGATGGTGCTTTTTATATGTCACTGGACACTGTTTTCGTCGTTGGCTATAACTTTATTATATCGTTTGATACGCCGTAGTTTAATAAAATTTATAGGGGTAGATATAGGTTAGATATAGGTTAGGGTTAGGTAAACGTTAAGTATGACTGGCACTTGTTGCCAGACTTCGCCTTTGTACAGGATACCTACATGTTTTGTACTGTATTCTTGCAATAAAGTCCTATTATTATTATTATTATTATTATTATTATTATCGACTTAGCCAAAAGGCATTCGCACTCCCTCTACGGGGAACATTCACTCAGATCCCGGGCATCCCGGATACCAAAAGGATCTGGCTCGGACGAGACCCTTGCCATGTTATCGGGCCCTAGGTGACATTGATGTTCTTGGACGATCCTGCATTCCCCATGAATTTCCTGACGGTTCGGGCTGTCGCAAGTAGTACCGCTTTCTGCATGGACCTGTAAAGACTATCAGTTAGATTCAGCTCCTTGATGTTTCTCAGCAAACTTTTTGGTATAACACCAGTTGTTGACATGATGATTGGAATCGTCTGGACGTTCTCCATTTCCAATTGCCTTCTAATTCGTTCTTCTAAGTCTCTGTACTTCGCGATCTTCTCGACTTGCTTCACACGCAGGTTGTTGTTGTTCGGGATGGCCACATCAATCAGAGTTGTCTTCCTAGAAATTTTATCAACTATTATAAGGTCCGGTCTGTTATGGGCAACTCGTTGATCAGTCAGAACTGTACGATCCCAGTACATCTTGTAGTTGCTGTTCTCAAGAACAGGCTCAGGTGTGTAGTTGTAATATGGGACCCTTTCTGTCTGCACAAGCAGCAGCTTTTCCGCCAGTTCCCGGTGCAAGATCTTGGCAACCGAATCGTGTCGTTCCTTATATTCCGTTGATGCGAACATCTGACATCCTCCTGTTATGTGCTGGATTGTTTCTGAAGTTGGGCACCCGTATCTGCATCTGTCATCCACTACCAATGCATCTCCTACAATGAATTTTAGGTAGTTGCGAGTTGGTATAACCTGATCTTGTATGGCCAGTAGGAAGCCTTCCGTCTCGGGGAACATTCGTCCCGAGGTCAGCCAATAGTTCGACGCTAACTTGTCGACATGTTCCTGGTTAACCTCATTAGGATGTCTCCCGTGCAGCGGCTTCCCCAACCACCTCTGTAGTTTATCGTTGTCGGTTCGGTGGTGATTTTGACGCTCGTGTTCCGTCAGACGTAGCGGTGTTGAGACGTCTGCTCCGCATATAGCCCTATGTAGTGTGGAGCTGTTGGCCTGCCTGTAGAAATAATTACGCAGATTTAATATTTGTTGGTCCAATTGCTTGCTGAGATCTGCCAATCCTCTTCCTCCTAGTTGACGTGGCAGAGTTGTTCTTTCTACGGAGCTACGGGGATGATGTTTATGAGCTTTTGTCAGTAGTGTCCTAACTTTTCGTTGCAGGTTGTTGATGTCCGTGTTGGTCCAATTCACTATTCCGAACGAATAGCTGAGTACAGAGCACGCATACGTGTTCAGGGCCTTAAACAAATTCCTGCTGTTAAGATCAGTTCGCACTACTTGTCTTACTCTCTTGATGAATTCATTCGTTAAATCAGTCTTCATTGTTCGATGGTCTATCCTTTGAGCTTGTTTCATCCCGAGATACTTGTATGTATCTCCCTTGCTCATTGCTTCGATCTCCTGGCCATCCTGCATCTCGTGTGCGCTTTGTTCGAGCTTTCCCCGGATGATATTAAGGGTGCGGCACTTGTCCAGTCCAAACAGCATTCCGATGTCCCTGGAGAACTCCTCTACAATTTTAAGCATTTGCGTTAGTTGGTTTTTGGTTGCGGCGATCAGTTTTAAATCATCCATATATAATAGGTGATTCAACTTGATCGCTTCTGCGTTGTTGCTTTTGATAGCGAAGCCATATTTTGTAGAGTTCAACCGATGTGATAGAGGGTTCATCGCCATGCAGAACCACAGTGGACTGAGTGAATCTCCTTGGAAAATCCCTCTTCGGATGTTGATTGTGTCGGTCTCGATGTTACTGTCTGCGGTTCTGAGTTGTATCTTAGTGCGCCAGGTTGTCATAACGTGTTCTAAAAAGGAAACTGTATGATGATCTATTTTATACAGCTTTAAGATACCTGTGAGCCAGTCGTGAGGTACGGAATCAAATGCTTTTTTGTAGTCCACATAAGCCATGTGGAGGTTTCGTTGCTTGGAATGAGCCTGGTTGCAGATGACAGAGTCTATGATGAGTTGCTCTTTGCATCCCATTGCGCCCTTCGAGCAGCCCTTCTGCTGCATTGCAATGATGTTGTTCCGCTCGTAGTGAGCATATATTCGCTGCGTAAGGCAAGATGTGATTATCTTGTAAAGCGTAGGCAAGCAGGTTATTGGGCGGTACTTGGCAGGGTTATCCGTATTCCGCTGGTCTTTTGGTAACAGGTAAGTTGCACCCTGTGTAAGAAACAATGGCATTTTCAGAGGATCGAGCAAGACTTCATTAATTAAGGTAGTTATTTGTTCATGCGTGCACCACAACTTCTTAATCCAATAATTTTGGAGATGATCTGGACCTGGTGCCTTCCAGTTGTGGGAATTCTTGATGACATCGGAGACCTCAGCGGTTGTGAATTGCTCGTGTTGCATCTGGCTATAGTTCCGGCCCATCTCGCGTTCTTCGCTGATCCAGCTTGCACTGACATTGTATGGACCTGGTGTGGCAAGTTGATTTCTCCAGAAACCGTCGACCTGTTCTCTGCTAGGGTAACTCGCATTTGTGGCATCGGCGCTAGAATTAAAAGCACGGTAGAAACCCTTTTCTGATCGTTCAAAGAGTTTATTGTCTCGTTTCCTGTTGTTACTAGCCTTGTATCTCCTCAGACGCCCTGCGAAAACAGAAAGTTTTTGTTTTAATGTGTCAAGACATTGTTGAGCAGTGATGTTCGCGGGGTCATGCCGAGAATGCATTTGGGTGCGGCTCATTACTGCCTGCACCGCCCTCTGGATCCTTCTAGTTCTAACTCCTCTGATATATTCCGTCACTTGTCCTATGTCTTTACGGAGACTCTCGATCTTCCGATTTAGTCGCATTTCCCATTGAGCCATTCGTGGTTCTGGTCTTGCACGATTCAACTCTTGGGCCGTTCGGATCTTGGCACCCATTACAGTGATGACTGCCGTTGCGGCACAGTAGATTAACATGTGCATACGTTCTAATGTTGGTGTCACTGAAACATAGCTTGGTAAAATTCTTGTGTTCATAAGATCGAGCACGATCGCAAGTTTCCTGGAAGAATTTAATCTTGGTAGCGGTGGCCTGCTAAGTGGGTCTGTGCCTTCGTATCGCAATACTGCCTGTCTCATATGTGTGTCCAAGCCTTCAAAATGTTCTTCGTTAACCCGTTCCAGACTCTCGGTTGTTGGTTCTACCGTTTCGGCTTCTAGTTGTTGTCCAGGCTCTTGAAGTTCCCCATTGTTGTTGTTGTCATCTATGTCTATGTGTTCGCCGTGGATCTCTAGCTCAACTTCCCGTTTGATAGCGTTAAGTCGCGTTTCTGGAATTCGGTTATTTCTTAGAATAGTTCGATACTGATCTGACACTCTTTGTTCAGACACTTGCATGTGTGGAAACTCCCTGCAGAACTCGGCATGCAGTTGTTGTCGGTAGCCGATAATCTCTTGTCCTAAGTTTGTCACCCTGTAGAAAATACGCATAATCGATTCATTCATGGACACAGTCCATTTCATGCGTCGTCGTTGTAATCCCGCCTCTGTGAACGCTGGCTGAAGTTCCCGCGCAGCACCTTCGGTGGGTGGAACCCTAGTTCTCGTTTGGCTCCCATGTTGTAGATGTTCGTGTTGTTGTTGGGCTGTAGCTGTTTGTGCAACAGGGGCCCGCCTCATCAGCGCCCTGTCACCGACGTCCCGCTCGCTGTCATGCCCAGCGCCGGCTCCAGACATGCCCTGGCGATCCCCAGGCAGCGGCCCTATGACAATCATCCTATCATTCTCCATTCCATAGTTTTCTCCCGTAACGTGGGAGTGACGGCCCTCGGTCGCCTTTTACGACTCGCGGAGCCACGATAGGAGTATTCTAACCCGCTACCCATACGGGTCAACTAGGATAACGCGGGATCGTTACTCCCGAGGATCTGCCCCTGTCACCGGCCAAACCCCTCCTTGCGTTAACTGGGAAACACGGGATCGTTACACCCGAGGATCTGCCCCTCTCACAGGCTAGACCCATCCCTGTGTAACTGGGAGTCGCGGGATTGTCACCCCCGAGGATCAGCCCCCGTCACCGGCTAGACCCCTCCCTGCGCAACTGGATATCGCGGGATTGTCACACCCGTAGGTCTGCCCCTGTCACAGGCCAAGCCTCTCCATGCGTAACTGGGAATCGCGGGATCGTTACACCCGTGAATCTGCCCCTCTCACAGGCCAGACTCATCCCTGCGTAACTGGGGAGCGCGGGATTGTCACACCCGTGGATCTGCCTCTCTCACAAGTCAGATCCCCCCTGCGTATTATTATTATTATTATTATTATTATTATTATCTCGACTTAGCCAAAAGGCATTCGCACTCCCTCTACGGGGAACATTCACTCAGATCCCGGGCATCCCGGATACCAAAAGGATCTGGCTCGGACGAGACCCTTGCCATGTTATCGGGCCCTAGGTGACATTGATGTTCTTGGACGATCCTGCATTCCCCATGAATTTCCTGACGGTTCGGGCTGTCGCAAGTAGTACCGCTTTCTGCATGGACCTGTAAAGACTATCAGTTAGATTCAGCTCCTTGATGTTTCTCAGCAAACTTTTTGGTATAACACCAGTTGTTGACATGATGATTGGAATCGTCTGGACGTTCTCCATTTCCCATTGCCTTCTAATTCGTTCTTCTAAGTCTCTGTACTTCGCGATCTTCTCGACTTGCTTCACACGCAGGTTGTTGTTGTTCGGGATGGCCACATCAATCAGAGTTGTCTTCCTAGAAATTTTATCAACTATTATAAGGTCCGGTCTGTTATGGGCAACTCGTTGATCAGTCAGAACTGTACGATCCCAGTACATCTTGTAGTTGCTGTTCTCAAGAACAGGCTCAGGTGTGTAGTTGTAATATGGGACCCTTTCTGTCTGCACAAGCAGCAGCTTTTCCGCCAGTTCCCGGTGCAAGATCTTGGCAACCGAATCGTGTCGTTCCTTATATTCCGTTGATGCGAACATCTGACATCCTCCTGTTATGTGCTGGATTGTTTCTGAAGTTGGGCACCCGTATCTGCATCTGTCATCCACTACCGATGCATCTCCTACAATGAATTTTAGGTAGTTGCGAGTTGGTATAACCTGATCTTGTATGGCCAGTAGGAAGCCTTCCGTCTCGGGGAACATTCGTCCCGAGGTCAGCCAATAGTTCGACGCTAACTTGTCGACATGTTCCTGGTTAACCTCATTAGGATGTCTCCCGTGCAGCGGCTTCCCCAACCACCTCTGTAGTTTATCGTTGTCGGTTCGGTGGTGATTTTGACGCTCGTGTTCCGTCAGACGTAGCGGTGTTGAGACGTCTGCTCCGCATATAGCCCTATGTAGTGTGGAGCTGTTGGCCTGCCTGTAGAAATAATTACGCAGATTTAATATTTGTTGGTCCAATTGCTTGCTGAGATCTGCCAATCCTCTTCCTCCTAGTTGACGTGGCAGAGTTGTTCTTTCTACGGCGCTACGGGGATGATGTTTATGAGCTTTTGTCAGTAGTGTCCTAACTTTTCGTTGCAGGTTGTTGATGTCCGTGTTGGTCCAATTCACTATTCCGAACGAATAGCTGAGTACAGAGCACGCATACGTGTTCAGGGCCTTAAACAAATTCCTGCTGTTAAGATCAGTTCGCACTACTTGTCTTACTCTCTTGATGAATTCATTCGTTAAATCAGTCTTCATTGTTCGATGGTCTATCCTTTGAGCTTGTTTCATCCCGAGATACTTGTATGTATCTCCCTTGCTCATTGCTTCGATCTCCTGGCCGTCCTGCATCTCGTGTGCGCTTTGTTCGAGCTTTCCCCGGATGATATTAAGGGTGCGGCACTTGTCCAGTCCAAACAGCATTCCGATGTCCCTGGAGAACTCCTCTACAATTTTAAGCATTTGCGTTAGTTGGTTTTTGGTTGCGGCGATCAGTTTTAAATCATCCATATATAATAGGTGATTCAACTTGATCGCTTCTGCGTTGTTGCTTTTGATAGCGAAGCCATATTTTGTAGAGTTCAACCGATGTAATAGAGGGTTCATCGCCATGCAGAATCACAGTGGACTGAGTGAATCTCCTTGGAAAATCCCTCTTCGGATGTTGATTGTGTCGGTCTCGATGTTACTGTCTGAGGTTCTGAGTTGTATCTTAGTGCGCCAGGTTGTCATAACGTGTTCTAAAAAGGAAACTGTATGATGATCTATTTTATACAGCTTTAAGATACCTGTGAGCCAGTCGTGAGGTACGGAATCAAATGCTTTTTTGTAGTCCACATAAGCCATGTGGAGGTTTCGTTGCTTGGAATGAGCCTGGTTGCAGATGACAGAGTCTATGATGAGTTGCTCTTTGCATCCCATTGCGCCCTTCGAGCAGCCCTTCTGCTGCATTGCAATTATGTTGTTCCGCTCGCAGTGAGCATATATTCGCTGCGTAAGGCAAGATGTGATTATCTTGTAAAGCGTAGGCAAGCAGGTTATTGGGCGGTACTTGGCAGGGTTATCCGTATTCCGCTGGTCTTTTGGTAACAGGTAAGTTGCACCCTGTGTAAGAAACAATGGCATTTTCAGAGGATCGAGCAAGACTTCATTAATTAAGGTAGTTATTTGTTCATGCGTGCACCACAACTTCTTAATCCAATAATTTTGGAGATGATCTGGACCTGGTGCCTTCCAGTTGTGGGAATTCTTGATGACATCGGAGACCTCAGCGGTTGTGAATTGCTCGTGTTGCATCTGGCTATAGTTCCGGCCCATCTCGCGTTCTTCGCTGATCCAGCTTGCACTGACATTGTATGGACCTGGTGTGGCAAGTTGATTTCTCCAGAAACCGTCGACCTGTTCTCTGCTAGGGTAACTCGCATTTGTGGCATCGGCGCTAGAATTAAAAGCACGGTAGAAACCCTTTTCTGATCGTTCAAAGAGTTTATTGTCTCGTTTCCTGTTGTTACTAGCCTTGTATCTCCTCAGACGCCCTGCGAAAACAGAAAGTTTTTGTTTTAATGTGTCAAGACATTGTTGAGCAGTGATGTTCGCGGGGTCATGCCGAGAATGCATTTGGGTGCGGCTCATTACTGCCTGCACCGCCCTCTGGATCCTTCTAGTTCTAACTCCTCTGATATATTCCGTCACTTGTCCTATGTCTTTACGGAGACTCTCGATCTTCCGATTTAGTCGCATTTCGTCCCGCTCGCTGTCATGCCCAGCGCCGGCTCCAGACATGCCCTGGCGATCCCCAGGCAGCGGCCCTATGACAATCATCCTATCATTCTCCATTCCATAGTTTTCTCCCGTAACGTGGGAGTGACGGCCCTCGGTCGCCTTTTACGACTCGCGGAGCCACGATAGGAGTATTCTAACCCGCTACCCATACGGGTCAACTAGGATAACGCGGGATCGTTACTCCCGAGGATCTGCCCCTGTCACCGGCCAAACCCCTCCTTGCGTTAACTGGGAAACACGGGATCGTTACACCCGAGGATCTGCCCCTCTCACAGGCTAGACCCATCCCTGTGTAACTGGGAGTCGCGGGATTGTCACCCCCGAGGATCAGCCCCCGTCACCGGCTAGACCCCCCCCTGCGCAACTGGATATCGCGGGATTGTCACACCCGTAGGTCTGCCCCTGTCACAGGCCAAGCCTCTCCATGCGTAACTGGGAATCGCGGGATCGTTACACCCGTGAATCTGCCCCTCTCACAGGCCAGACTCATCCCTGCGTAACTGGGGAGCGCGGGATTGTCACACCCGTGGATCTGCCTCTCTCACAAGTCAGATCCCCCCTGCGTATTTATTATTATTATTATCTCGACTTAGCCAAAAGGCATTCGCACTCCCTCTACGGGGAACATTCACTCAGATCCCGGGTATCCCGGATACCAAAAGGATCTGGCTCGGACGAGACCCTTGCCATGTTATCGGGCCTTAGGTGACATTGATGTTGTTGGATGATCCTGCATTCCCCATGAATTTCCTGACGATTCGGGCTGTCGCAAGTAGTACCGCTTTCTGCATGGACCTGTAAAGACTATCAGTTAGACCCAGCTCCTTGATGTTTCTCAGCAAACTTTTTGGTATAACACCAGTTGTTGACATGATGATTGGAATCGTCTGGATGTTCTCCATTTCCCATTGCCTTCTAATTCGTTCTTCTAAATCTCTGTACTTCGCGATCTTCTCGACTTGCTTCACACGCAGGTTGTTGTTGTTCGGAATGGCCACATCAATCAGAGTTGTCTGCCTAGAAATTTTATCAACTATTATAAGGTCCGGTCTGTTATGGGCAACTCGCTGATCTGTCAGAACTGTACGATCCCAGTACATCTTGTAGTTGCTGTTCTCAAGAACAGGCTCAGGTGTGTAGTTGTAATATTTGACCCTCTCTGCCTGCACAAGCAGCAGCTTTTCCGCCAGTTCCTGGTGCAAGATCTTGGCAACCGAATCGTGTCGTTCCTTATATTCCGTTGATGCGAACATCTGACATCCTCCTGTTATGTGCTGGATTGTTTCTGAAGTTGGGCACCCGTATCTGCATCTGTCATCCACTACCGATGCATCTCCTACAATGAATTTTAGGTAGTTGCGAGTTGGTATAACCTGATCTTGTATGGCCAGTAGGAAGCCTTCCGTCTCGGGGAACATTCGTCCCGAGGTCAGCCAATAGTTCGACGCTAACTTGTCGACATGTTCCTGGTTAACCTCATTAGGATGCCTCCCGTGCAGCGGCTTCCCCAACCACCTCTCTAGTTTATCGTTGTCGGTTCGGTGGTAATTTTGACGCTCGTGTTCCGTCAGACGTAGCGGTGTTGAGACGTCTGCTCCGCATATAGCCCTATGTAGTGTGGAGCTGTTGGCCTGCCTGTAGAAATAATTACGCAGATTTAATATTTGTTGGTCCAATTGCTTGCTGAGATCTGCCAATCCTCTTCCTCCTAGTTGACGTGGCAGAGTTGTTCTTTCTACGGCGCTACGGGGATGATGTTTATGAGCTTTTGTCAGTAGTGTCCTAACTTTTCGTTGCAGGTTGTTGATGTCCGTGTTGGTCCAATTCACTATTCCGAACGAATAGCTGAGTACAGAGCACGCATACGTGTTCAGGGCCTTAAACAAATTCCTGCTGTTAAGATCAGTTCGCACTACTTGTCTTACTCTCTTGATGAATTCATTCGTTAAATCAGTCTTCATTGTTATTATTATTATTATTATTATTATTATTATTATTATTTGGCACTTGCCATATTCTGTGTTTGTTGACAGAACATTGTCAAGTCTAATTTTTAGAAATCGTATTAATTTTTACTAACAATCAAAGTACCTGTTATATCCATAGATTCTCCAATAAAATGACATAGTTGGCATCATTGAGACCATTAGAATGGGGAAAGAAACGGCCTCACTTGGAAAGTATAATGCTGGGTCCCCTTACTTTAAAGGGTCCCTGTGTTATCCCACAAAAACCAATTAATTATAAAGATATTTATTCTAGTGGAATTATAAACTTACAAATTAATTGAAGGTTAGGTATTTATGAGTAAGTGTAGAGTCTGTTTTAAATGTTCTCCAAAGCTATATCTAAATAAATTTACCGATGCCATCGAATTAATAAATACGAGTAGTATGGAAGTCGAACAAGGGACAAATTCACTGCGTTTAGAGAGGGATAAGTTTAAGACAATATGATTTATGGCAAGGGATGCGAATTTGATGGAAACGCTTTCCAACAGCATGTTGAATATAAGCACAATTAGATAACTGCACAACAGTTTTATAGTGAGCTTATCACTTAATGTACACGTCCACAGCTAAAATCGAAAACTGTAGCTCGGTGGAAAACCAAAATGACTCCAAAACACCATGAAGTCCAACTTCTTATAATGTGTATCTTATATTATTTAAACTAAACACTGACATAAAACTATCATATAGGTATATCGTATCTTAAAGAAAGCGCCCTAATGGCCGCTGTCAAATGTTAGATGTTGGCTAATCTACGACTTGGGAAGTCTATTTCACAGGTATTGTCAATGAGCTTTCTGTTGTGGAACTATATTTTTTGTGATACTAATCAATTCGATTATTTCGGTGGCTTTCAAGACCATGTTTAAAGTATCTGTCTAAAATGTGCTATGTTTTAAGTTTTATAGACCATAGAGTTTCAGTTGTTAAGATCACCAAATATAGAATATTTAGAGGCCACAACAGTTTAAAAAAATCTCCATAGTAATTAGCGTCTTCTTTGTTCCTGCCACCATTTTGCACAAAATACAAGGCGCCGACAAAATAGTCTGGTTTGTCTTATCCCCGTTTTCCCTCTTACCTAATGTTTCTGTTTAGGCTGAGCTCGGCACCAACAAAAAGGGCATAATCCCACCCTTTTTAATTACCGAAAGTTACGAGTAACCACTTACGCCGAGAAACCCAGTGTGGGTGCCTTTAGGATGGACCCTTTTGGGCAACTGGGCTCGGGTGCTTTTACACGTTTCACGTTAATTCGTTTTCCCCCAAAAACGTTTTCAGTGTGGATGCGAAGGAAGCGCAAGGTGTCTTATGAGATTGTGAGGCGGGAAAACTATGATTTATGTTGGAGTCTACAGCGTATATTTAAACATGTTTAGGATATTACTTTATTTTTAACTTCTACAGGGTGATTCAGTCATGTTGTAAAAAAATGTAACCACACAGTGGGGGAGGACTGCTAAGTCTAAAACATGGGGCAAATCAACCTTAGTACTCGAGCAACTCATCGCTCCTATATCCTATGTTGCCGCTTGTGCCCACCGCGTAGTTACGGCGTAGGTACCTAATAACGATCCCACTTGCCACCGTCAGCTATTCGGGCGAACGTGGCGCCCAGTGCCGAATCAAAGATAGAGGGAAGGTCATGGCTTTTCTCTACGCTCCGCGTTGTGGATACCATACGTCGTAGTCTTGCTCGTGCTCCCACATACCTTGGTGTACGACAGCGCAGGTAGAATCAGCCAAGCTACACGAAAAATCGCCACCGGTACAATCTGTGGAAATATCAAATCATAAATTATTACCGTATCGTAACAGATGTGTACGCGCTGAGGGATGCTAAGTTCTGACGCTCACGAACAGAATTAACTTGTTTGTGTAGTCTCTGTAGTCAAGTTGTAATTTTTGTCATATAATGCCCTGTAGATCATTAAGTATTAGAGACACAAAAAATTTTTATTCAGCGTGAGGAATTTTTGTCATATAAGTGATGGGCTATGCGCTGTAACTCATTATGTATTAGAGATTAAAGAAAATTATAAGGAAAAGTTGTCATACTTTGATCCCCTACAACTTTTATTAGGGTCATCATTTTGCTCAAAAACATCACCCATATTGTTTAGGAAACACCCTACAGCTCAATTCGTACCAGGAGTTCGAGTGTGATCTTTTGGTTAGACACTCAGAAGGCCGTCACCAAGCAACCCTGAAAAATCATCTTGTTTGATTTTTTTTTGCAAAACTGACATCTTTATTGGGCTAATTGCCGAACTCTACAAAATATTACCGAGAATATTTAGACCGTTAGATACCTAGTGATAGATTTAGGTGCCCCATTTTCGCATACAAGCCTCAAAGAGGGTTGAAAAGTACATCGATGCTGAGTAGAATGAAGGGAAATTTAAAGTGGCCCCAGGCGACAACATGGAAAATTCGATTTCTTATATAATATATATTATAATATATAATATGTTAATTATGTATAATAATATGTTTTTTTTTTATGTTTTTCGGGCTAGTGACGATGTACATTTTCATACTTTCGATGGGCTTGTGTGGATGATTACGCCCTTATTTCAATCCTTTAGCCATCTGCAACACTCAAGCCTTTGGTTTTCCGAAGCCAGGTTCTATTAATTAATCATTTAGTGAACAGACACCTTTTATTTCTGTTAAGGAAAATATAATTTTCCATATGTTATCCCCAGGGGCCACTCGTAAATTTCCCCTCATTCTACTCAACATCGATGTACTTTACATTCCTCTTTGAGGATTGTATGCGAAAATGGGGCACCTAAATCTGTCCCTATATCAGACGGTCTAATTATCTTTGGAAACTAACGGTTCATTTGTTTATCCCTTCTACCTTAAATTCGAAAGTTTGAGCAAATAGCTAGGTTTGCTTTATACCCGTTTTCTTTTAACCCACGGCTATAGGGCAGGACCGGCGGCACGGACAAAAACGGCATAATCCCACCCTTTTTAATTGCCGAAAGTTATGATGAGCGGCTGTATTTATCCCGGGAAGAAACCGGAGTGGATGCCTTTAGGGGATAATGGGGGATGGATTCTTTTTGGGCTTTTTGCGAATTTCCTTTCTGCTAGAGTTGCTAGATTAAACAACTTTTTGCGTATATGAAATATAATTTGTAGGGGAAAACAAGGCAGGTTCTTTGATTTTACACGAGCATCAGAATTTATACAGTGGATGGATGTTTCAATCAAAACTTGCTTTTTAATGTCCGCTGGACAATAATATTTGACGTCAGATAGTGACAGATTTAGGTGCCCCATTTTCGCATACAAACCTCGAAGAGGCTTGAAAAGTACATCGATGTCGCCCTACTACAGCGCTTTATTTTAGTTGATTTCTGTATTTAAATAGCTACCAGGCAATGGCAGACACATGGTAATGACACAGTAATGCATTTTTTATCAATAATTAATATACTTTTTAATGATTTTTTATATTTATTTTTAGATGTTTTTACTTTTGTCTGCTTCTATTTAAAGATGTCGCCCACCATCCCTCTTCCTCTCGATTTTTTATTTTTTTTAATAGGAGATAACCACAGGCCATAACCACAAATGCAGCTGTATTTTCAGTATGTTTTTTTTCCATGGTATATACTGATCCAAATTAGTTTAAGTAGAAGTAGCTGGGTAATGTGTAGGCTATCGACTTTAACTTGCACAAGTAGTCACCCCAAGTCAACCAAGTGACTAGCCAAGTACCGCGTAGTGAGTAGCCGGCTTAAGGTAAGCACTAATAATTGTGGTGTAGTTATTATGTGGTCTTCCAATTAGTTTGAAAACAACACTGACTGACGGTTCCTGCTGTGGGATTTAATATTTAATAATAGGAACTTGGAACGGATTTCGTCTTATTTACAAAGCTACATCCAATTCAATTCCTGAAACAAAATTCTGCAGGGGACAAATTATCCAACAATTTATTGTTCCTAAGTTGACTAATGAACAAACTCCACTTACTTACTTAATAATTATTTCCGCCTTGTACGACATTTCCCATACTTCTTACTTTACAAACTTCTAAAACCACCAGATTGCTTTCCAATGTGTGACAAAGTGGTAGGTATTGTGTCGATTTAAACTTCCAAGGATGTTTAGTTCCCACCTTGGTTTCCTCTTTATGATAAACTTGAGAAGGGCAGTTTATTTACTATAGAAGTTTAATCCAATATACAGTGCCCGCCAAAAAGTCTGCACCATATGGGAAAAATTTTTAGTAAATAACTTACGGAAAATTTGTTTGCGGCATCAGGTTTTGCTTGCTCTAGAACCAAAATTGACATAATCAAATGTTGTGACGTAGTCTCTTTTATGTCAAATTTGACATTAATGATAAAAATGTCCGAAAAATGGGCTTACTTAACCGAATTTCGAAAAAAGTCATAAGAAAAATATGTTTCTTTCGCAATTTTATACTCCTATGCAAAATTTCAAGATCCTACTACGATTTTCATATTTTGCCCTTTGTTGGATATTATTGGACATAATATTTTAAATTTTCTAGATATTTCTGATCAGATCAGCATGACAGAAATATCTGTGTTTTTACAACCATTTACTATAGAAAGAAGTTTGTAAATCGAATTTATGTGTTTATCTGTAAAAATGAGATCAGTTTTGCACTAAGCGTGCTTCTTCAACAAGCCCTCATTTTATTTTTTTTTTTCAAAAAAAAAAAGGAAAAGAAGGATATTTAGACCGTAAACTAAATATTGTGCAGTATCTATTCAGTCAATGAGTGTTTTAAATTACATAGGATCGACTTTTATGGATTAACAAATACGGAAAAGGGCAACAAAGGGCAAAATATGAAAATCGTAGTAGGCTCTTGAAATTTTGCACAGGGGCATAAAATTACGAAAGAAACATATTTTTCTTATGACTTTTTCGAAATTCGGTTAAATAAGCATATTTTTCGGAATTTTTTTTTCAATAATGTCAAATTTGACATATAAAAAAGACTACGTCACAACATTTGATTATGTCAATTTTGGTTCTTGAGCAAGCAAAACCTGATGCCGCAAACAAATTTTCCGTAAGTTATTTACTAAAAATTGTTCCCATATGGTGCAGACATTTTGCCGGGCACTGTACATTACTCACATAAGTGTTACTAAAACATATAGTTTTACATATAGTGTACCAAATGGGTAGTAAAAGTGAAAACTCTATTAAATGATTTAGCGTTTTGCCATTTTGTTTTAATAATTTTATTATTTATTATCTTAATATAATTTGTTTTTAATAAAAACAATTCTTTCATATCACTATCACACTTATCATTTTACGAACTAAAATGCTAATTAACGCACGCAAGCGCACCTACATACAGGGTGATTCAGTTTTATTCTAGGACACTTCAACAGGTGATAGAAAAACATAAAATATACCTAACTATTTTCTATTTTGTGGTATAAATTTTTATCCATAGCTGCCTTATTTTCGAGATACAGCATGATTAAGTTCTCAAAAATTTTAAGCATTAGCCACGTGTCACAAACTATGACAAAACGAAGTTACATAATTTTTGTATGCACTTGAATAACTTTTTTATTTTAAGCAAGAAGTGCCTGTAGAATTTTTTTTGTATCTGTCACAGTTTCAAGGTAAATTTTATTTTTCAGACATAGAAAATTGTTTTGCCGAAGAATCACCTATAGAACTTTTTCAGTTTACTTTTGAAACACCCTGTATGTTATCAAATTGGTGATACCAACTAACCTGAGTCTCGCAACAACTCTTCTGCTTCCTGCAAATTAAAATGTGGTATTCATACTTTGGTATTAGAAAATATAACTTGAATACGTACCGGTGCCAAGCATTTATATTATTTGGGGAATAAATAAGCAGGCAATTTTCGATACTACAATCTACAACCATTTTATTGGAGCAATTGTATAAACTCCCCTAAACAATATTCTCCGACAATGAATTATTATATCTCCTTGTTCGATATTAACTTTTGAAATTTGCCTCCTGGATACTTCAGGCTCGGATGGCTAAATTTGATAACGCGGCACAACTTCCACCGAGGCTTGATTTCCATTTTATTAGATCTTTGAATAATAATTATTGAAAGTTTTGTCCGAAATAAACACGACGTAGCTACCTATTCATCAACAGATTTCAACATTAATCCATCTGTTATTACTAATGTGTGCAACTAATTTGTGTGCAAAGGTGGCCAACAACTGGGGGTAAGAGCAATGGCGTCCTACGGGTAGATAGACGACAGACGACTCAAGCATGAAAATTAAACGACCAAACTTTGAGTCCGCTTAATCATTTATCGCTTAACAGTTGCGTCGCAGTGCTTCATCACGAAGGTTTAAACTTGTTCGTCGGCGAAGCGCAAAATCAGGCACCTATCTCATAATTAATTGATTAATGCGGAGAGTCTGATGCGGGTAAATATTATAAATATCACCCACACCCAAGGGTGGCGCCCTTCCGCGACGGAGAATATGTTGAACATTTTTCTACATATCTCCGTGTACTTGAAGCATAGGCATAGGAAAATCTGTTGAAAAATACCGAGCTGTCAAGTATCAAACTGAAACACACTCTGTAGTGTCACATTTGTGTTCAAGATAAAATATGGCCCTTTGTGTTTATATTTTTAAATCATTAAGGCCATTTTTACACATAAATTGTAGGTAAGAGTTCGCATAGTAAATAACAAATGACCAAAGGTGCAGTAGAAAGTGACGTTAGTTGCTCACTACTTGTATATTATGTTGTACTTGGTTCTTGTTTTTCTTTATAAGGTTGTATCTACACATAATCTGCTGGTATTCATAATTTATTAAATACAGGGCGGCTTATACAAGGTGATTCATTGGGAATGGGAAATCCAGAAACCAATATATGCCTTATAGAAATGTTTGTTTAAGAGATACAGGACGTTGAAGTTCTTTTTTCGATATTGAATTATATGGCTACATCTACCAAAATAATGGAGTTGCTGAACTAAGATTCAGCTTTGATGTGGTTTTTAGAATGGAGAATTAGGTGAAGATGTAAATTCCTACGAATCTCACAGAGGGCGCCACTGGCACTGTTTTGGGATCTTGCTTTTACCAGTTATTTTTAGTTATCTTTTTTACTCTTGTTTGATAAACGTAAAATCAACCCTTTGCGTTTAAATCGGTAAAATGTGCCACAAAACTCCTGTTAACTCCAAAAATTCGAAAATATAATAAATTTGCGCATTATGGTGTCACAGCAATTTCAAATCGTGTTTTAAAACGTTTATAGGTTTTATACAGTTCGGTAAACCATTCTTTCAACTTAAACCAGATCTCTGTTGCCTCTCAAATGCAACATTTATCTGATTGTACTATATCTAGAGCTATTGCATTTTTCCATTTTAAGTAATGTCTTGCGATTACCCTTGAGGTTAAAGTCGAGGAGTTTTTTAATAATTTGGCATCGATGGCGGGTTTGTAGACTGTGCAAATTTTTGATAATATACCTACGTAGGTACAAACAAGACGTTGCAAACAAGCCCAACATTTAGGACGCGTTGAAACAGAAATTGTTGACTTCAAAGTTAATTTAAATACTTAAAATTAACTTTGAAGTCACCCCAAAAAACTAAGTATTTTCCCAATTGAAATTGTTTATCTAAAAATTGTTCAATAGTTATTAGAAATAGTTTAAAATCCCTAAAAATAAATTTATCTATTCTAAATTAACCACGACAAAATTCTGTATAGTTTTCGATGCTCTCAACATCAATATCCTTTATATATCGTTCTTTGCTTTGACGTTTTCTTTGGTGAAGTTTAATAAGGAAAAGTTCTTCGGTAATTGACATAAAGTGAGTATATACCTACCTTTTTATAGACAGAGAGATAAATGATTATAGATTTTAAGAGAATTTTTCCGCGTTATCTACTGCAAGAAATGCTTCACAGAGCACTTGCGAAGAAAACAAAACAAAGAAGGTGATATATGGTGGCGATGAAATATTATGACAAAGGACCTTACTCCATTTATTTCAGTTAAAGTGGAAGGAAACTGGACATTTTAGGGGGCAAATTTGTTTTCGTTTTGTAGAGTGTAGAGGCAGCGTTAGTTAATCGATTAATTACATTAAGTTGGAGACCAAAGCGTAGCACTCGTTAATCATAGAAGTGGAGCAAAGTATGAAAAATAGTGGTAGTTTTAGAAGAAAATGGTATAGAAATAAATTGGGTAGATGATAGAAGTGGGTCAGTTTTGGCCAGGTTTAACAATTAGTGAGTATAATCAGGCAAATGATAGCATAGAGATGATAGGTATAAAAAGGTAAAAGAGTCACAATAATATTGTCGACTTCACATAATATAGTAAATAAATTTTAATCTTTCTGACCAAATGTTGTCTTAGCAGAAAAGAAACTGATCTACCCATTAAAGGAGCTCAAGTAAATAATAAAATGCCGGATAAATCATTAGATAATGTTTCAGATTGGAACCTAGAAAATTTTTATTTATTATCATAGAGAGATAAGTTTATATATACCTACACATTTAAAGAAATTAAACTTCAGCAAAGGATCGAAATTATCTCTTAACTTCCTGGGTATTAATGTCCCATTAATGCAATTCCCAAGTTCCTGAGACCATATTCGCCGGGAGAGAGATATTATCGACAATTCGACCAACTTTCCTTAATTATTACCACCTTGCGAGATATTTACGATACTTCTGGGCACGGAAAATTTATTGCTTGAGTGTTTCGTGCCCGGGACAATAATCTTATAGCACTGATTATAGAACTGCTTATTGGTAAATACAAGCACTGTGAGGTTTTAAACTGCATTTTGTGGATGGTTTGTTAGAGACAGGCGGCTGTTGACTATCTATTTGTGGTGTATAGGCAACCCCAACCGAGAGACCTCTTGGTACTTATGGATATACCTATCTACGTATATAGGAAAACAAAGATGTAAGATTGTGAGTGTAAATGTAAATGTAAATACAATACTGTTACTAGTTTTTTGTTTGTTTTCTAAGTTTGAGTGCTTATGCCCATTATCACTTTTTCTTGTACGTATATAGGCATAAATATTTCAAGGAATGATGGATCCATTGGAAAAATTTGCGAAAAATGTTGAAAAAAAAAATTAACCTAATATAAGCAAAAAATATTAAATCAACTGATTCTATTTAACTATGGGCTCATAATCATTTGTTGAGTAACCAATAAGAAGTTGACTTTTGTTAAGAAAGTAATTCTTTTTTAAAGCGTTTATTCCAAAAAGTAGAAGTGGTTGCTTACTAAATGCACAGAAACGGTAGGGATTATTAGACTAACCGGGGAAAACGCACATAGGGTTGTCCACATATTAAATTTAAGGCATGCAGATCGTCAAAACAGAGTGATGGAAATACGTTTTTATTTAAATATTTTGTTTTAAGACACAATCTTGTGCGCAGTGGCGTAGCCAGGTGGGGGCGAGGGTGGGGGGCGATTGCCCGCCCTCTTAGCCTGAGCGCCCCCCGCCCTGCCGCCTGCTCCGATCTGGCCCACTGCCCACTGCCCCGCTCCCCGCAGTCCCCGCGAGAATGTTTTTTTATAACACGCTTTTAAAACGAACTAAAAAGTATAAAATATTATAAAATTGGACTAAAAAGTATAAAATAATTTCTCCTAGACCCATAAAGGTGGGGCACGTGCAATACATCATAATAATGAATGTAGAAAAGTGGCTTCCATTGGAAAACATTATTTGCAGTGCAATAGGTACAATAATCATTAGTGACTTAAGTGCGCATGCATCAATAATTATTATTATCTATTACAATAGCATGCGAACCACGTTTTTTAGTCCGTTTTTTGAAAATGTGTTATATTAAAATGTATATATTTTTTTGTTTTTTTTTATATATAACAGGTGTTACTTTTATTTTAGACCAACGAGTAACATGACTTTTTTGTATGGGCATTATTTTCTAATAAGTAATATACAGTGCTATTCATAAAGTTTGCACCAAATTGGAAAAATTTGTAGTATACGATATTTTTTGAAAACATGAATTCGGGATATGTTAGAGCATATTACGCCTAAGAGAGTCTTGACGACACAGCACATGGGGTTTGCCATTGGAAATATCGGAAAAAATGTGCTGCATGCCAATTTTCAGAAAGATATCAGGATATATTTTTCTTCATTATATCTCTTCAAATTGGTACACTTATTTACTGGTTGCTTTCTTACTAAACCATAATCCCGAACGATTCAAATATGAAAGCACCGGCACATCCATTAGAAATTGGATGTTGGTATGATATTACCAGTTGCCAAAATTTATAGTCCCATAAAGCCGCTAACCTTCTTTTTGAAAAAATCCATTGGTTAACAAAAGTATCTCTTAGTATTTTTTTATATTCACAGCCGTTTCTTAATTATTTTCAAAGAACGGCAATGCTGCCATAAACAAGTCATTTTAAGAATAAATCTAGCAACCTGTGGATGTCAATTAAACTTTATTTAACAAAATACGAAAGCAAAAAAGATAATAAAAGAAACGTAATGCTATTAGAAAATTATTAAATTGTTAAATGTTCGAAATGACCGCCGTCCCTTTCAATACACGCAACTATGGGTTTCCGCATGTATATTATTTCCATTGGCAAGTCCATAGCAAAAGTGCATTTCAATCAATGCTTCGAATGAAAAATCATTTTTCAAAATATTGATACTAAAGTGCAAAGTTGACAGCCAAATGATTCAAATAATGCCAAGTTTAATTGACATCCACAGATCGCTAGATTTATTCTTAAAATGACTTGTTTATGGTAGCATTGCCGTTCTTTGAGAATAATTAAGAAACGGCTGAGAATATGAAAAAATACTAAGAAATACTTTTTGTTATCCACTGGATTTACCACTCAAAACAAATTTAAAAAATGCGATTATACAGGGTATTCATATTTTACTGAACTAATTAGTTTTAGTAACACCCTGTATCTCCTCAACTGGGGTCCTCAGAAGCTTCATATCAACCTTAAGTTTGACAGCTCATCCGCTCATGTGACACGCCAAGTTTGAAGAAAATATCTAGTGTACTTCTAGAGATACTAAGAAATATGTTTATTTTTCTCTAAACTTCTTCGCTCTGTATAAAAAAAACTATGGTCCGTAGGAGAAAAAATATAGGAAGAAGTGCCCTTATTTTGACTCCAAGAATACGTGGTTTCATTTTTGACCATCAGTTCAGGTACCCCTGTATTTCTGGAGTGCTTACAAGCAAACGCGGACACGCTGTATAAAGTTATTATTCATAACATTCTTGCGATTTCAGTTGTGTATTCAGAAAAACAAATGAATGTCTATGTTTTTTTAGATGTTTTTTAGATGTTTGAAACCACGCATTTTTCTGGTTTGAACGATATACAGGGTGTCTCATTTTGATCTGGAACACCCCTGTAAAATTTGAACTGGCTTACGGATATTAGCGAATTTTTCTGGTATATAGGGCCCTCCTAGACGTACTTATCAAACACTTTTCAATGACCATACGATTATTCCAGGGCAGGATTAAAAAAAAAATTTGACTCAAATTTTCGTGTTAAGGTATCAGCGATTTTTTATCGGAAATCTAATAACGTGGCGCTAATCAGCGCCCCTGAAAACCCCCAGATTCAAAATTTCAAGAAATTATTCCCACAAATTATACTTTTTACACTACATCACAATAATTGCAAAAAATTAAAATTTCAATTTGAGTTCAGCTATTAAGGTGGCTCTGGAAACAAGTGAAAATTGTAAAAAGAGGTTCACAGGCGACAATAGTAATAAAATAAACCTGATCGGAAACTGTACTCGGTTTCTCTTTTCATTATTGCTGTATAGTACAAATTTTATGCCATTTGAGATGCAAGAGAGCTCGCTGCTTATATTTACATTTTTTCAAAAATTAAAAACAAAAAAGTTAATGGGGGTAGAATGATATGTGAATAACTCTGTTCAGGTACCTATCGTTCTTCTCACTTTTGTACCTACTTAATGCTGGCAAGTAGGTGGGCGATTCTAATCAAGAAAATTAAACGGCCAAACTTAATTCCTGTTTAATCATTTACGGCTTCCTTAGTCAGAGCCAGTTGGGTCACCGCGGTTCACACTCGCCCGCTGGCGAGGCGCAAAATCAAGCGCCCGTGAATTGATTAATGCGGGTAGTTTGACGCGGGTTATTACGAACTGCCCTACGCGGAGCGCCTGCCGGAATAAGTTGGGTCCGGCCGCCGGCCTCCTGGCGACTATTTCCTCGTCCTGTTATAAATGTTGAAATAATGGGGCTCGCGGCGCACCGGACTCCTTTGGGTAATTTGATAAATCGCTGTCTCCACGTAACCGCAGTTGTCAAAATTTGCATCTTATTTATCGTTTATCCTGAACAGAGCTTCACAGAGGTAGGTACAGTATATTTATTTCCAAGATTAAATTGGTAGCTTGCACGTGATGCGACCCGGCGGTTCAAGGTGTCCGGGCCGTCGCCGGCATTAACCAACAGGTCGAGACGCAGCAAGCGAGACTTGCTCTGACGTCACTCTATAGTATCACCAAAGTCTAGAGAATACTATAAGTCCGATCACTACTTTGAAGTCGTCGAAAAGCCGCCGATTTTTTGCGACCGGTCGTAAATAAATGTCAGCTCGCCTCTCCGTTATTTACGAGGGTGGACTACTGTACAAATCACCGTAAAGCCGGTTGCACCAATTTATACGGGGGCACCTCTATATTGATTTTCCATTATGCACCGTAAAGCATTAGTGTATATCGTTAGTTTTTGGTACAATGTTAAAAATTAAAATAGGAGTAATAGGTATAGCGGAAAAAAATAGGAGCATAATATGTATAATATAATGCAGGTATTTTACTTTTTACGTTTAAATAAAGCAAAATGTACCTAACTAAACATAGGGTAACTAAAAATGTACATAAGTGTGTACCTAGGAGCAAACAAAATTATTTACATAGTTTAAAGTTTTGCAAAATTGTAAGATCGAATAGTTATGCACACTATGTATTTTACTGATCCGAATTCTTTTAGTAGGCTAGAACCTAAGCCATCCTGATGCGATGAGTCATTAAATTTCGATAAGAAAATATTTTCTAAATTGATTATATTATATTCACTAAATTTTCATGGAGGTACTGTCAAACTGCCAAAAGGTCCTGAACTGCCTTCATAGGCTTTTAGTTCGCACAATATTGTTGACTTGTCTCTGCCCGCCAGAATACGCATACGAATATATGCCTCTAACCAAGCTTCTGGTAATAATCTTAATGGAACAGTAGTTGTTAATAAACTTTTTCCGGACGAAGTGAATGATTGGCGATCAAAATGTGTGCCTTACAAATTTTTGTACGTTTATGTGCCTCTTCAGGTGCAATATTCGCAAATTTATGGTATTTGACGAACCCTACGGCCTCCTTCCATTGCTGACATCTGCAATTATCAATATTTTTATTTTCAACAAAAAAAACACCTGTGACACTGGCTTTATAGTATTCAAATATCCACAGTGTGGATAGAAATTGTGGAATATTGCTTATATTTCTCAAAATATTCTTTATATCAAAAACATGTTTTAATAAAACTGTTAGGGGAAATTATTTCCCGTTTAGTGATATCAAGCAATCTTCCGTAGCACAAAAAATGTGGTTGCCATAGTAACGGACTTAATTTTTTTAAATGGCACCATATATTTTTTTGGTGAAGATCAATACATTGGAACTTTCTGAATACGATACAATACAATTATAATGGGGTCGCATAAGAAAAAATATAAAAAAATTCAGTTTTCTATTATGCTATTGACAATGTTTATCAAAATAATTATTAATATCAAGTTAGCCATGCCAAAATTAGAACAATGCGAAACTGTCACTGTCACTAACTGTCAGTTGCTTGTAATTGTGTGCATTGTTACAGTAATTGTACTTTTTTTACTCAATTTTCTGTGTACTTAAGTACTTAGTAAGTTATAAGGCGCTTGAATTAAGTGAAACGGAAAGAATACAGGTTAACATATTAAGTACTTAAAAACACAGAAAATTAAGTAAAAAAGTACGTTTAGTGTAACAATGTACCGGTACAAATTTACACAGCTAGTGACAGTTTCGCATTGTTCTGATTTTGGCATGGCTAACTTGACGTTAACGTTGATTGAGGAAGGGATCGACGATGTTAATAATTATTTTAATAAACATTGTCAATAGCATAATAAAAGCTTAATTTTTTTTTGTACTTTCAAACGACCCCATTAAAATTGTACTGTATCGTATTCAGAAAGTTCCAATGTATTAATTTTCAGCGACAAAAGTAGGTATATGGTGCCATTTAAAAAAATTAAGTCCGTTACCATGGCAACCACATTTTTTGTGCTACGGAAGATTGCTTGATATCACTAAACGGGAAATAATTTCCTCTAACACTTTTATTAAAACATGTTTTTGATATGAGGAATATTTTAAGAAATACAAGTAATATTCCACAATTTCTATTCACACTGTATAATATTAAGCGAAGCATAATACGAGTATTATGTAATAACATAATGATATTTCGACGACTATAGAAATAATTGATTAAGACATTTTTCTTAATTATTGTACGTTAAACTAAATCTTACCTTTAAGGGTTTCTGTTTTTAGGACCCCATCCACACTGCACTACTCAGAATTGGCAACGCTATTGGATATAATTTACGCGCGCCCGGTACAATACGAAGCACACCTTTCCGAGAGACACTGTGTAACAAAGTGACGCTCGGAATTGCCCGCTCAGCGGGATATCGATCGAGGACTAAGGCGAAGGGAGCGGGATCGAGCAGGGGGGAAATATCTGTTTACACAGACCAAGGGAGCGGACTTATAGTATTCTCTAGACTTTGGTATCACAAAGTATGGAGTCGTTTGCAGATGCTTTATCTCAACCAGACGTTTTACTTTTTGGCAGAAAAAAAAATCAAAGTGGGCCTAGGCTTCTCAAATTTTGCAAACGTACCCAGTTTTTCATCACGAACAAGTTCTCTTAAGAACATTTTGACGTGAAAGCTACAGACAGGCCACGTTTCTAAAAAAGGGGAAAAAGGTCAAAAAATCAAAGTAGGCGTGGACTTTTGAAATTTTGCAAATCTACTCAGTTTTTCATTCTGAACAAGTTTCCTTAATAGCATTTTGTCGTAAAACCTACAAAAAGAGCAGTTTACTGATGTAAAAGAACACTTTTATCGAAATTTCCAAGGCATACTTGATTTTTCGAAAGTAAAATTATGCCACAAATTAGTTTTAAATCAAGCAGTCCTGAATCCCAAAAGGTCAAATTTTGACTCGAAATTTTTTTGTCATTTACAAGAGTGCGGTACCTACCTCATCTGGGGACACACTGTATAATATAATGCCGATTTTAACTTGCCTTTTCATAGATTCTGTTCTGACATTTGGCAACGTCGCGTTCGTCGGTCGCTTCGTCCCTATAGGCCTGAGCTTGAATGAATTATTGTTTGTTGAATGGATTTTTTGTATTATTATTCTAAAAGTCTCAAGAACGTGGCGTTACATTGTTCCGTTTCGTCTGACGTCATCTGTACCTATTATACGTTTCACTTTTGTACTTACTTCATTCTGGCAAGTAGATGGGCGATTCTAATCGTGAAAATTAATCATTAATCATTCCTGTTTAATCTTAGAAGCTTCTTTTGCCATGTCAAATTAGTGTTTAAATATTGTAAGCAGCCAGAATGCCCATAAAAGATAGAGTATACACTATACAGTATACATTTTATTATTCCTTTAAAAGGGGCTTTGGTACTATAAAATGTAATTAGTTTCCTGAAAGCCAAACTTGCCAAATTATAGACTAATATTCATGTTTACAAAGATATTATGGAATTTGTTAAGTTCCCATTGAAATTATATTTTAAATGAGTTGTGCGAAGTCCCCAGTCGATCCCCGGCAACACAGTTCCGTCCCCAGAATTCTCCGCCTGGTGATATGCGCAGAAGAAACTACGAATTTATCAGGGAGAATTTAAATCAGTTTCTTCAAACCCCTGTTGTAATGTTAACCCCTGCCTAACTGTAGACGAAAGTACCGTGAAGTGAAATAGTACCTATTGTCTGCTGTCTAGTGTGAAAAGTCGTAAAAGTCAGTGCGCTATAGGTCGGAAGATCCAGAAATAGCAAGTAAGCGACGTTTTTTTGTCTTGTCGAAGCTGGAGTAATTTTAAAACTATAGCATTTATTAGCAACTGTCAATTCTTGCCATTACTCCTAATTTTCAATAAATGTTTCAAGCTGTGTATAGAGTGTTTGACTCCAGGCTGTATTCTTGTACCTACTAAGGGGAAGTTTACTTGTGGAGGCTGTTTGGAAATCTCCCTTTCAACCTTCCACCAAGCGAACAAACCAACCGCAGCCGCTACACCAGAACCAAGTGTTGGATCACCGCGGTTTACACTCGCCCGCTGGCGAGGCGCAAAATCAGCCACCCGTGAATAGTTTGACGCCGGTTATTACGAACACGAACTGCGCGTCGCGGCGGCCGGAAGAAGTCGGGTCCGGCTGCCGGCCTCCTGGCGACTATTTCCTCGCCCTGTTATGAATTTTGAAATAATGGGGCCTGCGGCGTGGTTCGGGTCCACGACGGACCGTTCTGAGTAATTTGATAAAGTTTTATTATTAATATTATCTATCTTCTCTTGGAATAACTACTGGTACTAATATTTCACTGAATTCCACTGATCGTTCAGCAACACAGTTGTTTATCGCCTGTTTCCTACTTAGATAGAACACACAGGGTACAATATCAGATAGGTGGCTAGGTTATTGTTCTGACTTGACATTTATTATTCTGTCATTTCTTGACATTATCTTTGAGAAAGGAGGAAGATTTAAGGTGGATTTATAAACTCGACGTTTGCGTTGGCGCTCGCAGTTGACGGTGACCTTCGCAGTTTGCGTCCAGAAATGTGAACGAAGGAACGTGATAAAAGATGAAATTAGTTTATCTCGGACGGCAACGTTCGACGGCGTTTATAAACGGTTACACGTAAAATATTGGGATTGAATTTTCGACGCAAACGGCAACGGCGAGCGCCAACGCAAACGTCGAGTTTATAAATCCACATTTATTCTCGGAAGGCTCAGGAAACAAAGTTGTTGAAGTTATTTTTAGCTAACGTTCAAAGTTTCGTTCTTTTGATGTTAGGCATTTAGGAAATTTCCTTGGCAACTTGAAAAAGATGTCTTTTAAACAGTTTGGTTGAATCTGTTTGCGCCACAAAGAATTTCCGATAATCTATTTTTACTTTTTCACCACCAAACAGTGCTGGTTAATGCACTGGGCGCGTGGGGCGGGCACCTAGGGGCCCGGTCGCATATTCGGAATTCGCCGACACATTAGCCGCTTCGGAATAATTCGGGTGCTGCGCACTGGCGGCGATAAGGCGCCCGCAGAGCCCGCCGCGCGGGGGGGCCCCAGCTCCGAAAGGGGCCCCTAAAAACTGATCTATCCACTAATATTAATGTTTGCAAAATATTAACGCTATTAGGCTGAAAATCGGTGTCGACCAAACGACTTAGAAGATTTTTATTTCAGGAAACTATTAGCAGATTGTTAGGAAATTATTAAAACACCCCGAAAACACGAAAATAAAATGCAATTATTTGTCAAATTTTGTGCTTTTAGTTTCTCTTTTAAACTCGTATAGAGGTAATTATTACGAAAAATATTGGCTTCTATTGTTGAGTACTTTTGTAGAATACACTCTGTTTACTGTGAATTAAGATTTGTGATTTTTTGTATTAACCTATTATGTGCCATGTTTTTTTATCTTCCCTGTATCACTAATCATATTTTGACCAATTTTTACGGCTTTTGCCGGCCGGTTGTGTGTTTGTAGCAGATAGCGCCAATTGACTTTAGATCAATTTTTCTGAAATTAATTTATACTTCAACACTAGTAAAAGAGCTTTTTTTAAATCAAATTTTTAATTTATTTTTTCTTTCAAGTTATTAATATGCCGTCGGTCCCTGCGTTGGTAGCTCCGTTTTAGCTTAAAAAATTGGCGTATTATTAGGACAAATAGCAGAATTTTCCATTTTTATACAACCAATACATCAATTTTGCGACGTCACGTGATGTTTTTTTTACTAAACACCAGAGAGATTTTAGCAATGGTAAGATTTTCAATTTGGCAATTAGTAGATAAGGGTATTTGTATTATTCGGAGTGGCAGAGCCCCTTTCATTATACCTACTTAATAAATATTTTTCTTTGGAAAATATTTTCTGATATAAATATCAAGATAAATATATTATTACGTAATATTAAATCATGTCCCATTTATAAAATAAAATGTGAGACATTAGACATGCCCAGTTTTTGTTAAGCTACGCTATAATACTCGCGATAATCATTGAGTAAAGGATATATATTCTATATAGGGTATAGACTCAATGCTATAATACAGAAAGAACATTTCCCAGGTAGGTATAGAAAAATTAAAATTAAAGTTATATATCTGAGCTATTTTCTTATAATTTAGCATCTTAGCCAAAATTTCGGTATTTCCATATTTTATTACCACATGTATGCATCCTGGCAAAATTTGGCGGGGGGGCCTCCGAATCCTTATCGCCGCCACTGGTGCTGCGATCAGAGACTCGTAAAGTGCAGACGTATTAGACTAATATGTCGCGGTTTACCTTTTAAGTATTTGCATCATCACATCAAATTCCTAAAGTACAGATGTATGAGACTAATAACATACAATTGACATTGTATTGTATTAATATGGACTTAAACGTGCAACACAGTGTGTTCGAAAAGTGCTAGTAAGGGCTAATACTTTACGGATACAGAATATATTATCAAAGCGTTATGATAAAAAAAACCTGTATTGTTTATTAGGGTCTCGATTAGGACATTAGGACACAGAAAATTTACTCTAAATAAAGTTATTAATAATATATTACGGAAAATAGTACCTCTACTTTTTTTCCAAAAATGTATTCCAACAGAAAAGCCTTTTCCATTTTTTATTTCCAATCCTCCTACATCTGAATTTTTAGGTTAAAATATAGTGTCTACGCTGCGTCGTAGTAGATTCTTCTATGGCGCTACTTAGCGCTTTAAAAAACTGTAGACACATTGAACACGGCCATTATTCTAGAAATTTATTATTTCATTCAAGTTCACAGCGCACAAGGCGTTATATAAAATGGCGCGTATATAACCTAAACACACCTAACCTAAAAATAATAAAAATTAACATACCTCAAATTGGCCCTTGTCGTTTATTTGCAACCTAATTATATCAAAGGATATCTGCTTATAACAACTACTTGGCAAAGTCTTTAAATCCATTTTATAGATTTTATAGCTATTTATATTTATTTTAAATCGCTAGTTACGAAGGGAGATTGAGCGAAGATCTTTTTAAAAAAGACAGAACTTTATTTGGCAACGTACAAACAGTGAAAATCGTGTATGACATGGGAACAAGTGTTTTTATACAATTAAAAGCTGATAATGCAAAATAAAAGCTGACCGTGCGGGAACTGGTGCCAGCAGTGCGGTTTCTAGGAATATAACTCCTCCCCTGTTAGTTTGAGGTTCCAGCAGGAAATCCGATCGGAACCGATTGATCCTTGATTTCTTTGGGGGTTTTGCTAATTTTCTTGAATTTTCTTCAATTTCTGGTAAAAATATTGGTTTTTCTGGTTTGCTTTCTTCAGTATTTCCAAATTTCAGTGACTTGTACTCGATGCTGCAGTTTTGCGGGATTTGAACCAAAACTTTTCCTTGAATAGATTTGAATATTTCATCAGGACATTTTGTTTTAATTGTGATTGATATATTGCTGATTATTATTAAGAACTCTTCGTTAATTTTATTAAAAATCATTGATGGTTGCTCAATAGGAACTGGAGAACAGGAATTTCTTCTACCGTGGATTAAATTTGATATGCAGTCTTCTCTCGGGTCCCAATTAAGTTCTTCGTGGTCGCAAATATACAGTGTGTCTTGAAGTGGCGTGCAAGGGTATTCCATATATTGCAGTGATGCTTCTTCCAGAGCCAAATAAGGTTTATTAGGAATGATTATGGAATTTTCATTGTTAGGAATGGGGAATAAATGAAAATATTGGTAGATTTTGGGAAACATAATTGGAAATTCTATGGCAAATATTAATTTATTATTTGAAAAGTAGTAGTTTGTTTTCACTATTGAGTACCAGGAGTGAACATTTATTTTTAAAATTTCGCTTTTAAGATAATGGTTTTCTAATTCGTTCAAAATTTCCTTTAAATTGTCTACTGTTAATATATCAGGATGAGTAACATGTAATTTGGAAAATGTAATTGCCGATTCGACGTTATTTAAAAAGTTCATAACAATATTAATATTTAAAGAGATTTGATCTAAAATACTGGATATTGATACATAATGAACTATTTGATCTGAAATACTTTCATTATGGATTTGATTGATATGTTCAGTAATTTTCTGCTGGTTTTTGATAATTGTGGAAAGTGTAGATTCGTATTTTCCAATTAAATTTTTTGATAAAGAAATTTGAAAATTAGCATTTTTTACTATTTTAGCTTGATTCTTTTTTAATGGTATAATTGCGTTGTCGTATTTTTCAGCGTCAGAATAATCTAAGGTTCCAAAAATCCATTTTTGTATCGTTCCACCAAGGTTGAATAATCCACGTTTTTGCCTATTATTAGTGTTAGAGAGATTTATATTTTTAAATTTTCGTGATATTTCCGTTATAAGTGGTTCAATATTTTTGTAAATATTTATTAGGTTTAAATTATAAAGTAATTGATTCGATACGAGAGAATGATTTAAGTTTTGATAAGTTGCTTCTAAATAATCAATTTGTGACTTTAAAACAGATAAATTTATGTCGTGCAGAAAAACATGTTTGTTAGTAATAATTTGAGCTGTTCCTAATTTAAATGGTAGTATTCCGGGAGTACTGTTAATGTCATGTATGTGAATTTGTTCAGTCTGAGTCGATGTTTGAATTTGTATTAGGATGGGAAGTAGGAGAAAGAGAGTCAAATTCTTCATTTTGGGTAGCCTGCAACAAAGGGGGCTTTCTTAATTCTTTTATATGAATTATTTCGGTTTTATTGGTCCTGTCATTTTTGATTTCTACTTTATTGTTCTCAACTAGTTTTGTAACCGTGTAAGGACCTACGAATTTATTTAGTTTTTTATTTCTGATACTGTAAGGGTTCTTTTTATAAACCTTTTGATTAATTTGAAATTCGTTATTAGAGTTTCCTTTAATATTGGTTTTTGAAATTACCTTTTCCTTATGGGTTTGCATTTTTTCCTGTACTTTCTGATAGACAGAGATTAGTTTATTGTTGTGATTTTCCACATAATTTGTATAAAATTCTTTGGGGCTGAAAATTTCATCCGAACTTCGCAAATTCGTATGTCCGAAAACTAATTCAAATGGTGTAAAGTCTGTTGCTGAATGAATTGAATTATTGTAACCTATTACAGCGTAATTCATGAGGTCTGATTCTGAGGGATAAATTTCTTTTAAAACGCGAAGGTGCTCAATAATTGTAGAATGAAAACGTTCTACTACGGCATTGGATTCGTGGTGTCCGGGCGTAGTAAAGTGCACGTTTATTTTATGTAATTTGAGAAGTTCTTTAACCGTTTCGTTGTGAAACTCTCTACCACTATCTATTACTAGATTGCGAGGAATTCCAAACTGAGCGAAATATTTTACTAACGCGTCTGAAACACTTATAGCAGATTTTCCTGGAATTAAGATATCTTGACCGAATTTTGAAAATGCGTTGTGAGATAACTTTTGTTGTCAAAATTAAAAACGTCTATGTGTACTTTTTCGAAAGGTTTTGAAGGAGTGTCAGTTAAGACTAAAGGGACATAAGGAAGTTTCCTTGCGTACTTAGTCTTTTGACAGATTTGACAGGCGTTAATAAAATTTGTTACTGATTTTTTCATATTTGACCAAAAATAGTTTCGTTTAAGATATTTAAGAGTTTCTTCGATTCCTCTATGGTTACATTTACCTTCATGGTGATTGCGGATTAATAAAATTTGTTCTTCTAAATTTTTGACAGTATTGATAAGTTGCGTGCATCTTACTAGTTTTGGACCATTTTTATTGAATTTTTCGGAATAAACATTAGTGAAGGGAATCAACAACTCGGGTTGATGAAAATATAAGTAATACGTGGTATTAGGTTGCAAATATTCTTTTAAAAATTGAAAAATTAATTTTTTGTTATTGTCTAAAAAGATTTTGACATTAAGTATTTTTTGATTTTCTAAATTTTCTTGTGACACTGAAAATTTATTTTGATTGTTTTTGAACACGTCAATTTGTTTGGCTTTATTGTTGATTATTTCGTCTAAAATTAAAATTCCATTATTGCAAACTTCTTTTGAAAGCGAATGAGGTGTTTCGTTTGAGCTAATTGAAATTGGATCTTGATCTTCCACTGAAAGTGGTGGCGTTTCGTCAGAACAAATAGAAATTGGTTTGTTTGTCTGGGGGTTTTATTTGTATGTCTGAATGAATGATAATTTTAGGTTTCAGTTTTTGAGATAAAGGAGTTGAGTTACTGTTTTTTGGGGACGATGGTCCAGGGTTTTGTTGGGTATAACCAAAGTTTTCGGGATTTTCAACGTACTGTTTTAGAAATTGATAACTTTTTTGGTTAATATCGCCTGGATTGTTAATTACTGATTCATTTTCACCAATCATATTAATTTCGATTCTTGAAAGGGCGTCCGCATTTGAATTTTGTTTTCCTTTTTTATAAACAATTTTATAATCAAATTCTTCCAACTTTAGACGCCAACGGACTAATTTAGAATTCGGTTCTTTAAGGTTAAATAACCAGGTTAGGGGTCTATGATCTGTACAAATTGTAAAAGTTCTACCATATAGGTAGGGCTTAAAGTGCTTACAACTCCAAACAATCGATAACAGTTCACGTTCAATTGTGCTGTACCGTTGTTCAGATTCATTCAAAGTACGTGATGCGTACGCCACTGGTTTATCGTATCCGATGGTGCCTTGAGAAAGTAGTGCAATGTTTGATGCGTCAGTTGTTAGGATAAATTCCTGGGAAAAGTCGGGGAACTGTAGAAGTGGGTCATTGCAGAGTATCTTTTTACATGTGTTAAAGCTTTCGAGAAATTTGTCGTCATGAATTACTTTTGCATTTTTCTTAAGACAAAGCGTTAGAGGTTTGGTAATTTTTGCGAAATCTGGAATGAAGCGTCTGTAATAACCTAAGAGTCCAAGGAAGGATTTTATATCTTTTTGTGTTTTCGGAATCGGGTATTTAATTACTGCTGCGATTTTTTCTGGGTTTGGCTTAACGCCTTCGGGTGTTATGATATGTCCTAAATAAGAAACAGATTTTTTTAAAAAATTCCGATTTATCAAGTTGGAGCTTAAAGTTTGCGGATCTTAGTCTATTAAAAACACTTTTTAATCTTGTCATGTGTTCTTGTAACGAGGTGCTGAAAATTATTATATCATCTAGGTAAACCAAACATACTTCATTATTTAAGCCTCTAAGGACATTGTCCATAACTCTTTGGAAACTACTCGGAGCGTTTTTTTAGCCCAAAAGGCATACGAACAAACTCGTAGTGACCTCCTTGAGTTGAGAAAGCGGTTTTTTGAATGTCATTCGGATCAATTTGGATTTGGTGAAAGCCGGAAGCAAGGTCTAAGGTCGTGAAATAGTTGGCACGTCCAAGTCTGTCTAAAATATCGGTGATATTGGGAAGAGGGTATTTGTCGTCTATCGTCTTGTCGTTAAGTTTTCTATAGTCTATTACTATACGCCATTTCTTTTTGCCGGATGAATCTAATTTATTGGGGACTACCCATATTGGACTACTCCAGGGTGAAGTAGATGGTTTTATGATGCCTTGTTGAAGCATTTTACTGATTTGTGATTTTACTTCTTCGCGGTGTATTTCGGGAAAGCGATAAGATTTTGTATAGATAGGAGTTTCGTCAGAAAGATTTATTTTGTGATTTATTTCGTTTGAAAAACTTAATGGAATGTTTTCACAAAAGAAAATGTCGCGGTAATTATAACATAGTTTACGAATTGCATCTTTTTCTTCTTTGTTACAGTGATCAAGTCTCAAATTCTTAAGATTTGCTTTAAGTAAGTCGTCTTCTTGTTTAGAAATTTCAAAATTTGTTTCCATTTTGTCCATAAAATTTACTTCGTTAATGTCTAATAGTTCTAGGTCAAAAGGTTCTGTTATAGTGATTTTATAGGGTTCTGTATTAGGATTTAGTATAGTTGTGATTGCAAAATAATTTTTTATATTTACTACTGCTTTTGGAGATTCCAAATTGTTGTCAAAATTGATATAGTCAAGTATGCCTAAACCATTTTCGTAACAAACAGGAATTTTTACAACCTTTTGAGTTCTCGGAGGTGTGATTACATTTTTGGAAAAAAAAAAAGGCATAGTGTGATCATAATTCAAAGGAATTTGAGCATAGGGTGTGACTAAAAAATCTTCATTAGTAAGGACGTTTGCTTTTAAAAGTTTGATTAAATCCATTCCAATAAGTCCATCGTATTTCGTGGAAAAATCATACAAATAAAATTTATAAAATTGATTTGTGTTAAAATTTTGAAACATGGGAATTATTGCAATTTTATCATGGGAAGTGACTGCATGTGAGGTTTGTATACTAAAATTTTCGTTAAGAATTGAATTTGGATAGAATTTGTAAGCTAGGTCAGGGTTTATTAAACTGCGTGAACTGCCTGTGTCTACCAAAAATTTTGCGTCGATTTCGGGAATGTATATGTAGGGTAAATTGCTAAGTAAGTGATTAAGGTCTATTCATTCATTCATTCGTTTTTGAGCTTGGTCTATGGGAAAATTTGCGTCTTGTTCTTGGAAGTTATTGTAGTCTTCTGTAAAGTCATATGTGGTGTTAGATGTCGAGGGTTCGGGTTCATAGTAATCGGGGTATACGTCATAATGAGAGTCGTATTCAACGGAAGTTTCGGGTTGAGCGTGATTCTGGGAATAGGTGGATTCTTCGTACTCTTCGATATTGTGTAATTGGGAATAATGTCGTTTTTTAGGTGGAGTCTGGGAATTTCTAGTATTGGTAGACATCGGTTCGGGTCTATTATTGGGAACTTGACCTGTGGGTCTAAATACATTTTGGTTACCAAAAACGTCTCTGTTTGAAAAGAATTTTTGATTATAATTTGGTCGTGGTTGGATATTTATTGGTTGTGACGGGAAATGTTGCCGAAATTGTTGCTGGGGAAAATTTTGCGGTTGAGAAGGAATGTAATTTTGTTGCGGGATGTGTCGTTGTTGCGTAGGGTATTGTTGTTGGGGGTAAGATTGTGGAAAAGCGTTAAAATTGGTCGCGGTTGATAGTGAGGAACATTTTGACTGTAGGAGTTTGAAAAACTTGCTCTTGGAATATTAGGTCGTGAAAATAAGGGTTGTTGTTGAGGTGTTCTAGTTACATTTCTAAAAGATAAAGTTTCTCTTTGATTAAGTAAAAAGTTTTCTTCTTCGAACATATGAAATTGCTAATTCTATTGAATTTGGGTTTCTAAGCCGAACCATATCTTGTATTCTGCCGTTTAATCCTCGTAGAAATGTTTTGAGAGCTAACTCGTCGTAGTTTTTAATTTGTAATAATTTTTCGTTTGCTGGAATATTCATAGATTTTAGTTTAGAACAAATTGAGCTTCTGGATTTTTTAATTATTTGTCCAAAAATAGAAAATGATTCGTTTTTAAATGGTTGCATTATCATGAGATCTTGCACCAGGCAATCTAAGTTTCTTTGATCACCAAATGTAAGACGGAGTAAAGCTTTCAAATCATCCCATTTACGAACTTCGGGTCTCAAACCTGCAAGGATTAGGGCGGTTCCAACTAATTTACTAATAATTGCGCGGAGCAGAAAACCATTGAAAGTATCTTCGGGGTTTTGATTTGCAAAATGAGAATAAAGAGAATCGCAATGTTCGATAAATATCTCTAAGGTATTTTCGTCGCCATTAAAGTTCGGAATTGTATCAATAAACAGTTTCAGTAACTGATAATTGACTTGAGAATCATTATTTCCGGGCATTTCGTTAGTATTATTATCAACTTCTAAATTAGTTGAATCTAAAGCTAAATTATTTAAAATATCAATTAATTCGTCTATTTTGACAGATTTAGTTTTTCTAAATTAAAAATGATTTTCTTAAAAATAACTTAAATATGTGTCTTGAATATTATATGCCTTAATATTCAGAGGAACACGATTTTATACGTAAATCCAAACTAAACCTAACTAGGAAAAATCATATTCTCTGAAAAACCTAGGGACTCCACTGCTTAATTTGCCACAGAAAAACACAAGGAAATGATACACGGATTGGCTCTTACCCTTGGTCGTTCTGGAAGTTCTGGGTCTTCTCTGGATCTTCTTCGAGGTTCTAGTAGTTGATGGAAAGCGATTTTCCGACGACACGAACGCGACGCGATGCGCAAACTGTGTCTTTCAACTATCCGGAAGACTGCGCCAGTTACGAAGGGAGATTGAGCGAAGATCTTTTTAAAAAAGACAGAACTTTATTTGGCAACGTACAAACAGTGAAAATCGTGTATGACATGGGAACAAGTGTTTTTATACAATTAAAAGCTGATAATGCAAAATAAAAGCTGACCGTGGGAACTGGTGCCAGCAGTGCGGTTTCTAGGAATATAACTCGCTACATCACAGACCACGCATCTGTGGAAACGAGTCAAATAAATACGAATTACAGCGAAAAGAAGTATCTACTTACAAGATAAAAATGGTAAATCGCAGAGGTATTAGTCCAATACGTCTGCGGAGAATTGAAACATTTATATCGATACACGCATGCAAAAACATTGTAACTGGCAAAAGTCTTGTTTTTAGGAGAGGTTTGAAAATGTTGGCTATTAAAAAAGCTAATATGATTTTAACTAATGGACATTTTTTTGTACTTTTTACAATACCATATGCGGCTGCTAATAGGATAATTATAACTGTTGTCGTTCCTAGACCATAACTTAAGGAACGAAATTAATGTATTTTTGGAATTTCTAATTTCTCTGATTTTTCTTTAAGATCATTTATAGCTTTTATGTCAATATTTTGAAGTTGTAAAGGATTTTCTTGTAGATAATTAAAGTTTAAATCATTTATTTGTATTTCTGGTAAATTGAGTGGTTTACCATGAATTTCTTCTTGTTTGTTAATAAATTTGAAACTATCGTAGTTTATTTCGCAATTTTCAGGAATATGAATTAAATTGGATTCGTAGAGTATCTTGATTTCTTCATTTTTGTTGCATTTTGTTAAGATTTTCAATGGTTGTTTGGAAGGGATAGCAATAACATATTGACTATTAATGACTTCCATTATTGGGGTTTGAACTTGGATATTAACTGACATATTGGTACATTGATTTCCTTCGGCTTCTTTAATTAATGACGTAATACATTCATTTAAAAATGGTGTAAGTTGATTTTGACATATGTGAATGTTCTCAACCATGGGGCATTCTTCATCTTGAAATTGTTGTTGGTTTGAACCAAGTATAAGGTAAGGCTGATTTGGGATAATAATTAAATTTTAGACTGGAATTGGAAATAGGTGGTAAATTTGAAATTTTTCCTTTAAAAATATTGGGATATGTATAGCAAATATTATTTTATTCTTTGAGAAATTAATTTGAAGTCCAGCTAATTGATAATAAGAAATTATATTTTTAAATTTTAAAACTGATTCATTTTCATAGAGATTTTCTAGGTATTTTACTGTTTTTTGGAGTTCTGATGCTGAAATTACTGAACTATGTAAAGTATTTAATTTTGCAAACATTATTGCATTTTCGAGATTATCAAGAAATGTAATTAAATTTTGACAATTAAGTATTACTTGATCTAAAACATTTTGACCTCTTAAGTATGCTGTAAAATCATTAATTGTTTTGTTAATATTAAATTCAAAATATTCTAGTCTTTCTTTTATTAAGTTTTGATTTGATTGTAAAATTGTCATTGTTGAGTTATAATTATTAATAAGTTGTTTCGTGAGAGATATTTGTAAAGAAATTTCATTCGTAAAAGATTGTTGATTATTTTGTAAGGTAAAAATTGCTTTGTCATATTTTTCGCCATCATCGGAGCCCAGGGTTCCGAAAAGCCATTTTGATGCTTTACCTATAGCGTTAATTAATCCTCGTTTAACTCTATTATGCGGAGTAATATTATCTATTTTGTTTTCTACTTCAACAATTAAATAATCTACATGATGTAAAAGGTTATGTAATACGTTCCTATATGAATTGTTAAATAAAGTATTATTTTTATTAGTACGGGTTAACTTGATTATATCATAAAATTTGCGAATAGTGGTTAATTGGTTAATAATAGGGTCAATCTCTATATAGTGTACAAATGTATGTTTGTTTTTTATAATACGGGTATCTCCTAATTGAAATGGGAGTAAGGGAGTTTTAATAGGAGTAAACGTCATGTCATTCGTTGTTGTCGTCAGTTTCGTAAGTAATGTCAATAATATCGTCGTGAATAGCATAACTGCAGCTAGGTTCATTTTCATTCTCCTGAAAATAAGGAGGTAAATTAATTTTTGGTTTCCTTAATTGTGCTTTGTGAATAATTTTATCGTCTTGAGTTTTAATTTTTGAACCTAAGTCTTCGTTGATTTCAATTTTAATATGTTTTGGTTTCGTTTTATCGCGCATGGATGCTTTATTTTGTTGATATTGTACAGTGTTTGGTTCATAATTTAAAGCTTCTTCCCTATCCTTATTATGTCTGGTATTTTGTTTTATTTTTTCCTCTAAAGACATTTGGTGTATTTTATTATAAATAATTTTGAGTTTATTCTTTCTTTCATCTATATATTGATTCAAAATAATCTCATCTGTTATATCAAAGGGGTCAAGCGCATTTGTATGACCGTTTACTATATCAAAAGGTTTCTGTTTTGTTACGCTATGAATAGAATTATTGTAGCCTAAGATTGCATAATGCATTAATTGTTTTATATCCGAGTTCGGATGAGTAAGTTTTAAAACACGTACGCTATCAAGTAGTGTATTATGTAATCTCTCTACATTACTGTTACTATTCGAATTACCGGGGGTTTACTATTACTGATTGATTTTCGATAGCATTGATTTCATCACTATCTAGTATATAAAAAATAATATTTTGATTGGTACAGATTTGAAAATAAAATTGATCATTTGTTTAATTGTATTCCAATCTAGTTTATCAAGTCCTGATGCAATTTTTGGCATGGCTAAATATCGTACGTTATTTTTTATTATATGGTCCCTTAAATTTTGTAAACAGATAAATACATCATGGTATGTTGGTTTCTCGTAAAATTACTTTTTAGTTATTAAATAGTAAATAAATCGTTTCTTGTCATTTAAAATTGCTATTTGACCTACTTGTTTATTTTGATTCTTCAGATAATTAATATTATTATATTTTTCTTTAAATTGTAGGGCTATACCTGCTCCTAACTTAAAGTCTTCTGAAACATAATGAGCTAAAGAGTATACCCCGATTACTGTAAGAAGTCCCGATTTTGTCAGATGACATTCTTCACAAAATCCCTAGGAATTTTTTGTTAACCATGGGTATAACATTGGTATATGTGTCTCAACCAGTTAATGACGTCACGCATTGATTTATGATGTGAAAAGTTACCCAAGTGATACGAAAAAAAGAGCATAATAAAATAAAAACTCTAATGCAATCACGATTATGCCGCTACAAATAAAAATAACTATGACTACAACTCATTTTAATAATAATTTCAAATGTCATGGAAACACTTTCGTTTTGGTATTTTGTAATAATCAGCTGCTTTTGGCAGCGTCTAGGGGCGGACTCCGGCAAATTTAGCTTCGGTGTGTCAAAGTGACAGTGAATAGGTTTTCCAGATCGTTCAAACTGGTTCAAACATTCGGTAATGAAAATATTCGCGGGTTTTGTACGTTTCGTGAGTTTTACCGTCATCTGTGTTGTTCTTGTTCGTGTTACTTTTCGTGTTATTAGTGCAAATGGGCTCGTTACTGACCTGAACTTATGACCCGGTTGCATTTTTTGCTGCATTGCTGCCAACTTAGGATATCGAAATTACCAATTGACAGTCCCAGTAAGGACTTCTTAAAATAATTTGAGTATACTCAAGAGGTACTTCAAATAAATTCTTCCTAACTTCTAAAACTTTATTATCATTACACTCAGAGAAACAGTTGTTTTATGTGAAAGATATAATATGTTTAGAAGGTATGTATTTAATAATAATAAGCGAAAGTTTCCGCAAAAGAAATAGGCTTATAACAAAAATAAAATAAAATTCGAGCGATTTTCATGAAACTTACGATTTATTAAAGATTGTTTTCTTAAATATAAACATTAAATATTTAAGACTAACAACTGTATATTAGTGCAGACTGATATGTTTCCAGATAACTCCTCGAAAAATTGAATGTCAAGCTATCCTTTATTTACCAAATTATTATGGTAATATTTTTACAGTTATAGAATATATTGCTTATCAACATATTTATTTCCTCCAAACAAACAAATGTTACCCGGAGCCAACGAAGCACTCAGGGAAATGATTTCTTTGTAACAAACATATGGTTTATTTGAGTGTGCAGGTCCATTTTTCGGATAGTTGGATCCAAATAATTCAAATAACACAGAACAAATTACCATTTCTTTACAGCATCGCAATTTCGCTGACAAAATAGCAATATGTCTCAGGAACTATTGTTTCTCCTTGGTAAAATATATCTTTCTGGTAAACAAACCGAATAGTACAGGCATTTCAGCGCAGTCGCACTTGCCGCGATGCGCATGTGCGCATGACACAACGGGCCACGGGTGACACGTCTCAGTCATTTCGCGGCGTATAATATATAATAACTTTGAATTTGAACGTTTGTCTCACTACGAAGAAGTCAGTCAGACCGGAGCAGAAACGCGAAGTGCGAGAGGTCGAGAGTCGGAAGCGAATAAGGTTCGCGGCGTCGCGCGTCGGCGATTGCGTGGAAGCTGTAATCGCCCGTACACCTGATGGGCTCTGTCAACGATTCTCTGACGCCGCTATCAGAAGAGAAGCCAAGATTCGCCTTGCCCGGAGTGGCTTCTCCAGAGGAGCGAAGAAACGAATCGCGCGGAGCAATATGTGGTGCACTTGTGCAGTCAGCTGCTGGGGTGGAAGCAGAGCGACCGGACAACACTACTGGGCCGCGTCTGCAACCATGCACTGCAATCAAGCAGAAGGAGGGAAATGGTGGGTGCCATCCCTAATTTGGATGTCATCGCCATTAAAAGCGCACGTCACCGCGTGCCTTGTGATATGCGAGGTAGGCCAGTTTGTTTAGTTTAGAATAAGACATTGAAGTTAAAGGCATATGATTTTCATTTTTTTTAATGTAATGTATAGAAGTAAATCTGTGTTTTTTTTGTTTTGCACTTGTATAGTGGTCAAACATTCACATTCGATGATGTTAGTACCGGACTGGAAATTGTTACATGATTAACTGCTATGTGCCAATATAGTGTTAAGTAAGTATATCGTTTTATTTAAAATACCATTAAAGTTCGATCCCAATGAAAATCCTGTGACTTTTTCAGTCTTTTAAAATCCGTATACAGTCCCTAGTGGACTTCAAGTTATTAGTAGATATGTAGGGTACCTTCTATTCCTGTTAAATGTTTTTTATTAGAGCCCTATAGAGATGAGTTAAAAAATTGTTTTATTTGCTATACAAAACACCCTTTATATTTTTTCATATTTGGAATCTAGACATTTTTCTGTTTACAAACATATATATAAATACTATATATAAATACACTACTTATCATAAAAATTGCAACAATTTAAAACAAATTAAGTAGAATTTGTATAAACAATTATTGCTATTTTTAGAAGTGATATACATACCTAAAACTGAGGGGTGGCTTAATTTTGTGTAATCACCCTGTACATGTCACTGAATCACCCTGTAGATACAATATTATTTATTAGAATACAATATTCGAAAATTTTGTTGGAAATGTCAAAAGTTTGAACTAACTTTAGAATATTTATAAACAAAATATTGCTTATTAAGAAAAAAATAATAATTTGAAGGCAATATTAATATTTATTAAACAGTAATATTGCAAGAATAAATAAACCTTAACAGTAATATACGAAAGTTTACGACAAATAATGTAAAATTATCTGCTAAAAAAGAATCCTAATAATAAATATCATCATATATTATAGGCGAATATCGTAAAGTATTGTATAACATACCCCGTTTATGGACATCTATGCAAATTTTGACGGAAAGTTGGTTAATATCATATTTAATATTAATATCTTATATATTTATTTTTATTAAAAGTACCGAATATTCACTCTAAACATATGTATATTTCTGATAAGTATACTATTTATTGAAACCAATGAAATCTTTCCTTTGCCAAATTAATATATTTAAATTTTCACTGTATAATACGTAAGTTAGTCAGTATCCAAAAATACCATTTGTTAACCGTAAATAAACTTTAATTAATGTCAATAAACGTTTCTCTGAGTGTATTATCATTAATACTTTCTTTAAATTCTATATACTCTTCATCATAATTATTAACAACTTCAATACTAACTTCATTTTTAAAATCACTATTGCTATAAACTTCACCTTTTTCGTAACTTTCATAAGGTACATTATTATCAATAACTTCTTCATTAATATTATTATTACAACTTAGAACTTCGTTATTTTCTCCTACAACATCTTTATTATTTATTTCAACTTTATTCTTATTCTTCTTAACTCTATTTTTATGTTTCCTAACTTTATTTTTATTTATTTTAACTTCGTCGGTATTTTCTATAAAAACTTCATTTATTTCACAAGTTTCATAAAATACATCGTCATTAACTTCTTTATCTGTATCGTAAACATTATCATTATCATTATTAAAATCTTGGGAATCTAAATGTAGCGAATTAATCATCTCCGAAGCATCGTGGTTATTTAAAACTGTATCTCTTGTTTCTGGAGAATAAAGACTAGTTATGTTGCATTGGGGAACAATAGCATTATTGTTAAACTTGTTTACTGGGATCTTGGCTGAAAGTGCTTCGTGTGCATTTACTGAAATTGTATATTGTTTGTCATCTGGTCGCCTATAATAGAAAGGAATTTCCGTAGTTTTATTTATTAATAGATCATTTTCTAGATCAATATGAAATTTTAAAGTTTTTAAGTCGCGTAAGCCTATAATACCCTCAAAATAAGGGTGAAAATCAAATAAAATTACTGGAATAACCATATCAGTATTCAATTCTTCTGGAGCTGGGATATTGGCTCTAAATTTAATTTCCGTTTCGCCTAAACTTGTTTTGACCTGTGTGGGGCAATTATAAATACAATTTTGAAAATGTTTTTCTACTATTGAAGGTCTTAAGATTGAATGAAAACAACCTGTGTCGATAAGTAATTTCATGTTAGGATTTTGAATTTGAATGTAAGCTAAACTATTATGCTGTTCTACGTAAATTTCTACTATTTCTTTTATTTCTTCCGTTTGGGAAAACGACTGATTAAGGGAAAATTTCTAAAATTATCTTCTTTATTATTTTCGGAATTTTGTACTTGGTTTGTACGCGAATTTTGAGTTTCTTTATTTTGATTTTGTTGCTGTTGCGCAACATTTTCATTTTCATTTTCTATTTGATATAACTCTTCGACTATAGCGTTATTTTGCGGTTGAAGATTATTTCTTGAAAAATTATTTTGTCTTGAAGAAAAGCTTCTGTGCACATTAGAAGGTACACGAGAATTTGTGGACATAGCCTCCTGATTTCTATAATTTGTATTATTATTAAAACCATTTCGACTAATTTGGGAAGCTATACCTGCATCGGTTCATATTGTCTCTGGGGAATTTGACCAGTGGGTCTAAAAACATTACGCGATGGTCCGAAAACTTGTCGGTTAGTATTTGTCTAGGCTGTACATTAATTGGTTGGCTAGGAAATTGTTGTTGAAATTGGGGTTGTTGTTGGAAATTTGGATTCCTAACTTGGTTAGTGTTGTTATTAAACCTGGGGAAATTGTTAGTTCTCTGAAAATTAGATCTTTGGAAATTATTTTGGTAACTTTGGAAATTTGGTCTTGTAAAATTATTATGACCAGAATTATTTTTTCTTGGAAAATTCTGTGGTGTATTTTTAAATAAATTCTGTGTATAATTAAAATTTTCCTCCTGTATGACAAGAGTCATTGCGTCTTCTAATGTATCAGGTTCCTTTAACCGAATTATGGTCTGTAAAGGACCAGATAAACCTCTAACAAAGGTTTTTAAACATAGTTGATTGTATTGGCGTGAATAAATTTCTTTTGTTACTTGATTCATATAAATATCCGTGTTAATTTTCTGTATTAAATTACTACGCATTACTTGTAGTCTTTTTGCAAAATCAAGAGGTTGCTCATTTTTGAAAGGTCTAGCAACAAAAAGGTCTTGTTCTAAACATTCTACACTCCTTCGATCGCCAAAGCATTGAATAAGAGCTTCTTTAATTTTTTGTCACGTATCTAACTCATTTCTACAACCTATTAAAATTTCGGCTCTGCCAACTAGTTTAGTTTGGACAGCTTTGATAATATAATTTTTTAAAAGTGCATCATTAAATCGCTCGTATGTTTCGAACAAATAATCGCATGAACTGATAAATTTTGGCAAGGAAGTTTCATTGCCATCAAAAGGACAAATCGTGTCAATGTACATTTTTAACATTGTAAGATTTGGTTCATTATTATCATTGTTTCCTTCACTATTAGGTGCCATTTTATTTTCTGTAGTTATACTCAAAGTTTTAGAGACTAACTTAGCAAGATCACTTATAGATTCAACGTCACTCATAAAATACAAAAATCTCTAAAGAATTTTCAAAAATATTCAATAAATTCAAATTAAAAAGATAAACTTAAAGGATAAGGATCCACAGGAACTTGGCTCTTACCAAAAATCTTTGATCGCCGGCCAACTCCTTCGGATCGACTAGGTGAGCAATGTCTTCGTTGTAGCTGCTGCGGTGTTGGCTGCCAGGGGTTGAGGTTCTGCGTCTTCAGGATTGAAATCCTTCGGCTCCTCGCGACACGGTAGAAACGTTGCCAATTATGGAAATCGATCTAAGAACGTTCGCGGTAACTGGACACAAAAAATCCGCACGACTGCGCCAGTTAAATTAACTATTTTGGAAAATGAGTTTTTAAAACAATTTATTCGGAAGCAACAAGGCAGCGATTACTGCTACAATTCAGACAAGACTGATTAACAATAGATCAGAGCTTAAATATATACTTTATATAAATGCAACCTAAGCATACACGTGCCGCGTACTCAGCGTCCAGTCATCACTTTTACACAAAAGAGTCCATTGTTCGTAGGCTCGTAACTATACACATGAAAAATTAAATGACACTCAAATTCTCCCTTGAATAGTCCTATTTGGTTTCTGCCCAAAAAATTAAGACGCATCTGCAAAAAAGAAACGGCGCATCGTAATTGATTGATTAGCAAATATCACAAATATACTTGACATAATAGGCACCTGAAGATATACCCAAAACGACTTTTTCTACAGACACTGGTCACTATCAATTTAAAAGCATACCATTTGGTCTCAATAAATGCACCCAGCACCTTCCAAAGAGTAATGAATAATGATCTCCGTGGCCTTCAAAATAAATGTCTTGTATACCCCGATGATATTATCATTTTTTTGTAAAACAGGTAGAACTGGAAAAATGGACTTCTTTTAGTCCATAATAAGTATTCTGTAAGAACATTGTTAAAAAAACTTGTTATTTTTCCAGGCAAAAATATTGTAAGTAGCGTTACAATGAAACCCAAAATTGTAACTGTCTTTACAACGTAAATTATAAAAAATATATTGGAATTGTAACTAACTTTACAAAGTTTGTACCTCTGAAAACGTCAATTATGTCAGATGCAATACATGAAACATCAACAATTTTTGGGAAATAATGCGAAATTGAATAGTTTTGTATTTTTATCCAAAAATATCCCGTAACTGGACCCCGGAAATGCAAAAAGTGAAAATCTCAAAAACGTCACTTGCAATGTTCTTGCATGTGTGTATCGATATCTAGAATTTAGTAATCAAACATGATGTCATTAATAATAAAAATGTCTACTTCGAAAATAAAAACAATGCAATTCATTTGATCAGTTTTGCGAAACAAATTTCTATTTTGTAATAAAAATTGAAACTTCAAATTTTGTTTCATTTGTAAAAAAGAGGCCGAAGGCAGACTATTAAAAGGGGCCCTAAATTTATAGCGACCAGGGCCCGAAGTTTGGCTAAAGCGGCACTGCCCCCAAATATACTTATATCACAGACCTATATAGCTAGCGCAGCTATACCTATAGGTGTGTACTTATATGCTGTGTTACTCATACAACTAGCAGTTAACTTAAATGTGGAAAATACCATTAATTGCTATACAGTGAAGTGTGAAGAGGGTGGACTACTTAAGGGAAAACTGTAGAGAGGTGATTCACATGAAAATTAAATGACTTACTTCACAGCTGGAATCGTCTAAACAAGGGTCAGATTGCTGTCAAACAACTCTGCCTCTCAATTTATTGATGAATGCGGATAGTTTGACGAGGGTTATGACTTTATGGCAAACTGGCTGTCACGGCGACTAGAAGAGGTTGCACCATGCTTGTCATGTTTGGCTAGCGCGCCGGACCTAGCAACCATTTCCTCTCCGCGTGGCACGTACACTGCGCTAGGTCGTTATAAATTTTGAAATAATGGGCCTGCGGCGTGTAGGTTCAGGTTCAGGTCGGGCCGTTTTGGGTAATTTGATAAATCGCTGTCTGGCTGGAAGAGGTTTTGCCATGACGGTGGTAGTGGTTAAAATTTGCTCATTTGTCATTCCCAAACTATACAGGGTGTTTAACAACTTAACAGATAAATTTTAACCAGATACGCACCTCTTATAATAAAAGTCTAGAGAAAAAATGTTAAAGTTAAAATCACGGACTAAGCCCCCTGGTATCTGGTTGAATTAAAGAGAAAGAGACCACTGCATAAAACAACGGAGGAAAATAAATTACTTACAAAGTTCGCTTCGCATTTTGATAGGAGCACCAGTGTAGGTTTTTCTTTACAATGAGCGAAATGGTGCAGGGTGTCCAACTTCTATTTTAAATTTTAAGCAGAAAAGTTCGTATGAACTTATGCCAAAAAAGCTTATTAAGAAAGACACAGGGTCTGAAAATTTATCTAAAAAAACCTAAATAGTTTGCAAAGGATAAAAGTTACCTACCAACCTGCAATTTGGTACGGTTTATAAAAGCGTTGAAAGCAATAGAACGAAGACATTAAGAGTGCGCTTAATTGTATCAGTGGCGTGCGGGCGGGTAAGTTATACACCTTTTAATTACGTACGATAATGGTATATTTAAATTATCTGTTTAAATTCCCATTAACTAATCACCATCAAAATTTAAATAAAACGTGTGACTTGAAAATTTGTCCTAGATTTCTTGTATAACAGTAAAAAGAATAGGTTGCATCAGAAAAATCTGCAGTAGTGTAATTTCCAACGACATGTACTTTTCTTATTATTTTTTTAAATTAATCTTTATTTATCACTATATGTATGTATGTATGTATACCTTTTACCTTTTACCTTTTACTTCCTATGCAAATAAGTTACCAGACTTTGGTACACTTCACATTGATGAATCCGTAACGATCCCAGAGGCCGAATCTGTTAAATATCTTGGGGTGGTAGTAGACAGACATTTAAGATGGGATCTACAAACAAAAAATATATTTAAAAAAATTAGACCTATAATATCCAGATTCTATTACCTAACTAAGGTCGTTTCTGGATAAGCACCACCTAAAAATGTTATACCTAGCAATAATACAGACTCATTTATCGTATGGGATATTGGGCTGGGGAGGGGTGAGCGACTGACACTTGAATGATCTCGAGGTACCTACTTCAAAAATGGTTTTTAAAAATAATCTAAAACGAACCCGTAACCTGTCCCACAGAACAAATTTACGGAAGGAGTATGGCTTTTGATATTCGGCAGTGTTATTCTTTTAACGTTTTATTGGCAATTAAAAAAGAAAAAAAGAAAATTATATAATGTAAACAATAATTACGAAACAAGAAGTTTTGACAGTCGTGCAGCCCTGACATCGTGTCGAAAAACAGTTGGACAACGCTGTTATACATTCTTGGCTCCCAGACCGTACAATGCAATCCCGGAACTCCTGAAAAGGGAGGAAAGAATAAAAACCTTCAAGCATAAAATAAAACAATGGATACTTACCTCAAGTAGGTCTTCTATGAGATAATAAACAGTAAATTATAAATTCTTTATTGTGTCATAATGCGGCTATTATTATTATTATATTGATAGCCAGTGATATGCCGTTTTCAATGTTTTAGAGACCAATAAGGAATCCAATTTTGGCGAATTTGGTGTCAATATGCCGGGTTGTTTTAGGATCTGCGAAAAATATTGGAATTAACCACTACATAGGATGTTTAACAAAATATTACGTGGAAATAGGGACACCACTGGCTTTGTTTTTAATTTCAGATTGCAAAGTCCCATTAAACAATATTAGTCAGGAGAGATCCTATCGTCAATAATAATTTGAAACGAACTTTTCTTCATTATTATAGCCCCGCACGAAATATGCGGAATTTTATCGCTGGCCTGCATTTTAGGTCTTTGATATCATCTAATAGCTCCCTGATTGAAATTAACTTCCAAAGATGCTCGATCGTGTAGGAAGCTTAGAATACTGGGTTTCCTTCATAAGGTGGTATCACAAAGAACATCATTAATACAGGGTGTTTCATCTTAAGTGCGAACACCCCTGTAAAATTTGTATTCTTCATCCGATTTTAGCCGCGTTTTTTTCTAAAAATATTTTCTAAAATATTTCAGGTCTTAATCTCAATTTTCGAGGTCCACTGCAAATTTTTTTCTAGTAAAAAATGACGAAAACCATTTAGCGATTTTTTTATTTAAAATCTGACACAACAGCGTTAATCGTATACCCCCGTTACCGAATTTGAACAAAAAATATACAGGGAGTTCCATTCTGCAGGGTGTCAAAGTTGAGCGAAATAGGAATTTTAAAGGCATCTGGAGAGTCAAGTCTGCCATGGAATCCCGTCAAAACAGATGAATGATATGATCAACAGGACTACTCAAAGTGTTGGTGTGCAAAGATTCAATACAAAAATGTACAGGGTCTTTTTCTCTGGGCGATCAAAATGCTGAAGTTTTGTTAAACTTTATATTGATCAGGAGTGCTCTGGAATCATTGAATAAATATTAATAAATACAAAAGCAATTTATTTCTTTACATCATCCAAGCAACAAATAAAAACAATTCAAATTATTGGACCTTTATCAATAAAGTCACTGTCTAAGATGATACATTTTCTGTGCGTTTCCTGTCATGGCACACCAGCCACCTTAACTTATATGGACTTCTGACTGACAGGCTTCAGTATTTTTTAGACTTAGTTCGTTTGTAATGTCTGGGGTGGTTTTGATATACTTGATTTTTGACCTGTATAAAGTTTCAAAAATTCAGCATTTCGAGTTGCTACAGAGAAGAACACCTTGTATATTTTTTATTGGATCTTTGCATATCGACACTGTGAGTGGTCCTGTTCATCATCCAACTGTTTAGAAGTAATTCCATGGCACACTTGACTCGCCACATGAGTTTAAAATTCTTATTTTGCTCAACTTTCACACATTGCAGAATGAAACTCCCTGTACATTTTTTGTTCAAATTTGGTATGTCGGGGTTTTTGTGTGTCCTAATTAACGCTGTGGTGTCAGATTTTAAATAAAAAAAAGATAAAATATTTTCTTAATTTTTTACTAGAAAAAAATTCGTAGTACCTAGGCCTTGAAAATTGAGATTAAGAACTGAAATTTTGCACCAATGTGAAGAGTTTTTTGTGGCCTATTTTTGGAAAAAAAAAAACGACTAAAATCGAGTGAAGAATATAAATTTTACGGGGGTGTTCGCACTTAAAATGAAACACCCTGTATATGAAACATAATTAACACAATTTACGAGTTGGTATAGTAAAAATAAACATACCTAATTTTTAATTAAACCAAATTATTATATTGGATCTCACTATAACTGTTCACGATTCAGGTCACGATGTTCGCAGGCGAAGCGATGCGTCACGGCGACACCGCTGTCTTTTGACCTTGAACGAAAACTGCTAACTCGACTCGCATATATTATACAAAAATACAAACTCCATCGTTAAGAAGAAAAAACGTTTTTATAATAATTATCAAACAAGCCCCTCGATTAATTATTGATTAATTCTTGTAGTTTATCGCAAGCCTCCGGTGGGCAAATCTAGTTCCTTCGTATCCGCTAGACCGCAGGTCGGGCCGGACCGGACGACCTCGTTATAAATTTTAAATTAATGGCATCGGGTTTGCGGTGGCTCGGGGGTCGAACAGCCTGGAGGAATCTGATACATTTCGTCTCCGCGTCTCTTATTTTTAACAATCTAGATTCAATCCAATATAATTAGTTTATGGTCATCCATTGTTGTGTATTGGGGCCGTGGTGGCGATGTTCGGAGTATTTTGGACTAATTGGACTGCATGTTTTTCTGCAAAATTTGTATTGCTCCTTAATAGCTTTATCTGTGTCGTTTACTAATTATTGTCCTGCACCATTGAGTAAAGGAATAAATTATTCCTTTACTCAATGCCTGCACTCATTGGGATTAACACGGTTTTCTAGAGTTTGCCGCAGTACATGAGCGAATGCTATCCTAGTTCTATCGGGAAAAGTCGGGCCTAGCCGCAAATGGAAATGAAGACAAAATTATAGTAATTGTCATCCCTCCCCCACCACTAGCATTTGGTTGCTTTTGCGGTACTCTTACTCCTAGTTTGAGTATTGTGAGGGTGAGAATTATTATTATAATAATTTTTTTCTATGATTCTGTCTTTAGAATAAAGTGTTACAAACCATTTTTAAATTTAACATTATCCGCGTCTGTGCCACATGTCTCCGTGATAGCTGAAGATTAAAAATATTGAAATTATTACGAGAAAATAGCCTAAAACTAAAATTGATCACTCTAACCCCAAAATTCTGACTAATACCATCGAGGTGTAGTCAGCTGTCCTTCCAGGATTTTCTTTATCATAATAAATACCCACCTTAATTGCTAACGGGAGAGAAAAATAACTAAAGAAACACTAAAATAATACCTAGAACTATAAAAACATCGATTTTAAAAGTGCCCGCTTTATATGTAACCCTCAAATGTACACAAAATTGTTGCAATTATTATACATTGACCGGCAGAAAGTTGGACACAACTGGAAAACTTTTTTATTATTAATTTCCCAGAAAATTTTATTCTTGATAAAAGTTGGTGCATCATTTCAAACTTAAAACGCACATATCAAAATTTAAATATATTTTTTTGAATACGAGGTAGATTCAAAAATGTTAAAATAACTCAAGAGTAAAGTACCCTTATTCTTTCAAATACGGTAAAAAGTTACTTACAAAAGCTATTTGGAATCAAAGGTGAATGTCAGATTTAAAGTCACAACCACCTAGTAAAAAAAAGAAATTTAGTTTTTGTATTTTTTCGACCACCCTGTGTATTACAAAAAAAAACTAAATACCGCAAGCGCAACTTATAATAACACATGAATTTGCTACTAAACTTTAATTTTGTTCAATTAGCAGCTAGAAATTTAAATTAATCGAAATCGGAGTTTAAAAATATTAAATTTTTGTGTCCAACTTTCTGCCGGTCACTGTATTATGGAAATATTTCATTTGCTTAATTTTCCATTTTCCCCTAAACTTCAATAATTTCGCAAGCAAGGCAACAATGCATTTTACCCCTCGCTTTACTCCTAAACGTCCACCTTCCCCTGACCTGATTTCCTCATGCTGGGTGACGTGCGTGGTATAGTTAAATAAATGTGTGTGGGCAAATCTTTAGAAAGCGCATTCAGGTCCGCTGATTCAAAACCAATTTGATTTTTAGCATGCGAATGATTATCTATGGCGACAAGTCGTTGCACGCTTTGCAAACTGGGATCGACGATTTATTTTCTTTGCAACTTATTTTTTTGATTATGCAAGTGTCTTTCTGGATGACATCACTACACAAACTAGACGAGCCGAGGCCAACGATAAAGACAGGCCACGGCGCTAACGCATAATCGCGTAGTCACGTGACCAACTTAGTGCTATATAATGAAAGGCATTTTTGGAGATAAGTAGAAAAAACAAATTTCGTAACAATTTGGCAAGTTTTCTTTCATCTATTACATTATTGGTTTTGTGCATCCAAGCTTTCTCTAATTGTTTTTTCAAAATTTTCAACCTGCCTCAGCTGTTTTGGGCTGAGAGTTAAACGGCACTGCACTCACAATATTTCGGCACTTCTCAAAAATTGTTGGGACATCACCTTCCTTTAGCTTAGGTGATATTCTCTATAGGTATTTTCCTCCCACAACACATTTGTCCACTTTAATTGTTTCACTTTCTTGAAAATGTGTTAGACACACATACTTAAGGGTTTTTTAGAAATTAAATCTCAGTTGGAATTTGACGAGTCCATTTTTGGCGGAAATTATCATCCCGAGGCAAAACAAATGTTTGTTATGGCGACACTTTCTTCCTGGCTTTTGTAATATGTATAAATATAATATAAACAGACCCAATATTTGGTATTTAGGTTATTTTTTACGAAATAAAAATGAAAACTAACCTCAGTAGGTATACTGTAAATACTTATTGACGAGGTCTCAGTTGATCGGCAGCGTGAAAGACCGAATAGAAACCGTATCAGGGCGTGGGTCGACAACAAAAATCCTCGAGTACGTTACAACACTGATTTATTTCGCACAAGGTGAATGGTGAATACAATAAATACACAAACCCGAACGTGGTCAACGGGAACGGCTTCCAGCCACCCGGACCGTTTGAACTCGCGGATCTCCCGTAAGCAGTTCACCACTGTGTCTCAGGCTCCACTGTCCAATACGGTCCATGTCCATAATAGTCCATTCCGGAATTCCGGGCTCCCTATTCTGTGGTTCGGGGGAGAATTCCCCTTTACAGCGCTCACGCGTCGGTGCGAGCGGCACCAATACTCTTGGACGGCACGACTCCCACCCAGAGGTAATAATAACACCTGGGCGGTTCCCCTCCGCCAGGACACACGCGCACTAGACACAAACTTGTTTCTAAAATATAAACTAAGACGTTTAAAAACACTTTAAACATTGAAAACTTCTCAAAACCCAAGCCGCCGCTTTCAGTTATGTGACAAATGACATGTAACGTCTGACTAAGATGGTCACGTGATTTTTGTGCGCCAGGGCCTGCCTTTATAGTAGGCCTTGTAGACGAGCAAACTGACGTGGAAGACGCATAGTGTGTGGGACGCACTGAGTACGCGCTTAACTTAAGGAAAATACGTAAAGTCTTAATTATCGTGCGGTCTTCCCTCTGTGTTGTGGGTGGGCCCCTTTATTTACTGCTGCTCATCTGTGACATAAATTCCGCTGGTTACAAGTGAAATTTAAAGGAGTGCGCTACGTCACACCTATCTACCGCGAGGTCTAAATCCCAGCACTTCCCAGAATTCTCGCCAGACTAGTCCTGGGATTTAGGTTTCGCGAAAAGTCGGCCTTGCGGGATGCTTCGATTTAGAGTAGAATCCAACGCCAAGTCATGATTTTAACGATAATACCAAAGCTGAAAATACCACGACTGCGCAGCAGGAGTGGTATTTTCTTAGCATTGGGATTATAATGAGTGATAAATTAAGGAGAGGTATATTATCTATTGTTAGGCATACCACGACTTGTATTTAAAAAGAGAATTTAACAACTGCAAATAGTTAGTTTGAGAGCTGCTGTCATTTAGATTAAACATTCGGTTCTGAATATGTTATTGGTTTAGCGTAACTAGGACGTAACTAAGAGAGTAGGATTTCAGCGATTATTTCCCCCATACTGCTTGCATCCAATAAGGTAGCTCCTATTACCGGTAATTGCACTTGTGCAAATTATCGCTTCGTTGCTTAGCAACCGCGAATCTGTTGGATACAAACTTCTTAAAGTTTGTGTGTTTCAAACTGTTCTAAATTATTCAGCTTATAAATTATGTTGCGGTATTATTAAGCATTATATCAATGAATGTATATCACTTTTACATTGCTAAATTCTTGTTATTTAGACCTCCGCCTCCGTTTAAATTTATGACACATTCAGAAAATAAACCAACGCCGTCAGAGTGTAGGTATATTCGCATTTGCCTTGGATACCCAAGCGTCATGTTTGTTCACTCGAACGCTACAGTCAAAGCTGTCAATAAACTCGTTCAAAATGAGTCGTTTTGGAAATGTAAACATAGAAAAAATTAATACAGAAATTATTAAATCGTATTCGTGAAATAATCTCGACAAATACCACTCGTGCCGGAAATTTTTCTAGATAATTTTATTCTCAAGCCCTATTTTGCCCATTAGCAAAACCACTCGTACCAATTAGGCTTTTATTTTCAGAGATAAAATCCCTCGAGCTTCGCTGTCGGGATTTTATCAGAAAATAAAAGCCCAATTTATACTCTTGATCTTTCTAGGCAAAATAGCGCTTTCGAAAAAATTATCGATAAAATTCCCGGCACTAGTGATATTACATACGAAAATACCACTAGTGGTATTATCGTATGTAATACCACTCGTGCCGGAAATTTTTCTAGATAATTTTATCCTCAAGCCCTATTTTGCCCATTAGCAAAACCACTCGTACAAATTGGGCTTTTATTTTCAGAGATACATTTTATCAGAAAATAAAAGCCCAATTTATACTCGTGACCTTTCTAGGCAAAATAGCGCTTTCGAAAAAATTATCGATAAAATTTCCGGCACTAGTTATATTACATACGAAAATACCACTAGTGGTATAATACCACTAGTGGTATAATACACTAGTAGTGTGGTATAATACCACTAGTGGTATTAGAATACCACTAGTGGTATTAGAGAGCGAAGCTCGAGCGATTTTATCTGTGAAAATAAAAGCCCAATTTGTACGAGTGGTTTTGCTAATGGGCAAAATAGGGCTTGAGAATAAAATTATCTAGAAAAATTTCCGGCACGAGTGGTATTTGTCGAGATTATTTCACGAATACGATTTAATAATTTCTGTATTAATTTATTCTATGTTTACATTTCCAAAACGACTCATTTTGAACGAGTTTATTGACAGCTTCGACTGTAGCGTTCGAGTAAACAAACATGGCGCTTGGGTATCCAAGGCAAATGCGATTATACCTACACCCTGTCGGCGTTGGTTTATTTTCTGAATGTGTCATAAATTTAAACGGAGGCGGAGGTCTGAATAACAATAATCTAGCAATGTAAAAGTTATATAAATTCATTGATATAATGCTTAATAATAACGCAACATAATTTATAAGCTGCATATTTAGAACAGTGTGAAACACACAAACTTTAAGAAGTAGGTATGTGTTTGTATCCAACAGATTCGCGGTTGCTAAGCAACAAAGTGATAATTTGCACAAGTGCAATTACCGGTAATTGCACTAGTGCGAATTATGGATTTTTATGGAAGGAGCTACCTTATTGGATGCAAGCAGTATGAGGGAAATAATCGCTGAAATCATTACCTGATTGGTTAATATTACAAAAATCATATCATTTCATTGGTTCATATTAGCAGGCGTTGAATTCTCAGCTTTGTATATTTTTGTATAAGTAATTCGTAAAAGTACCAAAAGGTATTATCGGTGATAATAGTGAAATTGTCCCTGAAAATCTAACGGCGAGAAGTTTTTAACGGAGCAACGCGCACCGATACGAATTGGCGGGACACCAAAAATTCTCCAGCGTTTCAGTTTTTGTGTTTAGTTTTCAAACTGCTCCTGACAATTCCATTCTGCACTTTTTCAATTTGTATTCTGTGAAGCCACATTTCGCGGTAGGCATTCGATTTTAAAATAAATATTTCTGACGCGCAATTACGAAAATTCCTTTGAATTTATTTCCAAAAGACCTTTCTTGATAAGACGATGCGATCTTTTTATGAAAAGAACAAGCCGAGAAAATATGGGGGTTTTAGGTCCGGCGAAAATGAGAAAATATCTAAAAATTGCTAAGTTTACTTTGGATTGTTCCGCACTTAGGTTTAATATTAACAAATTTATATTATATCTCAACATCCAGTAAAACCTAGAGCAGCTAAAACTGAGTCATATTTTTTATAACGTTTTTCATGAAAACATTTTTGTGGAAGTTATATCTAGCGTTTTTATTGTGTACTTATTTTCAGTTTTTTTTGCCATCAGTGAATTCCTAAAAACTTCTATAACCGACATATTAGATTATTTAGTAACTTCGTTATAAAGTTATTCTGGGGTTTTGTCATAGCTAAAGGCTACAGCACGTCGGAACTGGCTTGAGGAAAAAATATTGCGATACTTTATGGCAAGAAATATACCACTGGTAGAATGGGAAGTGGGTGTGAGTTATAAAAGTAAAACAGAATGACGAAGGGCGTTCCCCACGTGATAAGGAAGCTTGCGCCACGACTGAAAAAGCGGAGATTCGATAACGACATCCATCAAAATCGTCTATATGTAAAACATCGATCTGTTATGGCTTTTTTCTCTTTTGAGTTCACTGGTGGCTCATATTCCATGTTTTCCTGAAAGGGAAATCTTGGCAGGTAAATATTGAACCATTCCAGAGCCGTCGCTCACTGCGCTTTTATTCGGAATATGTGGGATTGCACATCATTGTGGACAAAATGAAGGCAAACTTTTAAAAGTGGTATACTTACACAACGAGAAAATTTAATCTGTCTGTTTGTACCTATATATATTTCTTGAAATATTTCATTTTAGAACACTCCAAACATTCCGATAGAAATATTCACAATCGAAGGGAAATTAACAATGTAATCTCTAAAACAGTACATGGTGTTCTCATTTTAAATCACTAATTTTAGTCACAGAAAGAATAAAAGGTTAAAAAAACGAACGAAAATTGTCTGTAGGAGGTCTATGTATAATCGGAATAATATAAGTTTTTAAAGATTGCATTTTTATGTTATTTTTCACGCATCTTTTACTGTAGTAATATCTCTGAATACTGATTATATGTTAATAAAAAAAAATAAATGTCAACAGTTCTTCGTTTATAATATAGACTACGTTTATCTCGACGCGTTCGATCCGATTGAGAGAGGTTTGAATTCACTGACTCAAATAGACGACGTAAACCCTACAGATTGAAATTGGCGAAACGGGCACACCCTGTATAGTCCTGTTGACCATTTAACTGTTTTAAGGAAATTACATGACCTACTTGACTCTCGATTCGCCAGATGCCTTTAAAATTCATATTTTTCTAAATTGTGGTACTCTGTAGAATAAAACTACCTGTATACTTTTTGTTCAAATTTGGTATAGTATGCTGGTTCTGTGGTGTCCTGATTTTAACGCTGCAGTGTTAGATTTTAAACAAAAAAAATCACTATTTGCATTTAATGAAAATTGAGGGTATAAAAAATTTTAGCTGGTTCTGGATTTGCATGTTGACAATGGTAAGAAGGTCAAAAGACGCGGTTTGAAGATCTTTCAAACAAATAAAGGGTCTGGGGAATATCCCCAAAAATAAAACCATTGAAAAAGCTACGCCATTTGCGATTAACAAAAATTAATATTTTAATGCGTTCTTGAAGAAGAACTTTTTAACGAAAGAGAATAAAGAGAAATGGCATTAATGAAAAATGTTCAGAAAAATTAGGACTTTCTAACAATGTAACAAAAGGGGTATGTTGGTGGGAAATATATATGTATATCTTGGCGTCGCGACGCCTAGCGTCGTATTTGCAAAATATCGCTAAATAAGCCAATTTATTCCTTTATCACCCTATATCATCTACCATCTCCATATCTTTGACTGTTTTCCACCAACAGAAGCTGCGACACAACAGGTGATAGGATAGCAATGAAATGTATTCAATTTTGTATATTTTAATTTTAAACCAAAATGTCCTCTTGGTAATTTTTTGTATGTGTCATGGTTTCGTGGCAAATTTGATTTTTTGTATTATTTCGGGGTATTTCTGAAAAATTGACAAAAAATTTGCTCCATAAGTATCACTCAAAGTGGAAATAATGTTTGCTACTTGAAATAAAGTAACTTTGTCCAATAAACTTACCTATTTAAGACTATACTCTTGAAGATACAGTGTCTAATACATTCAAGGAAGATAGGTACAATAATTAATGTTACGCTCTGTATCTTGAAAAGTAAAACCTTGAATGGGTAAGTTTATTGGCAAAAGTTACTGTATTTAAAGTAAGAAACAAATTTTTTCTGCTTTGAGTGTTACTTATGGAGCGAAGATTTAAGTTAATTTTTCAGAAGTACCCCGAAATAATACGAAAAATCAAATTTGCTATGAAACCATGACACATATGAAAAAAAGCTAAGAGAACGTTTTTGTTTACAATTAAAATTTACATAAGAAATTGAATACATTTTATTGCTATACAATGTGGTTCATTTTTTTCTAAAAACAATTATACTAATTACCCACTTCTACGCCACTGGTTGTTCAAGGTGTTTGATATTAACAGGTTTTATGCTAACCCATACCGTTATAACGTGTACCAAAATATATGACTTAATTATCTCAACTGGTTTGGTAAATATTCAAGAAATTCCACATATTTCTTACAACTTTAACACCCTGTAACTTTTTTATAAGGCCTTAAAATGATATAGTTTATAGAAAAAAGTGCGGTAATTTTTTGGTTTTCTATCACCTGTTGAAGTGTCGCAGAATAAAACTGAATCACCCTGTATATCTGCAGTTTTGAAATTTCCAGTTTTTAATTAATAAATTACCAATCGCCCGTAAGTACAATATTTAAGAATGGCCATTTCTCTCTTTTACAGACGGTTTAGAGTGTATATCCAAAACAGAAAATTACATGAACTCTGGAGTGCAACTCTAACTCTAGCACTTTATTTCAGTACAAGTTTCCATTCTGTCAAACGCATAATATCCTGTAATTTCCCGTTACTCCTCAATCGGCGTTTTCGTCCGCAAACCTCAGGGGAGAAGCGCCGCCAGCGCCGCCAGTCAGCGGGAGAAACGCCGTTCCTCATATTTTGCCACAATAAAACTAGAGCGAGCTCCGAGCGAAAGAAAACACAAACGAATGGGTTTTAAAGTTCTCGGCGGCCACCGACCGCTTGAGTAATCCTCTTCTCGCATTTACAGTGCACCACAAACACCTTTGAAATTTACCGAGACGGCGGCCGTGTTTTTCAACGAGAGTTTCGTTGGAAATTTAGCGTTGCCAGGCTACGCGAAGCGTATAAAAAGGCTTTGATTCTAGAAGTTTGAAAAACGTTTATTTCGATATTTTGGCGAAACTTTATAAATTGCTCGTTATGGAATTGGGAATCTTTCATTGAAATGTTTATAATATTTGTACCTTCGAATAAAGAATCCCAGGAAGGAGTCGAAGCTCTATGTGTATTATAAAATACGTGAGACGAAAATCGCCCTGTGTAGGAGCCAAGTTTTGAGACAATATTTTGATATATAGCACCTAGCACTGTCAAATAATAATAGAATCAAGCGGACTAACTCTATTAAACATTTGGGAGTAGTAATAGATTGACACATGAGATGGGACAAACATATATCTACGTTAACAAAGAAAATAAGATCGATGGTATTTAAAAATAGTCTACCATGCATTAGTAGAATCACTATTGCAATATGGTATCCTTCGGTGGGGAAGTGCTTACAAAACACATTTACTTAAACTAGAGAAACAATTGTTTAAAATTTTGCTAAATAAAGAAAGAACTTACCCCAGCGATCTAACGTATGAAGAAATAAAACTAACGGACTTAAATAAATTGTATATTTACAGTCTTTATACTACAACAAAAATATAAAAATAAACTAATACGAGTGTACACTGTGTCCCGGAAAAGAATGAACAGCATGGGGATATTGCAAACGGTGAGAGATACGGCAACGGTTAAATGAGGAAAAATTTGCGCAATTTTAAGGTCAATAAAATGGTACAAACAGTTTTCTAATATCTTTTTTCGTTTTTGAGTTATTTCGAAAAAAGTAAAATTTTGCGTTTTTGATTTTATTTTTTCTGAAGTTTTTAACACAGATAGAAAAAAAAAGAAAAACACTTTAGATTTGTTCTACAACATTTTGTTTTTGAGAAACCATCTTCAACTTTATTTTTTTAAATACGGACCTGGATTTTTTGCAGATTTTGAAAGCACTTTTCATTGCAACTGAAAAATCCTTTGTTTCTATTCATTTTTTCTAATGCGGCCCTGTACTTAATAATAAGAAATCTAAATATTAATCAGTATTGTCAACAATTTAACTTACAACTTATCTTTCAATCGGAGAGCCAAAAAAAGGACGGCAAAGACTAATACCAGTCACATGTTGACAATACTGATTAATATTTAGACTTCTTATTATTAAATACAGGGCCCCATTAGAAAAAAATGAATGGAAAAAAGGAATTTTCAGTATAATTGTCTCAAAACATTTTAAAAATATTTTGTGTCATACATCATGGTATTTGAAATGAAAAGTGCTTTCAAAATCTGCAAAAAAATCCTGGTTCGTATTTAAAAAAATTAAGTTGAAGATGGTTTCTCAAAAACGAAACGTTGTAGAACAAATCTAAAAACGCCATCTAAAAGCCCATTAAAAAGTGCCATAAGAAAGTGTTCTTCTTTTTTTCTTGTGAAAAAATAAAATCGAAAACGCAAAATTTTACTTATTTCAAAATAACTCAAAAACGAAAAAAAATATTAGAAATCTGTTTGAGCCATTTTATTGACCTCAAAATTGCGCAACTTTTTCCCCATTTAACCGTTGCTCTATCTCTCACCGTTTGCAATATCCCCATGCTGTTCATTCTTATCCGGGACACAGTGTATACTGATCACAGATACACTACACGACACAAAATAAGGCAACAAATTACCACGCTAAGAACATCAAAGAACATAGGACAACAAGTATTCCCCTCCTCTGATAAAGAAAATACAAGCTCCTTCAGACTTTACAGACTCTATTTATTTGCTGATTTATAGGTACCTATTTGGTGAACAAATTTGGTCAGACATTATAATATTATAGCAGTTGTACTCTTTTTTCTTTTTTCTTGTTCGACAAATATATATACAGGGTGTTTCATTAAGGGTGAAGAGGTACCATATCTCAGGAATTAATAATAGGTAGTGAGCTTTGGGAAAAAATCTTCTTAAGTAATGTTTTCCCAAAAAATCGCTGTAAAATGTCTTTAAGTTCGTAAATCGGCCGCTAGGGGGCGTATTCGAAATAGTAAATTTGAAAAATTAATTTTCTCAAAAAATTACTAATAAAAATTACTAATAAAGATATATCAAACTCCCCAGCAGATTCTGAACAATTCTCGTTTAGATTTTTTGCTCTAGCTCTTCAAATAGAGGTAAAACGGGTGGATAAACCTTGACTTGAAAAAATTTTGCTAACTCCGGTTTGGCTTAAACGAATTGGTAGAATTTGGGCTTGTTGAAGAGAGCGTTCTTTCTTCTATTAAATGATTGTCCAGTAAGGTCATTTCGAATTTCGTGGTCACCGCTAGAGGGCGCAATTTTTATTACCATTTTCTCCGAAATTTTAAATGCAATGATATATTTATTCTGTTATAATCGAAAAGTAGATTAAATTTACAATAAAAAAATACCCAAGGTTCAAATCGATATATTCATTAGTTTCGAAGTTATCGCCAAGAGAATAAATATTCACATGTTATTTGAAAGAAGAAGGTAGGTAATGCCTTACGATATGCTTGCCGTATATTTTTAATGTTTTAAACATGCTCCAATTGGGGAACGTGAATACGCTGTCAGGTACCAAACGATTTTGTTTCATGGCTTACTACACGATTTCCAAGATAATTTCATATCGATACGGTACGTAAGGCAAGTAGGTAAATTAGAAATACGTTTAACGGAATAAAAAGTAAGAAAAATAGCAATTTACGAAAAGCTCAAGCAGATTTTTATTTATTTCATGGCATGCTTGACTACGGAAATCTTTGACAACAACTATAGTATTTCTAAAGTCACTTGGAACAGCATAAAAACCTGTGAATTTTTTACGGGTGATTTCGGCTGATAAGTCTGGTATTTTTAAGTAGCAGAGCGTGGTAAAATCTAAAAGCTATGAAATAGATCGCGCCTCGTATATCACTGTGTTCCAAGTGAGTTCATTTATATTTTACCAGGGTAGCTCGAGAACAGGCTCTACCGGCAATAAAATACGAGTCAAAACACTTTTTTAACCATATTAAAACGCACCTGGTAGTATAAGTAAAAGGAGATGAAGGAGACAGAAACGATAGATATTGTAGTAAAAACAATTGACTGCATGCAAAAATGCAAAAATTTGGGATATTTTTAACCCCTTGACTCCCCTTATTTGGAACGCCTATGATAAAAAATGTAGAATTATCTCTATCTCGGTAAATTCCAAATGTCGCAGGTATATCACATACCAAATTTAATAGTTTTATCTTTATTCGTTATGGAAATATTTAGAAAAAACCGTTTGCCAAAGTGTCCATATCGGGGGCTATAACCCCCTTAAGGGCCATGTTTATAGGAACTTTTTTCATTTTTTTGAATCAAAAAACGTGGTGGTAAATTATGGCAGGCTAATTTCTAATAGGCATTTTCATGGCACTCTGCAAAACATTTTCAAAACGAGTTTACTCGAAAACGATGCATGCTACCGAAGTTCAACAAGACCACCTTTTCTTCGTAGAATACCTTCTAATTTCATAATTTCGCAAGAAATCTGGAAAAAAGTATACAAACAAATTTTGGGGTAATTTTAACTCCTGATCCCCCCCATTTGTTACGCCTATGATTAAGAATGTCTAACTATCGCTACTTCGGTAAATGTCAAATCTCACAGGTACATCACATCATACCAAATTTCAGAATTTTATCTTTGTTCGTTCTGGAAATATTTATAGAAACCCGTTTGTAAAACTGCCCCTTTCGGGGGCTCTAGCCCCATTAGGAGGCATTTTTGAGGCCATGTTTATGCATTTTTTTTTATGTCGTAGAACACTCTGGTAAATTATGGCAGGCTAATTTCGGGACACCCTGTATTCGGCCTATTGAAGAATAACTATCTGCGTTAAAATGATCAATGAATTTAGTTAGATATATATATATTTGGAAAATCATTTTCAATGTTTATTCCGATATTTTGAAAGGTCTCGACCTAAAATGCCTGGGTTTTAATCGATGGCGGTACAAAAGTGGTTCGTTATATGTTCGCCTGCGAATTTCGGCCTACGACGCCGAAACGGTCCCGGAGATCGAGTTAACCGCACCGTTAAATGCTAAGGGGGCTGACTTTGTCCCATAGCGGGGTTGTCGAATAGCCAGAAAGGTTATTGCGGTCCATTTGCCAATCTTCCGACAAGGTCGCGATACAGTGTGGCCATTTTAGTGTGCAACATATGGGAATTTTTTTTATTAATTGCACAACCAAAATTCAAATATTGCCGAAAGTTGGTGCATGTTCGATAATAATATTAGGTGCCCTTAGAATTGTTGCAAGTTAAACAGCATACAGGGTAAGTCGAAAAATATAAAAATTGCACAAGAGTGAAGTACCCTTATTTCAAAAAATTCAGGAAAAGGTTATTAAGAAAAGTTGTTTAGAATTCAAAGCTATGCCTAAATACCAAAACATAGCCTCCTAAGAAAAAAAAATTTTTTCGTCGATGAATTTCCAGTTTCTTATTAAACATTTAAAATAAAAATTTTGCACCTTAAATTAGAGTTTTTTAATAGACACATTATCATTACTAATGTTTTACCTTGTTCATAAGAATTTTTGCGAAATTTTAAAGTTTTGTTTAATATCGTTGCAGAAACATCAAGTTTGTGATTCACTAAAAAACTAAAAATCTAAGTTAATTTTACAAATATGCTTAAATTTGAACAAAGTTATGAGAAATTAATTTGATTTTGATTAATTTATGAAAGTGTTTAGGGGGAATATTAAAAAATATATATTTTAAGAAAATTATTAATGTTTTTCAAAAAAATATTTTTTTTCTTATGAGGCCATGTTTATTTAGGCATAACTTTTAATTCTAAACAACTTTTCTTAATAACATTTTGCTGAATTTTTTGAAATAAGGGTACTTCACTCTTGTGCAATTTTTATATTTTTCGACTTACCCTGTATGCTGTTTGACTTGCAACTATTCTAAGGGCACCTAATATGATTATCGAACATGCACCAACTTTCGGCAATATTTGTATTTTGGTTGTGCAATTAATAAAAAAAATTCCCATATGTTGCCCACTAAAATGGCCACACTGTATAACGGCCTTAAAAAGTAAGAAACAATTTTTTGTGTGTCACAAAATTTTATTGACCAATTTCAAAATTACGTTCCTTGAATCATTACCATGCACCTTACTCGTGTATCGCTAAACTGAGAGCAAAGTAAAATTTTAAAAAATAGGAGCATTTTTTGAAATCCATTATGTAATAGCACATAAATAACATAACTATCTGTGGTAGTGGTAATAGTAAATTCCATTATTTCACACCAATGCTAAAACAATAAACAATATAGAACATAAGAACTAACATATTGGCATCCAAACCATTCTGTATTCCTTCTCCACAATAACACAGAAAACGGCATATCACTTGCTATATTCAAATTCTCCCCTCTGCATACGATAAAAGTTTTTTCCAACTTGTATTTTTTCCAAAGAATCCAACGTTGCAAAAAAACATCAAACAAAAAAATATGGAAAAGATCTTTTTTTAAAATGCTGCCTATTACATTTTTTATTATTGTAAATAATTAAAACAAAAACAACATGTTTAGTTTTTTGATATCATTTCCGGTTTAGTCCAATATGAAAATTCTTAAAATCTCAATATTTTACCAGTTTCGGATAGATCATCACATGATCAACAACATTAAATACATAATAGGTCTGTCAATTGAATGCAGATATTTTGCTGCTAATTATCTACCGCAGAAAAATATCTGCATTAAATAGGCGCCGAGTGAGTTACTTTGCTACCGCAGCAAAGCACGCTTTGCTAAAGACAACTCAATTGCAGTAAGTACGCAGATTTGTTGAAAATCACTATGCTGTTATAATTCGACTCTTGTATTAAGGCAAGTGAGTCAGCTCACTAACCACAAGTGGGTTGCTTAACTACCATAGCAAATAATTTGATTGTGGTTATGTAGGTTTTGTTGCTGTAGTTGAAGCAGCTCATTAATGATAATTAAGCTGCTCACTAGCCACAAGTGAGTTGTTAAAATCGAATAATTAAAGTCCCAGACGAATACAATTTCTAGGCCAGGGAATGCCGACTTAATTTACGTCGATCGTGTCTTGCGGTGAATTAAATTTTCATGAAAATTGGCGACTCTCCGGGGAAGTTAATTTTCCACCATGATTGTAGAGCTATACAGGGTGAGTCACATCTAAAGGCAGAGCCGAAAACACAAGGTAGAACTCGCCAAAAAAGCACATATGCTTAATAAACATTAGCCCAAAAAAGCTTGGTTCTCCATATACAGCGTGTTGAAAATTTTCCAAAAATAACATATTTTTTTAATTTCTTTCGATCCCATTTAGGAATTCCAACCAAATTTGGTACACATTATACACTGGACGGTTGCCATTTTGTGGAATAATCTGACCCCGTTCCGATCACCAGCGGCGTAGGTACAAATAGTTACTGTAAATAATTGTAGAAAAAATTTTGCCTTTTTTGGATAGCCCATTTAATTTGGAACAAAAAGTGACTCTTTGTATTTTTTTATTTCTGGTACAGTTTCTTCGTAATTTCGGATTTTTTAAACTAGTGTCAAGGTGATTATGCTGGCATTTAAAATAAAATTATTTGTATCTACGCCGCTGCTCATCTGAACAGGGCCAAATTATTGCACAAAATGACAACCCATAATATGTGTAAAATAATTCCTAAACGGGCTAGAAAAAAATTAAAAATATTTGGAAAAGTTTCAACACTCTGTATATGGAGAACCAAGCGTTTTTGAGCTAATGTTTATTAAGCATATGTGCTTATTTTAGCGAATTCTACCTTGTGTTTTCGGCTCTGCCTTTAGATGTGACTCACCCTCTATAATTTAAGCATGATTTCCAGTTTCTAGTTGTCAGTTTCCATCGGAAAGGCTCATTCCCTGGATGCGTGAATTTAATAGAATTAAACGTGAAAACGTGAAGATTTCTGGTTTATACGTAGGTACACAGGATTCACCATATTTTAATTTTCAAGAACCGTGGAAGTTGTACACCTACCTACTTAATCGAGATCAAATTAGGATTGTACCATACGAAGAGTGTTTAGGCACTTGGTAATTACAATACAATGGTTTTGTCAATACAATTGACTAGGGTAGTATTTCACAATATTCCAAAATACCTGAATTACAGATTATATACATAATACACAATATCTTTTGCTGCAATTTTCTCAGAATTAAACATATTTATTCCTTTACTCTATAGTAAATTGGGGTAAGCTTTAGCAACCCCAAAGTACGTTAATTTACCGGTTCCCAGATTCTTCCCCATTAATCATAGTGTCTGGTGTCTGGGTGTCGGGGTTCCCCAATTGTCAAGTGCTCCTTAATTGTTAGGTCTAGAATCGAGGAAGTAATTACTTTGTTCGTGGTCGATACTTGAATTGTCTTTTGTAGAAAGCCTATATACAATACTAATGTAACTTTAATAATATACAGTGCCCGCCAAAAAGTCTGCACCATATGGGAAAAATTTTTAGTAAATAACTTACGGAAAATTTGTTTGCGGAATCAGGTTTTGCTTGCTCTAGAACCAAAATTGACATAATCAAATGTTGTGACGTGGTCTCTTTTATATGTCCAATTTGACATTAATGAAAAAAAATTTCCGAAAAATGGGCTTATTTAACCGAATTTCGAAAAAAAGTCATAAGAAAAATATGTTTCTTTCGCAATTTTATACCCCTGTGCAAAATTTCAAGAGCCTACTACGATTTTCATATTTTGTCCTTTGTTGGATATTATTGGACATATCTAATATTTTAAATTTTCTAGATATTTCTGATCAGATCAGCATGACAGAAATATTTGTGTGTTTTTACAACCATTTACTATAGAAAGAAGTTTGTAAATCGAATTTATGTGTTTATCTGTAAAAATGAGATCAGTTTTGCACCAAGCGTGCTTCTTCAACAAGCCCTCATTTTAATTTTTTTGCAAAAAAAAAGGAAAAGAGGGATATTTAGACCGTAAACTAAGTATTGTGCAATATGTATTCAGTCAATGAGTGTTTTAAATTACATAGGATCGACTTTTATGGATTAACGGAAAAGGGCAACAAAGGGCAAAATATGAAAATCGTAGTAGGCTCTGGAAATTTTGCACAGAGGTATAAAATTGCGAAAGAAACATATTTTCTTGAAATCGGCATTAAAATGTCCCAAAATCGTCATTAAAAGCACAGAAATCGTACAATAATGTAGCCCATTAGTGTACGATTTTTTCAATAAGTAGGCCTTGGCGAGATGTAAACATCAAACGTCAGACGCGGAGAAATCGCCTGTCAAAAGTGACCAAATATTCAAAACCCGGCCGATAAAGGCTCATTTAACTTTTCGTACACATTGCGAAACTGTTTCCTATAGAAGCGCAATCCTTCAGTATACATATTGTCATTATACTTGTCCTCAAGGCCTACTATAAAGACAGGCCATGGCGCTAACGCAGAATCGCGTAGTCACGTGACCAACTTAGTCATATTATAATAACAAACGGAATCTTTGGAGATAAGTAGAGAAAACAAATTTCCTAATATATACTTCTAATTTTTTACTTTTATTGTGACACAGATGTACAAACATAAAGAAAACTAGGACTGGATAAATAAAACACCTTTTATTTTTTAAGTTTTTTTATTTTTCTTTCATTTTCCAATTTGACTTTTGAATCATTTGAGTCATTTTGCTTTTTAACAAAATTATTTATCATTATTCTACAAGCCGTAAAATTAATAGTAACCAATTTCTCAAATACGCTCTCATTACAAACGCAAACTTCGTGAATATCTTGTTCTTGTATATATTTCTCAAGAGCTATGCAACAAAGTTTGTGAAGTTTTGAGAGTTGATTATGACCACTTAAAAATATGTTACAGAATTTATCACATATTTTTTGTAGTGTATACCAAGCAATTGAAACGGAAACTAATGCTATTTCGGATGGTAACAATAGTTTACCTCTATCTAGTTCTAGAGTTAAATCGGTGGGTATATCTAATTCTAGTTCTTTATCAGATTGGAGCCAATCATTACAAAACTGACAGTTTTTATTTCTCAATTTTTTCCGTACAGCGTACCCCGCAATATAAACTAGAATATTGAGTTTATCTTTAGGGACGCAATGTAACGAAAATGAAAAATCATCAATCACCTCGTAAAACGGATCTATGTTTGCTAATTCGTCCCGAGATTGATTGTCACATGGAAGCAGTGTTTTCAAAGGTATATCTTTATTTGAACAAGTTAAAAGAATACTACTTTTAAATCTAATCTTTCTTTCACTCTCTAATACTTGCATGAAACTAATGTAATAATTTGCTCCACTAAGTTCTCTATAATATCCGAACCGACCTTCGAGCACATCATTTTGGAATTTACTTAATAATAGATAATCGGTTGAATATTTAGAAAAAATATAAGGTATGAGTCGTAAAAATGTATCAGTAGTATGTATTAGAGATTGAAAAGTTTGTGCTGAGAGTGATTGAGAAATAGGTACAGATAGCTTCCAATTTTTTAGCCAGAGTGACATTTTTTTTAAATACTCTATTTGTAATTCACTACTAGATCTTATTGGTTCTCGATATTCATAATTGAATCTTTTTCCTTCCAAAGCACTTTTCACATTAACAATCTTCCACCATTTAATAAAAATGTTTAAGAACATGCAAGTTCCATCGACATTAGAAAATAACTCTATATTATCTTTACTAACGCATTTCAGTGCAGCAACATTTTTTTCATTAAAAATGTTTAAGGCTAGTCGTACATTTTGCTTTTGAATTGAAGAGGGATAAACTACTTTGTATGATAGTAGATGAGCTAATTTTACAAGTGAAGATTTTTCAAATTCATACAAATTTTCGAGGTGTTTAAAATGAGCTACAAATAAACTTTCTGTATTAAGGTCAAAATCTGGAAATACTAGTTGACAGTTGTTTGTTCTTTTGCTAATCCAGTTATTGCGTATACATTTCAAAATATGAACAGAATCAAAAATTAAAAAAAAAGTAGTCTATGAGTGTCTAAGGGGTGGATAATGCTGGGTTGTAAAATAAGATTTGGACAAAACAGTTCAAAGGCTTTTTTGTTGACAGCATTGTTATCAGATATGAAACTTATAACTTTAAAACCAATATTTTCCAATTCTTGCAACACATTTGTCATAAGGGTTTTTAATTGCACAGCTGTTAAATTACTAGAGTAGCTACATCCCTATATTTGGAAAAAATATTCGAGATCATAAAAACCTGTACTGTTTTTGCTAATTTTGTCGCATCTGTTTCACTACAACCAACAATATTACCCCCTTTAAAATTTAGCTCAGGACTAACATAAATTTCATCAAGATGAACATTAACAATATATTCATATTTTTTTAATAAAGGAAATTTACTTTTTAAATATTTAACACTACACTTCAGATCAGACCCAAAAATAGAAAATTTACCAATAAGTTTTTGTAAATTTCTGGGGTGTGGCAAGTAAATCAACTTACTGCTATATAGAGCAAAATATGATGCTGATGAGTGAACAAATAACGAAGTAGCCACGAGCATGGTAGATCCGATATATCTTCTTTTGTTTCGGGGCTGTTGATATAATTGCAACTGTTCAATGATAAAAGGTAGCTGTAAATTTTCTTTACTGATGCTATCAATAGCAGTGTTAGCAGTTACTTCTGATAACAACTCTATTGCTTTACTTAACTTGTTCTCTTCGATGGTTTTAGCACTATTAGCACGTTCCCGGATAAAGCAAAGCAAGTCCTCCAATACATTTACTGAACTCAACACTGTCAATTTTTTGGGGAGTTTTCTAACTAAAAATTCTTAATTTTTTTATATAAATGACAAATTTCATGTTTTCATTAATCACCAATGAGCATAGGACATATGGCGACCTTCATTTACATCCAATATACATAAATGTATTTTTTTATTTTTATTGATTAAAATCCAATCAGAAAGTTTATTTGAATTGTAATAAAAAGCCAAGATATCATCTACATTGGCGATTTTTCTTTCGTTTATGTGTTGTTTTTGTGTATCTAGACTTTCCCTAATCGCTTTTTCAAAATTTTCTTCCTCAACCTGCTTCAGCCGTTTGGACTGAGCGTTACACGGAACTGCACTTAAATATTTTGGAACATTTTCAAAAATTGTCGGGACAGCACCATCCTTTAGTTTCGGAATTTTTCTGGGATATTCTCTATATTATTCTCCTCCCACAACAATTTTGTCCACTTTAATTATTTCAGTTTCTTGAAAATGTTTTATACACACATAAGGGTTTTTTAAGAATGAAATTTCATTTGGAATTTTACGAATCCATTTTTTTCGCAAATTTTCATCCCGAGGCAAAGCAAATGTTGTTACGGTGGCACTTTCTCCCTGGCTTTGGTAATTTGATTTGCATTGTACAACACTACTGTCGAGGCATTTTAATAGTCCTAAAAATTATATTTATTATCGATTTCATATTTAATTGGGTTTTTCGCCACAGAACCTGAACCAAACTGACCAAAAGACAAATTTATTCAATGATACAATTTTTATAGTTATTTAATTAAACTAATATGAAATAAATACATATCACAATTTTATAGAAAATATACCAATAAAAGCAAGTGAAACTGCAAATAAAACGAGAATATTAGAGGATAGAAAAGAGTTATTTTTCTTAAATGGATATTCTAAGATTGAACGACAGAATTACGGAATTTATCATTATTCATAATTATAGTTTCATGATTAATTTAACTAGTTTGAATTGAATATTAGACCGGCGGTACACGACCAGTCAGATGAAACGTTTTTCAAATGCATGCCAATCATAGGTATATGAATATTCTTGAATGTGCGAAAGAAGCGAATTTTAAGCGCCGCTCGCGTGCAGAAGGGTATGCAATTCAATTTTCTGGTTTGCGTGAAAAAGGGATGTTTCCGAACGATTATTATTATTATTATATTACAAAAATGCAGATTGTATTGTTTACTATTATAATATTATATCTAGTATACAATAAAAATAAAAAACAAAATCTGAATTTGATTGATAAAAAAAAGGTAAAGTATTGCGTGGGGATTTGAATCTACGACGAAACAAACGAATTTTTCGTAGGCACGCGCCTTTACCCACTCAGCTATATCCACTTTTGTAAGTCTTTGTCATAAGGTTGCTCATATATGTGAAATAGGTAACCTGCAATTTTTTGCACTTTTCGCATTAACTTTTGACAATGTTCTGCACTACAGAACTGCATGCCAATCTATAAATCGTCGTTTGGTAGTTCAAATTTATCATACAATATATTGGCATGCATTTGAAAATCGTTCAAAGACATCGCTTTTTCATGCAAACGGAAAATTGAAATGCACTCCCTTCTGCACGCTTCTTTGGCACATTCACACGGCATTTATATTAATATGATTGGCATGCATTTGAAAAACGTTTCATATGACTGGTAGTGTACCGCCGCCGGTCTATATAAGCATATTTATTGCACAAGATATAGGGATACATTACGGCAAAAATCAAATGTAAACAAACCCAATATTTGGTAGTTAGGTATTTAGGTTATTTTTTAGGAAACTAAAATAAAACTTACCTATACTCTAAATAGACGCACTAAGGATAATTAAATTGATTCTAAAATAATAACTAGAACGATTAATAACACTTTAAGCACTTAAAATGTCTCAAAACACAAGCTTAGTATGTCCAAATGACAAGGCAACAAAATGCAATGACCGATGCGTCCGACTAAGATGGTCACGTGATTTTCTAGCGCCATGGCCTGTCTTTATAGTAGCCAACGATAAAGACAGGCCACGGCGCTAACGCATAATCGCGTATATAGTCACGTGACCAACTTAGTCGTATATAATGAAAGGCATTTTTGGAGATAAGTAGAAAAAACAAATTTCGTAACAATTTGGCAAGTTTTCTTTCATCTATTACATTATTGGTTTTGTGCATTCAAGCTTTCTCTAATTGTTTTTTCAAACTTTTCAACCTGCCTCAGCTGTTTTAGGCTTGCCTCACAATATTTTGGCACATTCTCAAAAATTGTTCCTTTAGCTTAGGTGATATTTTCTATAGGTATTTTCCTCCCACAACACATTTGTCTTCCTGGCTTTTGTAATATGTATAAACAGACCCAATATTTGGTATTTAGGTTATTTTTTACGAGAAATAAAATTGAAAACTAACCTCAGTGCTGTAAATATTGACGAGGTCTCAGTTGATCGGCAGCGTGAAAGACCATATTATTATCAGGGCGTAGGTCGACAACGAAAATCCTCGAGTATGTTACAACACTGATTTATTTCGCACAAGGTGAATGGTGAATACAATAAATACACAACCCGAACGTGGTCAACGGGAACGGCTTCCAGCCACCCGGACCGTCTGAACTCGCGAATCTCCCGTAATCAGTTCACCCCTCTGTGTCTCAGGCTCCACTGTCCAATACTGTCCCATGTCCATAATAGTCCATTCCGGGTTCCCTATTCTGTGGTTCGGAGGAGAATTCCCCTTAACAGCGCTAACGCGTCGCGTCGGTGCGAGCGGCACCAATACTCTTGGACGGCACGACGGCACGACTCCCACCCAGACACCCAGAGGACAATAATAACACCTGGGCGGTTCCCCTCCGCCAGGACACACGCGCACTAGACACAAACTTGTTTCTAAAATATAAACTAATACGTTTAAAAACACTTTAAACATTGAAAACTTCTCAAAACCCAAGCTGCCGCTTTCAGTTATGTGACAAATGACATGTAACGTCTGACTAAGATGGTCACGTGATTTTTGTGCGCCAGGGCCTGTCTTTATAGTAGGCCTTGACCTGACCTAGGTAGAGCGATCGTCAAAGTCAAGCAACGCCGCGTGTAGTCGGTTCATCGACGGGTGATCCCTTATTACTATTTTCTTGCATAATAAAACTTTTTTTTCCGATTTCAAAAAAAATATAATATGTACCTCGGCACTGAAGTTCTTTTTATGACTCATGTGGTTTATTTGCCTCGGCCAGAGGCCTCGGCAACTAAATTCCACATGAGTCATAAAAAGTTGAACTTCAGTGCCTTGGTACATAAATAACTATTTTCTTATGACTTTTTTCGGACATTTTTTTCATTAATGTCAAATTTGACATATAAAAAAGACTACACCACAACATTTGATTATGTCAATTTTGGTTCTAGAGCAAGCAAAACCTGATGCCACAAACAAATTTTCCGTAAGTTATTTACTAAAAATTTTTCCCATATGGTGCAGACTTTTTAGCGGGCACTGTATATTGTTTTGACAACTTAACTTTAATCCTAACATTGTTAGATTTTTACTTATATATTATTAATATATTATTATAATATATAAATATGATGATGACTTTTCTCAACTGCTATTTTTCGAAAACCTATTTAACAAAAAAATCTCATGAAAATCGGTTCACAAATACTTATTAACAATTTTACGGAGTAAAATGAGGCACACTGTATACAAAAGTAAAAGGTATACCTAACTAGAATAAGCATGCATTTTCATTTAATTTTTAATGGGGTTTTTCGCCACAGAAACCTGAACCAAACTGATTAGAAGACAACTTTTCCAAGTTACCAGGAAAATTATGATTGTTAACTCAAAAAATAACTTCAACGACTTTGTAAGCTTTCGAAGATTAAATCTTCATACTTTCTCAAAGATGTTGTCAAGTCAAAGTGAAAAGATAGATAGATAAATAGCAAGTCAAAGTGTCATGACAACAGAACAAATAACCTAACCACCTGTCTAATACTCTGTGTTGTAAATAATTATCAGGGGTAATATAACAAGTGGTGTGCCTATTATCGATAATACCTTTCGTTAATTTTACGAATTATAATCCCAAAGCTGAAAATACCACGTCTGCGCAGCATTCAAAATATTTGTCGAAATATCGAAAACTTATTAGAAAAAAGCCTTCCCTTGGAAATATTTATCCTCATAATACCAATTTTCTTGAATACTTACAACAAAATTAATTTTTTGTCGTTTTTAATAATTATTTACTAATTTTTTCATAGATTCTCTATTGTAAAGAAACTTGTAGTTTAAATACATCTACTTAGCTTATCGGAACATATTTTAAAGCAAACACATTTTTGAAGCTTAAAAATTTTGTGGTGCTTGACGCAAAATTGATTTAATTTCTGTAATTTAGAAAGTAATATGAATTATCCAACAAAAAAGACATATGTATAGCCAACAATCCGACATTCACGGGTATCCAACAAGAATCAAAGATCTACTACGGACTCAACAATGTAAATTGGCCAAATCCGCAAAAAATTCTAAATATACAATTGTATATAACCTAACCACCTCCCTAGCTCAATCGGGCAACGGGAGAACAATGGGTTTAAAAGCAGTATTATTTAGCATGCCCTTTTAAATAACCTATTTTACAATATACATATACAAGATTTCTTAGATTATGAATTTTAATTTTGTTTTTCGTTGTTGTTTTAGATTTAATATTAAGCACATAGATTAATTATTAATAACTTTTACAATTTTATCTATTTATTTTTTTGTTCCTAACACATGTTATTGTTCTATACACACTTTTGTATTTTATTGTAAAATAAACTGCCATCTATATCTATTCCTGAACATACACGTGCCAAGAAAGAAACATAATAATTATTGTTAAGAGGTAATAATTTTGCCGTAGTTATTTCATAGGAAATTTCAAATTTGGCTTGAGTAAAATTATTATCTATTTTAAATTATTTTTATATTTTTTCTTTGCATGTGTCGCATCTACTATTGAAATACTCGAATAAATCAGATTATGTTATTAAATTATACAAATCAGGTAAATAAATCTTGCATCAAACTGGACAAAATTTGAAAGCTTCAAAAATGTGTTTGCTTTAAATATAAAATATTATTATGTGCTTGAATGCTTCAAACGATATTTAGCTTAGTACATGTATTCAAATTATGAGTTTATTTACAATAAAGGGAATCATGTAGTTAGGACAAAATTATAAAAAGGAAATAAGTTAAAAAATAAGATAAAAATTGCAAGGGAAACAAAGTTGTTTGCTAATTGTCATTTCTTATACTTGTGTAAGCACAAACTGCGCCGGTAAAGTCAAATTTTAAATAATTCTGCAAATAATTTTGTCCCTTATGATGCAGACAAGGTTTTGCCAGGAAAAAAGTTTTGACAAAATTTTCTTAGTATACAGGATGAGTTTTTTTCGATGCCCACTATGGGGATCTCGGAAACTAGCAGCGCTAGAACAAAGGTTAAATGGGGAAAGAATTGCAGTTTTGACTGCTCAATCTAATACCCCTTTTCGATTTTTAAAAAGTTCATGGCTCACTAGATATTTTGAAAAGAGCGATTTTTTGCTATTTCATCAGATCCTTGTAGCTGCGTTATTTCTGATTATACAGAAAAACTGTAGAGACAAAAATTGTAGATAATTTTGGGCTTAATAAGATGATCTATCCAATTTTTTATGTTGTTTGTGCTTTTTGAGATATGACATAAGCTTGTGTTTTTTTAAATGTAAATCATAGTTGGCTGTGGCCTTATCAAATCGGCCATTTTTTGAGCTTTCCAAAAATATAATACTCGGCATAGTTATTTTTAAAAATAAAATAGCTCTGCCTAATTTTCTGATTTTTTTTTTTAATTTTCACATAGTCAGCCATGGAATATTTTCATAATTACGTTCTATTTTATAATAAGACATACCTACTTCAAACTTTCAAACATTTTATTTTTAGCTGGTAACAAAATGTAACAAAATAAAACAAAAATTATCATGATGGAGCTCCACCACATAATTATTTTTGCCCGTAATAAATTACCTAGATCAGGGAGAAATAGACCTATTTCCTGGCAGCCCCGATCCCCCGATTTGTCTGTTTTGGATTTCTTTTTGAGGGTAACAGTACAAAATAAAGTATGAGACATGAGACAATAATTGTTGCATTAAGAACAGCTGTTTTAGAAGCCATTGCCAGTATTGACAGGCGCTCTCTAAGAAAGGCGACAAATTCAGTTTTAAAAAGATGCAATATTTGTATAAATAATAATGGTGGATTATTTGAACACCTTTTTTATTTCAAAAGGTGACCTTTTAAAATAATGATAATTTGAATTTGAGTTTTTTATTTTTTATTTATTTTGTTACATTTTGTTACCAGCTAAAAACAAAATATTAGAAAGTTTGAAGTATGTCTAATTATAAAATAGAACGTAATTAAGAAAATATTCCATGGCTGACTATGTGAAAATTTAAAAAAATCAGAAAATTAGCCATAGTTCTTTTATTTTTTACAATAACTATGCCGAGTATTATATTTTTGGAAAGTTAAAAAATGGCCGACACAGCCAACTATGATTTACATTAAAAAAAACTCAAGTTTATGTCATATCTCAAAAATTACAAACAACATAAAAAATTGGATGAGATTATCTTATTAAGTCCAAAATTATCTACAATTTTTGTCTCTACAGTTTTTATGTAAAATCAGAAATAACGGAGCTACAGAGATCTGATTAAATAGCAAAAAATCACTCTTTTCAAAATACCTAGTGAACCATGAACTTTTTTAAAACTCCAGAAGGGGTATTAGATTGAGCATTCAAAACTGCAATTCTTTCCCCATTTAACCATTCTTCTAGCTCTGCTAGTTTCCGAGATCCCCATAGTGGGCATCGAAAAAAACTCACCCTGTATAACACCGATTCATTTTTCACATTTTATCCCAAAACACCCTGAGTAAATTGTTACACAACATAGCAACATACCAACTACGAAACTAAGCACAAGCAACCAAGTAAGAATAGGTACCTAATAGCATCGTTCGGAATTTGCTATATAGGTACTTTCTAAAACCTTAGCATTATGAGAAAGAATCTCGGACCCTACAGCACTTTATACTTCCCTCTCATTAACCTTTGCTGGAAATGCCCGCCTTGCCTTACATCATCAATCTCACGCTAAATTAATCCTTTCTCAAAATTCCCATTGTGCCGCCCCCATTTACCGGGGGATTCCGAACGAATCTCTCGGGAAACGACCGGAAGCGGATGTGCCGCCCTCGGAGCAGAAGCGGAAACTGTATCGGAACTTCCGGATCGCAGCCCGAACAGCTTGTTATTCGACAACGGTTTAATTGGAATAGAGGAGTGCTGGGGTGAGGTCAGTGAGCTTAAAGACGCGGAGGGGTGCTCGATTTGGAGTGAGTGATCAGCTAATGTGTAAAGACAAGATCCACTCCTGCAAGTTGATTTCAAAAGTGGATGTAACTAATCGGTTATCCCGCGCTAACTGATATCGTCGTGCAAATATTACGACGAGACAGTATGTATCTGCGATTGGGAGGGCCCGGTGACAGGGTCATTTGCAAAATGTCGCTTTCGGGTATTATACTTAGAGCACTCCAGAGCTACTCAGGAGTACTCCACTTCCATTTCATTCTTTCGGGTATGCTTGAGCTTGATGCTCCAGAGTTGCCCTTTTTTCCTCCCCCCTGCCCTCTCGAGCACCAGCCATTTATTAGGTACGTGACGCTCCGAGTTGCGCAGTAGAATCATTGATTGTCAGTTTGATGTTTTATGGACCTTCGCTTCTAATTAACGAAAAATATAACTTACCGTAACTTCACTATCAACCATTTTTTCCATTTCTATTTGCAAATTATAGCATTTGCATCGCAAATTTAAGGTTAGTTCATAGACATAAAACAAAAATAATAACTGGATATAGGGTATGAACGGCACACAAGTAAAACGGAGTTTGTGCTAAGTGAAAAGTGAAAAGCCTCAAAACGCCTAGGACCTGTTGTATACCTGGCTGTAACTAGTGACTGTAAGTTCACTTATCTGTTGTTTATATTTTTCGGAAAATTCCATACCTACCTTTTTTGACCAATCAGAGGCTCGTTTTTTGCTTCGTTGTCATGGCAACTAAAGAAATTTCCGGAAATATTCTCACTTGCTCTAGCTGTAGGCAGCAGGATGTGATTACAGCGGAAATTTTTTGACAGATGTCATTACTACAATGTGACATTGTAGCATATTATACTCAACAAAAATTTTGATAATAATTTCGTTTAATTTACGTGTATAGGTATGGAACTTTCTTACCGAATCCCCCACGTTCTTGAATTAATATCCGGAAATTTTTCTCTAACACGAATTTTATAAGAAAATTCGTGTACTCGAAAAATTTCCGGCAATAATTCAAGCACTAAGGCGATTACTAATGAAAATTATATAAGTATAAATAATCATTTTTTGTCGTATTTGTCGAAAAATATACCTACAATATATTATTAAAATTCAGGAATATATCTAATATACTTACTCGTAATTATTCCAATTCAAATAAACGTGATGAAAAAATAAGTTTTTCCTGTTTTTATGTTTCGACCTTTTATTTTCGACCTTTGGACTTTCGACATTTTATCCGCCAATCATTATTTTTGATTGTTCGCTAAAAATTAGATCTATTTTTTTTATCAATTCGACCTTTTGTGATTCGACCTTTTGTGATTCGACCTTTTGTGATTCGACTTTTTATAATTCTACCTTTTGTGATTCGACATTCGACCTTTTGTAATTCGTCCTTTTGTAATTCGACCTTTTGTGGTTCGGCCTTTTGTAGTTTCGACCTTTTATCTCTCGATCTTTCTTGATTCGACCTTTTGTGATTCGACCTTTTTTTATGGTTTGGGCAGCTTGGCCATTCCCCAGGTCCGGGGGCCTCCAATATCCCCCCTTTGTGGCGCTGGCAGGGGTTAGACTGGCTCGTAGCCATCCCCGTACCAGCTTAGCTATTTATATTTTTCCTTATCCTAACTTAAACCTAAAGACAAACACAACACCCATGGCACATACCGTGGTGGGACTCGAACCCACGACGTACGGTGCCAAAGCGTGGGTCCAATCGAAAGACCCACTCGGACACCGCCGCCCCATTCGACCTTTTGTAGTTCTATAATAATATGTTGTTTTCGACATTTTTTGATTCGGTCGATTGTGATTCGACCTTTTCATTTTCGATCTTTTTCCGTCAACACAAGAAACAAACCTAAAAACACATACCAAGTTCCAAAATATAGCAAAATAGAATGCCAGAAAGGAGAAAAAAAGAACGGAATCGGGTTATACAGGATGATTCATTGAGAATTGGAAATCTCGAAACTGGCGATATGGGGGATAAAAACACGTCTAGGCCAATATGACTCATAGAAATGTTGTGTGTTTAAGAAATACGAGGACGTTGAAGTTCTCTTTTGGAATGGAGAATTAGCTAAAGATGTCAGTTGAGTACCAAATTTTTTTTGCGACAAACAATAATAACAAACACGTTAGTAACAAGCACTATTCAAAAATTTAAAAAATATTCCAGTTTAATAAATTTAAGGGTGCACAAGGCACCCTAACATACTCTTAAATAATTTCGGACTATCAATTAATTGTTTCCATGCCTAGTTTTTTTTATATATTTGACCCTGTAGATTTTGAACAATAACAGATAGAGAAAATCTTTTCCTACAAAAGTTGTTGAGAATGGTAAGGATTTTCAATATATAATAGAGAAAAAAATTGTATGTTTCTGGGAATATGGGAAAATAATATAGATGACGTTACAGCGGCCATTTTCGAACCCTTTTCGAAATTTTATTTTGAGTTTTCGTGTTCCCGCTGGGGGCCTGGGACGTCGAGTTTTGCTCACTCTGTAATTAGAAATACTCGTAATTCTTCTTAATAAATGTGAAGCAAATATGAAGAAATTAATTAAACTTTCTGATATTACGGTTCACGAACTTCTGTCGTCGGTACCTAATATAAAGTTGGACTTTAGGTTTTCATTTACTGAATAGCATAGCCTTACGAAATACTTATAGTAGGATTAGGATGCTTATGTGAACATTTCAGGAAATAAATCAAATCCAAAAATTCCATCTGAGTTGATTTTTTTAAAATAATATTTAAGAGAGATTTTTCTAAAAACTTAAACAATAATAAACAAAAGAATGTTCATATACTGGATCTAACGCTTGTGGGTGCCTCCTCGTCCTTCTCAACAGGTCGGCCGGACATCTATTCATCTGTATTGATTTCTTTTTGTAATATCAAGAACAAGAACTCTTAACTCTTCGGACTTCAACTCGTTGTGAGTAGACAGACATTTATAAAACTGAATGGAATTCTGAATTCTGGAATAAAAATAAAGACGTGTAAGTAAGAAGTAAACGATATGATTCATTTTTATCAAAAAAATAAAATTCCTACTTCCCTTTGTCTATTATTTAATTGTATATTTATTTATTGCTTTGCTTTTAGATTTAATCAAAGGGGCACAACTTTTGCTCCCATCCAAAAATAGCGGATAACGTGATACCCTACATCATCTTTTAATAGTGAGGATTCACGACAGTGTTCCTGTCCCTCTTCTCAAGAAATCTTGCAACTTTTGTAGAAAAGATAGAAATATGATATAAATATGTAGCTTCAGTAGACGGTGCGATGTAAGTGGCGAAATCTGCAGCTCTATTATAGTTGGTTTCAGTTGTTGGTGAATATAATCCTACTACTACCGGCAATACTGAGATATTCCCGGTGCATTCATCAAAATAGAGTCAACGCTACGAATATTGTTTTTAGAGCACAGATAAAATAATAGGCTTATTTTCTTTCATTTTTCGTTTTTTTTTAGAAAAATTATGAACCGTTTATTTTCATACTTGTTAAGTATGTAAGTAATTTTTCTATAGACAGATAATCGTGTGAAAATATTTGGAGGAAGGACAGGTGATTTTAAGGGGGGGGGGTTCATGTAACATTTTTCGAAATAAGCCTCCCTTGTAACGTTGTTCCACCCTTAAGTGGAACAAAAAACGTTGTCTTGATTGTTTTCTCAAAGACGGTTGATTCTAAAAACTTAAGTTACCAACAAGTTGGAAGACGCTTACGGTAAAATTATTTTTTGCACCCTATTTGTCTGTATCCAAGAACCGAACAAAAAAACCTCTAAAAGCGATCGCAGGTCCTCTGCTCTGCAAGCACTTCGTTTTTGAGATAGTTGATATTTAAAATGGGATAGTATGTCTAAGAAGTGTTTAGTAGGGTAAGGTCACCCAAGAGTATGCACTTAATATTTAAAGTTAAATAAATCGACAACAATAAGTAATACAGATTTATTCGACACAGTATAAATTCCTTATAACATTTAAGAATATTTAATGCAAATAATTTTTTTTATAATTATCGACATGAGAGATATTTCATCTTTAATAAAAAAAAACAGTTTGCCTACTCTTAGGAACGAGAGGTCGAAAGAGTACGCAGTGCTGAATTTAAGAGAACGCGCTAAAAAAAATTCAAATAACATAAATATATTATTCTTCACATAAGTCACATATTATAAAGACGCCATGTCCGAGGTAGTTGGTACAGTCCAAAGTCTATAGACTTTGGGTACAGTCTTTGTGCCACCATGCACCTCATGAATCACACTTAATCCATTCTGAAATGCTCTAGTGTTCCCTGCAGAGAGAACAAAGAATATCGTATTGAGATTTTCTAGTTTTTTCAACAAGTGGCAGCCCCTTTTTTAATTCCTTTTTTAATAGATCTGTTTGTGCGTGCGTACTCTTTGCATGCGTACTCTTGCAGACATGTCAGCGATTAGATAGATTAGATTGAATAATCTATTTAACTAAAACAGGCAACCATAGTTACACATCGTATGCTGTGCGAAACATGCCTATCTAAAGCCTTTTTAAGATGCACAGTCGAACGATATAGTTAAGTATTCACAGGGTAAGATACTCCTTATAGCAAAGATGCCAAAAATTATAAAATTATGTATAAAATTGGTTAATTACCTGTAATTCGTCGAATCTTTTACGGAGCACCACGCGACTATAATCAAAACTTGTTGTCAATTGAAGGGGTCTACACTGAATAGCGACCTCTATCCGAATAGCATTGGAACTAATAAAAAATGCTAGGGCGTACTCTTAGGGGCTGCGTACTCTTAGGTGATCTAACCCTATTTGATCAGTAGCATAACCACCAGTGAAATAATGAAAATGAAATAGTACTAATAGTATATTTTCGGAAATTTACATGTGGCGCAAACAGATCCATTTAATTTTTGATTGGGTTTGTCCCTCTGTTTGTTCTTACTTTGGGATTACTACGGTTTTCTAGGGTTTTCCGTAGTACTTGAGCGAATGCTATCCTAGTTCTATCGGGAAAAAAGTCGGCCCTAGCCGCAAATGGCAACGAAGACAAAATAATAGTAATTGCCCCCCTCCCCCGCACAAGCATGAGGTTGCTTCTGGGGTACTCCTAGTTTGGAGTATTGTGAGGGTGAGAATTATTATTATTATTATTAAAACTGATTAAAAGACAACTTTTTAAAGTTGCCTGGAAAATTCATAAATAATTCTTAACAGTAAATGAACGAAACTTTGAACGTTTAACTCAAAAAATAACCTCAACAAATTTGTTTTCTGAGCTTTTGGGGAATAAATTTTCCTCCTTTCTCAAAGATCATGTCACGTCAAAGTGAAATGACAGATTAATAAATGTCAAGTTAAAGCGTCATGACAACAGAAACAATAGCCCAGCCACCTGTCTGATATTGCACCCTGTATTCTATCTAATTATCTGTACCATAGACTTATGAACAAGGGAGACTCAACCATTCATTGTTGAATAGGCTTTTGTTGTGAATCAAACATTGCTATGAGTGCGAGACAGAAAAAAGAGAGAGAGAACTTCATAATTCCGACTCCGAGCATCGCGGCCCAGGTTGACATCTAACCTAATATTTTGTGGTTGACACAATTCCGACCAGATATTTAATACGCCAGTGGCGAAAGATTTTTAAAAAATAATAAAATTAGTTGGGAACAAACATTATGTTTTTATGATTTTTGTTATACTGGTTTGAGTATACCTAGGCATTAACCTATAATATACGCAAAATAAACCGAATTATCATTAAAAAATGTTTATATAATATTTTGACTTTAATATTACAACATATTAATTTTTTCAGTAAAAATAGGAAGTAAGAAACACTTACTGTTACTTTACAATCGTTTATTTAGAAAAACTATTGCGGATATAAAATACAGCGAATATAACATAATATAACATATTATACAGATCATTGGTTCCACAAAGGCACAGAAAAACAGCAAGCTCTTGCTGTTTTTCTGTGACGAAGGTAAGCAATATATTACGAAGGTTTTTTTAACTGGCATCATAATAACAATGTTTTATAATGTTATTGTGCAAAATACTGGAAATTAGTTAGCAATTATTTTACGATATGGAAATAAAACATATTCCTGTATCAATCTAATATCCAATAATATCTAAAAAAATTGTTTAGATGCTTTAATTAATTATAATTATCAATAATTATCAATGTTATTTACTTAACTAAAAATTAATTTATTATTTCAACATAAAATTTAATATGTTTCTGATTTTATATCTTTTTTGTGATTTTTCATTATTATGTTCAAATATGTCAGATTTACTTATTGGCCCACAGTGCCCTATAGAACTGCTATGGTTTTTGCAAAAGGCAATGAAGACGAAATAATAGCAATTGCTCCCCTCCTCTGCACTAGCATTAATGTGCTTTTGAGGTACAGGTACCTACTGTGAGGGTGAGAATTATTATTATTATTAAATTGATAATAAAGCCATTTAAAGCCACGATCATAAACACTAATGCTTCTCTGACCTCAGGAAGAGTACCTATTTTCATCGATATTGGTACCAATATATACGTATCCGATAAATTTCTGTCCTGTGCAGTCAACCTGCCGCCTTACTGACATCTCATCCGGCAAGATTACATAGCAAAGACTTGAATGACTCTTTTTGTTTTAAAGTTAAAGCTGTAAGAGCTTCGTTGGTGAATCCTGGACTGCCATCGATTGATCTGTACCATTTAGACAAGGTTTCTATATGCCAATGTCAGTGCAAATGACCCTAGAATCTTGAATTATTATACTTTGTGTGGAAGGTCCTTTTAATAATCTTTCAAAGACGTCTACGGCAGGTCCCGAAACTGATACCTGTAATGAAATGAAAATATTTATATTTACGGAAAATAGGAGAAAGAACCCAAAAGCTTCCAATTTAGGCTACCCTGTACCTACAGTTAATTGGTTGAGAGATACCTACATTTGAATTATTAAGTTACATGACAACATGCTAGGGCAAAAACACTTTTACCTTTATTGTGGATTCTGATGACTCCCATATGAGACATTTTTTCTTTAAGTAACGCAGTACCAGTCATTTGTAGGGTGTGACTTCGTTTTCTTTGCTTTCCAACAGTTTCTTGTACTACTGCTAAATTTCTCCTTCTTCTCGCCGGAGTGGAAAAATCGCTACTTGCCAGTGTTCCATGTGCAATAAAGAGTTTAAATTTAAACCTAATATAGTCAAATATATATCTTTACTTGATTGCCAATTTCTAGTACAAAAATATAGTTGTGGTTTCCATCCTTGTTGCATAAATAACTAATTTATCTGCAATAGCTTCTGCATCTCTTTCTCTGATTAAGAAGCAGCAATTGTAGCTGACGAAGAGGATTGTATTCCGTCTTCAGCTTGTGCTTCAATTTTTTTGAATAGCTTTCTATAATTAAATAAAATTTGTATATACTTAGTACCTACATATCACAGAGAATATATATCTATAAAAAAACAGTATTTCATATGCAGTGTGTTTATTTTCGAGTCAATTCCGTTTTTTTACTTTATTAACTGATTTTCAAAATTCTTTTTTCCGCTTGCACTCAAAGAGCTATATTATTTGTTGATGTGCATTTTTTAGCAACGTCGTTGCTTGACCTGCTGCGTTTAAAGAAAGTTCCCAAAAGTGACTAAGTTATATACTTAGGTATTGTGACTGAAAAAACTATTTTTGATGTAGTCAAAAATAATGAAATGCATTATATATTTTATTTAACATTTTTATACTTATATTAATCTATTTTTGAACATTAAATAAAAAATATTATCAGACATCACAGCTTTTTTCTTGTAAACTGTGTTTACAAGACCCTGGTTCAATACATTACTTACTGATTTTCTCTGTACAAATAAATATTAATTAATTTTCATTTCTTAATTACTTTTCAATAATTAGTAGATTTTTTAAGAGCAATGTTTTTGTTTGCTTGAAGATAATAGTTTTTCCGTTCATGAAACTACATTAATTTATGGATATAGTGTTTAAGTGGCTTACTTACCTATCTTTAGAAGGAGATGTGCTCCCAGACGAAGTAAGCAACTCCTCAAATGAAATGTTTTGCAACCTGCAGAATTGCTCTGTTATTGTTCTATTACAGTTACTATTATTATTACTTTAAAAATGCATACTATATCTCGCCTGAATTCCGTAGGTCGCTCAGTTAATTTTTGATCAGCTCCAGGTTTAACATACCGGGGACCATTTCCCTTTAGTATAACTATTTCGCATGGATGAAAATGATCCGAACAATTTTCCGGGTGTTTTGGTAAACGCTGGTTCTCATTTAAGCAGACAAGGGAAAACGGAAAACCACACCTTTCTCCTTTCAGAATCCATGGGAAACCTACAAAATATTCCCAATGTTAACAAATTGATATTTCAAATAACTGCCAAACTAAAAGCACCAAATCAACATAAAGCAAAGGCAGTACTTTGGATATTTATCAGTACTTAGTACCTACTACCACTACCTACTTATCTACGCTACTGAAGAGGGCCAAACATTATGGTGAAAATAGCGAAAATAATACATACCAGTGAAAAGGCGGTTCCGAGTTAAAAGAGTTCAACTTTCCGCACACCTGACACCGGCGCACCATTTTTTAAAGTTTTCATATCACGTTTTTGCAAAAAATACACGTAAAAACCTGAAAATGCTCGAAAATCTAAATATTCCGACTACTAAAAACGTCGCAAACAAATCTTATGACAGCGTCAGGTTTGGTACCAGTCACAATGAAATATGTCTAGTGGGAATTAAGGGGCGTTGTCGCTTAATCTCCATAAAATATTATACATAAATTAATAAACAGCATTTAACAAGTTTACCACAAAATATATTATGCCTACGGCGTTTGCGTTTGCAACAATTATTCTTCGGTTAACAATGCTTATATGCTCTTCTGTTATTATTAATAGATAAGCTGTACCCATTTATATCTGCGAAAAGGGGGTTGGGGGACATAACCGAAAATCTGGCAACCACACGCTCTGAGAATTTACAGGGGAACCAAACGAATAGTAGACCAAAAGGATCTCTGATTGCTTTAAAATGTAAATAGTTATATCTCCCCTTGCTTATAAGTCTATGATCTGTACTAACTTCTCTATGAATAACTGGCAATAATATTTTACTGAATTGTTGTCCGTATTTCCTAGAATAAATGCTGATTCTTTAATTTTTCGAATATTTCCTACTTATTCTTTGAGAATTGGTTTCGAACCATCCCACAAAATTCTATGATTGTTACTAAAAGAGTGTTTACATTTTTGACTTCGAAATTTGATTTTGCCTGATATAATTTTTATGTTATATGTTAAGTCTCCGTAACATGGAACTTTTTACATTCACAAGGAAATTTATAAATGCAATTTTTTAAACTTTTTACCTCATTAAATAGTTTAGTTTTAACTAGCATCGAACTCAATGTATTTTTAGTTTTAAATACTGTTTAGACCTCGGTTTAGACATTAAAACGATTGCCTATGCGTTTTAGCAAAGATCATAATCATCATCTTTGGTTTTAGATTATCTGATAGTCCAGGAATATAAGGAATAATTAAATTTACTGGTCGGTCCACCAGATTAATTTCACTAATTCTATTAGCATTGTTATTTTGTTGGAAATCCTGAAAAACTTGCCCAACAAATTCAATGGGATAACTATTCTTCTCAAGAACATGTTTTATATGTTTAATTTCCTCCTCAAATTTTATGTTATTAGAAAAAATCGTTTTAACCCTGTCATACAAACTTCAAATTACTCATTTTTTAACACTAATATGATTATATGATGATATGATTGGAGTTAAAATGGAGATATCTATTAGTATTTGTTGGTTTTCTAGGCACTAGTTTCTATTATTTTATTTCAGTATTGAAACATCTAAGAAAGGTATTATTATTTTCAATTTCTAGGGTAAACTTATTAGAAGGTTCTTGCATATAATATTATGTCCATCAAACGTCAGGTTGGTGAACATATCTAGTCAACTCATTTTGATCAAAATCTTCCGTTAATAAATTGCTTATGATTGGCGATAAAGGAGACCCCATAGCCATTGCAATTTCCTGCTGGTAAAATTCATTTCCTAGTTGAAAATAAAACCATAAAACATAATATATGTACTCAAGTATTATGATTTTTCGATAATGGCTAGGAAAAGTAGTTCTTTCCGCACGCAAGCGCATACAAGTGGTCTTTATAAGCCGATTCCTGTGACCATCGTATATTATAGCCCAAGCAGTTCAGCATCTAGCGATTTTACCTAATTGAAATGGAACTCGCTGAAATCCGGTCAGCAGGTTTTCCTAGACGGTGTTCGATTTGGGAACTCCAATCAGATGATGGAATTTCTGAGACGCTGGTCGTCTTTGAAAGACGGCCAAGTGTAAATACCAGGTTGATTACTCCGTAATACCTAAATAGCGTCCTTCGATGAAATTAAAATAGTGGATTATTTTGCGTAGCACATGTTCCTTAGGCCAAATTATGAAGATTATCTACGCCCAGCTCCTGAAGAGAGGTGGCAGGTACACTAACATTTTATTCTTTTTGAAGAAAAAAGTTACGCGCGTAGAATTAATAGGGATATTCACAAAAAAAAACAAATGTATGTTTAAAATTAAAGACCGTAAATTAAATCTGCCAAATATAAAAAGAAACAATATTTTCTGTAGCAACAGCTAGAAGTATCTATATTCGTTTGAATTCGAAGAATGCTCTCATTAGCTTGACTCTCTCGAGCTGCTGTCCTTTGTGGATATTACGATAGTAAAACTTAATTATCGCAGCATAAATAGCATAAATAGGGACATTCCGAAACTAAAAACTCGCCTTAATTTTAAATGAAGGTTTTGATTGAAAATAAATTTCTAGCTGTAGCCTGTTTATTACCTATTTATTATAAGTAGGTATCTGTAGTTTTACAGTTTCGTTTTCTAGTTTCACTTTTTCGATTAATAATAACTGTAAATTCGTAAAAAAAAATTAAACCAACTCAAACCATTTTTCCCAAACAATGTGGTGCAAACCACGGAATGTAAAGATCATAATTAATTTTGTTAAACAGACACCCACAACCCACTAACTCCAATCATTGAAAAAGTACAAGGAATAAAATGAAGCTTAATAAATTGTGGACCCGCATGTTGATACGGAATTTTCGTTTTAAAATGTCATTTTCTATCCACTGTTAAAGTAGTGCTAGAAAAATGCTAACCTTGTGATGATATTCCTCCTTGTAAAAAACCTCTTTGTAAAAAAGGCTTTGTATGGATACTTTATAATTTTTTATCTCGAAACCAAAATAATTGGATTTAATATTTTATTTGAATATTCTATGTTCTTGGTTTTCATTAAGTTTAAATTTTCGGTATAAAAAATCCCTTTTATTATTTCATCTCTAGGCCAGGGGATAATTAATTTTTACTGTTCGCAATACATTCTGTGCGGCATTTGCATATTTTATTTTAACATTTTGTTTTTTAATCAAAAATCACGTTTCTATATTTATTATTGATGTTTTAAATTACGGACAGGAAATTTGCGTATCGAAACCCATTACCGCGCGCGGGAACCCTAGGCATGAATTTGATTTTGTAGAATAATGGAGATATGTACATTGTACAAAGCCATATTGTAGCCCAGCACTATCAAAATAAACGCTGGGTAAATATTATGGAAAAGTGGACAGATAAAATAAAGTTCCATAATATATACATTAATTCCGGCCACATTTGAAATTAATTAAAGAATAAATCGGCAAAATGTTTTACATCCATAATTTACATTGAATCAATATTTATTATAGCGCACAAGCCGATATAGAGACCAGACATAAAACAATGATTAAATACTTAATAACGTAACAAATAAATAGAAAATTGCGTTCGCTTATAAAATGCGGTGTAAAGGGAGGGATACAAATTACGTTAGTTAAGTAGAGCAGAAAATAAAATTTAAAAATATAAAAAAAAAATAATTACAAATGGCATATTCACATTGCACACGACATTAGGTAGTAGGTACCTACTTCCCCACATCCTATAATGTAGTTCAGAATAAGCAAACAAAATAAACAAAGAGTCGAGTTGAAATCACATATAGGTATTTTGTAATTGAAGTCTTAGAAATTTAATGGAAAAGTGAAAGTCCTTTGATTTCTATTTTGTTTGAAACATATTTCGGTAAAAAAATAAATTGTGAAGTTGCCTAGGTATTAATCAAAATTAAGTGAATTAAGAGTACCTGGTCCTTCAAAGGACATAACAAGATCTCCTTATAAACTTAGCTTTCCACGAAACAAAGAAGGACGTACGCTCTATAAATGAAACCAATTAGTTTGTGAATCGATAGCAGTGTTTCATTTGAGATGGGCTCTCTGTAGTGGAAAATGAACAAACCAGACATAATGGCCCATTTAATTAAGCATATTTTACTTATGCCCCAGACAAAAATGAACTTTTTGCAGAAAATAATGAACAGAACAGAATATATTCTTAGTACTTAGACTATAACATAGTACGCAAATTTTGTTCCAGCGTTCTCAAAGTTGGTATCGTAGATTTAATGTTAACGCTGTTTGTCATTTAAACAAAAAGCAACTAATCAAACATGCCAGATTGTCAAATGTTTATTGAAATATTTTTGCAAATATTTATGAATATAAACTAAAACTATAATTATAAATAATTTATATATAATAATTTTTACATTTTTCAAAATTTACTTCTCTATTATATAAATGTATGTATTCAACTTAATTATAGATAATATAACTTAACAGTCTCTTTTATCGTTTTAGAAATATTGCATTTTCAACTTTTATACTAAATGTATTTAATTTGCAAATAAAATGATTTATACTGTAATTTTATAAACATTGCATTTTAAAATTTTATATTAAATTTATTTAAGTTGAATTTGTGGATTTCGTGAAAAAGACAGAAAATATTTGTTTTGGCTAAAGGAATATGATATGAAAATTCCAAAATATTAGGGGCCTGTTTGAATTTGACGATTTTACTGAAATTTCGAGATGAAATTATATTTATCTATTATTTCGAGAATTGGGCAAAATTTAGTATAAAATTTGAAAAAAAAAAACGATAAACGATAATAGTCTAAAGTTTTACATCATTTTAACTAATTAGGAGTAGATTTAAAATATCGAAAAATACACAAACTACGTTTATATATTTTTTCAATTTTGCGACGTTGCTTTGTTCCATCTAGTGACAGATTTTGGCGGTTCGGAAAAAAGTCCTATAGGGTTAGAACCCCTAAGAGTATACGCAGACCATAAAGAGTACTCAAGGCCAGAAACACGTAGTTCTAAATGCTCCAGATAGGTGCGCTGCGCTAGAAAGTATGAGGTGTCCTGCGGAAAATACAAAGAATAAATAATGTAATTGAACGAAATTGGTGTATCATTTTATAAATTTTGGCTGGTGTATCGTAGGCAGTAATAATCAGAACTGACTATGTGGCTTAGAGGTGGTTTAGGGTGAAATTAGATATACCTATCTTAAATTCGGCCGTACCGCAAAAAGTACGTGGAAGAAGTCATCTAATGCATCTATTTGTTGCTTTTATTATAAGCTTATCTAATGTTACAAAAAATAATAAAACATGCTTTATTGTCCGAAGAATACAATGAGTCTCATTGACAAAGCTATAGAATATAAATAATACAAAAATATCACAAGGTGAACACAGGGTAAACATTAAAATGTTTCGTTATAAAATTCTTGCAGACTGTAGTATGGTTTGCCTATTAGGAATTCCTTAACTGAATTTCTAAAATGTATCTGGGGGAAACAATTTCTCAGTTCTGATGGCAGGTGATGGCAGGTGATGGCAGGTGATGGTACATTTTGATGCTTTCCTATATTATGGAGTTTTTTGTTAGAGAACTTTTAGGTATTGGCAGACATATATTATCAATATTGCGAGTGTCATGAGCATGGTTACAAGGTCTATTACGAAACTTTTTATAAACAAGTGACACTGTTTCCAGGATAAGTAGTCCAGTAAGAGTAATAATTTTTTCTCTAATAAAAAAGGGTCTACGTATTGTGGCCCTACAAATGCATCTCACAGCCCTCTTTTGTAGTCTAAATAAGAAGTTGAATAGATACTGGGAGCAACCAGCGCAAAGTAGCTCTGCCTTGCCACAACTGGACCAAGCTCCCCGGATATTACTCTAATTGCATAGCAACCGGAGGCAACCCTAGCACCAAGAGCATCAATGTGTTCATGAAATTTTAGGGTTATGTCAATATACAGACCCAGAAATTTACTTGTAGCATTGTTACGTAATGCATCCCCATTAAGGGATAAAGTACCAGCGTGAAATTTAAAGGAAAGTAAATTAGTTTTTTTTTAAGTTCAGACACAGATAATTGGCATCACACCATGTCTTTATTACCTTAAGTTCTCTATGGACAGTCTGTTCTAATGCAGTGGTATCACCCCCCCATCCACAGAACTGTGGTGTCGTCTGCAAAGAGGGTAAAACGGCCACAGATATTTAGTCCCGCTAAGTCGTTTAAATACAATAAGAACAAAAGGGGTCCCAAAACCGATCCCTGTGGCACCCCATGCCACACGTTCACCAGATCTGACACATCACCACCAACTCTTACCACCTGTGTTCTACCAGATAAATAAGAAGCAATCCAGTCAAGAGCAATTCCTCTAATACCGTAGCAGGCGAGCTTTCTTAGTAGCACATCATGTCGGACACTGTCGAATGCCTTAGAAAAGTCACACAGAGCCGCCACAGCAAAGTTACCCTCATTCAAGGTCATGTATAAGTTTTATATACCCTCACCATACCCTCACGAAGACCAAACTGACGCTCAGAGAGGATACTATGACGATTGATAAAGCTCAATAGCCTTTCCTTTACAAGCCTTTCAATTCTTTTGGATAAAGTAGGAAGCAGAGCAATTGGAAAAACGCCCAGGTCAAGGGACATATTGATCCCATGAACCAAAACTTCTAGGGCTGGCATCGGGGGACACTCAAAAACCCTCAAAGATAAGTCGCCTACACCTGACGTCTTTTTGTTCTTAATTTGGCTAAGAATACTGCTAACCTCAGCAAAATCGGTGTGACCGAGATAGAAGGAATCTGATATGGAGATCTCCCTCAGGTAAGATAAGGGGTCTGTTATAGGATCTGCTACACTAGTCAGTGATTCGGCCGTCGAACAAAATAAAGCATTCAAAACATTACAGTCAACTGCAGTCTCATCAACCTTTGGCCTTGCCGTTGAACTTCTTAAGGAACTAACAATGGACCAAGTCTCCTTAGATTTATTAGTGGCTGAGTCAATTCTATCCTTGTAGTACTTTTGTTTCGCTGCAGATATTACTTGGCGATAAATTCCTCTGTACCTGTTATAGTAGTCATAGAAGTGTTGATTAGTCGTAAATTTTCGTATATAGTGCAAACATTTTAAGTTGAGTAGAGAAAAAGCCATCGTGAACCAACACTTCGTACTCTGTGGATCTATCGGCCTTAAAAGTAGGTAGGTACATATAATATGCATTTTTTTAAATACGCCAAAGAATGGATATTTGATTTTAGTTACAAAATAGTTATTTATGTACCAAGGCACTGAAGTTCAACTTTTTATGACTCATGTGGAATTTGTTGTCGAGGCCTCTGGCCGAGGCAAATAAACCACATGAGTCATAAAAACAACTTCAGTGCCGAGGTACATATTATATTTTTTTTGAAGTCGGGAAAAAAATGTTTTATTGGACAAGAAAATAATCATACGGGATCATTCGTCCATGAACCAACTACGCTCGGCGTTACTTGACTTTGACGATCGCTCTACCTAGGTCAAGTATAATGACGTACGGGGCCTTCGAACAGAAAAACCACACTGCTGCTTGTTGTGCAGCCTCTAGAACAAATCTATTGATATTTAAACCTACTAAAATTTGTAAATATACTGAAGGATTGCGCTGCTATAGGTAACAATAATTGTTACGTGTACGAAAAGTTAAATGGGCCTTTTGTGGCCTGGTTTTAAATATTTAGTTACTTTTGACGGGCGATGGCTCCGCGTCTGACGTTTGATGTTTACATCTCGCCAAGGCCTACTTATTGAAAAAATCGTACAATAATGGGCTACTTCAGTGCCGATTTCTGAGCTTTTAATGACGATTTTCTGAGATTTTAATGCCGATTTAAAGAAAAATAATTTTTCCTGCTCCCTCCTGCGTATGAACACTTTACATTCTCGCCAGAACGCCCGAAAGTGTAATTCAAATGTTCCAGGTGTCAGGTTAGGTGCGAAAGTGGTTGCTAGGTACAACACTTACGCAACAAGAACCTTAAAACAATTAATAAAACTCATTTTGATCACAAAGAACACAAAATATGCGAAAGAAATAATAATACTATCAATATTTACACATGTCAAATAAAAGTAATAGCGGAAAATGGAGAGACAGTAATAATTTGGCGCAGGGTTCAAGGCCCATTCAAAGCGCAAGTTTTTTTTTATTATCGCTGCATTCTGCTCTTTTATTTATTAATTATTAGGATTGAAGCTGTAGGTATGTGCAGATAATTGCCTTTATACATTGCACACAATATATTTAAAAATTCACGACAGCGAGTTCAGCTACCAAGCCATCTTCAGTGTCACTTGTCGAATACAATAATGCAATTTATTGAGGTTTGAAAGAATAAGTTTAGGTTAAAAATATATATTCTTTTACTCAATGGCTGAGGATAAAACACATAATTAGAACTAAGCTTTAATTTTCGAAATTTTCGAAAAAGTTGCAAATATAGGGCTCGATTCCTAGCTTTCTCACTAACATATTATTTATGCACAACCACAATACTATGTGAAGCTTATAATGTATCATTCTAAAATAAGACTACATACACTTATGTTCATCAGATTTTTTTATATAATAAAATATACAGCGTGATCAGTAAAGTTAAGGGCGGCCCTCGGCCATTTCTCGGGAAGCTAGAAATATGCGGTAAAAAAATTGTTAATAAAAGTGACCCAAATAATTTCAATGAAAATGTTTTCAAGTTCCTTCGTTTGCCGCCAGGGGGCGAATTCACCATGTTGTTGTATAAAACTGTCTTTTTCTCCACAAATCGCCTACCTTATCTGGATCTGAAATAGTATTTTTAGAACCTCCCTAAAATTCTCTACAATTTTTGTTAAAACAATTTTTCCGTGGTTGCTACGGAAACGGCGATATGAAGGAAAGCGGTCTTAAAAATTCAAAACGTCATATCTCGAATTTGCCTAAACCGAATTCAGCAAACTATAGCTCATATTAAAGAGTGTTTTAAGGAGAATTTACCGCCCTTTTGACATAGACAAATTAATAAGTATGTTCGATGTTAGGGGGCGCCATTCAGAAATTGTCAATTGTCAACAAATGTTCGATTTTCTCAAAAATTTCAAATGCAACCCTATAATAATATTTACCTTACGTGATGCGACAATTCATGGCGCAAAAATAAATGTGAAAACCGCAAGTCGATATCTTATTCCGTTTAAAAGTTGTGGTAGAAAATGTGCACAAATGACAGAATGACACATGACCCTTAGTTGGTGGGTAGTTTCCAATGTGTGAAAAGCGAAAAGAATAAAATTAAGAGGATTTTTATTATACAATTCATTAGAACTAAAAAAAAAAGTATCTAATATGTTGGAAATGTTTCCCGTCATTTTCAATACAGCGATTTAGCCTTCTTGAAATTGGTGATACGGCTACTTCAATTTCGGATCTTCTAATGCTGTTAATTGCATTCTGAATTCGTTGTATCATATCATCACGTGTTGTTGGCGCAGTTTTATACACTAATTCTTATAAACGTCCCCACAAATAAAAATCTAGGCAAGTTAGATCCGGGGACCTACCTGGCCAGGGGAACAAGCTACCTCTACCAATCCACCGATCTGGAAATTGTGCCATTCAGTAAGTTCTGGACTGCAAGTGAAAAATGGGCTGGAAATCCGTCGTGTTGAAAGCACATATTTCGACTTGTTTCCAAAGAAACATCTTCTAATAACAGCTCGGGCAAATCGTTCATCAGAAAATGTAAGTAAACTTTGCCATTGACCGTGCGATAAAAAAAAAATGAGGGCCAATTATCCAGCCTTCAACAATACCACATTAGACATTGCCACTCCAACGATGCTGATGGTCCACTTCTCGCATCCAGTGCGGATTACGATCAGTCCAGTTGTGCATATTATGCTAGTTTACTCTCCCATCGCTCACAAAAGTGGCTTCATAGGTTCACAAAACTTGTGATAAAATTTGGGGATTTTGTAACGCCATATTTTGAAGCCAATAACAAAAATTTAAACAATCGTCAAAATCGTCTTCCTTTAGAGCCTGATGAAGTTCAATGTGGTAGGGATGCATTTGATGGTCCACGAGGATTGTCTATGTACCGAGCCGTAAGAAATTCCCAAATCCCTCGAAATTTCTCTTATGCTCAACTGGGGATCAGTACGTATATAAGCCAGCACATTTATAATATTTTCTTCAGTTCTTACCCTTCGATTTCTTCGCACAGGTGGAAGTGGTTGCACACGACGGTACTGCCGGAGACATCGCGCTAGGCGTAAAAAAACTCTTCTAGAATGATGCCTTCTATTGGGATACTGCAACGAATATTGCCTAGATGCTATAGTAGCGTTTTCGAAACACTGAAAAAATACTGCCAACATGTCGTACGCTTCTTCATTTCTGAAAGGCATTTCGAATTATGTCTATTAAATTAACTTAAAAATATTCGATGATTATGTTCTTAATCTGTGAACACATTAAATTAAATACAATAGCTGACAGCACAGATGACAAAGACCTAGCTGACAGGTTCAGTTTTTTGTTTCATAGTTCATGGCCTCCTTTGCAATAATGGAAAATATTTTATTATTTTAAAATGTACTAAGGGTCAGGTGTCATCATGCCATTTGTGCACATTTTCTACTACAACTTTAAAACGGAATAAGATATCGACTTGCGGTTTTCATATTTATTTTTGCCATGAATTGTCGCATCACATAAGGTAAATATTATTATAGGGTTGCATTTGGAATTTTTGAGAAAATCGAACAAATATGGACATTTTCCGAATGGCGCCCCCTAGCGTCGAACATACTTATTAATTTGTCTATGTTAAAAGAGCGGTAAATTCTCCCTAAAACACTCTTTAATATAAGCTATAGTTTGCTGAATTCGGTTTAGGCAAATTCGAGATATGACGTTTTGAATTTTTAACACCGCTTTCCTTCGTAGCGCCGTTTCCGTAGCAACCACGAAAAAATTGTTTTAACAAAAATTGCAGAGAATTTTAGGGAGGTTCTAAAAATACTATTTCCGATCCAGATAAGGTAGGCGATTTGTGGAGAAAAAGACAGTTTTATACGACAACATGGTGAATTCGCCCCCTGGCGGCAAACGAAGGAACTTAAAAACATTTTCATTGAAATTATTTGGGTCACTTTTATTAACAATTTTTTTACCGCATTATTCTAGCTTCCATAGTTCCGGAGAAATAAAAAATGAATGAAAATAATGTTATAACAGGTAACCCATGCAGGTTTTGGTAATAATATACCTAGTAGGCGAAAATACAGCCACTTATTTTTACTGCATTATAATAATATATCTCTCTGTCTCCTTCGTTTCTTTCTCCTACGAATACCAGGTTCGGTTTAAATTGAAATGGTTTAACAGCGTGTTTTGTTTCGTATTTTATTGCCAAGGCGCCTGTTACGGAGCTGCCCCGGTAAAATCAGTGTTTCAATTGAAATTATATACTAGTGTCACCGAATATATATCACTCAGTGAACCTTTATAGGCACGCACTACTTGACTTTGGAAACCATGTTTTTATGTTTTGTCGTTTTGTTTTTTATATTTTATATAAATTTTATACTGACTTGTCCAAAGAGAATTTTATAGTTTTGGAGTAAATTGTATAAATCTAATTAGGTAAAATTTCTGGAAAAACGAAATGAAAATATGTATTAGAAATTTTGTGCGTTGTTTTGTAAATTTCATTACAAATTTTAAAAATTCCAAAGAAATCTTAACTAAGATTTTCACTATTCTTGAGAAACGCCACAAATCGCCAAAAAAACACAGATAATAATAGCAAAAACAATAAAAAAATATATAAGCTACACCGTAACGTCTAGTTGGCAATTATTTATTATTACCTACCTATCTTTGTTATTTCTTACTTCAATGAAAGACTCCAATTTTGTTTATATCGAAATATAACATAGACAAGACAACTTATTAGCGACGCCTTGGACAAATTACTAAAGTTAAAGCCCTGTGTCCCCATATTTCACTCGCAAATTACTACTCGACTTCGTTAGTCGGCGGCCTTTCCCGTAAATTCTTCTTAGCGGAAATTTCGACGAAACACTTAGCGCTCCAAGACGACGAGAAGAAGCCCGGAGCTGAGTAGTAAACAGTTCGTTGTTGTTCCCGCGGATTAAGCCGGTGCACCCTGGTCATCACCCCGTCTCGACTTGGGGTGCTAATGCACTTAATCGATTCCCTGGCCCCCTTTCTTGGCCTCACGCCCGGCCGTGGCTATCTCTCAATTCCCCGACACCGAGCCCTCCGGGCGTGGCAGGCCTCCGAGACTTGCAGATTGCGGACGACAAAACTGCGAAAAAATTATTTAACGTTGACCGCCGTAATAGAAAATATTTCTTAAGTGTCTGGGGCCAGATATATATTTTTGTTTATAGATGTCCGAGATGTTATAAATAAGACATAAAATGTCCACATTTATGTACTTTCTGAGTGCCGGCCACACATAAGGCGGACGGCGGAGCGGAGAGCAGAGCGGAAAGCGGAGAGTAGTGCGGCTAGTGTCCACAGAGTCAGCGGATTGTGACAGCTGTGAAAGGCGTTATCGCGCAGAGAGGTCGGCAGTAAAGTGGAGACATTGAAAAGTTGAACTTCATAGAAACAGCTATAAAAAGGTCGATTTCTACATTATTTTTATGTGAAAATTCACAACTCAAATTTCGGATTTTGCAAAATAAACGTGCAGTGTGGGTACATGAAATAAACCCAAGCAGGCAATCACTTGGTGAAGTCATCATCTGTAAAAAATAATTTTGGAAATATCGACCCAAAGTTTGTCTAAAACACCTCGGTGGTGGTAATGTGCATAAGTTATGTCCCAGAGGACTTGATAACTTCACTAATTAGCATTTCGCGAGCCATATTGTTTATGATTAAGTAGGTATATAAGAATACAACGCTCTATTTTCGAGGCTAAATACGCGCCAATACGCCGGTAAATGTCAAACTGACTTGGACGCTCCGCTACCCGCTTTATTCTCCGCTCTCCTCTCCGCGGTATGTGTGGACACTATAATAGGCTTTCTATTGTTTTGAAAGCTCCGCTACCATCTCCGCTCCGCCGTCCGCTTTATGTATGGCCGTGCACTCATGAGCCTTTGTTCTGAGTGTGATGCACGGTTGCATCGCGTGGCCTTTAGAGCAAAATATTTATGTTGAACCCATGCGATGCACACATATATTTTCAAAAAAATATATTCAAACAACTAATAATGTATGTTGAATTTATTTTTGACGCATATGAAATATTTCAATAAAAAGGCCAACACAAATGTTTTGTCTTCCAGGCCATTCCCGTCGATCGCCCATAAGACTATTACTATAGCGCGAAGCAACTGTGAGCAACGTGGCTTGACGTAAAATTATAATAATATCCGGATTGTTGATAGACAATAAATTTATTTTATTTCTTATTTTTTCGAAAAAAATATTATTTCATAAAAAGTTGTACCTACTTGTCAAAAAATCAGACTAGAATAGCAAAAAGCATCATATGATACATTGAGTGAACGAAAAAAATAAGAAATGTAAAATTTGCACACCCTTTTTGCATGAGAACACTAAATTTGGAAATTAAGTGTTCTCTAAAGAAAAAACTTATTCGCAGTTATTTTAACATTTTATAATTACTGGATTAATGTTTGTATTGTCCAAAGCACCACTGTAGAACATTAAAACGACAGTATTTTTTCGAAACAGTGAAAAAATCATGTTGTTTGTGCAATGAAAACAATGATTTGTCTACTTGTGTTGATGGTTTTTCCTTTGCATTTTCAAATCAAGATATCTATGCTCCAAAACGTTTCACTCGGAAGTAGATATTCTTCAATTTGCACACAACCTTTTTCGCAATCTTAGCAAAAAATATTAGTTTTCGGTAACCAGACAGTTGTTATTGGTATGATGTGTGAATATAGGGTCTAAAAACTTTCCTCAATCAATACAATTTTTCGATATCTCGAACAGGAAAAAATAATATGTTAATTGATAAGTAGTACTTCAATTCAATCAATTATTATAATATTAATTATTTTATTATTATACAGTATCTCAGGTTTTTTGCTCAAGACTTTCAAATGTTACAGATCAAATGTACCATTATTTAAAGTAAGAAAAAATCCCTATGAACAATGACATAAAAGTTATTTGCTCTCAAATTGGAAAGGATTGAATTTGACTCAATTTTGACACCCTATTTCAAGAAAGCCGGTGGTGTTTTGACCAATGCCCATGTAGATTTTTTACATCATTTTGACTGTGCAGTTGATCTGTAGCATTTGAAAGCGGTACATGAAAATTTTATGTTTCGAATGTTAGAGTTAATAGTTGTTTCAATGCCATCGGTTGATTTTATCGTTATGAAACAAGAGTAGGTACCTTTTTGTTGCAACAAGATAACATCAAAAAGTTACGAGTAAAAGCACCATCCAAAAATAGGGCAAGTGGCGCCTCTGTGAGATACGTAGAAATTGACACTTTCGGCTAATTCTCCATCCCTCAAAACACTGCAGTGCCAAATTTCAGTTCATCAGCTTGATTATTTTGGGAGATATTGCCATAATTCAATTTCGAAAAGAGAAGTACAAAAGTGCAACGCCCTGTATCTTAGAAACGATGAACTTTAGGACCTATATTTATATGAGCAACCCATCTTATAATGAGTTTTTCTCCAAAATGTCAAAGTCCTGAACAAAAACCTGAGACACCCTGTATATTGATTAATAAACGCACTTATCAATTAATTCGATGCAACTCCCATTCAGCTGGTGATATTTTGGAACTTTTTAAAATGCCAATAATTTTATTCGGAGGAATACCGTAACTCTAGACGGCCACGACCGGACTTATCGAATCAACACCCCCGCACACCTAGTTATCGGGTTGCTCTCACGATGGCCCTGCCAAGCCAGCTAAGCGATTTTCGTTGGAAATTTAAATCACAAAAGGCCAAGCGAATGCGCTAATGGCGAAATGGTTTTCGAAGGGACTTTATAGTTCTATGTTCTATACAATATTCTGCAACTATAACTGTTGGCTTTCAGAAAGTTTATAGCCGCAGTATGATAGAAGAGTTGACTGGAGGAATGAATTGTCACCTAGGGATAGATAAAAATATAGATAGGTATAGGTATCTACTTAAATAGTATTGAATTAACTAGGTAATAGCACAGAGAAGACCAGAAGGTCTTACAAGACTCATTTTTAAAACGGATTTATTCCACGAGTAGATACAACCCTCTGGCGACAGTTCAAAACTGCATGATACCTACCATATTTGTATTTTCCTTCTCGAAAACACAAGCAGGAACGAACAGGCAGAGTTGGGCAGATCTTTTTAAAAAGATCGTTTCAAGAAGATCTGATCTTTGATCTTAATTTGACGATCTTAGATCATTTTAAAGATCTAAGATCTGTGTCTTGTCAGCGCCAATGCCAATGTTTTGACAGAATATTACTAACGTCATCAGTAAAATGATTTCTTCCTTTGGTATAGAAGAAACTTTGTATTGCTCATAAAGCTGTAGGATATCCCTGGAAGCAGGGTCCGACAAGGCGTAAAACAACAGATAAGGAGTTCATGATTATTTTATAAATCACCTCCTTGGAATTTCCAACACTTTCTCGAGTTTAAGGATGGAAACTTCTGAATTTTGTAGTAGGCCTAGAATGGCCAACGAAACAAAGCAAGAACGGCCATGCAGGCCGTAGTTTTATTCAAAGTGGGGCTTTACGTAAATATATCCTCGCGGGATGTTTCAGCAAAATTTGAAGTGGGTTCGGGGAATTCAGTAAAATTGTTTAAATACTTGGATACACCTCGCGCCACCATCTTGAGGGGTGCTGAGTTGTCGCCTCGCTGAAACCGCGGCAGACTTACAAACGCCTACGCGCAATACTCCATTTATTAAAGTTGTTTCACAAATAACAATTTTCCCCCAACAAATCCCCCAATAAATCGTACAGTTTATTGGTATAAATCGTAGAATTTTTTGTTTTCAATTTAATGGTAGGTATAAATTACAAAATTGGCGAAGAAATTAAAATATTGAGATGACGATTTACAGATTAAATTATTCCAAAATTCCAGAGCTGTCAACACAAAGCATTCTGCTGTTTGCGGCAACTTGTGGCTAATTTCGAGATTTTTCTATTTTACTGTATAGAGTTTTTTTTGAATTTTGATATTAAATTTTGAATTTCTACTGGGAGGGAATTTTTTATCATTTATTTTACTTTGACGGGGCTTATCTTAATTCAAATGTTGTATCAGTTTCGATAGAACTAAGATGAGTGCCATGGAAAACCCAAGTCGTTTGTATATCGCTAATAATAATAAACTTGTTAGCCTCCAAACAATTCTGAAAATAAAAAATTGTTAAATTCCCTTATACATTCCAAAGACAATGCAAGTTGTTCCAAATTTTTATCTTTAATAATAAAAAAAAGTTACGCCTCTTTCGAAAAATAATTGAAATATTGACCGTTCGGATTGCTTTCTGTCTATAATAATACACCAACTTCAGAATTTTTGCGCTTACCATCGATGAAATAAAAAATATTTTTCAAAAACTATTCTTTTTACGGCCGTTTTCTTCCTTTTGATATGTGGGGTCAAAAAAAAATCCCATGTCTCTACCTGCTCTAATAATAAAAAAGTGATTCACTTCCAAAAAATCCTTGGTGGCCATGAAAAAAAATTGGTTCAATCCCTTTTTACATTCTCAACACAACGCAAGTTATTGTCTTAATTTCTATCTTCACTAATAAAAATAAGTTAGATTTTTTTGTAATGTCATGGGATGTTTTGTTGATCGACATTTAAAAATCGCACACTTTTAATTGGAGATTAGCGGTACTTATATCAAACAAGTCTGAAATAAAAATATAGTTTAAAAAACTAAAAAAAAACAAGCTTACGCTTAGCAAACTGAACTAAAAAGTAAAAAATAATAATAGCAAACCGAATTTTATTGTAAAAAAAAAGAAGCGTGGGGTGCATGATATCAATTGTTATAAATATTTCATTAGTAGCTATTGATAAAAGTAGAGTTATCATAAAAAAATATATATATAATAAAAAAAGCAGCCCGCACGCTTCTTTTTTACAATAAAATTCGGTTTGCTATTATTATTTTTTACTTTTTAGTTCGGTTTGCTAAGCGTAAACGTGTTTTTTTAGTTTTTTAAACTATGTTTTTATTTCAGACTTGTTTTGAGTTGAATAAATTTTTTATAATTGGGGATATATGTAAATGAATAAGTGCGAAAAAATTCAGGTGATTGCCTTTTTAAAAATAAGGGGGGGTTCTCGTATAAAATTTTTCGATTTGGCGTTTCCCTGCAAAGTTATTCGGGTTACAGGGTGACCCAAAAGAATTTTTTTTATTTATATCTCTAAATAAACAAGTTGCACAGCTGAAACTTTGCACTGTTATGTTTTTGGCGATGGAGAATAAGCTGAAGGTGTCAGTTTTTATGTATCTCATAGAGGGCGCCGCTTGTGCTGTTCTGTGATCGTGCTTTTACTCCTAACTTTTTTGAGGTTATGTTTTTGGTCTTGAAGGTTCGTCATTTTAGTGCAACTTATCATTTTGCAACTAAAATGTACTCTTTTTCATAACGATAGAATCAACCGTTTGCGTTGAAATTGGCAAAACGTGCCCCAAAACACCCGTTAACTTCATCATTCGAAACATAAAATTTTTATCTACCGCTTTCAAACGTTACAGATTGGGCAAAACACCATTGGTTTTCTTGAAATAGGGTGTTCAAATTTTGTTAAATTCAATCCTTTCCATTTTGAAGGCTAATAAGTTTTGGTACATTGTTCATAGGAATTTTTTTCTCAGTTTAAATGGTACAATCTATCTGTAACGTTTGAAAGCGGCAGATAAAAATTTTATGTTTTTAATGTTGAAGTTAACAGGTGTTTTGGGGCACATTTTGCCAATTTCAACGCAAAGGATTGATTTTATTGTTATGAAACAAGAGTACAATTTAGTTGCAAAATGAAAAGGTGCACTAAAATGACGAATCTCCAAGACCAAAAACATAACCTCAAAAAAGTTGCGAGTAAAAGCACGATCAAAGAACAGCACAAGTGAGATACGTAAAAACTGACACCTTCAGCTTATTCTCCATTTCAGTTCTGCAACTTGATTATTTTGAGATATAAATAAAAAAAATACTTTTGGGTCACCTTGTAGACCCGAATAACTTGGCAAGGAAAGCCCAAATCGAAAAATTTTATTTATTTTATACTATTTATTTACACCCTGTATAATTAATAAATGGAGTATTGTGCGTAGGGGTTTGTAAGTCTGCCGCGGTTTCAGCGAGGCGACTACTCGGCGCCCCTCAAGTTGGTGGCGCTCCGAGGTCTGTGCTTGTTCTTCTGTGACCATTAAATTTCCATTGATGCAATGTGAATTACACATAATTTCAAATAGAAAATTGAATTGAATACTTATTTTTTGTATCTATGGCGAATGCGCTGGGATAGTTAAAAGAAACATTAAATTAATTACGTGAACGATATCTAGTCTTACTTTTCTGTGTAATTTCATTTGGAGTATTTTGTATATTCCATCATTAGTGTTAAATTTTTCGTAAATAAATAATACTTCCAGGACCTCTTCACTGCAGTTTATTTTAAATAAAGTACACATTGCATCAGTTCGATAACTTCTCGACAATCATAGGGTAAATACTCCTGCAGCTGTGGTCCATATCTGAGTGTACTAAAAAGGAAATTATATTTAGGTGATTATTCACAACTACTGAGCCAAGAGACTAACCTTGTAGCTTTCCATTAACCCGCCTCGTCGATAAGGTGCTTTCAGTTTTTCGTTTAAACACGTATAGACAACAATAACAAACTTTGAGGTTATGGTTGGTTGGCCGAAGGATTGAGGCCTGTCATTTCTGGCAGTTCCGCCTAGCTGTCATTTCTGGCATTCAATATTTGCGTTCACTTTTAATACAGAAAAACAGAAACTAAGAAATTGTCTCCATGTCTCGTCAATCTCTGTCGCTACTTCGGGAGATGTACATGACCCAGGGGCCGCTGTACTTTACGGCTACCTCCCGTACTAAATCTTTGACATGGTCATATAATGATTCAGTCAAATTGTGTTTTTACCAGGAAAGTTTTGGGGTAGCTTTGATTTCTTCGATTCTATATGTTTCTTGGGGTGCTGAATCCGATTCTCAGGTTTGCTAACAAAATTTCTTGACGCAACATTCAAAAAATGCAAAAGTATATGCAGAGAACTGGGAGGAATTAACAGCTTTTAATAATAAATTTAGAGTTTTGGAGTAGAAAAAGTGGGTTTTTGCGGAGACAGACAAAGTACATCAATTTTCAACTAGCTCTTGAGCTCGAACGGTTCGTCGGAGAGAAAAAACCTAAATAGTGAAATTTGTAGGAAATCAAAACTACCCCACAACTTTCCCGCCAGGGGTTCTTTTGAGCACACATTGACTGTATTATAGGCGAAGACTTCCAAAGCAAGAAGAGGGCTAGTGCGAGCGTTCTTCACACCTGAAACAAAATTTATGTATTGAGATATAATTATGCGACAATTAAGCAGATATTTAACTTAACATAACCCATATCGACAGAAACAGGTTGGAAATATGTATATGTGCTTTTTTAAACTGCAAAAACATATCTAGAAATATCTACTTACGACAAAGTTTTCCGTCGGGTTAGACTTGCCAAAACCCATGTAAAAGGACATTGTCTAAGAAACCCTTTCTTCGGCACCAGCATCGATCAAGTTTAAACGGCAAATTGATACCCCTCAGTCTTCCGCATATATTCTTTTAACGGTGCATTGTCCTCGCTTCGTTTCGCAGGATTATTAGACGGCAACAAAGACCCCAGAGTACCTAAAAATCTGAAATAGGTGAAGCAAATCGTATCTAAAAATGCTCTCCATACCTTTCTGTACAACTCAGTTTTCCGTTATTCCTGTTAAGCCGGAAAGCGCCAGATCACCACTAGAGGGACAAGGGCACGGCCATAAGTTCGTTCTAACACGGGTTTCTGAGTTTCTCAAGCCTGATTTTCCAAGAAAGGCAAAGTAATAAGTGGATCTCTCCCGTGGCGTTTTCTAAAACCGAAATTTTACATAAAAACCTACATATATACATACCTAACCTACAGTGCGCCCGTACCTGGAAAACTTACCCATGGAATAACAGATGGGTTTCGGAGCTCCCAAACTCCCAAACCACTACGAATGTTGGAAATTTGGAAATTGTCCACACCAAAACCAAACGACAGCTGATTACCACCATTTTGTTTCTGAATTCTAACTAATCGATATATTATCTAGCGCGTGCGCCTCGGCCACGATGAATATACAGGGTGTTCTCGGGCCCTTTCTTTCCAAAATAGTCTAAAAAAAGTCGGAAAAAAAATTCCGGGGGGCCGAACGGCTCTTTTAATCCGGACGCTTTTCAATAGTCTTCTTCCTCATGTACTCCCGCGGACGTACGCGAAATTTGGGCTCGAGAAATCGAAAACTGCGTCCTGTAGAGTGTTGCCAAGACAGCCCGGACTAGCTAGAAGCAAGGGCCATAACAAGCGCCTTTCAGGCGTTTGTTAACAAGGGAAATATGACACTTAAATACATATTTTAACCTGTTTGTTTTGGTTTCGGTTGCCTGCGATATGCCTATAAAAAATATTTTACATGCGTTAAACGAAGTCGCCAAAGCAACATTAACACAAAACGTCTTTGTAAAATCTACTTTATTGACAGTAATAATTTTTATTCTGAATAATATTTATTTATTGAAGTTCAACTTTTTATGACTCATGTGGAATTTAGTTGCCGAGGCAAATAAACCACATGAGCCATAAAAAGAACTTCAGTGCCGAGGTACATATTATATATATTTTTTGAAATTGGAAAAAATATATGTTTTATTAGGCAAAAAAATAATCATAAGGGATCACCCGTCCATGAACCCACTGCGCACGGCGTTGCTTGACTTTGTCGATCGCTCTACCTAGGACAAGTATGACGAGGCACGGCGCATCCCAACAGAAAATACAAACTGCTGCCTGTTGTGCAGCCTTCATGAAAAATATATTGATATTCAACCTACTAAAATATTTATACTGAAAGATTGCGCTGCTAATAGGTAACAATTTCGCAATGTGTACGAATAGTTGAATGGGCCTTTATTGGCCGGGTTTTGAATATTTGGTCACTTTTGACGGGCGATGGCTCCGCGTCTGACGTTTGATGTTTACATCACGTCAAGGCCTACTTACTGAAAAAAAAAACGTACAATAATGGGCTACTTCAGTGCCGATTTTGAGCTTTTAATGACGATTTTGAGCTGATTTCAAGAAAAGTATATTATTTCAAAATCGGCGATTGCAGCGGTTATTTACAATACAAGCATGCTAAAGAAATAACCCAACTACATACTCGTAGCTGGATATATTTGAAAGGAGAAATGTGTAATGCGCCACTTTTTGCGAAAAAAAAACAAACTTTAGTATAGTAAGGTATGTTCTAATTTTTTCAACAGTGCAATTTGGTTTACCATGTTGTTTTTTCTTTCAGTATTTTACTGGTGTTGGATTGAGGCCTTTTGGTTTGGTTTTCAAATTTGGGTTTTTTATATATATAAATATGTCATTTAACTCCATAAACCTTTAGTTTTCGTTTCGAAGTTTACTAAAATGATTTGATATCTTCAGAGTTGATTGGAAGCTTTGTCATTTATTACTAAAGAAATTTTACTGCTGATGAACCCTTAGAGGTTTGAAACATGTATAGTTTTCATTAAAGAAACTGATTGTGGAGTTTTGACTATAAGAATTCTACTTTGTTTTAATTTTATTATACATTCAATTTTTATAGGGGATATATCTTAAAAGCCACCATTTTATCCAAGAATAAGTATGTGATTTTAATACACTTGTAAGATTTGACATATTACAAATAAGTCCATTTCTCTTTCAAATAAAACCCACTTCCCTTAATTTTAGATTTTAGATACTTTGCAAGGCGCATTTTGTACTTTCAATTATTTATCGACAAACGTTTCGTTTCCGAGTTACACAGGATGTGTACCTATACACATGAAAAAAAAAATGAAGTTTGAAACCTTGTATTGTAAGAACGACTGGAGAAAATATGTGACATATATATCGATGAAATCGGGATGAAGCGTAGATCGTAGATTTCGAAAATTCTACACCGGGTGGCCACGGGGTGTGGCTCACTCCCAATGTTTATTTTATTTTTTAAGATAAAAAATTGAAACTTTGGTTACAAGTAGATAATATGATATAAAGAGGATTTTTTGACATATAGTAACATTTTTTCTTCTTCCGGTTTAACCGAAAATGACATCAACTTTGGATTTATAAATATAACGCCCCGTATATTCTTCCGTGTTCGAATTCAGAATACATTTTTATGTATCCACAAAATTTCTGTCAAATTTGGCAGCTCTGTCAATTTTCAGGTATTTAAGGCCATGAACTAATTTGCCATTCATAAAAACAGAAAAAAAAAATTTAAAATTTATTTTCTACAGCCTAGTGCAAATTTAAATACCTAGTCAGTTTCTTGAAAACTCGGTTTGCCTGCTATTAACAGCATCTGCCTCCTATCTTGTTTTTCCAAAGCCTACTATTTTTTAACCGGCTTTTCAAGAATTACAAAGATACTATTTTTTTACCGGCTTTTCAAGAAAGTGGTCATTTTAATTTGCACTTACGTCATATTTTTTCTGGGTTTAATTTAGAAATAGACTCACCAAATTAAAGACAACAAAATACTCTTTGAAGAAGACATTAGGAGCCACAGTGATCCCAATAAAAAAAGGTGAGTATTTTGCAAAAAATGAATCTCTACATGTAAGATGACCTGTAAAAATAACAAAAAAACTTGTCTGTTAAAATTTCAATTTTTCTGCAGTTATGGAAAGCAAACTGGGCATGTTCAGCAAAGTCCCGTGGCTATCCGGTATAGGGTGTTTAATTAAAAAAAAACATAAGTTTGGTTTGTGCTTTTACACAGAACCCTGTGTCAATTTCAACGAGACCGCGTGGAAACGCCAAAACGCCAAAAATCCTAAAACTTTTATTAAGAAAAAAGTAAAGAAGTTAAGGGGTGGGGGGTAAAATGTTATGTGGGTCACCTTGTATAAAGAAACATTAAAAATTGACACTTGACTAAAAAAAAATTAGAATTGCAAAAGTTTCGACGTCAGTATGTGATTCCCCATAGCACTTGTTTTAAGAGATAGAATTAAAAAAACGTGATTGTCGAAAAAAGTGACATTTATCTGTGCCTCATTTGTCACTAAGAATATAATTTTATGTTTTTTTTTTAATTAATAATTGAACCGACAATTTGTTATTTTTAATTTTTTTTGCTTCATATTATACACCTTTTGAATTAGGTGAAACATATTTACTATAACTTTGCAATGACACTTCAACAGCCCAAAATAATATTCAAGAATGAGAACGTAAATAAAAAGACTGATCAATGTGCGGAAATAATTTGTTTAAACAAATACACTGATTTTTCGTTTCTCCCGTAAAATTTACTTTTCTGTAGTTACGTCCCTCTGTTATCACACCCTCCATATGTTTTAAAACCGACAAAATAGCGTATAAGACATTATTCGTCTATCAAATTAATCCAGATAAGGCTAATAAAACGTTTGTTTTCATTCGAAAAATTTGCTACTTTTAAAGTTGTAATATTATACTTTTGTGGCAGATGTATCACTGTTATCATTCAACTCTGGTACCACTGAGCTTTAGTTATTTAGGAGTTTAATCGGTATTGTTTTGTAGGACTAATGTTCCACAATTAATGTTGTGTTCTCTTTTTAAGAAAAATTGTTAGTTTAATATTATAATTCATACTAATTTATAATAGAGTTCCTGCAAAACAACTTTTGTTCCTTTTTAATACACAACTAAAATGATATTGTGTGAAATCGAGATAAATTGTGCCCGAGTTTCGAACTCAAACAATTAAAACTAAAAAAAAAAACAAATAAAAAATAGAAAAAAATAATAATAATAAAATAGCGCCTAAGTAATTTTTGGATACAATAAAAAATCACGTTCCAAATATTTTGCTGTTAAAACTTTTTTGGCAACGCAATATTTATAAAACATCTAAACTAATTGAGAATCAAACATGTTTGTTCGTATTAGCTTCTTCTTTTTCATTGAAATTATTTTTTATAAACTGAGCACATTTTTGCATTATTTATTTCTAAACTAATTCCTAAGTTAGGTTTAAAACTACAGTTTATTTATTACCTTTCCAAGGATGTCACAATGTTTGAAATCCGATAATTATCATAATTTTTTTCCGAAATTGCAAACTTTAAACTGCTCTCCTGTAAAGTTAGTAAATGGGCGTGTTATACATTTCTCCTTTAAACCGTCGAGCTACATTATCACTTATCGTCACTACCATCTCACCGCCTACTATGTTTTAGCACTTTATAAATTCCTGGCGTTCGTTGAGTATTTAATTACCTAGTTTACTTGCCTAGGTACTCGCTTAAATCAAGTTACAAGGGGATTGAAAACAAACTGTAACTTGCTTTATTACAGTTAGATATAGGTACCTAAATACACAAAAACTGAAGTAAAAATGAAATTATTTTTATGTTGTACTCATGTATACCTGTACTACCACTACCGCATAATGTTTAATGATCATGTATTTCCATCTATTTTATTTGATACATGACAGAAAATATTATAGTCTACAAGATATTCCAGATTTCGGATTCACCCTCTGTTCAAACCACTACTAAACGAAGGTTGCTAGTAACAAATTGCGTTATGCGATAAATTTCCCTCGTGTGCCCCATTAGAGGCGCGTAATTGCCCTACAAATCCTCTTTCTGAAACCACTGCATATTTCACGCGAACTTTGAAGTTCCACGCTGAAATAAAATTAGTTGTAATTTTTAATCCTACGGTGGCGGCGGCCGACGGGGCGGAAAGTTTTCTTTATGAAACGCTTGAATTCCCGGAGGTTTCTGCGGTGTTTGGGAGCCCGCCTAAAGGGCGCCCTAGACCTACAGTCATGACGTTTATCGAGGTGGTGAATTTTAGGGCTATTTTCTATGTCAAGGTAGTCAATTTAGAAACAAAAAAGGTTCGTATTATCATTATATTTGTTCAAGAAAATGTACCCCAAAACTAGCTTGGAAAACCGAAACACAAACATTCCATTGAATTTTAATTGTTTTTTTTTTACTACTAACCTGAGAAATCACCATTATTTACCTCATTCCTATATGAGAAGTAATATTTCTCTACTTAGGTAAATAATGATAATAAAAAAATACCTAGGTAAATAATGAAAAATTTTCTGTGACATTTAAAAATTAGTGTCATTTTATCGGCTTGACAACTGAACTCCCAGGCTACTTGATATTTTGAAGTATTTGAAAAAAGCAAGAAATAAAATATGGCAATATTTCAATGTTAGTAGTAAAAAATTTGTATATACACTTCGGTTGAGAAGGCCATTATTTACCGAGCATTTTAGTATAATATACTATTTTCGCCACCAAACTGGTTAAAAGACAACTTTTCAAGTTGCCTGGAAAATTAATAATATTAACAGTAAATTAACAGTAAATGAACTAAACTTTGAACTTGTAACTCAAAAAATATCTTCAACAAGTTTGTTTCCTGAGCTTTCGGAGAATGAAGAATCTTCCTCCTTTCTCAAAGATCGTGTCATGTCAAAGTGAAATGACAGATTAATAAATTTCAGGTTAAAATGTCATGACAACAGAACAATAGCCTATCCACCTGTCTGATATTGTACCCTGTGTTCGACCTAATTATTTATACTAACTTCTCTTTGAATAAGTGGCAATAATATTTTACTGAATTCCACTGAACATTCAGCAACACAGTTGTCTGTATTTCCTAGAATAAATGCCGATTCTTTAATTTTTCTTCCTTTTCCTACTTCTTCTTTGAGAATTGGTTTGGAACTATCCCACAAAATCCTATGATTGTTATTAAAAGAGTGTTCACATATTTTCGACTTAATATACTTAATAATAATTTTTATGTTCTTTTAAACGAACGTTCAATGGCCTACAAGTCTCCCCAACATAGAACGTTCCACATTCGCAAGGAATTTGCAATTTTTTTAACTTTGCGTACCTCATTAAACGGTTTCGTTTTAACTAGCATCGATCTTAATGTATTTTTGGTTTTAAATACTGTTCTGACATTAAAACGATTGCCTATGCGTTTTAGCTTATCATTATTACACTTCGAACTTAAACGTTGAAACAAAGTTACGAAGAGTTGAAAATGGGGTATCAAATAGTGATATTTGTAACAAGTGCGTCAAATAATAGTGTTTTTAGCATGAGCGCGGATATTTTGTGAATTGGTGAAGAGAATTGAAAATATCGCACGAATGCCGAAAAACACGTTTATATAAGTGTTTCATACGATATTTTTTCTACGGCATGCAGTCATGGCGCATGAAAAAAGTACCTGTAAATGTACATTTTTAAAACATTATTATCGAATAAAAATGAATGTTTTTTTTTCAATAAATCCTGGTCCAACAAGTGTTTCAGACAGAATAAATAAAGCGTCAAGGAAAGCAATGTCAGAAATGCTGCCAAGCAGAGAGGTTAAAACATTGTAGATAAATGTTGTGTTTTTAGTAGACCGTAAAGTGATGAACAGTGCGTAAAGTGAGCTACTTTACGCACCCGTGATTATTTTACGCACTAGTGCTATAAAGTCTTACTTTACGCACGGTCAGTAGTGAGTAAATGCAATAACCATGAATCGCACCAGGTTCTGTACAGGGTGTTACAAATTGGCTGTTCTAATAGGACTTCTTGTTTATTTTATTACATGACCAAAAGGCACCAGTGAAACTGGTCTTAAAAAGTAAATCGTGCTCGATATCTTATACTTATGTTTATTAATGCATTAAATAATTAAGTATTGTTATTCCAGGAATAATTCTCACCTTTATAATACTCAAAATTACCACTACGCCAGAAAAACACATGCTTGTGAAGGGGTTACAATTATTATTATTTCGGCCTGCTTTGGAAAACACGCAGTCGATATAGTTCCTTACGATACAACATAGATGGTTTGTTGCATTGCAAATACAAGTATCTGTAAAAATGCTTCTAATTCATGATTGGAAGGTAGAAGAAACGGTGAAATAAAATCTTCAATGGCAAAAAACCCTCAAAAATATTACGATCGAGATTGTACGTGTATGGTGGATTTTCCTTTCCAAACAGTTCAGGGTTCAATCCTTTCGGGTAAAGCAAATTCCAACAAGTAGAACAACCCAAGTTTGCTGAGAATATATAGGGTACATTATTGATCTGGCTTCGTGTCAATATTTGCCACGATAAATTAATAATTTAGGTTCAATTAAATTCCAGAAGAGTTTAGCTTCTAGGAAGGCAAATTAGCCCGCAATTACAAAATTAAATAAACTACTTTCGCAATGTACAAAATCTTATTGTTTAATTAGAGCAGTCCCGGGATAAGAGTAAAAAAATGAAGGCAATATAGACTTGTCATAATAAGAAAAAGAATATTCTGTGAACATACCTTCTAAAATCTACCCCTAAGGATCTACAGTCCTTTAAATGTATTCGAAAAATTAAATATTTTTGTATATCAAAGAAATGGTTTGCTCTAGAAATCTCATATCCAACTCCTAGATGTTCGTTTTTTGACGGAGTGGGGAATGCTTTTTGTCGTAACTTTGACGTTTTCGATTTTTCATGGCTATAAGGAGCACTGCATCCTGTGGCGCTTTTGACATAAAAATGTCACAGTGGCGACACGGCCGCCATGTTTCGTCAAATTAGAAGTGGGAAATATATCGATATTGTGAATCCTATCGATTTTTTTTATCGATAAGACTATTATATATTAAATAAAATCAATTTATTGCCCATTTTTTGAAAAATAAACGGTAAAACGTACCTACCTGTTCCGTTTCCTTTATATTTTAAAATTAATTGCTAATATTAGTGACTATACCGCTAATATTTAATGGTTCTCACTGAACATGTCTAGAATAGACGAACAAATTTTGAGCATGTGCGTTTGTATTTTGAAAAGTTTAGAAATGAGCAGATAGCAATAAACAGAAAATTTTAAAAATATATAATAGGGAAAACACAATATAATTATATGGTACTTTTAGCTTAGGAAATAAAGTAATGAGTTAATAAAACAACTCCAAACGTAGGCATGTTCAATTTATAATTGGTGTTTATTGGTGTTATTATGTACATACATACAGAAAACTTTAGAATTAAAAATTTTCTTCAGAGCTGTTGAAGTCCTAAAGCACTTGGTACACGAGACTAAATCTCAAAGAATAACTGCTTTTATTTTTGGTTTTTGACACTTTTTATTTAGGTACCTACCTACTTATTTTCATGGATACACCATAAGAAAAATAAAAAGTGATATTACAATCTTCAACATCCTTCCCATTGGATGATTTTTCTTAAGCCCATTGTTTTACAGGATATACAGCCTCTCAAAATATTTTTGGTTTAAATAAGTAAAGCTTTCATGAAAATGTTCGCAATTTGCTCCATTGTGCTTGTTTGAGACTATAAAAACTTGTCTGGAGTCTACAAAACTCTATTGGTTGAATCTTCATAACCTTTTGGTTGTTTCACATAAACATTTTCATCGATTTTTCGATATAAGTGCATGCTATATACTCCATCGAATCAATACAACATTTTCACCAGCAGTTATATGCTTAATGTTCATTTTATTATCATTCCAGATTTGACTACAGGGCTAAACGTTTGGTCGTAGTCTTCACCTTTTCTTTGTGAACAACCTTTCATTACCAACCTCGCTTAGTTATTTTCTATTGATCCATCCGGAATTATCCTCTCCTTGATACTATACCTAATGCTTTCTTGTCTTCTAGAAGTCTCTGTAAAACTCATTTTTGTTTTATTCATGTGACTTCATTTCTTTATTCATTACAGCTAACCATCACTTTATCCATTACAGCTAACCATCACTTTATCCATTACAGCTTCTTCATAGTAATTAGGACCACTAATTTTTAAAACATTTGCAACAGCTTTCATAACAAAGTTTTCAAATTTTGCTGGTTTTGCAATTTTCTACGGTCCCTCAGCTCCATTATTTTCATTTCTTCATGATCTTCCTCCTGCTAATCAGTCTTCTTTTGACCTTCTGTACCATCATCTTCTTGCAACCTTCCCCCGCTTTTATACATTTCTTGCATGACAGTCACCTTACTTCACTTTTCTCATAGAAAAACACAGATAAAGCGCAGAAATATGATAATACACACATAAACAAAGCATACGTCCATAATAAGGGACAACACGAATGACGGATCTGTAGAATGACGCCGTCATTATGAAATCGATACAATAATTCGATATATTATGACAGAATTTAACGAAACATGGCGGAACCAATCAAAACGAACCAATCAATCGAACCATGGCTGTCGCCACTGTCTTGTATAAAGCCACTGTAAAAAATGTCAAAGACCATACTGCAGTGTAACTGTTAAGAGTTACGTGCCAAAATATGAGAGAAGTCAGGAGACGAGTTCAAACACCCCTTTCCTCCTTATACAGTAGACAAACAGCCCAACTCTCGAATATCCCCCACTCATAATTACGGGGCTGTCGCAACTAGAACAATATAAATGTTAATAACAGAATTTCTAGGCAGACAAATGAATCCGCTCCATTATAGAATTAATACGGTATACGTGCGCAGGACTCTGCTGGCGCGGCCCCGTTGCGGCATACTCGCTTGATATAAAATAACAAAGCTGTGCGGCAACAGTGAAACGCTGGGGGCTTCGTTGGAAGTGAAATTTTAATACTTCAGATTTGGAATTGAACAACAACATAGATACAATTGCTGGCTCTACGAGAAGAAAAACCCCGATATGCACTTACCCTATTTCATTTTTTTTTTACCAAAACAGCAGGACAGAGAACTTTACACAGAAGACCCTGTATGTATAAGAACCAAAAATAAATTAGCTACACATAGAACATGATTAACAGAATACCATAATATATTAAGCAGGTATAGCAGCATATATCTTCCACCATATCCGCAGTGGTCCAAACTGATAGCCACCACGGAACATAATTCGTCATCTGCTGCGCCCTAAATTTAAAACCTCCAGGTTAATCCATAAACAAGATTCACGAGAGATATTTTACAGCTCAGCGATAAATTACTCCACCCATGGATGGTTTATAGATGGCTATACTTGACCTTATTTATGTCGGAAGTTTTATAGGGCGAACAGAACTGGGGGAGTAGTGATGGTATATCCAATATTCCAGTCGGCATTGATAAAGGTTTTGGGATAACGTATATCTTGAAATGTAAAAAAATAATGTTGCTTAACATGATCACAGAAGCCATATTTATTCTGACATATTGTGAATCTGCGATTCTTTATTATTTGTGATAACTATCTATACTACAATCAAATTAATAACTCGGATGTAAGAGCACGTGATAAAACTAGCAGAGCTAGAACAAAGATTATATGGGGAATGTATTGCAGTTTTGAATGCTCAATCTAATGCCCCTTTTGGACCTTTAAAAAAGTTCATGGCTCACCAGATATTTAGAAAAGAGTGTTTTTTTGCTATTTCATCATATCTCTGTAGCTCCGTTATTTCTGATTATACAGAAAAACTGTAGAGACAAAAATTGTAGATAATTTTGGGCTTAATAAGACAATCTAAGACATAAACTTGTGTTTTTTTTTAATGTAATTTGTCAGCCATGGAATAATTTCATAATTACGTTCTATTTTATAATGAGACATACTTCAAACTTGTAACAAAATAAAACAAAAATTATCACGATGGAGCTCCACCACATAATTATTTGCCCGTAAGAAATTACCTAGATCAGCTCTATCCAAATAGTTGGATATGGAGAAATAGACCTATTTCTGGCCGCCCAGATCCCCCGATTTGTCTGTTTTGGATTTCCATTTGTGGGGAACAGTACAAAATAAAGTATGAGACAATTGTTGAATTAAGAGCAGCTGTTTTAGAAGCAATTGCCAGTATTGACAGGCGCTCTCTAAGAAAGGCGACAAATTCAGTTTTAAAAAGATGCAATATTTGCATAAATAATAATGGTGGATTGTTTGAACACCTTTTAAAGTAATAATAATTTGAATTTTAGTTTTTTAATTTTTGTTTTATTTTGTTACATTTTGTTACCAGCTAAAAACAAAATACTTATTAGAAAGTTTGAAGTATGTCTAATTATGAAATAGAACGTAATTATGAAAATATTCCATGGCTGACTATGTGAAAATTAAAAAAGAAAACAGAAAACCAGCCATAGCTCTTTTATTTTTTATAATAACTATGCCGAGTATATATCTTTCGAAAGCTCAAAAAATGGTCGATTTGATAAGGTCAAAGCCATCTATGATTTACATTTAAAAAACACAAGTTTGTGTCATATCTCATAAATCACAAACAACATAAAAAATTTGATTACATTGTCTTATTGAGCGCAAAATTATCTACAATTTTTGTCTCTACAGTTTTTCTGTATAATCAGAAATAACGGAGCTACAGTGAACTTTTTTAAAAATCCAAAAGGGGCACTAGATTGAGCATTCAAAACTGCAATTCTTTCTCCATTTAACCTTTGTTCTAGCTCTGCTAGTTTCCGAGATCCCCATAATAGTGCTCATCGAAAAAACTCACCCTGTATACACTCGCGATCGAGTATATTGTTGCCAGGCCCGCTTTGAGTCGGGTGATATTTTATGGCCTATTGACCACCTATTGCGCGTGTTTTTATTTACGCCGAGCGTCAGTATAGTCAAAATATTTCCTAAAAAATTAGGATATTTTAATATTTAGATACGTTAAATAACAATCAATAATAGGAAATGAAACCTTTACTCGTGCAAATAAATGCAAATGGTGGATTTTTTCGATCGCTGTTTTATTCATCTGATGAACAACAATTTTAATTGACACGTTACTGTAAAATAAGTTATATCGATTTATATTACTTAAAAAATATCCCAATATAAAGGGTCATCCGATTTTTACCATTAATTTTCTAAACATATGTCACAAAAACTATATTTTGGTGCAAAAGTTTAGGGCTTAATTTCAATTTTGAAGGCCTAGGTACTACATTTTTTTTGTAGTAAAACTTATGAAAATCGATTAGCAATTTTTTACCTCAAACTGACTACGTCATTGAGTTCGCGACCATCTAAAATGGGTTTGCACTGTTTGTACCAAAGTGTCGTTAAAAAATAACAATAGGTAATTATTATAAATATTCTTAGAATGTTCATTTTTCGTAGTATTGCCACTAATTATACTGTTTAAACACTAGTAATTCAAAACATTTCCACAGTCAAGTCGAGAGTATTCCAAATTTAGTTGAAATACATGGAGTCACAGATTACACGTTATGTTTTATTGGAAAACTTATTAAAAATCATTTTAACTCTTGAAATGTTTTGAATAGCTACAGTTTTTGTGTTTAAAGAGTAGAAATAAAAATTGACGTAATCCTACGAAAACGCGCTTTCTACTTTCCACGGGGGAAGTTATTATAAATTATCAATATTGATTATATCACAGTATTTTTATAGTAAGTGCTATTTTTTAAAGACACTTGGTACAAACCCATTTTAGTTGGCTCTGAATTTAATGACTATTAGAAAAACTGGCTAGAATCGGATAAAAATAAAAATTTTACGCGGAGATGCTTCCATTCAAATGTAAAATATATATCACTGTTTGACATTGTTTTCCAACGTTCCAACTATGACAAGAGCAAATATCATTAAAAATTAAAGCCTTCCAAACGATCTAGCATGCGTCATTTACAGAATTAAAATACCTCTTTTTGTTCAGACGATACCTACCTGCGGTAAAGTTGTAACTATCATGAATAGCCGTTGGGCACAGACTTCCCGAATGTATACAAAGTTTCCCGTAAACTGCTGAAACTGAACAACAACCAACTTTGTTTTTAATTAGTCACTCCGACATACATATTTAGGCCATATTAATTAATAAACATGCCTTACGCATATTTTTTAAATTTTAATTAAGGTCTAAAAGTTTCTGACATCTGAGACCAAAAAGGAGCCTTGAACCTGGACAACACTGTATTAAAGACATGTGCATAAATATATACTTCAAGCAATCCACTACATAGTGCCACGTGACTAAAAAATCTGCAACATGGTTTAATGTTAAAAATGACAATGTTACAAAGTATTTTATAAAATAAAAATCATGCAAATGTGTCTACTATATAGGTACAACGAATTTAGTACTTAATATAAAATAAAATTCTTTTTTATTGTTGGAAATTTCTTTGTGGCGAAGCATATCCATTAAATTTTTAATTGAGTTCTTCGCCACAGAAGTCTAGACCAAACCGATTAAAAGACAATGTTTTCAAGTTGCCAGAAAAAATCATAAATGCCAAACATAAAAAGAAGAAACATTGAAAGTTAATTCAAAAAGTAACTTCAACAACTTTGCTTTCTGAGCTTTCGAAGAATAAATCTCCCTCCTTTCTCAAAGATATTGTCAAGTCAAAGTGTCATGACAACAGAACAATAAACTGATATTTTACCCTGTGTTTTATCTAATTATCTATAATAAGTTCTCTTTGAATAACTGGTAATAATATTTTATTGAATATTGAACATTCAGCAACATAGTTGTCCGTATTTCCAAGAATAAATGCCGATTCCATAATTTTTCGCCTATTTCCTACTTCTTCTTTGAGAATTGGTTGGAACCTATACCACAAAATTCTATGATTATTGTTAAAAGAGAGTTCTGTGTGAACCCTCTTTTAATATTATCAGAATTTTGACTTTGAAATTTGATTTTGCCTGATATAATTTTTATGTTCTTTTAGATGAACGTTAAATGGCCTACAAATCTCCCCAATATAAAACTTTCCACATTCACAAGGAGTTTTATAAATGCAATGTTTTGTACCTCATTAAATGGTTTCGTTTTAACTACCACCGATTTTAATGTACATTTGGTTTAAATATTGTTCTGACATTAAAAAGATTGCCTATATGCGTTTTAGATTATCTGATAGTCCAGGAATATAAGGAATATGGTTTTCTAAAACGAAGACAAAATAATAGTAATTGCCTCCCTCCCCCTCACAAGCATTCAGTTGTTTCTACGGTACTCCTAGTATGGAATAGTCAGGGTGAGAATTATTATTGTATTATTAAATTAACTACCAGGTTTATTTCTATAATAATTCTATTTGCTTTGTTGTTGTGTTTTCAATCCTGGAAAAATTGCTCAACAAATTCAATATGATAACTACAGTTCTTCTTAAGAACAAAATTAATACAAAATTGAGGAGAAAATTAAACATACCAAACATGTTCTTACGAAGAACAGTTATTTTATGAGGGGTTCAAAGCTAAGACCAAGTCCATAAAAACTAATTTTGAGAAAAAATCATTAGAAGTTTTTTGAAAATAGTAAATTCTTATGTAATTTATTTTAAATTTTCTGTGCGAGATAGTTTTAATCCATTCCTAACTGATACTTCTATCTAAATTTCCAGAAAAAAAAAGAGTATTTCACCTAATCTCCTGACTTTTTTGTACCACTGGGTTGGACTTTGTTCACTTTTCCAATGAACGTTGATAGTAGTTCCGAAATGGAAATAATACAACAGTAAAACTAATTTCTCTTCTAACTAAAATCCAACAAAAAATAATTGAAGTTACTTTTTCACTATATACGTTGCACACAGTATTGACTCACCTGTACTTATGGGCAGGAGCAAAGGGTTGGACTTTTTGACGAAAATAAAAATTTCTAAGTATTCATATTGAAAATGTTCTAAACACAGAATATACAACATTTTTTGAATATAAAGTAGAAAATCGTCACGAAATAATGAAAAACATTGATACATCATTTATTGAAAATATATTCGTAAGTAGATTCCACGAGACCTGGCCTGGCCGATACACAAGCCCAAGGCTATAGATGGTTTGGGGGTACAACTTCATACATTGGCAAAAAAGAGGAAAAAATACATCAATGTGATTTTGTAATTTCCTAAAAAATAAACAAACACCTCTGCTTCTTTTTTATACCTACCCGCCTAAAAAAAAACAATAATTTTTATGGGCACACACCACGGGCGTAGCCAGGATTTAGTTTTGGGGGGGGGGTTTAGTTTGAGAAGTAAATAAAACAACAAAAATATACTTACATGAAATTTAATATCTATATATTCATCCGAAAAACTACGAACTTTAAATGAAATGGATAAATTAATTTCGTTCCTCTGCGCTAAATCTAAAACCATTAAAGAAGAAATCGCCAAACCATTAAGTCTGTTTTCACTTGTAGTGTTTCGTAAATAGTTTTTCAGTCTCCTTAGGCTCGAGAAAGACCTTTCTGGGGTAGCAGTGGATACAGGAATGGTAGCCAAGATTTGTAGTAATGTGTAAATATTAGGATAAAGGTTTTTATCGCACATATCTAGGCATTCCAAACTAGATTTCGGGGTAGGCAGTCTTCTTATCAGCATACAAGGTAGCTGAAGCTTTGATAGCTAAATCCAAATTTGTTTCTTTATTAGCAACCCCTTGACCTTGACTACACCACTTTTTCCAGTAGTCCATACCTTTAGGTTTATCACCCTTCCTTTTTTTCCCCTCCATTTTTCGACAGTAATAATGATTCACGTATCTATCCTTAACAAGGTCATCGAATAACAGTGCACTAAAATTACTCACTTACACGGTACACTTAATTCTCTTCACTATTCGTTCACCACTTTTCACTTTTATTCGCTTCGAGTTCGCATGGAACAATACTGCCGTAAGCGCGGTCACGCGCCGCGGCGCCGCTTATATAGCAGCCCAGTAGCCGTCCAGAAACTTCCACGAACTTCCACAAAGTTCCGCTCATTTCGACCTAGGGGCGTGGCGAATAATCGAGAAACAACGCAAAGTGTCCCTACAATACAAAATAGTTCGGCTGCAACTGCGTCTGCCTCTCGTCAAAAGATGGCGCTAGGCGCTACAATTACTACATAATATATTCAAACGTAATAATAATTTAACTCTTCACTCCTCGTATTTTTAGGTAATATTTTGCTTATTTCGGGGGGGGGGGTTTGAACCCCCGAAACCCCCCCCCCTTGGCTACGCCCGTGCCACACACCAAAACAAATTTCTATTGGTAACACCAGTTCTATAAAAGAAAACGGAGTAGTAGGTATCTACTTCTTGGCTACAAATGATTATGGTCCCACACTTTGCCATCAGTCGACAGTAATTTTTTGCTTGTAATTTTCTTTTTGTAAATTTAAACTGTTTGACCATATTGAACAATTTTCGCCAATTTCTCAAAAATTCGATTAAAATTTTTAAAATTTGTGACCCGCTCTTAACTACAAAATTTAACTACACCCATTACGGCGCCCATTGCCGGTACTACTGACGAACATTTTAAACACTTGAAACTACCATAAACAATAATTAAAAAAAGTTTAAATGGCACGTCAAAACGTGAAAATGGTAAATGTGGACTTGGTTCACTTGCGCAATGAACATTCTAAAAGATGCATTCACATTCCATCTGTTGAAAAAAATAATAAGTATGGACTTGGTTCATTACAGCATTGAAAAGTATAGGCGATAAGTTATGATTTGGTGGGTTTACATAAAAAAATGCTATTTAATAGATTTTTTCTACTCCTATGCTAGTAACATACCTATTAAGTGACGGTTTAGATTATAACTAAGTTCATTGTTACGAACACTGACACGTAATGACTGACATGTAATGACTGACACGTAATAAAAAAAATTACGTATCTGTTCTTAATTAAAACGCAATTATCACGGGTGCCTTGTTAGCGCGGCATCCGCGTCACCATAGCAACTAACCAACATACTAATAATTGTTGCCTGTCAGATAATCAGAAGTATAGTTTATCTATTATAATAGTTTTTCTTTCGTCGTAGAAAAATTATAATACAAAACTCGAGTTGTAAGCTTATTACACCCATGTGGTTTATTTGCCTCGGCCAGAGGCCTCGGCAACTAAATTCCACATGAGTCATAAAAAGTTGAACTTCAGTACCTTGGTACATAAATAACTATTATTGTTATTTAATAGATTTTATTGTTATTGAGGCATTTACTGCCATTTACTTTTAATACAAAACTAAACGCCATAAAGTGAGAGTTACATTAGGTAGTCCAATAAAATACCAATTGTTTCAGTCTACTTACGTTATTCCAGATCGCAGATCGCAAACAACTATCAAATTATGACGCCATGCCAAGGTCTTTAATTTTTTGGTGTGGTTCAGACACAGTGCATTCGAAAAAGATAACATATTATATTTGAGCTTCATCTGATTTTGTCCTCAAATAATGCCTAATAGAACTTTCCTGGTCCCATGTTGAAATTTACAAAGAATATTGTTGAAATCTACATTTTGGTTTTATTTGTGCACACATTTTCTAATTTTTATACAGAATACATAACAGTCTTAAATCTTAAATTGTTTTTAAAACCGCAACGCAATTGTTAATAGAATAGCCTCCGTAAATCCGCGGTAGAATGTTCGTCTCTAATTCAAGAGGTTCAAGTAGGTTCAAATCCTGTGGCGATGTTTTTTTATTTTCACGAATAAAACTTAATACATTCCCCCTTATAAATAAGCCAAGTTGCACAAATATCGCTTTCTTCATTATGTCGTCTCTTTTTGATTGCAGGTAAGTTGGCTTCACTGGATATTATTTGGATTGCTGCGTTAACTTGACCTAGGTAAGTATGAAAAATTGAGAGACAAAAACACTTTCAGCGTAAACTATAAACATGCAAAAACTTTTGCATTGGCTATACCTGCATACAATGTGCCTTTGTTGGTCCAATTTTATTTTATGGCGAGTTTGGCCCTCTCCGTTTTCGCGAAGTGGAATATCTAATAAAGTTTGATCGGTTGCATGGAAGCGCGGCGCTAGCCATTTTTGTTGGCAATAAAAGCTACGAATAGGTTTGGTTTGTGACGACTGTCTCGTTCATGGGCGTTGCGAACACATGGGTACCCTGAAAAAGTATTAGTATTCGTTACTACAAAATTAAAAATATATCTGTATTCCGTACGCATAGAAACTATGTTTGGTTTGGAGATTTGCAAACAAAATCTGTTAGTACGAATGATTGAGAGAAACTATAAGAAGAGGCCTAGAAAAGCGACCAAGGTTACTCCGCAAAACAGAGGATTACTTTATATAAAAGGAAATTCAGGGATATTGTAAATAGGAAGAGGTACCACACCAGCAATAATAATTATACTTATACTGGAAGGATCTAGGTTAGGTGACAACGAAATTGTAGCAATAATTGATGAGCTAAAAGAAGCTAATATACCTATTCAGATAGTGGTACAAAAACATGTTTAGTATCAGAATGAGCTTGAACAAGTTCGGACGTTCTTCCAAAGCTCCTAACGAAGTCAAAGTTATTCGTACTCAGAATTTGTTTGCGGTAAGCAAGGTAGTAACGTAGAAATGAATGTTTAACTAATGTTTATGTACCTATATTAAAAACTATTTTGCATAGAAAATCAGGGATGTTACAATAAGATTATTAAGATCGAGGGCAATCCAAAATTATGTAAATTCATTTTCAATCTAAATAAAAATCTTTCATATAAGCACCTACCTACTGAATATACCAACTATTTTCTTTTGAAATTACATTTTTGTACGTACCCTACTTAATTCGTGGCAAATACAAAAGTATTATTTACTTTTAGTCTAAATTAATTCTTAACGTTTAAAAATTCGGTAGAAAAGTCTAATCCTCTGGACATTGGTAATTTTTTTATTAACTTCAGTTTGAAAGTATTTTTTATATGAATTTGATATTGAGTAGTTCTGTAAACGTGCAAATCCTTGATGAGATATTTCTATGAGATTTTTATTTCGCGAGAGAACAATCTCAGTGACAGGAAGATATCAAAGTGGTAACAGTATCAATATCAACGTGGAAAATATCTCGACACTGTTTCCACTTTGATATTTGGCTATTATATTGACATTTTTCACTCACGAAACAAAAATCTCGATAACACCCAGTTAATAATGTGGAAACAATAGATACACTTTTTATTCAAAAGTTGTAGACACGTAAGACAAGTGAGTATAGCAATGTTTAGAAAAAATATAAGTATAAAAAATATCCTATATTTCTTGCGTTTTTTAAATCTGCTGATCATTATAGCTAAAATATAAAACATTATAGCTACTGCAGATCAAAGTTTTCTCCTTCACCAACGTAATGACAAAGATATTGCAATCTTTGTTGGGATTTTTCAAATTTATCTCGCCATAAAGATTATTTTTTGTTAAAAAATCATAACCAACGGAAAATTTACTTTCAGTCATAAATTTAATCACAAGTGGGATCCGATAAGAAATTTAATAATATAAAATAAAACAAAATTAAAAATAATCCAAATAATTCAAAAATTGTAGATTATTTTCGACCGTATAATGAGGAGTTAGATTTTAAATATGCAAAACTTCATAGTTCCGTCTGAAAAACGCAAGTTTACTTTTTTTCTGAATATTTATTGCAAATTGTCATAATTAGGAAAAATGTACAATTTTGGTACAAAAATTTCCCCAAAAATATACGCTATCTACATACTAATATCTACATACATCTACATACATGTGATATAATAAAATTAGACTTAATACAACAAATAGACAAATAAACGAATTCTAAAAAGAACCATCGGCTTGAAAAATATTTGGAAAATGTCACAACAATATTGTAAATCTCATACTATTATTTACCTTATATGTATACGTCGGTAATATAAAATCTAGAAATAATGTAGTTAATAATGAATGTAGTTAATAATGATTATAATAGGTATATCAATTGGTGCGTTCAGTTGAGAGATCGTTGGCAACCGTTCTGTTCACCAACAAAATATTAATTATTTGATACATTTCTGTCTTTCCGGAAACAGGAAAGGCCTTTTCGGTGTACAAACAGAGCCAGCAAGTTAGGTATGCGTGCGGAAAAATACATAGAGAAAGAGCAAATTAAATCACGTACTCTGTCGACATGTTGTAATTGGAGAGTGCACCTAGAACCTACAGTATAAAATATTTTCTTATTTTCCGCTGAAATATATTATATGTTTCTTGGAAAAATAAGGTTGCAATGCCACTAAGACACTTCATTCAAGTATGTAGTTTGTACACTGTATGATAATAATTGTAGTGTGGTAATTATAAATTAAAGCAACGTAGAGTAGACAAACTATCCTTGCGTAATAGAGAAATAATTTTTTTTTTCTACGGCCATTTAGTAATTTGTTCTTTATATGGGTTATTTTAAAAAAGTAATAAGTCTTATTACTCTCTCCGTGAGTAATGGCCATTACTCACGGGCTATGAACCAATCAAATTAAGTAAATCACATTTTTGCAATCAAAATCACGACAATCACGTATGCCTTGATTGACAGGGAAGCTTCCATAATAAATTAGTTGAAGTTGTCAAACGGCATTTTTAACTCTTTCCTGTTGAGTTCTAGTGATGAAGACACAGAGAAATACTCCATTTCTCTGTGAAGACACCAAAATAAGCACTCCTCCCGGAATACAAAATGCGGCGAAAGAAGCTTCACTTAATTTGTTACCCGAAAAATCGAGGAAAAAGTACGAATTGGTATATAAACAGTTCATGGAATGGAGAAGCAGAAAACACACAATAATTTTCCGAAAGTGTTCTTCTTGTATACATCGAAGAATTGTCGAAAAAATACAAAGCATCATCCTTATGGTCCCTATTCAATGCTAAGAAGTACAATTACGCTAAATCATGTTATCAACATTGAAAAACATTCCAAGCTGCGGGCACTTTTAAAGAGAAAATCAGAAGGATGTACTCCCAAAAAAACCCAAAACTTGTATAATTGACTGTGATATATTTTGCTAAAAGAGCCAACTACTACCACAGAATATACCTACCTAATATATTTTAAGAGGCTATATTTATTATAGTCTCGTAGCCCTATTTATTTTGTGCCACTACCTCTCCCCAAGGTACGCCCCTGAAAATGTTAAGTTAAAAGTGCAAGAACGTCATTAAAATGTTTTCACATATCTTCGAAAATCTAAGATAGAGACGTAATCTTGATATGTGTAATCCATATATCATACTTTTATACGTAAAAAATTCTATTCGCTGTTATGGCCGTAGAAAAAGTATAGTATTTAACTCGTAAGCAATGGTTATTACTCACTTCAATAAATTACAACAGTCGCTAACGCTCGTGTTGCAGACTTTATTTTCGTGAGTAATAACCATCATTTCTTACTCGTTGAATAATATACTATTAAATATATAACTTATTAAATTAAAATTAAATTATTAGAATTAAAGTTAGATGTGGCAAAATAGTTTTAAAACTGTATTATATATTTAATTTATATATGATGTATTGCGGCACTCGACATTTTGCATGATTCCGACTCGAGGAATTCAATCGTAGCCCCGGAAATGCGATCCGAAAACCGGTTGTCGGTCAAAAGCCACCATCTAAAAAAATGGCCGACCCGCGGTCGATTAATGTTTCTGACGCACACAGGGTCATGTGAGGTGTTGATACTTATGGTTTTGAGATCGGCGACTTTATTTATGGCAACGAAAGTGACCTCCGGTCACCGGAAGTGGGTTCTAGGCACCGAAAGGGGGCTCCAGGCACCGGAAGAAGCTCCCGTTCTGCACTTTCTGAAGAAGGGGGCGCCACAGGAACACTATCTTCAACTTTATTTTTGTAAATACGGATCTGGATTTTTTGCAGATTTTGAAAGCACTTATCATTGCAAATACCATGATGTATTAGACGAAACATTTCTTAAATGTTTTGAGACAATTATACTGAAAATTCTTTTTTTCATTCATTTTTTTCTAATGCGGCCCTGTATTTAATAATAAGAAGTCTAAATATTAATCAGTATAGTCAACTATCTAACTTACAACTTATCTTTCAATCGGATTACATACGATAATAAAAAATAAATAAAAATCCTCCGCTAGAAGGCTTTGAAACAACGAAACCAACCCCTTGTCATTTGTCCTAACTCCCATCATTTAGTTAATAATTTGTATTATTAGAAATGGAGGGTACTTTTTCAAATGATGACAAATTTAACATGTTAGCACGTTATATCTTGCGCCACAGAAATAGTTTAGAGGCCGAACGAATGTATTGTAGCAATTAATAAATAATGGCAAAAGTTATTGGTTTCATTGGCTTAAAGCTTTCTTCTCATAATTAGAATAAGCAAAGAATTTACTCCAAAACACAATGCGACACTGTTCGCTGTACAACAACAGAGGAAAACAAAGTAAAAATAAACTGAAAGTTAAGTTATTGACAATAATACTGATTAATATTTAAACTTCTTATTATCAAATACAGGGCCGCAATAGAAAAAAATGAATGACGAAAAGTGGAATTTTCAGAATAATTGTCTAAAAACATTTTAAAAATACTTCATGGTATTTGCAATGAAAAGTCCTTTCAAAATCCAGGTCCGCATTTAAAAAAATAAAGTTGAAACGAAATGTTGTAGAACAAATCTAAAAACGCCATCTTAAAGCCCGTTAAAAAGTGCCATTTTTCTGTCTGTGATAACAACTTCAGAAAAAAATAAAATCGAAAACGCAAAATTTTACTTCTTTCAAAATAACTCAAAAACAAAAAAGATATTAGAAATCTGTTTGTACCATTTTATTGACCTTAAGATTGCCCAACTTTTTCCCCAGTTAACAGTTGTTCTATTTCTCACCTTTTGCAAGATCCCCATGCTGTTCATTTTTATCCGGGACACATTGTATACAAGGACGACAAATTCCGCCGTCGTCCGAAAAACGCAACTATTCGTCCTTACTATTTTCAGGTTTTTTCGGCTCATTAGAATTTTATAAAATTTTAAAATGTATTTTTTTAAAATAAATTGTTCCTGTTTGATGACAATCTGTATAAAAACAACTAGGTACTATTTTCGACAGGGGGGTTTCTCCATTGGACATTTATTTGTGCAGTAAACACTGAACACTCAACTAAAATTCATAAAAAACACAATATTTTAAAATCACATAAATAACAATGAAAACAAAAAATAAAATTTAATATTTTTATTAGTTTCGTACGTATCTCTAGTTTTTTTATGCGCCACTGAAATATTTATTTTTACTACGTTTTTGCCGGCTGCCGGTGCTCCGGTTGGTAGGTCGGTGTATCCAGATTGAACGCGAGAGGTTTCCGGGAATGCCTGTGGTTAGTGGTTAGAAAGAGAGGTTATCAAATCCGTGAAACAAACAAACAAGCTTTATCATTTTGTCATCATTGTGTTTTTGTGTTTGCGATTTCGGTGTTCGTAGTGGCATTTTTTAGTCGTTCCTTATACGTTTTTAAATGTAAAATAGGATGGAATCGTGAAATCTATGAAAGAAATCGTCCATAATTTCGAGAATCGAGTGCTTATAAAAAAGAATGGACCACCTCAGGCGTATCAACAAAAATTAAAAAAACATGGATTTTTTAAAATTTATTTAAGAAATTAATTGCAGCTCTCGAATATTGGCAATATTGATGTTTGTCAGTTATTATATTCTGGCTATCGAAAAGCAATAAAAGTCTTTAACGACCAAATAAAAAAAGTTTACATCTTGTCCCGTCTTATTTTATTGATTGTGGTTTAAATCTAGGAATATACAAGGGGCTTATTGATTTTGCATCAGAAATCGATATAGATTTGAAACAACATATGGAAAGAAATAATGGGTATTTAAGGGTACGTCAAAATGGGTTCAAAATTACATATTAGATAATTAGATGCTATTTTAGCAGTTTGTCAAGAAGAGAAAAAAAGTGGTTTCAGAAGCAACACCAGCACCTTGTTATTATTTTAAGATATGAACGAACCGGCCAAAGTCACTTTGGAAATTGTTGAAACCTGCCTCATATAGTGCCAATGACAGCCACAGAAATTAAATAAGATTTTGATATTTCTTTCTCTCATTGTATTAATCGAGGTATTAATATTGTATATTGTATACCACATTGTATAAATTATATTTTTTCTTCTAAAGAGCACCAAATTAAAGAAATTGAACACCCATTTTAAATTACCATGGCCCACTGATTTTCGATGAAATCGTTTAGATATATTTCATTTTAAAATGTGGTAAGTAGGTACAGGGTGGTTCATTATAAATTGACACCCCCCTTAACTTGTTAGTTTTTGAGGTTATAAAAAAAAGTTTTTGACAAAAGTTTTAGATACTAATACAAAGTTTTTTGTGACGCTATTGGACGTGCACAGTGTGTTCTAGAAAGCCGTGGCAGAATAACTTATGTTTTTTTAAATATATTCGAGAATATAATCAGTAAAATTTGAAAAGGCTCCTAAACATTTTGGAGTTTCACTATATAACTCTCTTGTTTAAAACAAATATTTTTTTGTTATTACATCTATCATCTATCTTTATCACGAGATCCACAAATTCGAGTAAAATAAATTTAGTATAAAATTTGAAAACGGAATTTTTCAAAAACGGAAAAAGAGAATGCCACAAAGTTTAATATCATTTTAATTGCCTTGATGAGCAGATTTCAAAAATGCAAAAATATATAGGGTGTTCCATTTAAAAAAACATAAGTTATGTCTGCCACGGCTTTCTAGAACACACTGTACACGGTCCAATAGCGTCACAAAAAACTTTGTATTAGTATCTAAAACTTTTGTAAAAAACTTTTTTCTAACCTCAAAAGCGAGCAAGTTAAGGGGGGGTGTCAATTTATAATGAACCACCCTGTACTTACTAAATTCATTTAACTTTATCTGTCAGATTTGGCAAAGCGGTTCCTTTTGATAAGTGCATATTTCATTCAAATGTGGATGAAACTGGCCCGAATGTATTTTGGTATCAGGTGTGGGGACGGCAGTGCAGTTCGAGACCTATTATGAAATCATGAAATCATGAGTAAACATATCAGCCATCAGCCATCAGCCGGTTTAAATCGAGATATTCTGGTGTCTGATCGCTCGAAATTAATCGCGAAATTTGTATTCGAGTGAGGATGTTAAAATGCAATGTGTTGTGTTGGCGCTGGCTCTTTGTTTGTAATTGCGCATTGGACAAGCTTTTGACAAAATCGTATCGTTTAGTTTTTATGGACACCCGGCTACGCTCACCCTTGATGAATAAATTTTCTTTATAACGGAGCCTTTGTACCTACTGCGGATTAAATATTCCTCCATATAATGTTACGAGATTAAAATAAAGCTAGCTATACGCGCTTCATCGACTATATAAGTAAGACAAACAGAAAAAGTTGTTTAAAAATACGGCAAACAGAAAACAGCGGAAACAGCTTGCACCTATACTGTACGTTGTATTTTCGAACAAAATGAAAGGCATCTTAGCATAATTATTATTATGAATCTAATCATATAGCTTAGGGAAAGTATGAATCTGCAAATTTTTTTAGGTATTTAAAATTTAAAGGTAAATATTGTATAAACTGATAATGAAAAAAATCGGCAGCTTGGGTATAGGTAATATCAAAAAATTTTAAAACAAAAATTATTTCCAAGTTTTCTTTTGTATTTATTATGATTTTTTTATGTCATTAAATAACGTTTCTGTAATATGGAACTAAGATAGATTGGTGGTACATCGTAATGAATATCAGTTTGTTCTCCAATGTAATAATTTTTAATTTTATTATTTTTTATTACCTACCAAAGATGCTGTCATACTATTATTAGACACTATACAGGTTATTATACTTTTGTTCGCATTTTTGACATTTGGGGTAAGTTAATAACGAGGTTAGATCCATATTGATTGGAATGATTTGTTAGAATAACAATAAAGTTGGTTCCCATAGCATTAAAGTTTCTTTTATTTTAGTTTTAAATTCACTAGGCGTAGTATAAATGAACAGAATTCCGTTACAAAGAAATATTAACTTCTGATGAATTTATGTAGGGGTTTGTTATGTTAGGTATATCAGGTGAATGCTAGGTTGATTTTTAAATTAAAATTACCTACTTATTCTAACTCAAATAAAGATTAGCGTGTTTCGCCTCTGGGCCATAGAATTTCTATTTTACTAGCATTGTTAATTTGCAACATGTTGTTTGTAAGTCCGGGTCCTTGTACACGTGCAAACTTCCGACAGGATCAAGATTTGTAACGTCCGCTTGTAGGTATAAGCCGATACGTGTCGGGTTCGTTAGTTTTTCTGTTGAGATTAAATCTTCTTCATTCTCATTTTGATGTCATCCTTCTAATATCCTAAACAAAACTCATTTCTAAACTGTAAACAAAAGTTGGTGGCAGTTATGTGAAAGAGACGACCACGTGGTAGTTTTTTTTTTTGGCTAGGCTCCCACCATTGACCCAGTGTCGGTGTTTGTTTCACCACCTTCCTTTTTGTCCAAGGGGTACCGTCTGGAATTATTCCATGACCTCCTCGAACTAATATTTTTAATATAGACCTATTGCATAATGCATATTTCTACTATCTTAACCTAATAGTCTAATTAAATTACGAAAAAAGACCCCTCGAGCTTGCATTAAATTGTAACTGGATGAAACAAATTGTATTTTATGTATTTTGATGCGCTCTGTCCAAAAAAATTAAAAATAAAAGGTAGCCCCGGGTCAAAATTTTCTAAATTGGGAAAAACCGGGTTTTCCGGATTTTCCCATGGAAAATTGCTAATTATCTCGCCAAGTACTATCCCTATGGTAAAAATAAATGCACCAAACGAAAGAGGAGGCAAAAATAGTTCGGAAATTCATATACCCATATTTTTAAGGCGTATTTCTCGCCGCCAGGAAATTCATATACCATGTTTTTTGTTCTCTAAAATCTGGTTTTTCGTGATTTCCAAAAAAACTTGAAATACGAGAAGATATATATATGCTAAACAAAAAATGCGTATTTTCTGGTTACCTTTCGAATGAGATAGGTCGGGTGGCGAAATCTGTAATATTTTGCGAAAAATTTGCAAAACATCAATTTTTTTGACCTACTGATTATTATGTATTTTCAGGCACTCTTGTAGATGGAAACAAAACGAAATTGCGCTATTGTCTGTAAGGTGCCCAAATTACGGAAAAGGTCGACAGTGTGCTTGTTTTTACTCGAAAAAATTGAAAATGTTGGATTTAAGTGAAAACCACTTTTGTTTTATGAGCAATTTCCTAAGACCAAAAAATTAGTATTTTTCGGATATATTTTGAATGTGATAGGTCGCATGCCCAAATCTGCAATAGTATGCGAAAACATGACCAAAAGTAAAAATACAACTTTCAATAAATACATTTTAGTTGAAATGTTTGGAATTTTTTTTACAAAAACACGCAAAAAGTTAAATGTTATCAAGGGTCTCTGAAAATTGGTGTGTAGGCCAAAAATTGCAAAAGAAACAACTTTTCCTAATAACTTTTATCGAAAATGTGTCAAATAAAGCCGATTTTGGATAATTTTTGAAAAAAATGTCAATTTTGACAGATACCGCAAGTCACGTGGTCGACTCTTGTGACGTCATTTTCATCCCCTGTCAAGCACAAATCGATGGCAAAGTCAAATTAACATTTTATCCAAAAATAAAAAAAATCCCTTACTTCAATAGTGACACTGTAGGATTTTTGGATCCCGCGGAGCGCGTGTAACGGGACTTTTGTCGGGAGAATTCTACAACTTAGAATAGACATACAGACTTGTAACATCGTACACATCTTGAGACGACATCCAATTTAGGTTTGCCCACCTGTCAGACCAAGTAATTGAAAATTGCCAATTTTAGGCAACTTTTCCCAAAAACCTTGTTTTTTTGGTACTCACACAATGAACAATGTCAGAAAAATAGACAAAATATTTTTGACGAATTTTCTATAACGTAGTGGTATTCTAGACACATTGAGTTACTGAAAAAAACAAAATTCTAGTCATTGGGTGCATTTCCGATTTCCGATTTCGGTAAAACTCATACAAACATAAGAATGGACATTCAAGAGTAAGCTCTGTAAGTGGCACTAAAAAATTTCAAATAGTTTGCTTGTTACAGGCAACCAATGAAATTAGGTCATGGGTACACTTTGCCTCTCCGCCATATGCCCAATTTTGGGATTTTTCTTGCGTCCCTCTGGATATCACTAGTCTCGTCCCTTACATTCAAAACGCATTTTTGTTTTTTCAAATATCTTAATTTTTACCAAAGTTATGAAAACTTTAGTGTTCGAACATTCAAATTTTCGGCCTTCAGCACCCAATTTTTTCTCAAAATACTACATACATTTCAATCGTCTATATCTCGGGAACGGTGCCTCGGATCAAAATTTTTCAAGGGTCATGAAAATTGCCATTTTTCCTATGCTTTAAAATGGTGTAAACCCCGTTTCAAAATATTGATTCGTTTCCAAGATACGCCTGCGCAAAATTGAAAAATGAACATAACCCCAAATTTTGGCAATTTCGACCCGGGGCTACATTTTTTTTTTGCTTTTTTCGGAAAGACCGTCTCAAAACACATAGGATTCACTTTAATTCATAATGTTACAATTTTTTGCAAGCTTAAGTCCGTAATTTAATTCGAATATAAAGACATACACAAACATAAATACAAACACAACACCCATGGCACATACCGCGGTGGGACTCGAACCCACAACGTACGGTGCCAAAGCGTGGGTCCAATCGAAAGACCCACTCGGACACCGCCGCATGTTAACTGAGGCGCTTTCGGGTCTGTTATGTCAAGTCAAGACACTCCGTTTTGCTTGTGTGCCGTTCATACCCGCTATATAGGATCCAGTTATTATTTTTGTTTTATGTCTATGAACTAACCTTAAATTTACGATGCAAATGCTATAATTTGCAAATAGAAATGGAAAAAATGGTTGATAGTGAAGTTATAGTAAGTTTTATTTTTCCTTAGTTAGCATTGATTCCGCAAGAGAATCAAGCGAAGGTCCATAAAACATCAAACTGACAATCAATGATTCTACTGCGCAACTCGGAGCGTCCGGCACCTAATAAACGGCTGGTGCTCGAGGGGGCAGCGGAAGGAAAAAAGAGCAACTCTGGAGCATCAAGCTCAAGCATACTCGAAAGAATGAAATGGAAGTGGAGTACTCCTGAGTAGCTCTGGAGTGCTCTAAGTGTAATACCCGAAAGCGACTTTGGTGTTGTATGTATACATATTTGTGGGAAAGTTTGCATGGGTTGTGGTAGACCCTATACCGCGTTCTGCACTTCTTCAGGGGAAGCAAACCTAAAGATTTAAAGTGAAAATATTCCGACAATCAAATTAAGATAATTTTTTGAAGACACTAGTGCGAAAACAATATACTTACTTATTTTTTAATTTATATGAAGGTATACTTATATTTCTAGGAGGTCCACACGCCAGTAAAATATATTTAGTTATCAACTAAGCCAAAAATCTTCTCATAACAATAATCTTGCTTACAGAAATACCTAGCAGCCTGTCTGAATTAGCACATTGAAAATAGATGTTATATGGGTTTGCAATTATTATTATCCTTTTTTATTTAATAAACTGAACAAGAATCTAGTTAATTGAGTGTTCAAACTGGAGTCCTTCGTATCTATAAAACGGTCAATAAATTCTCGTTGAAGTTTACTGACTAGTATAATATTCATTTCGAATCCTATTTTTGAATTCATTAGTATTGTCTAGTCTGTTTTTTCTTGCGACGTTTTTAAGATGGTCACGCACGGAAAGAAATCCAATGTGAGATCTTGGAACGAGAATTCAGTAGGTAAAGGTCTTGGATACTACCAGGCTTAGGAAATACTTCAGTTTGAACATTTCTTAGTGACTGATGCGGCGATGACCGTCAGTCCTGACCATTAGTTCCGACGACAAGATACCATTGGTTTAATACACCTACAAGCGGACGGTTGGTTGTTTAATTCAGCCCTCTTGAGGGCCACTAGTTATATGGAGCACTTCATATAATATATTGTTTTAATTTTCATTTTAAAAAAGTCACCACCACGATTAAAACAATTCTATGTAATACCAAACCTTTTACATCTCTCTACATAGCTAGACAATATACCCTTAGTGATCTCAGCTTCCCGCTAATTATTTTTCGACTATGAGGATGTCTTCAGACGCACCAACCGACAACAACGGGTTACCGACCTTATTGCTTTCCTGTAGCAAAATATTTTGACTGATGAACGCTTGCATGTGAAAACACGTGCTCAATCATTAGTCCAGATTATCAGGACTGATCATTAGAAGCTCATCAGTTGCACGTGAAACGGGTCTTAATAACTAACTGGACCTTTGTTCATTTTGCGAAATTAAATAAATTAATTTCGTTATGTAACATGAAAACGCTAACGTGCTGAATGCAGACAAACAATAATGCAATATCAAATGACACTCAAAGGTACAGGTTGTCAAGAATGGATTCCTATCGGGATTCGTACCCAGACTCGCTTTGAACCAATTAAGATACCGGAGCATGGAGATGTAGGAGGCTCTTCTATACAGGGTGTAACTGAACTGAGGGTCAAAAATGAAACCACGTATTCTTGGAGTCAAAATATGGGCACTTCTTCATATATTTTTTCTCCTACGGGCCATAGTCTTTTTTCTACAGAGCATAGAAGTTTAGAAAAAAATACGAGATATTTTCTTCAAACTTGGCGTGTCACACAAATTTAAGGTTAATATGAAGCTTCTGAGGCCCCCAGTTGCGGAGATACCGGGTGTTATTAAAATTAATTAATAACACCCTGTATCTCCGCAACTGGGGGCCTCAGAAGCTTCATGTCAACCTTAAGTTTGACGGCTTATCTGCTCATCTGACACGCCAAGTTTGAAGAAAATATATCATATACTTCTAGAGATACTAAGAAATATGTGTATTTTTCTCCAAACTTCTACGCTCTGTATAAAAAAACTATGGCCCGTAGGAGAAAAAATATATGAAGAATTGCCCTTATTTTGCCTCCAAGAATACGTGGTTTCATTTTTGACCATCAGTCCAGTTACAGCCTGTATAAGACGCGGGAGTCTTTAACCTCTAGTCTCTAAATACTACAAAGGGTTAGAGGGTGTAGGGTAACCATTTATTATTGTTGGTTATGTACAAAATCATTACTCTTTATTTATAATTACAGGTACCTACAGGTACAAAAAATCCGTCCTTGTTAGTATAGCTTACCATTTGAAGAAATTGTCAATATGTCATATAGCCAGAACAGTGTTTGATGGGCTATTTGCAACAATTATGGAGGTGTCCGATAATTTGTCCGAAGAACATTTCCTTCCTTAGGGAACGGATTCATGCCTTACTTTATGTAAAGGGTGACCCAAATTGCATAGTTTTGGGGGCCTATTCCCCGAAAATATTGACAAAAAGCAGCTATGGTGTGCTGGGTTCGATTTTCGAATGCCGCAAACCGCATACTGATATCTCTCTACGTTTGGAAGATACAGGGCGTTTTAAAAATGTAGCAGTTTTTTTTCAAAGTGGCATACCTTCCTTATTTGTCAAAATTAATTGTTCATATGTACAAACGTTTTTTTCTGCATTTTAGCTTGTTCTTTTAAATGGAACATCCATTTTCTTCTTTTATTTTATGGGTTCGATCTCAGGCACATAATAAACATATAATAATAATTCAATACACAGACCCTGCCAAGATAAAAAATATATACTGACATTATTTGTCTGAGTTAGTAACTAAAACAAAACAATGCAATGATTGCACCATTGCCAATCTTCTTCATAAATGTATCTTGTAGTTACGAATTAAATGTATAACCAACGTTAAAAAACAATTAGTTGATATCTACAATTAGTTGATAACAATTAGTTGATATCTACAATTTACATAATAGGTATAGTAAAAATTTAGACAGTTATCATTTAACAATAAATTTTACTGATTTTGTGAATTTACTGATTCTACTTGGTATAAATAATATCCTTAATAAATTGCTTATTCTGTATAACGTGGCAACGTTGCACGAGCTCTTTGTGTTCGATGCGCATTTGCTTTATTATGCCCCAACAGCTGATCCAAGGTTCGTTGAGATTTCGCCGGTTTTTGTTGATGTGTTCGAGTGCTTACTTTTGCGTTCCAGAGCTTTTTTCTGTTCGTAGGAAAACATGTATACTGCGACATTCCAAAAGATAAGACGAATATCTACGTTGAGAAAATGACTGAAAGGAAATTTGAACTTAGGGAAGTAAAAAAACACAAAATGGAGATGCTTACCCATGCGGCGAGATATACAAGCAAGAAATTTGTTGAAAAACGACACTAAGGGAGGCTTTCAGATAAACGTTGCGTGATGATGAGAAACCAACATGAATGTCTAGGTTGACTCATTTTAAATCCGCATTCACCTTTTGTACCGGAAAAGCGAAAATTTGCAAATTTTTCCAACTATTCTTAATGCCGGATCGCTACCGAAAGGGACGTACGTAATGTAAAAAAAAAATGTTTTAGTGAATGTTGTTCTTTGTATATTACATATATTTTGATCCTAGAACAGTAAACTTTGTCAAAATACCATGGTTTTGTTATTTTTTAACCCCTCCGTTAACAAATATTCACTTTCGTTAATATAAAATTTGTTTTTTATATTTTTTAAAATATATTAATCAAGGTCAACCAGTTTAAGCTATGTTTGTAAATTTCTGACTGCAACTAGCTGTAAAAGAAAAATTTAAAATATACAGGGTGATTCAGGAGGAAATGTCAATATTTTAGGTACGTATTCGGGGACCCAAAATAAACATAAAAGTTCCTATAAACATGGGTCCTATTCCCGGCCGTTACCGAAATACAGGGGTAAACAACATTCAATTTAAGGTTTTTATTACATTATTTATAACAGGTAGGCTAGGTTTTATAGTTTTCAAAAATGCCACCGTTTACTTCTAAACATAAGTCAGCTCTCTGGTGAATAGCTCGGGTCGCTCTATGAATGGATACGGGCCTGTTTCTTATAGTTGCTGCTGCATTTATTATTCGATTGAGTAATGCATCTCTAGTGTTTACTTTACTTGAATATACCAATGATTTAAACCACCCCCAAAGACAATAATCCAGAGGATTAAGATCTACTATTGCTAAGCAACAGGAATTTCCGCCTGAATCACCCAAAACCTAGCCTACCTGTTATAAATAATGTAATAAAAACCTTAAATTGAATGTTGTTTACCCCTGTATTTCGGTAACGGCCGGGAATAGGACCCATGTTTATAGGAACTTTTATGTTTATTTTGGGTCCCCGAATACGTACCTAAAATATTGACATTTCCTCCTGAATCACCCTGTATATACAGGGTGTCCGGTAATTATGCGGCAATCTCACGTGAGCAGGTAGAGGACATCAAAATATTACGATTGAGCTTAACAACTACGGGTCAAATCTTAATAGTTACAGAGATACAGGGCGTTGTAATTCTTTTTTTGAGATTTAATTATGGCAACAACTCCCACAACAATCAAGCTGCTGAACTGAAATTTAATACTATTATGTTTTTGGAGATGGAAAATAAGCTGAAAATGTCAATTTCTACGTGACTCACAGAGGGCACAACTTGCGCTGTTTTTGGATCGCGCTTTTATTCGTAACTTTTTTGAGGTTACCTTGTAGGACCTGCGAGTCCATCATTTCAGTGCATCTTTTCATTTTACGACAAAGAGACATTCCTGTTTCATAAGGATAAAACCAACCGTTTGCGTTTAAATTGGCAAAATGTGCCCAGAAACACCTGTTGACTCCAATATTCGAAACATAAAATTTTCACCGACAGCTTTCAAATGCTACAGATCAACAGTACATTTAAAATGAAGAAAAAACTGCTAAATGGATATTGGTGAAAACACCATTGGTTTTCTGGAAATAGGGTGTTCAAATTTTGTCAAATTCAATCCTTTCCATTTTGAAAGCGAATAATTTTTGGTACATTGTTCATATAGGTTTTTTTTTTATTTTGAATGTACAGTTGATCTGTAGCATTTGAAAGGGGTCGGTGAGAATTTTATGTTTTGAACATTGGAGTCAACAGGTGTTTTGGGCAAATTTTGCCAATTTCAACGCAAACGGTGGATTTTATCCTTATGAAACAAGAGTACGTTTTTGTTGCAGAATAAAAAGGTGCACTAAAATAATGGATCTGCAAGATCAAAAAGATAACCTCAAAAAAGTGACGAGTAAAAGCACGATCCAAAACAGCGCAAGTAGCGCCATCTGCGTGAGACACGTAGAAACTGACAAAAACATAATAGTACCAAAAATTTCAGTTCAGCAGTTTGATTATTTTGGGAGTTATTGCCATAATTCAATTTAAAAAAAAGAACTACAACGCCCTGTATCTCAGTAACTATTAAGATTTGACCCGTAGTTGTTAAACTCAATCGTAATATTTTGACGTCCTATACCTGCTCACGCGAGATTGCCGCTTAAGAGGCTACGATACTTATGAAATCCGCCTTAAGTGCCCGACTCGATTCAGGACAAACGTCGCTCGATTAGATATGCCTATCCTTTTCCTTCCTCTAGTCCCCACGACTCCCCACTCCAGCCTGCCCCTTCATAGTGCTACGATTGAGGGGCAGCCGCCGTAGTTACTACACTGAGAAAAATCTGTCACTTTGTGAAAAAACCCTGTTTAATTCAATATGAGATATTATTCCTCAAACTCAAGCAGAAGCTTTTTTGTTACTAACAGTAATCAATTCAATGACAATTGATATTGAATTCTAATGAATAATTTAAATGTAATATTTTATTTCAATAAATAGCATGTTCTGGAATTGATTATACCTATAATATAGTTCTTTTCTAAGCACATTCTTAAAAATGATATTTTTTGGGAGTTATAGAGGGCGTTCACTTTTCGTTGGCAACACACTGCATAGCTTTTTGGCGTCGAAGCAATTTTACTATTATTTTTCATATCAGCAAAGGTGCATAGGTACTATGAAGAGTTCGTGCATAAAAAAACTTCTGTAATTGCTCAATTATAAAATCTAAATTAACGATTCGATTACCGAATTCTTCTTGAACCACGTTAGGGTCAGTTGAACATCTATCAATGTTTGATTGGATAATTATTGTTCTGCATAATAGTGTTGTTACGACCAAAAAAGTGCGTTTAAATTCTACTTCTATAAAATGTTTTATATACTTAGTATTCCATATTAATATTTGTGTAATAATAAATAAATCTAACTGAAAACTTTCTACACTGTAAGAGCAGCGTCCAGAGATATACTTTCTAGACTTTGGTAAGAGTTCACTTTAGAGGGATTAGAGTGAATAGGCCATAGGTATAATATTATATCACAACTATATATGATTTGTTTATTTAAAAACAGTAAGCGGTTTCGTTAATCTATAAAATTACATCATCAAGGACTACAATATAAGATTTAAAAAAGTAAATAAATAAAGGATAATCACTTATAGTCCAAGAGCTTGCAGGAAATTTGAAGGAGATGCTTGAAAAAAGATTATAATTATGTAAATGTTTTTAATTGTTTCAACTTTGACTTGTGGCTGAATGTATATATTTCAAATATATAATGGCTAGGTAAGTAAAGGTTCTTTATTTATTTATACATATACCTACTACCTGCCCTGAGGATGTAGGTAAATTTATAGAGTTGCGAAACCGGTCTCCGTTTTTAAATAAAGTAATAGTTTTGAGATAATAGGAGCTATTAATTTCTAATCCCTTGTAAATGTTTCATTCAAAGCCCTGTTTTTCCCAGAAAGTTTGTTTCTCAAACCCTATGCACCTGCACTTATACCTAAATCCGAATAATAAGTGTGCAAAATGCAAAATATGTGTTAGTACCCTAATACCCCTCTCTCAAATTCTGGGAACCATATTAGGTACGGGAATAAAAGCACACAAGCTCACAAATTACTCCTATTGGTTTCACTGTGACTGTTGCGACATCATTATCAAACATTATAGGTATTCTTGCCCTGACTGCCGTTCAGTTTCAGAACCTTCTGACAAATCTGAATTAAAATAAACAATAAAATGTACCCTCTATTTTTATTTTGCCCGATTTTCAACTCAAATGACTTTCGAACAATCTTCTAACGAAGAAGTTTCTAAAACTGACTGGATGTCAGAATTATTATCGTTCCCTCTGGAAAGTATATAAATTAGCTTTTATCATGCAGCGATTTGACACAATGATCGTATTACATAGGATATTATTCGTTTTCAAAAAATGCTTCACATGACCCATTTATTTGACAAAAATATTACTTGTACCTATCACATTTTTAAAGTAAAAATCAAGCGCACAATTTGGCCTAGAATTTAAATTTACTCTTTTTGCACGACCAGGCCATTTTCTGCCCTAGGGATTAAACCATTTTACACAAAAGCAAAAAGTACTTTGTGAATAATAATTATTTATTAATTACTCCTGGAGGAATAATAATAATGAGTATTATTATATGCCAGTCGACATACATAATGTAATATTCTAACATTCAAAACAAGCGAAACACAAATAAGGGAGACTGAGAGTAATAAAATGAAAAATGAAACATCTGATATCGATTGAAAGTTCCCCTGACGTGGTTCCCGAGCCCGGTGAGGTAGGCCGAAGTAGGGGGAGTAGGGGAACCACGAGTTCCAGCGAACGCCCGCCCGCCCGTCTATCTCCGTACGTCTAATTCCTGCTCGGATGGCCAATTCACGGATCATTTTATTGACGGGCAATGGGTTCGTAGTTTTCAAATCATAGCCAAACGAACAAACGTATCGACTTGAAAGTAGTCTTAAAATAATGTTATCGAATGCCTCAACCGTCGTTGTGTCTTTCGAATTATTTTTGAGCGGCGGAAAAACTCGAAATTCTTGACCGAATATAGTCGAATTTCGGGTATGTTTGGCATTTTTTTTAACAGTGTCGCATTAGTCCTGCACAGTTCGTGATACACAACGACGATTCTTCATAGTTTTATCTAAGCCACAAAAAAAAATCAAGTGAAAATATTAAGAAATGCAAGTAGGTGATGTAAACTACGAAACCCTTGAAAATGGGGGGTATCGTAGCGCCTTAATTACCGGACACCCTGTATATTTTTCAAAAATAATATAATAAGGCAAATTGCACGGCTTTATCAGAATAACCCATAAATTATATCCGTGACATAGATTATTACACTATTTAATATAATAAGTAATTCTCGACAAGAACTTGGAGGGCACTTCAGCAAACACATCGGTATCCCTCCTTTAGTTATTACATACAGTGTAAATAGCGTAGATATGTGGGGCCGCGATGGCGTCGCTCGTACCTGCTGACTTTTTAGACTGCGTGTTTTTCTGCCTTCGATCGACCTTGGTTCGAACCAATGATCTGTATACCTAGATGACCCATTCCAATGGCATTGTAATCAACATTGATATACAACAAAATATCAAAACAAAGACCCTGTAGTGGTGCACAGATGATCCGTAAATATATCGTCCACCAGTGGAATGTTCGGTTTGATCCAGTATTTCTAGCACCACACACGACGCATTTTAAGCGCCCCATCACTATTCACTATAATAGGTTGATAGTTAAACAAATGTAAAGAGTTTATTAGCGATTTTAACCTGTACTGGGCGCGCACTACAACAGGCGTTCGGTCCTGCCGCGTCGTTGCCAAATCTATTACGCTTGCCCCAGTTTTCCTTCCATGCAACCAAGCTTAGTACATACCTAATTTAATATATTTTCAACATGTGTATTTTAATATTACCAATTATAATATGATATATTATATAATGAAGAGATAATATTAACATAATTATATATCTCTGATGACTTTGCTATATTTACATTGTGAGAAATAAGTGCTTTCATTATTTGTCACATTAGGGAAGTTGCAACTCTGCAGAAAAATTTTGTAAATAAACACCAAAATGTTGAGGACGAAGTTGTATATTGGATTATGGATCTAGGTATACAGATCATTGGTTCGAACCGATGTCGTGGCAGGTGCATGCATGTCTTTAAAGAAAAACACCGCTATGGCCAAGAGCGCTGGACAAATATGGGTTCACGGTATTGCTGCTAAATAGCTTTATCCGTGTGATTTACTAATTGTCCTACACTCACTGGGATTGCTACGGTTTTCTAGGGTTTTCCGCGTAGTACCTGAGCGAATTCTATCCTAGTTCTATCAGGAAAAAAGTCGGTCCTAGCCGCAAATGGCAACGAAGACAAAATAATAGTAATTGCCCCCCTCCCCCGCACAAGTATTGTGAGGGTGAGAATTATTATTATTATGTTTAAACTAACCAATTCGGCTGTACACACTTTATATACAATTCAGTGACCGAATACCAAATCTTAATTTACGAGCGGTTCTAGATGATTTCGTTCGCATTTGCGGTTCGATTTTCTGCGGTAAGCTAGCACTTTGTAATCCAGTTTCGCGGTTGTTATAATCCTATCAAAACAGACGTCCGGACCGCTCTAACTTCGACCTTTCGTCCAAGTCTCCTATCAGTAAACACAGAGTAGCCGAAGCTAGGGTGGGGTTGGGTAAAAGACGGGCGCTTAATGGGAAAACAGGGTTAAATTCAGTGGGTAATAGAAATGGTAAACAGGCAATAAAAAATATCCCATAATTATATCTATAAATTTATTGTCACATCCTATAAATTAACATGTCCCCTCAAAGGTCCAAATGTAGAATATAGATAGGTATCTACCTATAGGAATTTATTTCCTGGTGGGTTTATAATGATTATTGATTTTTAAATAAGGCATAGAAAATTTTAGTTACATCCCCGTGATATGTTTCTTCTGCATTGAGGCTGCAGCTCGGCAGCCCCCCCCTCGTTGCGCCACTGTATCGGCATTCGTTTGACTTTGCGGAACGCTGTCTCATTAGCTTGACGTTTCTGTCTCAATTGAGAGATGCGCGCGTGCGCGCGCGCCCTCAAGCTGATATCCTTTCTGCACATACAGACAAAAATATTGTTGTGTTTTTAGTTACTTGTTAGTATATGGTCAATATAATCTCTACTTTTGACGTAATCGCAGATGAACCAATAAGTTTTAATTAGTTTAAATTTCCGCTAAGAAGAAGTACATACCTACCTATTGTCACTTCGATACCAAAAGTAGTAGGTATATCTACTAAACAATAAAAGCATAGCATCGGTTTTAAAAATGTTTTATTTAAATAACACATATAATTTTTAGGGTGAACAAAATATTCTTACGATAAAATGTTATAATCATGAATTAATACAACCTCATTTTGCCTCTTGTAATTCAGCTCTAAATCGTTCGTATATAGTCATGATGGATACTATATGTGTAAGCAAATAGAAATATAGAACGGAGTTAACAGATCTTGCATACACTAAAATCGAATGCTATTCTGTTTTATCAATTATAACTTGTCATATTAGCAATTTGATTTGAATTTTACACGACATTTGCTTATTGTTTAGACAATAATGTGATACATTATTGACAATAATTATAATTGATCTTAGTACAATAATTACAAATCCAGCAAAAATTCAGTGACAGGTGTATTCCAGTATTTAACAGTTCGACATAGGTATACCTGCCCGTATTCAATTCAACAACATTGAGGCATCAAATGAAACGTTATGCGGTTCTGACAAAAGAATGTGCTAGTTCCTCCAAGGAAGGAGTCAAAACTCTATGTATATTATAAAATACGTGCATGAAACGGAAATCGCCCTGAGTAGTAACGAACTTTTGGCATAATATTTTGATATCTTGATACAGTGCTGGATATCATTATGTGCGGTATTTAGATATTTTTAGAGTTATTATGCTTAGCTGTGCGGCTTGTGTCACTTTTCCGACCGCCAAAACTAAAATGTTTGAGGATAATAATCCATCGGTAAGTAATTCTGTAATTTAAATTAACTTTTGAGGCCATGCACCAAAATGACATAGGCGTTTGTGTAGGTAGCTACTTTTTCATAATTGGAAATTTAAAATCAGAATTACTGTATTGTCAAGGATGTGTAAACTTAAAGTGTCTTATAATGTTTTGTCTGTATTCTAGGTACTGCTTCACGAAGAATGAGGATTTCTGCCTCGAGTAGTTTGTCGAAACAATTCAACGGTGCGCAAATTTGCTCCTTATTGGCGTTCTTTATTGAAATGCTAGTTCAATACAAATTACCTATATTATACAGGGTGCTAGAAAAGTATTGGGACAGAGAGCAACGGCATATATTATTTTGGGCCTAAATAGGACTAAAATAGGAAATAGGCTTTACCACTTTCAAATGTTACAGATCAACTGTACATTCAAAACAAAGAAAAAAATGCCAAATGGGCATTGGTCAAAACACCATTGGTTTTCTTGAACTAGGGTGTCCAAATTTTGTCAAATTCAATCCTTTCCATTTTGAAAGCGAATAATTTTTTGTACATTGTTCATAGGAATTTTTTTTTCACTTTAAATGATACAGTTGATTTGTAACATTTGAAAGCGGTAGGTGGAAATTTTATTTTTCGAATATTGGCCTTAATCGTTATATTTTGGACCAAAATATATGCAGCTGCTCTATGTCCCATTACTTTTGGGGCACCCTGTATAATTATATTATTTTTTATATAATTATATTATTTTTCCGTAATAATTTTATAATAATCGATACATATTTTTATAGATTTAAATCCACCCAATGGGGTTGCAACTGTTATTGGAAATTAGTGAACACACCTACTGTGGGATTATTCTGAATTTTCTTTATACATACCTAAGTCTATCCTATGAATTAATCATGGCTGTCCAAAAATTATTTTATGTTGATTTTTATTAGATATAGCCAAAATTTAATTACAAAATGATTGTCCTTCCTGAAATTTCGTTAGAATATTCGCCATCGATGTAGGGACTTTTAGGACGCACACCGTGTAGGTAGCAAGGAGGAAAGTCGTAGCTCCAGCTCCATAACCATTTCCTTGGCAATGGCCATAAGTTTCTGTCAAGATAAATGTTGTCTTTGTAATTCCTTTTCGCCGTTGTTATAATCCTATCAAAGCACGCGGTCGGACCGCCGCCCTGACTGTTAACCCCGTTTGTAAATAGAGGGTGACCAGCATCAAAGGTCACATAATGAGAAAATAGGATTTCATGCAACAAGTTCTCACATCGTGCGGATGTAGTGTAGACGGCATCGTTAGTTTTATTTGTTCAACAACATATTTTTGTTCATATCATATGGTTAAAATTTTTAGTAATAATTAATTTATTTTGATAATTATAACTTTGTAACTTAGATCTGTGCTTTGGGTAAACGTATGCTTTAAAGAAGATGATCCACTCGAACAAAGTCACGTTTTGTTAAAAAAAAAACAGGTAAAAATGGATTTATTTATCAACATTTCAAGAATCTTTGCAGGGAAAAGTCCTATCCTATTTTGTGGTAGCAAATTTGATTGCTGTATTAAAGCGTTGAGTGAGGATTAGTCCTCACCCAACGATTAAAGCAATATTCAATGGAATTTTTTGTTGTCTACGTTTCTGAAAAAAAAGTGAATAAAAGAGGAACTATTTAATGTAGGTTTTTTTTTTATCAAAATACTAAAATGAAGGCACATGCTTTAATAGGCCTTTATAAAAAAGGGTAATTTACTGCGATTGAACATACAGTCTGAATGGCAATAGTCCTGTCATTTACATACGGCCTGCACCATTTAGGTCATATAGACCATACCTAGACCATACCCATATGCTGTGTGTTTTCATATACTTAACCCTACAGGGTGGCCCATTTGGAATGGAAGCACCCCCCGAAAAATTTTTATTATTCATCCGATTTTAGCTGTGTTTTTTTCTAAAGATCAATAACTATTTTTTTACTTTGGTGCAAAATTTCAGGTCTTAATCTCAATTTTCAACGCCTACTATGGATTTTTTTTCCAGAAAACGATTAAGCGATTTTTTTATTTAAAATCTGACAACTCAGTGTTAATCAGGACACCCTAAAAGCCCCACATACCAAATTTGAGCAAAACATATACAGGGAGTTGTTTTCTGCGGGTTGTAAAAGTTTAGCAAAATTTTAAAGACATCTGGCAAGTCAAGTGTGCTATGGAATCCTCTTGAAACAGTCGAATGTTCAACAGGACCACTCAAATTGTTGGTGTGTAAAGATCTAATAGAACTTATACAGGGTGTATATCTCTGTGCCTTCTTAAAATACTGAATTTTGAAAAATAATTTTCAAAAATCGAGTATGTCAAAACCGCCCCAGCTGCTATAAACGAACTAAGTCTAAAAATACAAAAGCCTGAGAGTCAGTAAGTCCATATTATGAGTTAAGGTGACTGGAAACGCACAGAAAATGTGTCATTTTAGACAGTTACTTTATTGACAAAGCTCAATTTAAATTGTTTTTTATTTGTTGGTTGGCATTTTGTAAAGGAATAAATTACTGTTGTGTTTATTAATGTCTTTTCAATAATTCCAGAGCAGTCTTGGCCAGTATAAAGTTTCATAAAATTCAGCATTTTGAGATGGCCCAGAGAAAAATGCCCTGTACATTTTTGTATTGAATCTTTGCACACCAAAACTTTGAGTAATCCTGTTGATTATTCAACTGTTTTGAGGGGATTCCAAGACACACTTGACTCGCCAGATGCCTTTAAAATTCCCATTTTGCTCATCTGTGGAACCTTGTACAATAGAACTCCCTGTATATTCTTTGTTCAAATTTGGTATGTGGGTGTTTTGGGGTATCCTGACTAAGGCTGTGGTGTCATATTTTAAATAAAAAAATCGCTAAATGGTTTTTGTCATTTCTAGAAAAACAATAATTCGTGTAGGCCTTCAAAATTGAGATTAAGACCTGAAATTTTGCACCAAAGTAAAAAAAAAGGGTTTTTCTGACCTGTCTTAAGAAAAAACCCGGCTAAAATCGGATGAAAAATAAAAAATAACGGGGGTGCTTGCATTTCAAATGGGCCAACCTATAGTATATGGCCTGTAACATAACATTAAAATTTTCAATTGATAATAAAATAGTAATAAATTGAAATGTCATCGAAGTATATTACACGTATTCTTATATCCAAACATTTTTATGGCGTTTTTAAGCCAGAATACGATAAATAATTAAATGATAGGTATTTTGTTCCGAAAAAAAATTCTGAACATTGATCAGAGAAGTGAAATAAAAATTTGATACAGAAAAAAACTACTTTTAAGTCAGTAATTTCATAAAGTTATTGATATAAAATAGTTCCAACCCACAACATTGGTACACTTATACAAGGTGATTCAGTCATAATCTAAATTTTTTTTAAACATACAATGAGGGAGGCCCACTAAAAGGGAGAATGATATTTTTTTGTCAAGCTATCAGCGTCTACACAGAAATCCGTTTTGCGTTTGTTTTCCTGTTTATTTTTAGTAAATCATATCCTGGCCACTGACATTGATTACTTAACTCGTTCACTGGGTAGACAGTGGCCGCTAGTGGCACTCTCTTTTAAGTCTTGTTGACCTTGGTCCAATTAATACAGCTTTCAGTATACATTAAAATTATTATTATTCCGCACGCGCGGCAATGTTATTGAGCCTTAAAAATTGTGAAAATATTCGTTACATTTAAGTTAAATGCTGTATTTATCGTAACATCAGAAAACTGTTCCCCAAAATATTAAAACTATCGAACTTTCAGGTAAACATAAAAAAATAAGTAAATTTACGATATGTTGTGTAATTGGCAACTTCCGCGCCGGGGTCACCAGAATCGACGTGCGAGTTTGCTAGCTAACCAGCAATAAGCGCCGTTAATTTACGGTTTTAATACACTTCTGAACATAAATTTTTTTAATTTATCGGATTCGTATATAACATTTTTTCGACCGGAAAAATGTTTATATTACGACAGAATCACCCAGTATAAAACGGGAAAGGAAGCAACTTCATGAAATTGCAACAAATGGCCCATTTTAAGGGATATTTTTGAAAATATCATGAGAAGCTTCAAAAGTCACGTGGCCTCGTTCGAGTATTTTCATCTTTTTAAAGCAAAAGTTAACAATTATTAATAAAAAAAATCTGTATATAATAGGAACTTTCTGAAAGATACTGCACAACATGGGAAGTTGTCACCAGTAAGAGGAATGTTAGTTTGCATAAAAGACGTATAATCTGTATCCAGGCGCGGTCATATCCATTTGCGAAGGGGGGGCCATACCTGGATATGTACTCCTTTAGGCGGTTTTTAAGTATGTACTTACTATAACAATAAAACTTCAATAAGGCGATATCACAAAAATATATATTTCTCACAAAAATAACAAAAATAAAAAAATATATATTTTAAATAAAAATTATGTAAATAAAATTTTTTGCATGTGCGTTGGTTATATACAGTGTATCCACAGATTGAGTTTATATAAGGTGAACAAAGTGCCCTTTTTGTAATAGGTTTTACGGCAAAATGTTATTACGGAAACTTGTTTAGAATGAAAAGCTGAGTAGGTTTGCAAAATTTCGAAAGGCTAGGCCTATACTTTGATTTTTTTTGGCATTTTCCCGACTTTTTTAGAAAAGTGCAATTTGTGTAGTTTTACATCAAAATGTTAGTCGACTTTGATTTTTTCTGCTAAAAAATTAAAACTCACAAAAATCAAAGTGACCTAGGCTGTTGGAATTTTTCACACCTATCCAGTTTTTCATGAATAACAAGTTTTCTTAATAACATTTTGATGTGAAAACTACACAAAATGCACTTTTCTAAAAAAGTCGGAAAAATGCCAAAAAAAATCAAAGTGTAGGCCTAGACTTTCGAAATTAAGCAAACCAACTCAGTTTTTCATTCTGAACAAGTTTCCTTAATAACATTTTGCCGTAAAACCTACAAAAAGGGTACTTTACTGATGTGGAAAGGAGCGCTGATCTCTAGTTTTTTTTGTTATTTACACTTTATGTGAACTCAATCCGTGGACACTGTAGGTTAGATAATATTAGGATATTAGTAATATTATTCGTATCTATTTTTTATTTATTATTATTTTTTCATTTTGTTAGGGGGGGGGGGCATGGCCCCCATGCCCCCCTCCTAATACCGCGCCTGTCTGTATCAGATTGAATCGTCCTGAAATTTCGGATTAATATTATGTGCGATGAGGATGCCGGTTTCAACAGTCCCCCTAAATACTGCCAAAGACAAGGGTGGGGTAGCCGCAGTATCTTGAAATTAATGTTGAAAGTAATGTCCGAGAGAGCGAAACGAGACCGCTGCCATTATCTTCAGCTATTTGAATATGGAATACTGCGCCGGTCTGGCGTTGTATATGCAGCCAGGAATATTTCTGTGCTCGCCGCAGCGGTGGCGGTATCGCTAACGTTTGCATTCCGCCAAAAGTAATAAGACTACGTGTAAATCTTTCACTGTATAAGAAAGTCGTGACCAGTTGGTACTACAGAGGCGTAGCCAACGAGTTCATATAAAGGGTTTCCTTTTTGCGAAAAAAACTCGGGAAGGAGTGAATAAGGCGGAATTTCGTTTCCAGTTCACCGTTGAATGATCCTCCATCGACGAGTTCACACACAAAATATAAAGTGTAAGTTAGGTTTCACAATAAAACACAACAGTAAGACCACATTTCATGTCCAGCCGTAATAATTGTCATTTGTGAAGTTTATGAGCATTAAAAAACTATGAAACACATCTTATAATTTTTAAAATGCAATATGTAACACGAAGATAACGTCTTGGTTGTCTTAAGTCTGGTGTGTTTACGAAGAATTTGAGAGTGTTTTCTGTAGTACAATAAACAAACCGACAAAATTCAACTGATCAGTGGTATATAGTGGTATAGAACGGTCGCCTGGCAAGCGAGAGGTCCCGGGTTCGACCCTCGGTGCTGACAAAAAATCGTTTTTAATTTTTCTGAAATAATGTCTATTTTCCTTTGTTTTTCACAATCATAGAAATGCCGTGTCATATCCGCAACAATATAGTTAGGTATTAACTTTTTAATAAACGGGAATGGTTCGATTGCTTCTTATTTTATTCTCAGTAGTTCAAATATTTGTTATTGGTCTATTATAGGTTATTATAGGGTCCAAGAATTAGTTAAAATTTTCTTCTTTTTATAGTATGTCTTCAGAAGGACTTTTTCAACGTAAATATACAGGGCGAGTCACATCTAAAGGCAGAGCCGTAAACCCAAGGTAGAATTCGCTAAAATAAGCACATATGATTAATAAACATTAGCTCAAAAACGCTTGGTTCTCCATATACAGAGTGTTGAAACTTTTCCAAAAATAATATATATTATTTAAATTTCTTTCGAGCCCGTTTAGGAATTTCAACAAAATTTCAACATATTATGGGTTGTTATTTTGTGCAATAATTTGGCCCTGTTCAGATGAGCAGCGGCGTAGATACAAATAATTTTATTTTAAATGCCCAGCATAATCACCTTGGCACTAGTTTAAAAAATCCGAAATTACTAAGAAACTGTACCAGAAATAAAAAATACCAAGAGGCGCTTTTTGTTTCAAATTTAAGGGGCTATCCAAAAAAGGCAAAATTTTTGGTTTTGCGCAGGACCGTACTACTTTTTTTCACAATTATTTAGTGTAACTATTTGTATCTACGCCGCTGGTCATCTGAACGGGGTCAAAGTATTGCACAAAATGGCAACCGTCCAATGCATAATGTGTACCAAACTTGGTTGGAATTCCTAAATGGGCTGGCTCGAAAGAAATTAAAAAAAAAAATGTTATTTTTGGAAACTTTTCAACACGCTGTATATGGAGAACCAAGCGTTTTTGATCTAATGTTTATTAAGCATATGTGCTTATTTTAGCGACTTCTAACTTGTGTTTTCGGCTCTGCCTTTAGATGCGACTCACCCTGTATATATTTTTGACAAATGAAACTTATGTTATGTTAAGAAGAATATCGTTTTGTTGAAAATTCGATAACAAAGAAGTTGTTCTTCTTCCATCAGGTATATCATATACCTACTACTAATACTTATTAATTTGCATAATTTTCTGAACCATTCCATCTTATTGAACGACTTCTAGTGGACCTTGAAATAATTCCAAATTCGATTAACCTGAATGCTAATATTCTCGAGGACGTAGCGTGAACGTGAAGACTGAGGTTATGCTCTATCCGTTCTTGCTGTAACATAAGACATGCCTTGAATTTCAATACTGAATAACATGCGGGTTTCGGATTAAAGTGCAGAATGTTTCAGTATTCAGTATAAAATAAATAAAATAAGGAACATGGGTAACTTTGAATTATTTTTAATTAAAAACATTTAAAATATCCAAGCCAAATATATGTATACAGAGGTAGGTATGGTTTAAATGAAGTTGCTTAGAACAGCATAAAAACCTTTGAATTTTATACGGGTGATTTCTGCGATAAGTCTGGTATTTTTACCAGTAGTAGTAGCAGAGCGTGGTAAATACTATGAAATGAATCGCGTCCCGTATATCACTGCGTTCCAAGTGATTTATATTTTACCAGGGTAGCTCGAGAACAGGCGCGGTAATAAAATACGAGACAAACACTTTTTACCCATATTAAACCGCACCTGGTATTAGCAGTAAAAAGAGATGAAATGAGAAATTTCATTGTAGGTATGTTATAAAGTTTTTAAGTTACACAAAAATAGAAAAATCTTTACACTGCCTAAACAGCTTAACTGAAATTTTGGCAGGTAACAGTAAACATTTTTCCACGGTTGTTTCATTGTCTCACCGTCCAAAGCCTATTTGTTGAAAGGGCGCGCTTCCAATCATATACACATGAAATCATAAAAGCTATTAGTAATTGATAACTACTTAAGTAAATCATTATGTGTTATATATTTTTGGAATGGTAATTTTTGGCTCTATTAAAAAATGCGAAAATATACAGGGTGTTCCATTTAAAAATTAATTTTTCTCAACGGTAACTCTTAAACGATTGACTTGAAAAAAAAAATGAAGTAGCAGCATTGGATTTTACGTAAAAAAGTGCTTTAGGAATGTTTTTACAGAAACACAAAATTTTCAACTCGAAAAAAGTTACAGCCACATTTCGAAAACGCACATTTTCGAAAAACGCCCTGTAACTCAAGAACGGTGACAGATATCGATTTGCGGTTTTCGCCATTAAGTTTACCATAAAAAATGAGCCTCAGACACCGCTATCAGTTTTCGTCTATCTCCGTCAAAAATAGGAGTTTCCCTTTCAAAGTGTCGAATTTGGCCCACCCTGTACATCCAAACTAGACGTAATTTTTTTTATATTTTGGAGCCTTGTGGACAATAATTTTGAAAAATAGCATAGCAAAATTAAGCAATGATCGATTTTGCATGTTGAACCATTCAATTATTTTAAATGTATGACTAATATGTTCAAACTTGCGAATAACAAAATTAGTCTTAAAAATGAATTTTGAAGATTCTGAATGCGTTACTTATCACCACTGTTTAAGCATGAGTCATACACCACATCGGCAAGACTGAGATGGGACAAAACCAGAGACTCGCACCAAAGTCTAGAGAATACTCTAGACTTTGCCCGCACAACAATGATTTTGTTTTACGATTAAATACTTGCCAATATTGATAAATAAGCCTCATATTCATGCATCGATCCCTGCGAAGGACTCCACAAACCGAATCTTGAGATGCAGACCCCATACACCACCACCTGCGACCTCTCCCTCGGGAAATTAGAGACCAGATCGCCGGCTGAAGTAGACAGACCAATATAATTAAGAATTGCGGACAGTAATCTGTGGCTTAAGGTGTCGAAGGCCTTAGAGTAATGGAAAAGTTCAAGCAGAGTTAACTGTTTGTTATCCAGTACCCTTATAATATCGTCTGTAATATTAGCGAGAGAGGCAGTGCAGCTGTGGCTTTTTCTAAAACCAGATTGTAATATAGGAATGATCTTGTTTCACAGGACGAATATTATAATAAATAAATTGTGCTTTTTTCCACATACTGGGAAAAACTGAGATTTTATGCATAAATTACATTATAATGTAATTGCAATTGCAATTCAATGTCGCGCTTTTTCAATGTCCCCCTTATTTTGTGTGGCCAGATTTCGCGGTTATGATAGGCACTCTTTTATAATAGTACCTACCACCTGGGACTACAAGTACTGCACTGCGCTTTCTTAGCATTATTGTCTTCATTAATTATTATTATTATTATTAAAGCATTATAAGGTAGGTATCTTTTCATATTATTGTAGAAGCACCAAACGTTTCAGTATTAAGTAGCTTTGTTCAAAGTTCATAAGCAATATTTAAAGTTCATAACAAAAGGCACGTGCACAGATTTCAAAAATCTACTTACCTATTTACACAGTAATCAGCATCAAACGATATTTTATATTTTGTCAAGTTATATTGGTAATATAATTTGGCGCTGAAATAATTCCATACCGGGATATAATATTATTTATATTAATATTTGAGAGAATTGAGCGGGAACACCGATGTTATGCTAACTCTGTACGTACATGTAGTAATACAACACATCTCCTGAATTTTAATGCGAAATAATATACGGGACTCGCAACCGGGCCGAATATTTCTGCATTTATCACTCCAGTGCCTGTATTCCGAACGTTCAGTAAAAATTAATAAGATTTGCTTATAAATTTTAAATCCTTCTCTCAACGTGCAAAATACATAGGTCTAACAATGTAGCTTTTCAATATCTAGATTGTAGATTTCATATATTGTGGTACATTATGTATACATACATATTTTAAAAGGTCTAGTAGATATCCATTCTTTTAATAGTATATCCAGGATATTTTTTAGGACTACCACCGCACCAAAAAAGTAAGAAACAAAAACTCGACAATTTGGGATTACTAGGTGACGCTGACGGCATCCATGGTCAACTTATTGCTCAATATTAAAACAACTTCGAATCGACAAAAAATTGCATGGCTTCCAGAAAGCCGAAGACCCTGTGTAATTTTCTGAAACTATCTGGGCATCCAGTTGCATAAAGCGTCTCACTGTCATCAATGTTAAATAAAACAATTTTCTTCTACCCCTTTAAAATAAACAGGCTATACTGCTTGCTATTAATAATTTTGTTGGCGCTCCGAGGTCTGTGCTTGTTCTTCTGTGACCATTAAATTTCCATTGATGCAATGTGAATTACACATAATTTCAAATAGAAAATTGAATTGAATACTTATTTTTTGTATCTATGGCGAATGCGCTGGGATAGTTAAAAGAAACATTAAATTAATTACGTGAACGATATCTAGTCTTACTTTTCTGTGTAATTTCATTTGGAGTATTTTGTATATTCCATCATTAGTGTTAAATTTTTCGTAAATAAATAATACTTCCAGGACCTCTTCACTGCAGTTTATTTTAAATAAAGTACACATTGCATCAGTTCGATAACTTCTCGACAATCATAGGGTAAATACTCCTGCAGCTGTGGTCCATATCTGAGTGTACTAAAAAGGAAATTATATTTAGGTGATTATTCACAACTACTGAGCCAAGAGACTAACCTTGTAGCTTTCCATTAACCCGCCTCGCCGATAAGGTGCCTTCAGTTTTTCGTTTAAACACGTATAGACAACAATAACAAACTTTGAGGTTATGGTTGGTTGGCCGAAGGATTGAGGCCTGTCATTTCTGGCAGTTCCATCTAGCTGTCATTTCTGGCATTCAATATTTGCGTTCACTTTTAATACAGAAAAACAGAAACTAAGAAATTGTCTCCATGTCTCGTCAATCTCTGTCGCTACTTCGGGAGATGTACATGACCCAGGGGCCGCTGTACTTTACAGTTAAACGTTTGAGGTCCTTAAAATAAAATAGAAACTGACGGTGGTGTTTCGTAGCCATAAGACTAACTAATCAAAACTACCCCACAACTTTCCCGCCAGGGGTTCTTTTGAGCACACATTGACTGTATTATAGGCGAAGACTTCCAAAGCAAGAAGAGGGCTAGTGCGAGCGTTCTTCACACCTGAAACAAAATTTATGTATTGAGATATAATTCTGCGACAATTAAGCAGATATTTAACGTAACATAACCCATATCGACAGAAACAGGTTCGAAATATGTATATATGTATGTATATGTGCTTTTTTAAACGGCAAAAACATATCTAGAAATATCTACTTACATTTCTTATACTGCGCGACAAGTTGGTCATTGATGCCGATTTCTTTTCCAGGGTCACGTAGACATCCAAAATTGTCACGTTTTTGTTTCTTACGCTTTTTTCGGTGGCGTCCAAAATAAAAGCGAGAAAATCGCGGTGGTAGTCTTAAAAATCATCCATTATGAGAGGAATCAAATTTTATGACTATATTGTTCGCATCAGCTAAAGATGCCTATACCTAAACATATCGGCGCTGGGAAACTGGCTCGCCGAATACAGAAATAGTCGGATAACTTCAAGACGGGTAAATTATTCTCTATGAATTCAAATTCAAGATATGTCTCATATTACTTGCAAGTACGCATATAGAGTTAGCTAAAGAGAAATTAGTGTATGCGCTCCGCTCACTGGAATATTAAATTTAGCCGAATCGAATTGTTTCAGCATGCCGTAAAGTTATATTATCTACAAGGGTTTGCTTGAATTATGTCTGTGGGGGAGTCAAACTTATAAACAAACATACAGGGTGTCTTATTTTGATCTGGAACACCCCTGTAAAATTTTAACTGGCTTACGAATTTTAACGAATTTTTTTGTATATAGGGCCTTCCTAGACGTACCTACTTATCAAACGCTTTTCAATGACCATGCGATTATTCTAGGACCGGATTAAAAAAATTGTTTGACCCAAATTTTCAAGTTAATGTATCAGCGTTTTTTTTATCGTAAATCTGATAACGTGGCGTTAATCAGCGCCCCTAGAAACCCCCAGATTCAAAATGTCAAGAAATTATTCCCACAAATTATACTTTTTACACTACATCACAATTGCAAAAAATCAAAATTTCAATTTGAGTTGAGCTATTAAGGTGGCTATGGAAACAAGTGAAAATGGTAAAAAGGGGTCCACAGGGGACAATAGTAATAAACCTGATCGGAAACTGTACTCGGTTTCTCTTTTCATTATTGCTGTACAGTACAAATTTAATGCTATTTGAGACGCAAGAGAGCTCGCTGCCGTCGCAGGCAGCCATGGAAAAACAATGGCTTGCAGAAATGTCAGTTTATGCATTTACAACAAATGTTATTCAGGGGTTGATGTTGCTAAAATAATTTAGGCTTTAAAAATAATTTAATGGGTATAAAATGTAATTTCTAATCGATTGGTCAATACATTTCTGTCGTTTAAAATATTGCTGCTTTTAATTACATTCTTCAAATACGTATACTTTTTAGTGTATAATCTTATACTTTATTATTTGTAACAAAAAAAAAGTAAAAATTAACGTTTCTCAAAGTGTTCGCACTTGCACGGCTGCCTGCGACGGCAGCGAGCTCTCTTACGTCTCAAATGGCATAACATTTGTACTGTACAGCAATAATGAAAAGAGAAACCGAGTACAGTTTCCGATCAGGTTTATTACTATTGTCCCCTGTGGACCTCTTTTTACCATTTTCACTTGTTTCCATAGCCACCTTAATAGCTGAACTCAAATAATTGTGATGCAGTGTAAAAAGTATAATTTGTGGGAATAATTTCTTGAAATTTGGAATCTGGGGGTTTTTAGGGGCGCTGATTAACGCCGCGTTATCAGATTTATGATAAAAAAATCGCTGATACCTTAACTCGAAAATTTGGGTCAAATTTTTTTTTAATCCGGCCTTGGAACAATCGTATGGTCTTTGAAAAGTGTTTGATAAGTACGTCTAGGAGGGCACTATATAAAAAAAATCGTTAAAATCGGTAAGCCAGTTCAAATTTTACAGGGGTGTTCCAGATCAAAATGAGACACCCTGTATACTCACTTTCCATTAAAAAATATAGAACATTTTAACATTTCTAATTCTTAAAAAAATAAGTCACTATTATTTCGACATAATTTCTATTTGCTGGCAAATTTACCACCTATTGTAAATTTCAATATTTGACCACAAAAACGTAGAAAGTAGAAAGCCACAAATATTTATCAGTGGCTGTCCTGGAGTACCTTGGCCCCATAAGTAAAAATCTCCCCCCTTCTTTAGCATTATATACAGGGTGTATCTTAGGCTTCAACCGGGAAAATTTAATAGACGATAGAACTCGTAAAAATAGAAGTTCATATGAACTTTTGTTTTGTTGCTATCCAAGATGTATCAAGATTTTAATATAAGTATTATAAAAAAGCTTATTGGAAAAAATATTTTATTAGGTATTTAATTGTATTAATGGAATTACATTTACATACAAAAATAAACGAGACAAAAAATTAAAGGGAAAAAAATGTATTTTTAATTATTTGATTTTAAAATAATATGAAACTTATAGAAGAGCAGCGGTTTTATCACATTTTTGCTTAAAATATCCCGCTAGATTGTACCAACGCCGCCCTTGGGGGCAAATAAATTGAATCTATAATTACATCAAATGAAGCTCCTTACTTATTACTATAAAAGCTGCAAAATTTTATCAAAATCGGACAAAACCTTTTGAGATTTTGAAAAAAAAGTTTCTTTTTATTAAATTTAACACATTGTAGATATCTCGAAAATGAAGCTTTAAAACATACAAGTTTTTAAGAACTTTTCTTTTTATTTTTACGAGTTCAATCGCTTATTAAATTTTCCCAATTTAAATTTGAGTTAAAAATTTTGTACAAAAAACATAACAGTATAACCGAGACTATAACAGTCCTTTTATTTCTCAAAAATAGCATAAAATATTCCATAACAATCATAATATAAAATAAAAAAGTAGATATTATAGTATCTTGTAAGATATGAATACCATAATCGCTTTGAAATTTTGTTCTCTTTAATTTAAAAGATTTCTTTGTTTTATGACGTCACTGATTTGAAAATAGGGTAGATACACTTGGCAACATGGTCAGTCTAAATTTTATGTCTATGATCTCCCTTCCCACAATTTTATGTCTGTGATCTCCCTTCCCACGAGAGGAATATTGGATTGGACAAGGTTGTGTTATGAATGAAAAGATGGCAGTAATATGACCTAAAAGTAAACATCTGTCGGCATTCTTGAAGCTGTATTTATTTTTATTAAAGCGATTTTCTCGCTTATTTTCCCGCCAGACAACAATTGTTAGAAAACAAAATATGGCCACTTTGAATATCTAGGCAAAAAATAAATAGTCATCCATGACCAACTTTTCGCCCAATACAATATATTGAAAAACCTTAGATCAAAATTTTTCATGTCCTCAAGAGAGCCGAAGATCCCGTGAAACAATCCGAGTACCTGGTTGCATAAAGCTTCCCAGTGCCATCAATTTTCAATATAAAAATGTTCTTAACAACACCATCTCTGGTGTACCGCTATTAATAGTCTTTGTCCAATTTGAGTTTTGTTTCTTATTATACAAACCTTGTGTCATAAAAAGAAAACTACTAAATATTAACCAGAGACAAAAAATAATGCGGTTAAAATAGTGCGGTTAATTTTCTCTTTTAATTTATTAGCGATCCTCTAAGTTAGTCAGTTTAAATATACTTCTGATCTCATGCTGCAATATTACCTATTTTCAAAGTTTCATGAATAGTCTCCTCTTTGGAACTCAGCTCTAACTTAGGTACGCTTATACAGGGTGCTAGTAAATAAGTGCGACAAACTCTAAGGGGTGATTCTACATGAAAAAATAATGACAGTTTGCTATATAAACGTAGGTCCGCAAATTCTTCGTTTCCGATATACCTACAGGGAGTCAAAGTTTTTTAAAAAATGATAATTTATTTATTGCGCTGAAACTGATTAAGATATTCAAATGAAATTTGGTGGGTTTTAAGAGGACTAGAAAGCGCATTTATTGACACCCGATTAAAAATTTTGTGTTAATCAGTGGCGTGCATAGGGGTAATGGCCTCGATATTTTTAAGAAAATACATGATACGCCACTGAGATAATTTAAAATAAAAACTATTTTTAAAATCCTCGTTTAATTAGTGACAAAAAAGCTCACTTACCTTTTTTTCACAGGAGCCGCCATTTTTATGCAAAAAAATAAAACAACATAACGCGTATTTTTAATTTCTATTACAACAATATCAAAAACCTATCCTATACAGCAACAATAAATCAAAACAACAAATGAAAATAAAAATATCTCGAATAAAACATTTTTAGTTGGTGCGCATTTAAACTTTGGCTCCCTGTATATCGGAAACGAAGCATTTGCGGACCTACGTTTATATAGCAAACTGTCATTATTTTTTCATGTAAAATCACCCGTTAAAGTTTGTCGCACTTATCTACTAACACCCTCTATATACATGATCTTATAGTAGACGATAATATAGGATCCTCTTGAACATAGGAATGGGAATGTAAGCAATTTACTGTATTAATTTTCCAAGGATATTTTTGAATGTCGAAGCACCTACTCAATATTAATATTATTTATTCATCCTGCTGTACAATAATCAGATGTCCCAGATTTTATCTGCTAAACTTCTCAGGCGCGCAAGGATGTGATTGTTAGCAGTGACTATATTCTTTCTATAGTCACTGTTATTAGAAAGCAATTGGGGTCCTATAAAAAATAAAACGATATTAGATATCGTTTGAGACAAAATCCCTTGATGTTAGTGGCAGAAAAAAGGGCTCAATATCTTCTAATAAACCTCTGGTTTATTAGAAGATATATTGAAACATGTGAAGAGAGGAAAAATGTCCGTCCTGTAAAAGCAAAAGGAATGGATAAGTATCAGTGGCGTTTTGGCAAAATTTCAGATTTTTCCAGGTGGTATAGCAGATATAGCAAATAGGTTCATTACTTTCCAATTAATTATAAACAAAATCGAACACAAAAATGTAAAATAGGGACACCAAATTTGGGGCTGCTATAAAACGGCTAGGGCGAGTGGCACGTCACCGCCGTACACACTGGGAATACAAAAAATTAGCTTATTTATTCTGCTATAACTAAGTTTCAACCGTGGTAATATGCACAAAGGGCGGCAGCTTCAGGGACGCGCTTATGAGAGCGTTCCGCGAATTCAAAGCTATGCTGGTACCTGGTACCTATACTTATCTATTTTCTCTACAGAAAATATTATTTTTTCCTATTTCACATGTTTAATTGGAGGCTTCTTAAGGCCTTTTTAGGACGTTTAAACATAAATTTATTTTTTGTGAATTATTTCATATGAACGCTAACATATTAAACTACTAAAACATACTTTTGCAGTAATTTAATTTTACTAGTTTAATTTTGATACTAATTATAATAGAATGCCTCATGCACGTCATTTTAGTTGATAGCCTCTACATATCGAATTGTCCCGTGCGTTATAAAAATGGGAACAAATAGCAAAAATAAAAAAATATGTCACTGACAATTTATTCCACTTTCATCGTGATAAAGACAAATAAATGGCCCGAAGCTTTTACTTAGCGGCCGTACAGCCTATAGCTCTTCATTATTTCCTACATTCACAAATGGCCGCATAAATGGCACTAGCTTTTACAGTTACTTTTTAAAATATTACGCCTTTTAGGCGAAGCTATTAAATAAGGTTAGGTATATCATAATTTTATAGTGTCTGCTGACGTTTTGAAGTTTCAACTGGAAAAGGACAATCACGTGTCAGTTCTTCCGGTTGGAACGTACCTATATACATACGCAACTTTATGAAACAGAAAATATAATAATAATGCCCGGGTCTCTTGTACCTTGCAACATAAAAATTACACTAAAGTAAAATGGGTTGACGAACTGTTTAATGTAACTTTCCATCTCCATTCTCCCTACTGTGCAGATTAATCAGATGAAAACGAGGGCTGTAAATCCATTTTCTTGACATATTTGGATTCTATTCTGACATTTGGCAACGTCGCGTTCGTCGCTCGCTTCGTTTCAGTTTTAGCTTAAATCCGTTGTTTGTTGAAACTATTTTGGGTATTATTACCCCAAAAGTATCAAGGTTAATGGTTTTTACATCGTTCGGTTTGCTGAACTAAAAAACCGGGGAATCTCCTAAATCTCCTGAATCTTGTTTTATGACCAGACAGAAATTTTACGAAAATAAGAATTTTAAATAGGTATCAGCATTCGGGTTCAAGGTTATATTTTATATCTATATTAAATTGATTGGCTTGCCACAGGGAAATTCATCATACTTTGGGAAAGCTTCGAATGCATTTTTCATTAAAATGTACTTGAAGGGCTCCTCTCATTTCGCACGATAGATATGTTTGCTGAAGCGGGGAAGTCCCCTGCGCCCGTTGTATTATTCAAACCGTTTTAGAGTTCAATTTGACGTTGGTGCGCCTCCGACCGGAAAAAAAGGGGACTCCGGCGTTTGACCCGTCATTTTTTGCGCCTTTCCGGGGGCTTAGGTGCGCTGCGGAGGCCCTCGGGGACTGACATGTGCTGATCCCACTTGTATCCCCCGTAAATGCCTTCGGATACGTTTTGGTGGAATGTGTCGACGGACAAGAATTATAATGGCTTGAATTTGTTAAAGCTCCTCTTTTAGGGAAATGGAAAAAAAAAACGCTTTTGTTTAAATTCATAAGATAATACCAAATTCGAATATTCCTATACTTATGCTTCCCATTTTTAAAGCAAACAATTTTGTTGGTATGCATTGTTCGGGAAAATGTTCTCCCTCGTTAAATGGTACAATAATTAATCTGCGAATATGGAAAGCGGTATATAGGCGTTAATTTTATTTTGAAGCTATTATTTTTCCAAAAATGTAAAAACACTTTTTATATAAAACCCGTTATGCCCCACGCTTCTCGGGGCGATGGGAATAAATAATAAATTGCATTTTCACCAAATTGATTTACTTCAGCGACTAAAGGACTGCGCCAAGTTACATATAAAATGCACAACTTCTGTAGAAGTTATTAAAAAATATATGTCTTACAAACTGGTACAGTTGTTGTTGTCACCCTGTAACTTTTTTATTTTGCATTTTCTACCTGGCGTATTACGTTAGCACCATAATTTAGAAACTCCCTGTATATGGAATATTTTTTTATATCTTCCAAACAAACATCAAAGAAATTTTAATATTAAATAATGTCCACGCAGATAGCAACATAATATTATGTTAATGTGTTAATGGAGACGGCATGGAGTTCAGTGATATTTATTCAACAAACAAATATGATAGTGTCGTGTACAAAATTATAATTAAATACACTCTTAAATGCGAAATTCAATTTTGAACATAAACTGTCTCTTGGTTTATTTTATATCTGTTACGGTTTTATGTCTATATGTTACAGACCGTATTATGTAAAACAGGCCGTATACAAAAGGACTAGTCCATATGTAAACGGACTGAAGATATTAGTCCATATGTATAAGAAGCTTGTCCGTCAACAAACGGTCTAGTCGGTTTGCAAAAGAACTAGTCCTATTATATACGGTCTATCTGCAACTAAACCGTATATCACATAGAGATTTAAACAAAGACAGAATGTATGTGCAATGTTTTCCGGGCGATTTCGACGTACGCCATTTCTGAATTATCCCTTCTTTTTTATATAGGCCCATCAAAGAAGGATATTACTTCTTGCTGGTACGTAGTATTTTGAAGGAAAAAAGGTAATTATTTAGTATAATGTATAGGTACCTTAAATTTTTTTTCTGCAAAATGCATACTAAAAGAAGGCATATTCTTCTTTAATGGGCCTATATAAAAATAAGGGTAATTCACTACGATTGCACATACAGTCTGAATGTCAATAGTCCGTATTAACGGTCTATTATAGTCCGTATATGAAATGCCATGTCATTTACATACGGTCTGCGCCATTTAGGCCGTATAGATACGGCCTAGACCGTATACATAATATACGGTCTGTTTTCATATACGGGCTGTGGTCAGTCTTATTCTGTGCTGTGGGCTGTAACATATATATTACCACTTTATTCGTGCATATACAGCTACAAATCCTCATATGTAGTTATTCTTTCTCATGTAATGTTAAGCTCAATGCAGGTAAGACCATATTATACAATGTTCATTTAATTGAAGAAAAACGGGCAGTACGTAATTGCAGATATGTTAAACGACAGAAAATTTGTCTCAAAATTCTGCAAAATATGTCGTCGTTTTGACAGAAGGAAATTGTTCTATGTTTGGCTAAATTGCCAAACATAATATCTCAATAATTATCGAAAGATTCAAAATGATAGAATAATGGCGCAAAAGGCTGAGAGAAAACTATAGAAATTAGCGAATAAGTGATATTTCTTATTTTCATTCATTATCTACAGTGTGTCCCCCGATTCTTTAGTCGACTCTTCTAAAAGACAAAAAAATTTCGAGTTGAGTTTTTAGCTTCTGGGGTTCGGCCCTGCTTGGTTTGAAACTAATTTGTGACATAATTTTCATTTCTAAAAATCAAGGTTGCCTTGGAAATGTTTGAAAAATCTTTTTTGCTCACCAGTAAAGTGTCCTTTAGAGACGAGATACGCAAAAATGTTATTAAGAAAACTTGTTCACAATGAAAAACTGGATAGGTGTGAAAAATTCCAACACCCTAGGTCTACTTTGATTTTTGTGCGTTCTAATTATTTAGCAGAAAAAAAAACAATGTAGACCTAGGCTGTTGGAATTTGTAACACCTATCCAGTTTTTCATTGTGAACAAGTTTTCTTAATAACATTTTTCGAACATTTCAAAGGCACCCTTGATTTTTCGAAATGAAAATTATGTCACAAATTAATTTCAAACCAAGCAGGGCTGAACCCCAGAAGCTTAAAACTCAACTCGAAAATTTTTTGTCTTTTACAAGAGTCGACCAAACAATTGGGGGACACACTGTATATTATATTTATTTATACGTACTTAATTGATAAAGCAATTAGCGAGTAAGTGTTTTTTATTGTCATTGAGTTTATTACCGTTGTTTCTTAACTAAAATCGAGCAACTCTTACGCCTGGCGTAAACAAGAGCACGTGCGTTTAGATATTCTCCAGGGCCGCACTGAGGCATGAGCTTTATTTAATTTTAGTTTTACAATAATTAATTGTTAATATCAAAATATTTCGGAAAAAAATTATTGGCTTAATTAAAATGGTTCAAAACATCGATAAAATTATTTGTGGCAGTGTCTAAATAGCTGAAAACAACAAGATAAAACCGCATAACTACACTTTCGCGATCGAGTACGTTCCTGTTGCCGAGTCGGGTGAAATTTTATAGCCTACCGACCAATCGCGGAACGTCATTGAACACGTGGTTTTATTTACGCCAGGCGTAAGGATTGCTCGATTTTAGTATAAGCAAAGATATATACAATATCTTTCGTATAAGTATTATCAGTTTACTGTCACTTCATCATTAATAAAAAGATAAATGTTCATAATGTTGCTTGTTGCATGAGATTTTTATGCAGTTTTAATTTCTTTAACATTTCAATACCATATCACTAGAAGTAAACCCGATTTTATCTTTGTAATCCGCTGTAATATGATCTATAAAACGACAATGAAGTGACAGAGAAGTGGTAATGAGTCCTGCATAAAGCCACATTAAATAATACCTGAATTTCATTTGAGTTTATTATGTCCGTTACTACGAATTTAGTTGTTCAGAATGATTTATTTTCTGTTGTGCATAACATTTTTAGGATAAGGTATGTGTTAATAAATAATCTGTAAAATAAAAAAAGTTGGCTATAAAACTCGCCAAAATACCGCAACGCATATAGAATATCTTAGAGTTGGCCTGAGTGTGTGACGTCATCGATCGAGTCTGCAGGTCTCTATTCCCGCGTGTGCCTCGCCACAACGCAGTAATAAATCTATTTAGAAAAGTATAGAAGATATTTTAATTTGAGCCCCAAAATTTTAACGCCCTGTACCTATCGGTACGAAATATTCGTTTTCAAAATGTAATTTGGCATTCAATGTTAAAGTCCTGGTACAAAAAAACTAACTACCTACGTATAATAAAGTGTGGCAAACTGGGGCTTTATCATGCGATTGAAGCTTGCAACACGAGCCGCAGGCGAAAACACGAAAACCAACGCTGTTTATTTCATAAGCGAATGGCATTTTCCACAATCTCATTCCGCATTCCGTCAATGTAAATTCGAGAATATTAGTGGGCGGGGGACGCCGGAACGCCGCGGTTGTGGTGGCGGCGTCGACAGCGTCGGGGGTGGGGGCCGCGCTCAGAGAAATAACCAAGGATAGAGGGAGTAAGAACAAGCATTTCATTTCAAAATAGAAGGGTTTAATAATGGGATTCAATGAAGGCACACCTCCCGTAACGCTACATTAACAAATGTAGTTATTAATTTCTTGTATGTAACAATTTTAAACTAAAACTAAATTGCTCTGTAATTATAGTATCTAATTATCAATTTAATAAAATCGTCACAGATACCTCAAACCGCCCGACATGGCAACGCTGCTGTTGATGCCCCGCCTGCCGCGGGCGCCGCGTCCGTTAACTCAGCGGTATTTGTTTTGTGTATGCCCAGCATGTCAAGTTTTCCGATTGTTTACGTATGCATTTTTCCCGTTTTTAATCGTTTTTCTGTTAATTTATAGGCTATTTATTAGGATTTAGGATATAGTGACTGATTTTGTATAGGTACAATGGGACGCAGAGAGTGGGTGGTATGTGGCTAAATTGATATTTCTCAGGATATAACCTATCTCAGGTAAACGTTGTACACACGGGCCTAATGTTTGTTTACTTCGGTAAATTTGCATAAGATGTTGGTTGACTACAAACGTATGTATTTTGAAGCTGTTGCTCCCTCTATCCTTGGTTATTTCTCTGAGGGGCCGCGATAATAAAGCCATAAATTCCGGTAAGTTTACAGGGACGCACAGAGAGCTTGTCGCGGCCAACCGGATTTAGAACAATATATTAGGCACTCAGCTATATTGAAAATATTTCAAAATATTAATATAAGTATAATCTGTATAAAATACTTTTAGTCTTTAATTGTTTTTGGTTTGTTCGGTAGTGTCGACGAAATAATTATTATTCATATCGATTTTTAACCGACTTCAAAAAAAGAGGAGGTTATTAACTCGGTTGTATGTTTTGTTTTATGTTTGTTACCTCAGAACTCCGTCATTTATAAACCGATTTGGACAATTCTTTTTTTATTTGAAAGGGTATACCTACAGAATGGTCCCATTTAAATTTGAAGAAAAAATTCCACCCCTAAGGGTGGACAAATAGGGGATGAAATTTCATATCGAACCAATTTCGATGATTCTTTTTTTATTAGAAAGGGAATACCTTAGAGGTGACCCCTTTTAAATTTGAAGAAAAAATTCCACTCCTAAGGAAAAATAGGGGATGACATTTCATATTGGACCGAATTCGATAATTTTCTTTTTATTAGAAAGGGATTACTTTAGGAGTGGCCTCATTTAAATTTGAAGAAAAAATTCCACCCCTAAGGGTGGACAAACAGGGGATGAAATTTCATATTGAACCGATTTCGATGATTCTTTTTTATTAGAAAGGGAGTACCTTAGAGGTGGCCCCATTTAAATTTGAAGAAAAAATTCCCCAATAAGGGTAGATAAATAGGGGATGAAAGTTCATATTGGACCGATTTGGGTGATTCTTATTTTACTAGAAAGGGGTTACCTTAGGGATGGTCACATTTAAATTTGAAGAGAAAAATTTCAGTTCTATGGGTGGACAAATAGTTGATGAAAGTTCATATTGGACCGATTTGGATGATTCTTTTTTTATTAGAAAGGGGTTACCTTAGGGATGGTCACATTTAAATTTGAAGAGAAATTAAATTTGAAGAGAAAAATTTCAATCCTATGGGTGGACAAATAGGGGATGGAATTTAATATTGAACCAATTTCGATAATTCTTAATAATTCACTAAAAAATAAGAAATAAAAAAAATAATAAAAGACTTAAAACCGACTTCAAAAATTTGCCCCTATGCACGCTCCACTAAAAATAAAAAAAGAAAAATAAAAAAATTTGCCCGTATGCACATTTCAACTAAAATTTTAGAAATATTTTTTTCTTTCTAAATTGAGTTATCTTTGGAGTCAGTGACAGTAAGTTATGATGTATGTAGGATACGATGTATCTAAATTGATTTAAATTCCTTGCCTTGACTGTCACCAAATCCAAAGATAACTTAATCTAGAAAGAGAAAAATATTTCTAAAATTTTAGTTGAAATGTGCATACGGGAAAATTTGTGAAGTTGGTGTTATTTTTTGTTATTTTTTTTTAATTTTTAGTGGAGTGTGCTTACGGACAAATTTTTGAAGTCGGTTTTAATTTTTTTGTACAAATTTTTATATAAAAAAGAGGTGCGTGGTGTCACAGGACTTATTCGCAAGATTGATATGCTCGGGCGTGAATACCTAGGCATATGAAGGTTTCAGTCTAGGTTTCAGTCTGTAATCTTTATATTGATACCCAAAAAAGTTGGGAAGTTAGCCATTCCCTGAGGTCAGCAAACATGTCAAACTAGCCTGAAAAGTGTTTTCTGGCTAGCTTTTAACAGTTCTAGTACAACCGACTTAAATTTAAAGCCATGAACAGACACGTGGCAACGCCGCAGCGGGACAATTCGACGCAAAATTGTTTCAGTTTGGCTTAGTTTATTTTTTCTAATAAATGTTCAACACTTATCTGAATTATAATTATTTCTGAATTTCTCTTCAATAATGTTCAACAGACAACCACAGTAGAAGGACGAACAACATAAACTCTTAAGTACCTGCGTATAACTCGTCTATAATATCTAAGTAATATTTTCATGGAATGGGTACAATTTTCGCGAAATAATGTGGAAAATTTGGGAAAATAGGGAGAGACTGAATAAATTGTAATCGATTTTTCTGAGAATTTTTCGTCTTGGAAACAATGATTATCTAGTCTTGTGATACTATTTTCCCAAAAAATGACAACTAACAACAATATTTACAATATTTGCACCCAAACGCTGATTATGTTTTACTGATTCACAATTTTTGATTCCATTGTAATTTTCAATTTTATTTTATTTTCATACAAGTCGGATTGACTCAACTGCCCAACGTGAAGCATCAAACACCCATGAAACGGATGCTAGAGGGGACAAGGGGAGGGAAAGTAGCAGCTCTGGAACGCGAAACTCTCGGGCAATGACTATTGACTACTAGTGTCTCGTCATAATATTCGCACAACGATATCGATATTTGGTTGTCTGTTGTCTGTATCAATCACTTTTCAAACCAACTCACAGACCATACGAATCGATGCAACTCTGTATTTAAATTATAAGATAGATTCCCTGTCTTTTATGTAGATTTATAATAATCCAAACTTTCTCAAAAAGAAGAAATTTTTTAATTGTTTCTACAATTTTGTAGTAACAAATAATTAATAAAAATTCGACGTTTCGCCAATGGGTTTTTCCAATGAATAAAGAACCCCAGGAAGGAGCATGCTTGGGATTAACGTGCGCCCGGGATAGTTCCCGCATATGGCGGGATGCCGAGGCAGAAATCCTCATTTTTCGTAAAATCATCACCTACAATACAGGCCAAAAATTATAAAGCACGTTTATGTCTTTAAGGTTAGGAATCCTTGATAATAGAGCAATTCTAATTTTAAATTTCCAACTAGGAAAAAGTAGGTACCTACACAAACGCCTATTCCACTGGTGTATGGCCTAACAAGTTTATTTAAATTATAAAATTACTTACCGATGGATTATTATCCTCAAACATTTGGTTTTGCAAGCCAGGAAAGAGCCATAAGCCACACAGCTATTACATTATATACATAATAATTTCAAATGGCGGCTGACAACAGTAAAAAACAAACACATACAAAAATATCGCGACTATCATAGTTACATATTATACAGTGTGATTCACTTCAAGAAGGGACAATTCATAATTTTTTTACTGGTTTACCGATTTTCAAAAACTTCTTTTAAAATATAGTGCTCCGAAAGATCTACATTTTGACACTAATTTTTTTCAGATTCGTCTTTTCCATGACCTACTACGAATACTACGATCACAATTATACCCACGAAAACTGCAAAAGTACATTAGGCAGTCGTATTGGCCATACCCGCAAACCACACATACCATGTTTTGCGGTCATAGCTTATACAGGGCGTTCAAAAAATAGCTTCAAGCATGTCAAAAATACGGTTTTTCGAAGTACCCTGTACAAACACCGAGAGATATTTTAAAATTTATTTCTTTGCAGTTTGATTAGGGCTCACATAAGCCATCAATTCTCACGATTGCATGGCCCTGCCTTATACAGGGCGTTCGTAATAAAAATACAAAAATCGAAAATAATCGTTTTTCTCTTGGTGCTTTTTTTACATTTTTTCTACATTTTTAACTTATGCCTATTAAAAAACATAAACAATATTAAATTTTAGAAAGTGTTTTCAATAAAAAGCACCCTTTTTATTTGAAAAAAAAAAAATAAAAATTGATTGGTATCCACGTATCCAGGGTACCTACTCTTTATTGAAAATACTTTCTAGAATTTAATATTGTTTATGTTTTTTAATAGGCATAAGTTAAAATTGTAGAAAAAAAATGTAAAAAAACACCAAGAGAAAAATCGATTTTTTCGATTTTTGTATTTTTAATACGAACGCCCTTTCTAAGGCAGGGCCATGAAATCGTGGGAATTGATGGCTTATGTAAGCCCTAATCAAACTGCAAAGGAATAATTTTAAAATATCTCTCGGTGTTTGTACAGAGTACTCCGAAAAACCGTATTTTTTCTCTGTTTGAAGCTATTTTGTGAACGCCCTGTATAAGTTATCACCGTGAAACTTGGTATGTGGGGTTTTTGGGTACGGTCAATACAACTGTGCTATTCATTTTTTCCTAAAAAATGCCTAATGTACTTTTGCAGTTTAGTGTCAAAATGTAGATCTTTCGGAGCACGACATTTTTAAAAAAAGTTTTTGAAAATCGGTCAACCCGTAAAAAATCAATGAATTGACTCGACTTGAAGTGAAACACATTGTATGTAAAGAATATACAGCGTATCTAAAAAAAAGCAAGTTAGGAAAGTTGTACTTAGCGTGCTGTCAAAGAATACACAATACATAAATGTGTTTGTTAAGCAAACATATCTACCTATGCCAAATTTCATCCTCGATATCTTGAAAAACAAAAGATAAATTAATGAAAGACGTTTTTTAAAATCCGACTTTAAACCCCTGCATTTTTGAAGAAAAATAACATTATTTTAGTAGATACATTGTGATCAATGCACTGGCCTATTTTTTGTGACACTCTCTAAGAGGAAATATCCTAAAGTTGACAATCTGCTTGGCATGGCAATCTATTACGACTGCACTGGTTTTACCTTGTTATACACTGTTATTATTACTACGATTATATATCAAAATCCCCTGGCGTGAATGCGACGTGAATCAGCCCGCAAGCTGCAAGCCGCCGTGAAAATGCCTAATGGCGCACTATGAGTATTCACGGAATTCAAAGCGCATGGTTGATCTGTTCGGTGCATCGTGCATGCCAATCGGCATATTAGATGTCGTCTCGCATCCGCGAAGGCCCGCATCACGAGAATGCACCTCGAACACATCAAATTGGCCCCCGCGAAACTGCTGGGTCATGATTGGCTGGCGGTCGTCTGGTTATGATTATTTGACACGGAGGCATTTGCCAAATTGAAATTTACACAATTAATAAGGATTATTTTCCACAAGACTCGGAGTATAGAGACTACTATAGTCGGGAAGCTATTTATTATTCTCCTAAACTAACATTTTCATGCCCAAAAATAATCGCAAGCGGCATGTTATAGAATATCCACGGATCAAAACATTTGCAAAAATTACCTATACAGGGTGATTCAGTCACTATGTAAAAAAATTTAAGCACAGGTGCGAAAAAAATAGCTTGATATGAATTAGAAATTAAAGAAATTCTTCCCAGATATTTAAAAAAAAGTATGCATAGTCTAAGTGAATTTATTACCTTTTTGATTTTTAAATGTAAGTCAACAGTAATTATGAGTATGTGTAGGAGTATATAGGGAGTTGTTAGTTTCTCGCAACGGACGCACGTTGTTTGCAGAGACTGCGGTAGCAGACGAAACACAAAACTAAGCACAACATGTGCAAATATGCATCAAAATTAAAACACTCTATCACTGTTTACTTTCAACTTTAATAGGTACAAACACATAGCCTTGAGTCGCCTAGTCGCCGCAGTCGCTAGAGCGCTTCAGTCGGTATTGTTCCTTCCTACCGCATGCTACCGCCACCACCAGATCATTGCTTTTGTTCTGGGGATAGTTATTCACCCGCAGTTAGTTCACTTCAACGAAACTTTAATGTAGGACTAAAACTAATTGTGACTACTTTTTTAAGAATACCTTGAAATAATTTTACTGATATGAATTAGCTGCGGTTAAATAACTATTCACAAAACAATCCTCCTTCTTTCCGAGATGAGTGGAACCACCGCCATCTATCCGGCGGTGCTTGAACTTGCCGTTCCGTATAAGTAATATCATTGAGTAAAGGAATAATTATTCCTTTACTCAATGGTAATCATAGACTAACTAGGTCGCATTTTTAGGGGGGGCTGATAAGGACCGGCTCAAGATTTTGCGGGGCCGGGTGCCGCATGAAAACGCGACAAGGAATTAATTAATCCAAGGTATATTTTTACATGTCATTCTGTAAAATGGTACGCCGGGGCTACGAGTTTGGATCACTTTTGTGACGTATATAGGAATTATTAATTTCGAGTGGTGTGGAGGGACAATTTTTGTGTCTTTTTTTTTTTAAACAAGGGCATTTGAAATAATTCTAAAAAATGCGCCGCAGGCGAAATTTTTTAAAAATTTGAAGAAAAATTACATAAAATTAGTCTTGGGAAATCCCAATATCTTCAAATTTACAAGCTGGAGTGAATATTTTCAAATTCCGAAATGGATTCAGTCCCGTCCTTATAAATACGTTACTGATTGGATCACCCTGTACCACCCTTGAGGTGCCACACCCAAAAACATTAATTTTAAGGCTTCAAAAAATAATGTATAGGTCTATCTACTGGTAATTTTGAATCATCTTTAATTCATTTAAGAAAAAACATTATGAAAAAGTAGAAGTTTCCGAGTAGAAACCAGAGAAAAAATGTTGGAAATATCTGCTATTTTGTGATGCAAGATTATTTACATAGTACATAAACTCCTAAACAACATCATAAATGTGCCACTTATTTGATGCTATTTTTTTTTCTGAATTTATGATCCGATTTGAATGATTTTTTTTTGCATTGTAGGTTGGTTCCTTGACAATGTCATAGTTTTCGCTGTTTATGATAAAAAGTTCATTTTCGATTTATACCGGGTGTAACAAAAATGTTATGTTTTTTTCCGAAAATTCGTATCACCCTGTGGAGTATACTAGCAACCGAAACATATAGCAGTTGACATTAGACGGTAGGTCCATCTTTCTTCAACATTTTCTTTTTTGGTTGACTTCTTTATCTCTGTTATTAAAGGAGATACACTGTTTTATATCGTAACATGTTTTTATAGACTTTATTATTCAACACCAGTCATTGTTGAATGTTTTGAAGTAGGCTATGGAACTTTTCTGACATTTCAAGCGATGTGTAAACAGATGTTGTGTTTTAAAGTTACAAAGGTCAAAGGAAATTCGCCATACCGATAAAAACTGTTCAGAAACGGCTTATTAAACGTTCGTTTCATATGCCCAGTTGCCCGACTATTCTGTCGTTTAAACCAGCCTCATTTAAACGTCTTCTGATTGTTCGAGACGATATTGTATGATGGCGAGCAGTTCTAAGCTCACCTTTTAGCCTAGTACTAGTGATATTCCTGTTTCTTAGAGCAGTTTGCCTAATAAAACGCTCATCCCTTGGATCGGTAGGTACATCGGTTTCGCCCTTGGCCTGACCTTCGAGAGTAAGATCCTGTTAAATCGTTCAACCATACGACTTATAGTCGAACGATGTCTTCCTATCACATTAGCAACATGACACGAATAGCCTTCATCCACCAAAGTTAAAGCTCTTACTGCTTCTTCTGCCGATAAATTTTTTGGTCGCTTCATTTTTCAATTTTAAAATACTCGTCGGGCAACTGGGCATATGAAAATGAAACGAACGTTTAATAAGCAGTTTTCGAACAGTTTTTATGGGTATGGCGAATTTTATTTGACCTTTGTAACTTTAAAACACAACATCTGTTGACACATCGCTTGAAATGTCAGAAAAGTTCCATAGCCTACTTGAAAACATTTAACAATGGCTGTGTTGAACAATAAAGTCTATAAAAACATGTTACGATATAAAACAGTGTATCTTCTTTAATAACAGAGATAATGAAGTAAACCAAAAAAGAAAATGTTGAAGAAAGATGGACCTACCGTCTAATGTCAACTGCTATATGTTTCAGTTGCTAGTATACTCCACAGGGTGATACGAATTTTCGGAAAAAACATAACATTTTTATTACACCCGGTATAAATCGAAAATGAACTTTTTATCATAAACAGCGAAAAATATGACATTGTCAAGGAACCAACATACAATGCAAAAAAAAATCATTCAAATCGGATCATAATTTCAGAAAAAAAATAGCATCAAATAAGTGGCAAATTTATGATGTTGCGTTAATTTTGTCCAGGAGTTTATTATAACGAAACAACAATACACGGGATAAATAACAAAATAAAAGCCTGGAGTCTGGCACAGCAAAAGTACATTCTCCGACGCCCGTCTCGTCTCTCTTTCTCTCGGCAACAGGCACGTGTGTTCGCTCTCGTTTAAATTTCAGTCGGATTTTGTGGGGGCACAAGGCGCAAGATTCCTCAAGAGCAAGCGATTCGTCGAAACTGGTGAATTTAAAAAGGCGCGTGCGGTGTTCGCCGTGTTGCGTAACGTTGCGTTGTCAGAATGTTAGATCTATTCTGTTTACAAGAAGCATATCTTCGCACATCCTTTACATGTTAGGAAGGGCTAATAGAAATGTAGGGGGGGCTAAGTCCCCCTCCCCTAGTTACGTCAAGATGGTAATATGTATTAATTGAATTACTGGCGCATCACCAATGCAGGCCGCCAGCATCTAGTGGCCGGTCAGTCAGTAAACTAAACAATCATGTCATAATAACCAATACGTCAGGCTGTTTTGTTGCTTAGAAAAAACAATAAAAAAATGAAAACGTGCAAAATATGGATCGTGGTAGGCGTCATTATATGTTGCCCGTTGCCCGCAGCAGTAAAATTTAAAAATTGTGATACAAAAATGTGTGTGTGCACTTTCCACAAAAAAATGATTGAAATGTGGCAACATAGCTCTCCAGTTCCAACCTCGACGGTTGACACTGAAGCAGAAGCGTCGAGTTACTCGGGTATTAAGGTTCATTTGCCCCACGTTTTAAACTTCGAGAAAAAAAATTCTTTCGCATTTTCCTTTTTAGTAGGCATCCCCACTGAATGACTAAATCACCATAGAGGGTGTCTATTGAAGGAGGGTCACTAGGAAATATGTTGACAAATGTGCATTTTCAGGGAACATTATTTGGAAGAAAAAAATTGCCTTTCTGATGGGCTAGCTTTGTGTAAAATCGCATTAGAAATGCATGATCTATGTTCCGAGATATTTTTGAAAAACCCGAAAATTCTCGAAACTTTTTCGGCTTATAACTTTTTATTTGAAGAGTTGTCGCAGAGACGAAATTAGTGGGCAAAACTGATTGCTTTAAATCTACTCTGTCAGAATTTGGGAAAATGCCGCGAGTTATCGTTTAAATAGGAATTTTTAACAAAGAACACGAGAAAATTGTATTTAAGAAAACTTTTCACACTTTTGAAAGAATTCCTTTTATTTCACTCTCCCTTTGTATTGTTAGATCCTATCAGAGAGCCTTTTCATCAAATTCCTCGACCGGCGTAGTAATAACACCCCTGCGGAATACCCGCCCATTGGGATTCCTTCTGTTCGGAAATGTCTGTCGATTGATCCGCGGGATACCTAGAAAACAAAGTTAATTAAGAAAATAACCGAGAACCGTCGTTTCAAGGAGGGCGGAGGTCAGACTTGGGGAGGCCCGGCCACTAATCACTAACGAAATTTTTCGTCGGGCTTCGAAACACAATGGAAGCAGACATCATCCCCGAAATTTCTTTTTCTGGAAGTAACCTTGATGTCCTTCGTCTTGTTGGTTAAATTAAATGTTTGGCTATTTCATTGTGACAATTTTGTAACGCTACTTTGTATAGGGATGGGATTTTTCTACCTGTAAATATAAATCAAAAATAATATTTTAGTGGCATAGCAGGTAAAAGATAATCAGTTGAAAAAGAAGCACTCCAGCCATAGGCACTTAACCAACTAAGTTACCGGATCATACGGTACATATACTATAGTGAGTAGCGGTGAGCTGTAGGAGAATTCGGCGTCTTCTACAACTACTAGAAGGGGTTAGAGGATAGAAAAGATGACCGTTCTTAATTGTTGGTTATGTGAACTTTCTATTTGCTCTTCTGTCCACAAAATTTGACATATAGCGGCTTAATGCAAATATCGATCTTGGAAATTCTAACCTACAATGTCAAGCCATTCGGTACTTGCATTAAGTCGCTATATTATGTCGAATTTTGTTGGTAGAACAAGCAGGAAGTTCACACAATCAACAATAATGAATGGTTGCCCTCCACACTTTAACCCCTTCTAGTAGTTGTAGAAGACGCCGAAGTCTGTTAAACCTCAACGCTACCCACTATATAGTTAGTTGAAATATCTACTTAAATACAACCTAGCCGATGGAACCCGTATGCTTCGGTAGTTTAGTAGGTTGGGTGCCACCGCCACAGTCCTGGGTTCGAATCCCGGCTGGAGTGCATTTTTTTCAACTGATTATCCTTGCCTGATATGCCACAAAAACCCTCCTGATTTATATTTACAGATAGAAAATTTTCATCAAAATAATAACTTTTAACGACAAGGTAAGTGGTAAGTGACATGAGTTGATGTAACTACTATTTTTAAAGCAGCCACAATATGCTTTCTTTTAATTGTTGACAACTGGTTTTTCCTAAGGTGCATCGGGAGGGTAATATGGAATAATGCCAAGCCTATATTCCATTTAACCCGACTTTTATACAGGGTGTTTCTAAATTATGATGCCAATATAATATGACAGGTAGAAAATGTAATTTTGAACAAAAAGTTTACTATAAATATGGGCCCGAAAATGCATAGTAAGAAAGTTACAGGGTGATAAAGATACATTGAAAAACATATTTTTCGCAAAAACTTCTACAAAAGTTGTGCAATTTAATTGAAACTTGGTGCAGTCCATTAGTCACTGATTTGCAACAATTTCGTATAAAAACAATTTATTCCCATCGCCCAGAGGCGGGGGTAGCTCAATGGATTTTATACTCATAACTTTTTTCAGGTTATCATTTTGGTCTTTGAGGTTTATCATTTTAATGCATCTTTTCATTTATTTGCAACAAAAATGTACTCTTGTTCCATTACAATAAAATCAACCATTTGCGTTGAAATTGGCAAAATGTGCCCCAAAGCACCTGTTGACTCCAAAGTTCAAAAAATAAAATTATCGCCTACCTCATTTAAATGTTACAGATGAATTGTACGTTCAAAACTAAGAAAAAAATGCCTAATAGGCATTGAGTGAAACATCACTGCTTTTCTTGAAATAGGGTGTCAAAATTTTGTCGAGCTGAATCCGTTCCATTTTGAAAGCGAACGATTTTTGGTACATTGTTCATAGGGAATTTTTTGTCACTTTAAATGGTACAATTATTCTGTAAAATTTGAAAGCGATAGTTGAAAATTTTATTTTTTGAACTTTGTAGTCAACTGGTGCTTTGGGAAAACGATGTTTTTCAAACTGCCTTTATCACCCTGTAACTTTTTTATTATGCATTTTCGGACTCATGTTTATAGGAAACTTTTTGTTCCAAATGTCATTTTCTACCTGTTATATTACGTTGGCACCATAATTTAGAAACACCCTGTATATAGTTAATAAAAAATAATATTTTTTATGATTTTTGCAATAGATTATCTAATATATTTTTAGAAAACTAAACTTTCTCTTTTAATACTGGCCCATATCAAAATAAAAAATGTGCAGTAGTTTTAGGAATATATTTGATTTTTTAGATCCGACACCACTATTCCATATTACTCCTCGCTTTTGATTTACTCAAAAAATGTGTAATTTTCTTAAGTTAGGTACCTATTTTACCTATTTCACGACATTACTAATCACAACTACTTATTGAAATATATAAGCAATAGCATGAGCGTAATATTGTCAAAAATGAATAAATTATTTTGTTTATAAATATGTCGTTTCTAAAGAAATAAAAATGGTAATCCATATTCCCCGATCTTACCTATACTCTGTTATAAAACACGTGAGATGGAAATCGCCCTGTGTAGTAACCAAGTTTTGACACAATATTTTGATAACTGACACGGTGATAGGTGACAGTGTGTGCTACTTGGTCACTTTTTTTCGAGTTATTCTGTTCTTTGTACTTTCCACTGATATTTATTTTTTAAAATCCTGACAGAGTGCTTTCGGTTAAACAACCATCCTCAATGTCCTCTATAATACGCATAACTAAAGTATAAAATCACAACATTAATTATTAAGCTTATAGACTTACTTGCCGAATACAAACTCTAACAAACGCGAAAACCTGAAAGGTTTTTAAATTAAGAATTATGAGCAAAGACGCGTAAAACTCCATCAATCAAGCTGCTGAACCCACCAGCCGGTTTAAAGTTAAAACTATAAACGTTTTACGAAGTTTAAGTTTAAACAATAACGAACTTAATATTTTATAAATCAAATTACGTTGGCCAAGACATAATACAGGTTAATAGTATATTTCATTACGAGTCTGGAAATAAAGATTTTTCCGTGCGCCTCACACGGGAACTCATGCATGCACGGAAAAATCTATTTCTGGACGTGTAATGAACGATATTTTTTATTATACTTCTTTGAAAACGTAAACATTTTATCGGCATATTATAATAAATTTAATTGACAAAAAATAAACAATGAAGACAATATAGTGTTTGGTATGTATGTATCCATGGTTGCTCTTAAATTATTTCAAAGGTGCTTTGTTGTAAATTAGTTATTGTCAGATAAGGTGAATAAAACGTCAAAAATATTACAGAAATGTATCTAAATATTGAAACACTTACGAATTAAAATACAAAATAGGTATATGTTAAATATCAGAGAGCATATAGAGTTTCTAAAATTTAGTTTACTTTGCTGTATATTTCTATTTTAAAGCCATATATTCGGTATTTTTATTCAGCGCACGGAAAGTTTTTCCATGCGCTGTTTCCGCGCGCTAGCCCGAAAAACCCCATCTTTCATTATTGCTAAAACAGATGAAAATAAGGTGTTTTCAAAGAAGTATAATAAAAAAATTGTTCCGAGACAAGGGACAAGCATGACGTATCGGAACGGGTTGTCAAAAGTAAAAAAACTGTCGATATTTCAGCAAATGGCCGTTATTACACCACTAGTGCCCTAGCGGCTTAGCGTGAACCGAAAATACTGAATGATGAGCAAAAGGTACAAACGCTCAAATATATTTGACGGAACTTAAATCTAAAATTTGAAAAAAAAAATCAATGTAAATGATTCGAATGACTCGAATTCATCTTTATGGCGACTCCATTCTCGATTTCCCCAGTTCCGTCAAATATATTTGAGCGTTTGTACATTTGGTCATCATTCAGTAGATACTTTACAGTTTGTTCAGCGAATGTTCGGACCTACGTCACAACTCCCGCCCTTGTCTGACTCGTGCATATAGCATATACGATGGATATCGGTCGTATATTCACGAGTCAGACAAGGACGGGAGTTGTGACGTAGGGCCGAACATTCGCTGAACAAACTGTAGGTTCACGCTAAGCCGCTAGGGCATCCGTTGTTATCACGTGGTGTAATAGCGGTCATTTGCTGAAATATCGACAGTTTTTTTACTTTTGACCAAGGCCCGTAAAGTAAGAAGGTTACCCACTAACGTAGAGAGAGAGAGCGAACGCTGACGTAACAGGAATGCTGTCAGATGATATGATTGGCGTTCCCTTGTGTGTTGCCCTTCCTGACGATTATTGCCAGCATTCCCATGACGTCGTCCAGAACCCAGAACGCTCTTACTCAACAAGAGGCAACCTTCTTACTTTACAGATCTTGACTTTTGACAACCCGTTCCGATACGTCATGCCTCTCCCTCGTCTCGGAACAATTTTTAAACTGCATTATGTCTCGGCCAACGTAATTTTATTTATAAAATCTTAAGACTGTTATGGTTTAAGTTTAAACTTCGTAAAACGTTTATAGTTTTAATTTTGAACCAGATGGTGGGTTCAGCAGCTTTGATTGATGGAATTTTACCACGTCATTGCTCGTAATTCTTAATATAAAAACCTTTGACGTTACCAACATGTGGTTTTCGCGTTTGTTAGAGTTTGTATTCGACAAGTAAATCTATAAGCCTGATTAATCTTGCAATTTTATACTTTAGTTATATGTATTATAGATGATATCAATACAAAGATTATTTACTACTCAACTGGATATCTCCACATGCAACTTTGACTTTCATCATAAAATGTTTGAGGATAATAATCCATCTGTAAAGTAATTTTGCAATTTAAATTCACTTCACCACGAAAGTGGCATAGGCGTTTGTGTTAGTACCTACTTCTTCATAATTGGAAATTTAAAATTAGAATTGCTATATTATGAAGGATTTCTAAACTTAAAGACAAAAACGTGCCTTATATTTTTTTGCCTGTGTTGTAGGTTAACTGTGGGTTAACTACATAGATAATAGATTGTGGACAAATTAGGTAGTCAAATTCAAATTGATTCAAATTGCTAATATTCACGTTTTTATTATTCAACTATCAAGTGTTGCAGTTTTGGCAATATCCCAGTTGAAAAACTTTTGATACATTACGCTGTAAAGCCAGTCTACTACACTGCGAGTGCTAATGTCAGGATAATTTGCAATACTTACCGTTGTCTGCCACGATCGGAAAATATACGTTTCCTCGAAGTAGGTATACCTAGTATTTCTAAAGTCACTTGAAACAGCATATAATAATAATTGGCGTCACAAAAAGAATATAGGACAAAAGCGTCAGGCAGTTTTCAAAAATATTCATATTCTGTCGTCAAACCACGGGCGTAGCCAGGATTTAGTTTTGGGGGGGGGGTTTAGTTTGAGAAGTAAATAAAACAACAAAAATATACTTACATGAAATTTAATATCTATATATTCATCCGAAAAACTACGACATATTTATAAAGTTCTTAACTTTAAATGAAATGGATAAATTAATTTCGTTCCTCTGCGCTAAATCTAAAACCATTAAAGGAGAAATCTTCGGCTTTTTCTTTTAAGTATATCCACTACTTCATCTGCATGAATTTCTGTTCCATAGTGAATGTTCATTAACCATTAAGTCTGTTTTCACTTGTAGTGTTTCGTAAATAGTTTTTCAGTCTCCTTAGGCTCGAGAAAGACCTTTCTGGGGTAGCAGTGGATACAGGAATGGTAGCCAAGATTTGTAGTAATGTGTAAATATTAGGATAAAGGTTTTTATCGCACATATCTAGGCATTCCAAACTAGATTTCGGGGTAGGCAGTCTTCTTATCAGCATGCAAGGTAGCTGAAGCTTTGATAGCTAAATCCAAATTTGTTTCTTTATTAGAAACCCCTTGACCTTGACTACACCACTTTTTCCAGTAGTCCATACCTTTAGGTTTATCACCCTTCATTTTCTTCCCCTCCATTTTTCGACAGTAATAATGATTCACGTATCTACCCTTAACAAGGTCATCGAATAACAGTGCACTAAAATTACTCACTTACACGGTACACTTAATTCTCTTCACTATTCGTTCACCACTTTTCACTTTTATTCGCTTCGAGTTCGCATGGAACAATACTGCCGTAAGCGCGGTCACGCGCCGCGGCGCCGCTTATATAGCAGCCCAGTAGCCGTCCAGAAACTTCCACGAACTTTCACAAAGTTCCGCTCATTTCGACCGAGGGGCGTGGCGAATACTCGAGAAACAACGCAAAGTGTCCCTACAATACAAAATAGTTCGGCTGCAACTGCGTCGGCCTCTCGTCAAAAGATGGCGCTAGGCGCTACTATTACTACATATATTCAAACGTAATAATAATTTAACTCTTCACTCCTCGTATTTTTTCGGTATAATATTAGGTAATATTTTGCTTATTTCGGGGGGGGGGGGTTTGAACCCCCGAAATGCATGCAATGCACCATATAAGTAATATTGTCAAAAGGCTCTAAAAAGCCATATCAATTATAACTATTTACGCAAGTATATCATAAGATCTGTGAAATTATGGCACGACTATACACCGCATTTCGTTGCACAAGTGGTCAGCCGTCGAACAGTGTAACCCATGCAAAGTATTGATAATATTACATTAGGCGAGTATGCAGTCACTTGTTTTTACTACAATATCTGTATTCACCGTCTCCTTCATATCTTTTTACTACTATTACCAGGTGTAGTTTAATATGGTTAAAAAAGTGTTTTCTCTGGTATTTTATTTTGCCGAGGCGCCTGTTCTCGAGCTACCCAGGTAAAATAAAAATGACCTTACTTGGAACACAGTGATATACGGGGCGCGATCTATTTAATAGCATTTATACCACACTCTGCCACTGGTAAAAATACCAGACTTATCAGCAGAAATCACCCGTATAAAATTCAAAGGTTTTTATGCTGTTCCAAGTAACTTCATTTATACCATACTTACTTGTGTAATAACAACAAATGTGCGATGTGTGCCTATTTGGGGTAAGAAAATTCTGGAATCGGTCTGTATTATACCTACGTCATAGGAATCTGAAGTCCCGAAGACAGTTATTCGTTATTATTGTAAAAGCCGGTATTGGCACGAAATATTCCCTCACCCCGCACCTCACTCCGAACACAACTACCTACTCCAGTTTATAAATAACCTGTGCCTCGCCGGCAGGAGGCCAGAGCTGGGTCAATTACAATTAAAAACTGACCAATTACAATTCCAATTACTTTTGTAGGAATGTAATTAGATCCAATTACAATTCCTTTGATATTTTGAAATGTAATTGAATTACAATTACAATTACTTGTATTTTGAATTGGAATTGATGTAAACAATTACTTTTTCAATTACTTCTTCTTGTTTGCTTTATTTTCTATTAAATTTGAAGACACCAAAATAAGGTAGGTACTTTGCCTCCCCTTCACAGAACTGCGCCTCAACGTTTGCCCTGATTTAAACTACTAACAATAATAAATGTCAACCGTCTACCTAATAATTATTTCTTCTGGTTCTCCGGAAAATTAAAAATTCATGTTCTCTGAAACTAGGTAGGTACTGGTACTGGTCGAGTGGCAGGAACACTGAAGGAGATTCGGCGTTGAGGAGCCTTCGCGCAAAAACTGTAAATCCCCGCAGAGGCCCGTGGCGGAATCTGCGGGCCTTTAGTTATGCTCCTATCGATCATACTTCTCCCAAAAACGAATGCGTTTCAGATTCAAGCTCAACGACTCACAAAAAACTTTAATTTTTTTATATTATGTACCGAAATATAATTTTACAGCCCAACAAACTGACAATTTTTGTATTGAACTAAATTTGTGTTATAAAATGTGGTATACAATATTTATAAAGTTACAAAATGTAAAATGTATTTCTATCAAAACTGTTTTAGTTTTGAATTACTAATCCAATAAATAGTGATGATTCCGTATACCACCTAATGAAAAAAAAAACAATTCAATAGGCATTACGAATTGACTATTAATATAGAGATAGAGAATACAGAACAATCGTTATGACTTGCCAATGACGCGTAAATAGTAAATGGGAGTGGCGTAAGAAAGAAAACATTATTGTGGACTTTGTCAGTGATGACGCATTTATTTTGCATTGCATTTTGTTGGTTAGGTTGGCCCAAACAACGTTGCAATATTTCCAAAATCAATCCAGGTTTCCCCGATTAATCACCTCGAGCCGTCGCCGGTCGGCACCACAAGAGGAGATTGTGTAAGTAATTGTAATTGAAAAAGTAATTGTAATTGAAAAAGTAATTATTGCAATTGTACAAGTAATTGTAATTGAAACAGTAATTGCATTAAAGGAATTTTAAAAAGGAATTGCTATTCTCAGAAGTAATTGATTTTAAATTAAAAGTTCCTTTTCAAAAAGTACTTGATATTAAATTACAATTACTGTCTCTATTTCAAAAGTAATTCCTACTAAGTACAATTCCATGACAGTTCAATTACTTTCGCCTAATTACTTGCCCAGCTCTGCAGGAGGCTAGCACTAAATATGAAGCGGAATAATAATAATAATAATAATAATAATAAATTCGTCTTTATTTATATATCACACATATATACATGAATAATGTATAATGTATACATATATGCAGATAAACATATATACATCTATTTATTTCTTATTCGCAAAGAGGGGGGCTTCAGTGGCGAAGTTTAGCATCGCTATTCTACCACTTAACCACTGAGCCGACACGAACGATGTTTATTATGTTATTATGTAGGAAAAGAAAAGAAAGGAGGAATACATTGCAAGGTGATATTAAAAGGTAAGTTGAATAATTGAAAAGGGAAGAAAAACAATGAAAATGAAAATTAGGAAGTTAAAAGATCAGTCCTAACCTGATTCTTAAACTTGTTCAATGAGTAATTTCGGTACGCTGCGGGGAGACTATTGTACAGTGTAACTGCAATATAAGTGAATGAACATTTGAACTTTGATGAACTATGGTGAGGAATGGTGAGATGATGCGTATTTCTAATATTTATGCGGTGGATTGCATTGCGTGTAAATAACTTCTCTCTTAAGTATTCGGGTTTGCAAAGAAGCATTAACTTATGCGTAAAAACTAGATAGTGGTACTTAACAAGCCTATCCAATTTGAGCCATTTCAACTGACAGAAAGCAGCAGAGACGTGGTCGAATTTGCGTAGCCCACAGACAAATCTAATACAACTATTTTGAGCTACTTGTAGCCGATTTTTGGTACGTGCATGCAGGCATGGAAAGAAAAGAATATCACAGTAGCTGAATACGGATAAAACCAACGCTTCACACAGCTTTTTTCGTAAACTATGGTTAAGAATATGTCTATTTAAATACAGGGATCTCAGTCTAGTAAATACCCTCTGTGTTAAAGAATTTGCGTGTTTCAAAAATCTAAGTTTCTCGTCAATAACAACACCCAAGATCTTAGCACTGTCAGTAAATTGCAAAACTTGATTGCCTATGCTAATAACAAAACGAGACTTGACATATTCTCTGATGTGGTTACCGCAAAATAGGGTAAGACTTGATTTAGATGGGTTTATTTCTAGATTATGGTCTAGCGAGAACATGTAGAGATCGTTTAGATCGCTACCAAGATCGGTGACCCCCTGCTGGACTGAATCGGCATTAAAAGAATAAACTACCTGGGTGTCATCCGCGAACGACTGGATTCTGGAATGTTGAACACATGAAGGCAGATCGGCGGTGTATATCAGAAACAGTAGTGGCCCTAGGACAGAGCCTTGTGGCACTCCGGATGTAATTATTTGGGAATCCGATTTGCATTGTTCCAGCTGGACAAATTGGGACCTATTTATTAAATAGTTAGAAAAGAATTCAACAGCCGTAGAATCAAAGCCGAAATACTTCAGTTTAGTTAGCAAAAGGTGGTGATTAATTTTGTCGAAAGCTTTAGAGTAGTCGATGGATACCAAGGCAACTGCCATTTTATTATCAAGGTCCCGAAAAATATTATCCGTGAGGTTTAGTAAGGCCGAGGTGGTGCTGAAATTTTTCCGAAAGCCAGATTGACAATTTGGAAGTAGTCCACTTGACTCTACATAATTTAGAATTTGAGTTTGCACAACCTTTTCAATTATTTTGGACAGCAGGGGTAGGAGACTAATGGGTCTTAACTCAGAAAATACCGTTGGATGAGTTGTTTTAGGTATAGGAACAACTATGGCTTGCTTCCATAAGTCGGGAAAGTACCCTTGCTCTAGGCAGCTGTTCACGATATGGGTGATGTAAGGAAGCGTAACCGGCAAGGTAGTTTTTAACATTATTAAACTAATCCCATCAACTCCTTTGGAATTGCTTTTTATTTTGTTAATCACCTGCACTATTTCACAGGAGTCAATTAAGCGAAAGGAAAAGTTTTTATCACAAAAGCGGTTTGCGTTGTAGAATTCAAGCTTTTCGTAAGGAACATCACCTGGATTATAAACAGACATGAAGTAGTTATTTATAGCAAAGGGATCAGATAAATTACTAGGAAGATTTGATTTGGAAGACGAAGACGGAGTAATTTTCATGCGGGAAAGCTCACGCCACAACAACCTAGAGTTCTTTTGTTGTTCCAGGTGAGTTAGGTAGGCGGCTTTTGCTTGACGAACCGACTGCAAAGCAAAGTTTCTCAAGGACTTAAATTGAGCAAAATTGGCCTGAGTTCTGCTCTTTTTGTATTTGGCGAAGGCCATCTTCTTTTCCTTAAGAATCAGCTGAAGAGGATAAGTGAGCCAAGGTGCTGGTTTCCTACTAACTCTGACTGTTTTTAGAGGTGCATGTACGTCAAAAGCACCAAGGATACATTCATTTAAGTAACGCACTTTATCATTAATATTGGATATACGGATGACAGTGTACAGATGCCCCACACCCAGATCAGAGAGAAACGCCTCCTCCTCGAAGCCGGAGAAATCCCTAAATGTAACAAATTTTTGTTTACATTCAGGGGAAGGCAACTTCAGCTCGACAGATACAACTTTGTATTTACAACATTCGTCAAAGATTTCCGGAAAAGTGGAGAAGATGGGGTCTAACAAAGTGGATGAAGTAGGGGTAACACGAGTTGGGAATTGCACAAGTTGATTAAAACCATACGCCTCAAAGCACTGAGATAGGATGTTATTTGTACTTAATAGGTTTATGTTCACATCTCCCAAAACAACTACGTTATTATATTTGCTTAGGACACAGGGTAAAATACTATCGAGAGAATTAATACAGTCCTCAAGATTTTTATTAGGAGGGCGGTAAACAACACCAAAAACAAAGATTTGCTTGTGCAGCATTACTTTTATCCATAAATGTTCTAGACAAGTACTAGGAACGAAATGTATGTAGATTTGCTCTGCATGAAAGATCGATTTCACGTATATTCCCACGCCTCCGCCACGCGTATCACGATCGCAGTGAAAGAAGGTGAAACCTTCAATTTCGGTCAATTGACTTGGGATAGCGCTGTTCAGCCAAGTTTCGCTAATAGCCAAAATATCAAAATTGTCAGTACAAACAAGATTAAGGAACGCATCAAAGTTTGATAACAGAGACCGCGTGTTTAAGTGACCAATTTTTATCGGCTTATTTGTGTCACTCACCATAGTCGATCCTACTCTTAAGACTAGCTACAAGGTTCAAGTAAACCGGACAATCTTTATTTTTGGCACGATGATCTATATTTAAGTTGGTTTTATACTTCGTATTGTAGTTGAAGCAGTTGACACATTTAAGACACTCACTAGCACAATCACCTTCCGCGTGGGCTCCCATGCATTTAGAGCACACAAGCGCATTCCTGCAGTCCTTTTAGAAGTGCCCAAAGGTGTTACACTTGTGACATTGAACGACGTTGAGATGGTCGGAAACCTTGCATCTCCTCCACCCAATCCAAACAAATCCTTTGACAACTAGTGCTTTGTGTAAAAGCGGTGGAACCTCCATAACCAGCCGAAGAGTTTCAAAGCGGCCTTTAAGTCTAGCAACAAGTTTAAAATCAGACTCTGTGTAGTCATGTAGGTCGTTTAGTTGTAAAATATTTTGAACAACCTGCGAGTCGTCATGATCGGGCAGCTTGACATTGGAGATTATAATTCTAGGTTTGAACTTCTTAGGTTCGCCCAGGGTATATTTTTTCCCAAATTTGGATTTAACGGCCCCCCTCAATTTCTCCAAGTCGGAGTCTTTATTGCAGAATATGGCCGCCCCATTTTTGATCTTTTTGGTCCCGTTTACACAGACATTTATAGAAGCAGGGTTGAGAGATTTCATTATATTTTCAACGACGTCGTGACTCGGGTCATTCCCATCTGTTTTTATAAGCAATACCGCACTGTTATTATTTACTTGCTTTTTTATAACATCGCTGAAGGACGTATGTTTTTTTTGCTCCGGCGGTCTCTGCCCAAAAAACGAAGGCGACTGCGGGCTGGCGTGAAATGTGTTTAATTTATATTCTAGATCCGTTATTTTAGATTTTAATAAGTCGTTTTTGGATTCCATTTCAGCTAACAGCTTCTCCAAAAGTCTCTTCTCCCGCAGAAGGCAATCATTCTCCTTTTGGCAGATACGTGATGTTTCGCATGTACTACACGATATAGGTTTAACAGATTTGATAGACAACTTACATTCGTTGCAAAACCATCCAAGATTGGCAGATTTGGAAATAATTTTGAGGAGATCATCTTTGAGGCCGACACACGCGGTATGGAATCGACTTTTACAATTGTCGCAATCAACAGACTTAGAAGAGACAATAAAATTGTCGGAACACCGCTTACAGATAGTAACGTCCGGCGCCATCGCACACTCGACGATAACTCGTGAATCTTCGGTGTCTTGTTGTATCCAACTCGTTGGCGTGATTTTAATCGAGAAAATTCAGTTTTCGAAAACCTTCCCACCTACCCGTTTCTAATTTGTCGCGGCAGCTGCACCTACGATTACAGCGACGCCGACGGAGAGCCCGGGAAATGAACGGCGCGCCGTAATCCGACGGGCGACGGGCGGGCTTCGAGGGAGCACGTGCCCCCGTTCTCGCGCTCGCACGCCTCCGCTAATTTGTGGCGGACGCGCGCGGGCCCCTCGAACATAAACGAAGGGAGTGCCGAAGGAAAATTGAAAACTTACGCGCGAACAAGCTTCGCCCGCGTAATCCGAGACCATCGGGGCGGCGAAAAATTTCGGGCCAAATTCCCGCAATCCGGGATTCGTTTTCAATTCGTCGTTTCGCAGTAGAGATAGTAGCCAGTGACAGATTTTTGTTAGTCATTTCCTCTCGGCCGATAATTTGTAAAATGCTTCATTCGGTTATGTTATGAAGCATCGTGAACGTCAGCTGGGGTACCAGTGGTGGGTTGGACAATGGCACCCCCCCCCCATACACGTAAAAATAGTTATTTATGTACCAAGGCACTGAAGTTCAACTTTTTACGACTCATGTGAATTTAGTTGCCGAGGCCTCTGGCCGAGGCAAATAAACCACATGAGTCATAAAAAGAACTTCAGTGCCGAGGTACATATTATATATTTTTTTGAAATCGGAAAAAATGTTTTATTAGGTAAGAAAATAATAAGGGATCACCCGTCCATGAACCGACTACGCGCGGCGTTACTTGACTTTTTACCTTAGTACCTTCAAACCTACTAAAATATGTATACTGAAGGATTGCGCTTCTATAGGAAACAATTACGCAATGTGTACGAAAAGTTAAATGGGCCTTTATCGGCCGGGTTTTGAATATTTGGTCACTTTTGACGGGCGATTTCTCCGCGCCTGACGTTTGATGTTTACATCTCGCCAAGGCCTACTTATTGAAAAAATCGTACAATAATGTAGCCCATTATTGTACGATTTCTGTGCTTTTAATGACGATTTTGGGACACTTTACTGCCGATTTCAAGAAAAAATATGCATTTTCAATCATTTCCTCCCGGCTGAAAATTTGTCAGATAATAGTTAATATAATAATTAAAGCAGCTGGCTGTAAGGTGGTGGACTATACGTCAGCTGCTCAAACGAACATGAAAAAAGAAAAACTATTTTCAGTGATTTCCTCTCGGTTGAACATTTGTCAGTTGGTACACTTAGAGGTTTGCTTAAACTGGAGAGAAGTTGCGGATATTGATGTCGAGTAACATGGTAAACAAAATTTGGCTGATGGCCCTTATCGTCTAGAAAATAATTCGAAAAAATTGAAAATTGTCGTTTCCGTTTTTATTTTTTTCAACGAAAACGAAGGGGGCTGGATATTTCTAAGTTAAACATTATTTAGGCACTTTTTTACAAGGAATCTAAATATGACCTCGCATTTTTTGCCGCCTCCCTGGACAAAGATATGACGATCAACTTTTATTTTTCTTATGGGCGCTATATTAGATTTTTGCATTTTTGAAAACTGTTTTTTTTTTTCTGGTTAAAATGATGTCTATGTCACACATTATGCTTTATTTGTTTTTCTTGCCGTAATATCAAATTAATCATTTTTGCATAGAATGCCTTGGACACATAAGCCCCATAACCTTTGACAGTTCAGTTCACTTTTAAGTGTCACGGATACTTTCTTTTACTGAAAAAATATCATTTTCACATGAAGAAAAGCGACACGATTCAAATTTATTATTCCTCAAATATAAATGACAACGAAAGGATATTATAGGCGAGCCAAAAACAATTTAACGAAATGTGCTGCATTGTGCCTTGAGGAACAAGGAGGACAAATTGAACATTTGTTGTAAAATATAAGATTGTCTACTCGTCTATGTTTTTGTTGTTCTTGTGTTTCCAGTTTGACTTTTTTAGTGTTAATGTGTTATATGGCAAATGACGAATAAATAACAAGGTCTCTGATCATACTGTCGTGATATGTTTATGATTTATTCAATCAATAAATTTAACATTAACTGACTTTTTACCGAACCGTTAAACAATATTCCAAAGCGCACTTCGCACCAATGGGTAATTATTAGGCATATGTTTCCAAGACACTCTATGCAAAAACGTCAAACATTATGATGTTTATGTTTCCAAGGAACTCTATGCAAAAACGATTAATTTGATATTACAGCAAGAAAAACAAAGTAAAGCATAATACGTGTGACATATCATTTTAACCAGAAAAAAGAAAAACAAAGTAAAGCATAATACGTGTGACATATAATTTTAACCAGAAAAAATCCTTTTTTCAAAAATGCAGAAATCTGATATGGCGACCATAGAAAAAATAAAAAATAATTGTCATATCTTTGTCCAGGGAGGCGGATTGAAATTTTGCAATTCCACTCAGTTTTTCATCCTGAACAAGTTTTCTTTATAACATTTTGTCGTAAAAAAATCCCTAATAGGGTTTCTTGAAAAGTAGCTATTTTAAAAAATCATAGCAGGCCATGAAATAATTACCCCATCCAAATACCACCGACTATGAGATACTTTCCCTTGGGACTACCAATAAAAAAATAGAGACCATTTGTTTTCCTTGTCCTTCATATACTTCTGAGGTCTCCAGTATCAAATTGGGACACACTGTACATATTTTTTTAGGGGTATGGTAGAGTGCCATTGTCCAACCCACCACTGGTACCCTAGCTGACGTTCACGATGCTTCATAACATAACTGAATGAAGCATTTTACGAAAATTATCGGCCGAGAGGATTTTGGTCGAACAAATCTGTCACTGGCTCCCGGGCTATAGTTTCAGCCTCCGACCAAAAATATTTAGGTAAATCGTAGTATTATTTGAAGTGTTTTTATATTGCATGTTTATAGCATGAAAATAAAATGTTATGTTAATTTCATATATTTTTAACTCATTAGAATATACGCGCCACGCGCCCAGGAATTTGACAGCATACTATATCTACTGGTATTGTTGTTATGTATTTTGTTACTTATCTAGTCATATTTGATCGGCCATATCAGCCCTTCAAAATGCATACCACCTTAGTTGGATTCGGTAACAAACTACCTGATTCTGCAGCTAACTCCAAAAGACCAACCACATAATAAAATATTATAAATTACAAATTTCACTTTGGTTTTTATTTTTATTTTGTAGGCAAGAAATTATTAATAAGTATGTTCTATTATAAGCATCCATTAAAAACTTTCATCGTCTTTCACAATTACGTAATAGATAACTATTGTTTGCTATAGTCTTACGTTTCTTTCATAACAAGTTTACAAAGTAGAAGCTTAAATGAGAGTATAATAAAGTAGGTGGACTTGGTGTATGATGCAATTCCTTGTAGATATATCCTAAATTGTTAAACTTGTATAGGCAGTTAACAAACTTTATTTGGAAAGTTACGTGTTTGATAAACTCAACCTACGAAGTTTAGCACCGATATACCGGTGTATTATATAGTGCTGCTGTATGATATCCTCGTAAATTTATATAAAAGTTATAAAATCCTTGTAACTAAAACAGTATATTGAACAACAGTATAGTTAAAACGAAAACTCAATCAACAATTTTTTCTATCGTCAAGGATAAACTACTTCTGGATTTGTTTAAAAAAGTATTTTTCTTTTGCCAAAATAATTGTGGTCCCATCATACATTGAGTACTCAAAAAGACTACAACACCAAACATCTCTGGTATTATAAACAAATAGAATTTTCTATATTGGGTAAATGAAAACCCTACCTACCATTTCGTCTGTTGGAATTTTTGGGCCACAGTTTTTCGAAAAAAAAAAATGGAAATTAAGTTACTCTGAATACAGCTCGTTATGTTTCAGTGATTAAAAAATTTCTTAGAAACCAAGTATATCTTTTTCAAATTAACGCCAGCTTATGGTTCCAGTTTCAGTATAGACACAGAAAATACTCGTATTTTGCATGAAATAATATATAAAAACTAATAGATATCTACTACCTCCATTATCGAGCAACCGCACACACATCAAGAATTTCTATAAATGCTGCATACAAACTGTTTCCGAATAGGGTAATCGCTAAAAATGAAAAAAAATCTTTTGTGGTAAAAAACTGGTTAAAAACTGCACCGCATGCGAAAATTTTTCAAAAGTTCATTTTAAATGAATGAAGAAAATTTGAAGTGACCTAATATAAGCAAAAAAATATTACTTAAGTGAACTGATTGTAATTTTTTTTTGTTGACTGTGGCTCCAAAATCATTTGTGCAGTAACCATGAGAAGTATACCTTCTCGTTTTTCTTTTATAGAAAATACAAAAGTGTTAACAAAGTTATAATTCATTATTGATTTTGAACTGACAACAATAATAATTATTAATAACAACACTCGTTTGCCTCAGTGATAAGTAAAAATGTCAGTTTTGTTTTTGTTGTCAATGTTATTTCTAACTTTTGCATTAATCTCGTTTTTTTGACCAGAAATACCCATAGAAATTTGATTCGGAATAAGATTAAGATTACTGTTTTCTAAAGCGAATATTCAAGAAAGTACAGGAGTTTGCTTACTAAAATGCGCCGCAGGCGAAATTTTTTAGAAATTTTGAGAGCAAATAGTTTAAATGAGGCATAGAAAATTACAAAATGAATCGTCATATAGGTATGATGTATTTTTCCTCTATTTTTTCCTTAATGGGGGGGTTGAATCCCTTATCTACGCCCCTGTATAATATATATTGATTTAGCCGAACCAAATTAAGTGTTTCTATTAGCCCCCAGGTGAGCCGCAAGGAGTGAATTAAGTTTACCTGTGGGCTTTATTTTGTTGAATCCCTTAAACCCTGCGCTTATTAGCCCCTACGTGATTAGCCTCTAAATACGTATATGACGTGGGGGTTGCACGGCGCCTCATCTATTGCACCAGGATATGTGTAATAGTAATAAACAGGATAACATTTTAAGGTATTTTGTTTTGTAAGAGGAATACCTAAATTAAATTGAATGTTTATACAGGGTGATTCAGTCAGGATGTAAAACATTTTAACCCCAGGTAATCACAGGTAGGAAAAATAGCTTAATATGAATTCGAAATTAAAAAAATTCAAAAGTCAACCAAAAAAAAGAAAAATATTATTATATGAAGTGTATTAAAACCCCTTGTTAACGGCGTTCGCCAGATCAGCTGTTAAGAGAAATAGTGTTTTGACCCTTTTCCCAACTAAGCTAAAACAGAAAAATATTAGATTTTTACAATAAGTTCATACATTTACAAAGCTCTATACATAGCTACAGCGTTTGGTTTCCTACTTAAAAAAAGAGGAAGTAAAATTAAAGAAGTTTCAATAATAAAAATTAATAAGATATCACACTACATAAGGAGATAAAGCAAAGTAAATATTTTTTATTGCTCCTAAGTTTAAATTAAAAGCATCCTTATAAAAAATATTTTATTACTTATTACAAAGCTGTTAAGCTGTTAAGCTCGCGCGTCTAAACTACCGACCCCGGGGCGCGGAGTTGTATTTACACAACATATCGTAAATTTACTTTTTTTGTACCTTTTCCCAGATATTTCAAAAAAATTATGCATACTCTAAGTGACTTTATTACCTTTTCGATTTTTCAATGTCAATCGACAGCAATTAGTGGATGTGTAGGAGTATAGGGAGCTCTTAGTTTCCCACAACGGATGCACATTGTTTGCAGAGACTGCAGTAGCAGACAAAACACAAAACTAAGCACGAAATGTGCAAATGTGCATTAAAGTTAAAACACTCTATCACTGTATATTTTCTATTTTAATAGGTACAAGTCCATGGCCTGGCGAATCGCGGAACTCTACACGCCACGGTCCACACACCTGTTCTCAAGATATTGACAAGACTGTGTCGTCTAGTCACCACAGTCGCTACAGAGCGCTACAGTCGGTACTGTTCCTTCCTACCTTATGCTACCGCCACCACCCGACAATTGCTCTTGTTCTGGGAATTCAAATTAGTTCACATCAACGAAACTTTAACGTATTACTAAAACGAACAGTGACTACTTTTTTAAGAATACCTTGAAATAATTTTACTGATATGCGAATTAGCTGCGGTTAAATAACTATTCACAAAAACAATCCTACTACTTTCCGAGATGAGTGGAGCCATCGCCGTCTATCCGGCGCTGCCTGAACTTGTCCCGTATAAGTACCTAATCTGTAATAATTGACTTACTTACTAGTCTAGTGGCCGCCCAGTCAGTACCTAAACTAAACAATCATGTCTTATTAACCACTGACAGAATGTTTTGTTACTTAGAACAAAACAATAAAAAAACGAAACCGTGCAAAATAAGGATCTCGGTAGGCGTCGTTACGCGTTGCTGGTAAAAATATTATCGTGCAATTTAGAAATAGGGAAGTTGGCGGTTTTTCAAATTTATTGCCAGTGGATTCTTTTTACCTTCAACAATATCGTATTACATGTAATTTGCCATTTTACAGCTTTGTTAGAGAGAAAATCCACTTACGTCACAATAGTTTTTCCCTATGTAAACGTACTCTGCGATCTCTTCTTCTTCCAACCTGTGGGTATCGGTTATGCCGTAAACCGCTGTGAAGCAAGTCACAGAACGATGCCCAGATTATAATTTCCATTGTTTTTATCCACGAACTACATAACTATTATTTGTAGCGAACAAGGCACATGACATGTTCTTTTCATTTTCTGCTCGGAGATATAAATATAAAAATTAATTTAGAATCCGTTAATGTTTGCAATTACCTAGATACTTTGAGTGAACATAATTTCCAATCAATGATAAATAAAAATACTCGCATACACGAAGGTGAAGGTAATTGTCTATAGTAAAATCGAGCAATCCGTGCGCCTGGCGTAAATAAAACCACGTGTGCAATGACGATCCGCGATTGGTCGGTAGGCTATAAAATTTCACCCGACTCGGCAACAGGGACGTGCTCGATCGCAAAAATGTAGATATTCGGTTTTATCTTGTTGTTTTCAGCTATTTAGACACTGCCACATGTTATCTGTGCTGCCACAAATATTTTTATCGATGTTTTGAACCATTTTAATTAAGCCAATAATTCTTGTCTGAAATATTTTGATGTACACAATTGTAAGACTAAAATTAAATAAAGGTCGTACCTCCGTGCGGCTATGGCAGATATTTCAACGCACGTGCTCTTGTTTACGCCAGGCGTAAGAGTTGCTCGATTTTAGTATAGATCATATTTTTCTTAAATGTAATATTCCAGATTTTCACAAGAACTGTTTATCTATGACTTTCGATAACAATATTACTGATCACCATGCTACAATACTCGGTGTTCCACATAATCTACGTAATATCCATGTCGCTGAAAAAACTACACTTCACAAATTATGAAAGCGTACGTGGTAATTTAAATAAGTACGATTGGACAGACTTCTACAATAAAACTGATGTCGAATTGTCGACTACCAAATTTACATTAATTTTAAAGGAATTAATTTCTACAAACACTACCAAAAAATTTATTAAAAAAAAAACAAATTAAGCGTAAAAAGTGGATAACTCAGTGGCGTAACTACAGGGTGTTCAGAGTGTGCGGTGAACACGGGCCCAGAGCTGCTAGGGGCCCACCGCCACCAAGGTTCATGCAGGACGCAGAAATTTCGGTTTTCCGATGCGAGCCGATTGATGTGGTGCTGCGTAATAACCAACGAGTCAGAATTAATCTCTAATCGGTTACATAGAGGGCGTTTGAAATTTCGCAAAAAATGTATAATAACTTAAGAGTAAATGTACCTACAGGATGAGCCAAACTCGACGCCCCAAGCCTACTGCGGGAACACGAAAATTGGAAATAAAATTTCGAACAGGGGTTCTTAAATGGGACATACTATAAGGCTCAATTATGACCGAAAATTAGCTTTTTTGTTGTTTGGGGAAATGGCCGCTGTGACGTCATCAATATTTTCCCCCAGAAACATACAATTTTTTCCTAAATATTGAAAGTCCTTATCATTTATCATCCTCAACAACTTTTATAGGAAAATATTTTCTGTATCTTTTGTTATTCAAAATTTATAATTGATTTATAATTATTTAAGAGAATGTTAGGTTGTCTTGTGCACCCTTAAATTTTTTCAACTGGAATATTAAATAAAATTTGTTGTAACAAACTATAATAGGTGATAATAGCAAACAAGTCATTAACAAGCACAATTCAAAAATTTAAAAAATACTCCAGTCGAACAAATTTAATGGTGCACCCTAACATACTCTTAAATAATCTCTGACTTTCGCAATTGTTTTCATGGCTAACTAGATTTCGGAAAACCGATCCTAGTGAATAGAAAAATTTCATGTTTTTCATTCCATTCCATTTAAGAGCCCCTGTTCGAAATTTTATTTTCAGTTTTCGTGTTCCCGCAGTATTCCTGGGGCCTCGAGTTTGAATCACCCTGTACAGAACGTACATGGTGATTCAACATTTTGACCTATAAAATGGCGTTTTTTTACCTATAGTGAGCAATGTGCATCATTTTTAAATGTTGGTCAATACAAAGTTCAAGTTGGATTATTCTCTATATACACCTACAGGGTGTCCCATTTTCGATAATTTTGTGAGGTGTCTCGGATATTTCCAGAACTAGGGAGTTGCGGTTTTCGGGACACTGACCTCCTTTTTCATAAAAAGAAAGGCTCATATACAGAATTTTCTTGCGGCCTCCTTAGTTTTTTAAACACAAGGTGATTTTCAAAATTTGCCGTTTTCAGGCACCCCCTATATCCGTTATACGCTAACTTGTTGAAATGGTAAAAATCGATCGTTATAGATTTTTTCATGTAGAATTCAGTGGCGTACACGTTTTTTTCTAGGACCTGAAATTTTGAACACGGGCCTACTCTTCCGTAGTTACGCCACTGGGATAACTGATGGTTTGATGAAATCGGTCAATGAGAAAAACAGGTTACATGCTGCGATGAAGATGCACCCGGGTGATGATGATAAGAAACGTATATATTTGGAATATACCTAAATCGAAATTGGCTAGCTTAATAAAACAGACAAAAAAAATATATTTCATGAAAATTAAACAAATAAACTTTAACAAGAATACTCCAAAAAATTTATGGAATGTATTTCGAAATATTTGTCCCAATAATAATGTCATGGAACCAAAAGAAATAATTTCTATTAATAATACGATATGTATAAATACCCCTACTGCTGTTGCACAGGCTTTTAATGAATATTTTGTAGACGTGGGAGAATCTTATGCAAAGAATATCGTCAAGCCAAACACTCCCGCTCCCAATACCGATAAAAATAACCAATCTTTTTTCTTAGAACCAGCTGATGCGAACGAAATTAAAAAATCATGAATTCATTGAAAATAAACAAGTCACCTGAAATTGATGGGTTTCGTGCTGAAACTATCAAACAGATTTCCGAAGAAGTATCAGCCCCACTTTGTCTCTTAATATGATTTTTTTGACAAGTATTGTACCGGGAGATTTTAACGGTTACTCCAATATATAAAAAGGATGACAAGGAACTGGTAAGTAGTTATCGACCAATCTCTATAATAACAACACTGGCAAAGGTGTTCGAATAGGCTCTAAATAACCGCTTGGAAACGTTTTTGAAAAAAACACGATATTCTGTCTAATAAACAATTTGGTTTTAGAAAAGAAATTTCAACTTCCGATGCAATTTCTAATCTTGTTGATAACATAACTAGGTCTTTGGAAGCGAATAATCCGGTTTTGTGTCTTTCTCGATCTAGCCAAGGTGTTCGATACCATGTGCCACGAGCAGATGTTGGAGGTACTAAATTGTGCTGGGGTTCAGGATGCTACAAATTCACTCTTTAAACATTACCTCTTCGATCGTTACCATATAGTGAAAATTGGTGATTCACTTAGTGATCCCAAAGAAATTAAATATGGATTGCAACACGGGACCGTATTGGGGCCAATTCTATTCACTTTATATGTCAACAATATTCTTAATTCTCCATCCTGTAGTCAAATGTTCAGTTTTGCTGATGGTACGGCACTTTTATACACTGGTGACGATTGGAATAATTAGGGTTTCATCAAGTCAAGTAGCTTGACATTTTAACAAATTACTTGACTTGACTTGAAAATCAAGCTTTTGACAAATTAAATACTTGACTTGACTTGATATTGAAAAATTACTACTTGACTTTAACTTGACTTGATTTCAAGTCAAGTCAAGTCAAGTAGCTTGAATATCAAGTCAAGCCATGAATCTCTATTCTTGTCAACTCCAGCGTCTTCAGCTCCTATTGAAAGACAGTTTTCCAGGGCTGCTTTGACAGTTACAAAAACGCGAAATTGGTTAAGCGCCAAATCCACTAGATGCCTAATGTGCCTTAAGTCGTGGATGGAAAATGATAACAATAAAAAGTGGACTTGAAATAGTTTATTTTTGTTCTTTCCTAGTTTTTGTTCTTTCCTAGTCTTTTCCTAGTTTTGCAAAAAAGTGTACAATGCAAAGGTTTATTATTATTATTTACTTGTAACTGCCCTAACTGATAATAAAATTTTAAATTGATAAAAAATCAAGTAATCAAGTAGCTTCAAGAAAAACTTGATTTTTCAAGTACCTACTTGAAAAATAAATACTTGACTTGACTTGATATTGGAAAATTACTACTTGACTTGAACTTGACTTGATTTCAAGTCAAGTCAAGTAGCTTGAATATCAAGTCAAGCGGTGAATCTCTAGGAACAATATGAAGAAAATAATAGAGGATGACTTGTCAAATATATTCGATATTTTCAGCCATAAACTGCTAACAGTTAATTATGAGAAAACTTGTTTTATGCCCTTTTCTAACACTCCCAGATGTCTACCAACTTATAACACGTTAACAATAAAAAAACCACAAAGTAACATATAACAATAAAATCAGTAAGCAGCCACAAATATTTAGGTGTTACTATTGATCACCACCAACGATGGGATATTCACATTGCGAGAACAACAAAGGTATTGAGACAACTCCTTTTCCGCTTTAGACACTTTTCTAATATTTTGGATCTGTCGAATCTGAAAGTCATAATATATCACTCTCTGTTCGAATCAAGATTGCGCTATGCTATTCTTAGTTGGGGCGGTGCCGCCTATTGTCATCTTAGACAACTTGATGTTCTTCAAAAGCGTGTACTTAAAGTTATGTATAAAAAGGAAAGGAGTTACCCTTCGGACTTGTTGTTCTCCGAGACCGTTATGATGGATATTAGACAACTTTTCATGCATCAAATGATATTATTTATATTTAAGAACAGGAGAACTTTTGACAGAGTGAACCATGCATATCCTACAAGATATAAATTACAAGACGACATAAAAATTGAACTTTTGCAAAAAAACTGTAGCTTGAGGTCTCATGTGTTTTTGTCTCTCAAAATATACAACTCATTACCCGAAATCTATAAAATATATTTGAATAATTTGAACTCAATTGGTATTGTCAAACATGTGTTTAAAAAATATATAATTGGCTTAGGAACAAACGAAACTAAAAAATTGACTGAACTGAACTATGCTCCTTGACCGGATCGTTGTGTTCTACTCCTCAATGCAATGTGCACGAATTAATGTATTGTGGATTCTTCTGGACGGGACTGTGTTGTAGGTGTGATTGTGCACTGGAAGAAGAATGGAGACAGGAAAGATTTCTATTTTTTTTCTCTTTTATGTAGGTAAACAAAAATCTGCAAGAGGAATCAGTTCCCATGTACCTACAACCTTCGGGTTCCTATGAGCCTATCATGTTATTTTATGTTTATTATATCTACGAAACTTTTGTAAAATATTGATTTGTATGTATAATGCAATAAACATTATTTGGAGTGCATTTTTTTCAATTGATATCCTTTACCTGATATGCCACTAAACATCATTTATTATTAGGTATTACCTTGTAGTAGTGTGACGACTGCTAAGCCATCGGTTATCCAGTCTCTCTGACGTGCAACAACTTCCACGGCTAACTCACATCGGAAGCAAGGTCGTGAGCAACTAGCTGGATTCCAGAATGTGCTGATAGCTAGTCAAATCCTGTCGCTATGGCTGTGGTGTGGAGTGGTATCCTTCACTTCAGGTAGTTCGGTCCATTTACTCGATGTACATGAAAATGGTAATGGAAGAAACAGTGTCTGTCTTTTACTCGAGAAATGCAACAGATATAAATCTGTGCTTTTACACAATAAAAATTTTAAATGAAACGGTTTAAATTAAATATTAAAATTAAGTTACAAGTGACTGTGCACAGACTGGTAGCCTAAATAATAATTTTCAGTAACCCAATCATTGGTTTATCAAAAAAAGTAATATATAAATCAAACCTGATTACCCTTGACACTTCAAAAAATAACTGTATTTATCAAAAATTAATTAAATTTTACAACAATGAATAAATGTTGGGCTTCTTTGCTCAAAATGCTCAAAACCGTTAATTCTAATTATATTAAAATTTTTAATTAATTTAATGAATATAATAAATACTACAGCAACTCGACAGGCTACGGTACTCGCAAACGGTCGATTCAGTGCAAAAGGACTACAACGTAACTCGAACATAAATCCAGATTACCACTGTATGCTAATTAGTCAAAATCAAAACGTCATAACCCCCAAAAACTACCAAAAAAGGTTCTTAACAGACGATCGGTTGACAGCGGTGGTCCCAAATGTACAGCGAACCCAGGAAGTGAGTTATCTTTTCATAGAGGTGACAAAGCCGACATTCCGAAGAAATAATTGAAAGAAACACTCACTCCAGAGTCCTGTATAACCGTGGGCAGGACCAACCACCATCAATCCCAGCTGTTCATCTCCCAAATCGGCTCCAACTCTCGGAGGTCCGTCAATTACAGGAAGAAAACTTCTCCGATGGGTTTTATAAAAGTAAATAGAAAAAAAATATTGGCAATACACAGTAGTAGATTAAATCGTAAGTAGACATTTTACACTAAATCAACTTGAAATAGGTGTCGATTAAGCACGATGATTAAAGATTATTAGGAATTCAAAGAGAAAACATAACCGTACTTAACCCACGGAGCACCGTACCTGTCTCGTTGATGAGCAGTTAGAAAAAAAGGGGCCGAAATTTTCCATGGAGCGTTTTTTATAACCTCCATCTGTCAAAAATGTATTTCCGTCTTCTCGAAGGTAATAGAAGGATTTTCTTTTGAAAGCTATAATGAAAAAATTGAGCAGAAATGGAAATTGCCATATCCCCAAACACAAAAGTTAGGCGAAAACATTATTAACAGTTGCTATGGAAGTTAGGCGTTCTTCTTCTTCAACATTTACTGCCGGGGCTTGGATCTCAGATTACCAGATACGTACCTCATTAGGGCTTAATTAATTGTATTTAAATAATGTTTGAAGTTATTTCAAAGCGAATCGGCAGTAACGTACCTGTATCAAAACCACTATAAAATTAATTTAATCATTATAACCAATAAACACACAAAAATTAATAAAGTCACAGTCGAAACTCCACAAACAGTTTATATTCTCAAAAAGAAACTGTACATGTTTCAAACCACCAAGGGTTCATCTTCAGCAGCGAAATAATTCATTGTGAGTTATACAAAGCTTCCAAGCACATTTTAAAAAAATTATATTATCAAAAATTCATAAGAAAACTTTAAAAGTTAAATGGAGTCGAGTTGTAAACATAAAATACCCAAAATTAAATATTAAAGCCACCAAAAGGCTTTAGAAAAAGTTCATAAAAAAAGAAACCATCAAACCAACAAATCACCGTCGTCAAATTAACATTTTAGTTTGTAACGTGAACGTTTTGGGGTTCCAAGGAACCAAAAAAGCATAATTTAAATAAAAATTACAACGGTCAGGTCACCATGACAGAAAATGAATGAAAATGTTGGTTTGATGGTTTCTTAGAGTGAAGTTTTTTTTTGAAGATTTTTATGAACTTTTTCTAAAGCCTTTTGGTGGCTTTAATATTTAATTTTGGGTATTTTATGTTTACAACTCGACTCCATTTAACTTTTGAAGTTTTCTTATGAATTTTTGATAATAAATTTTTTTTAAAATGTGCTTGGAAGCTTTGTATAACTCACAATGAATTATTTCGCTGCTGAAGATGAACCCTTGGTGGTTTGAGAATATAAACTGTTTGTGGAGTTTCGACTGTAAGGTTGGCTTTATTAATTTTTATCACATTACTCCACTGTAAGAAGATGGACTATTTTTTCTATTCAATAAACACACTCCCGTGTATGTATGGCAGCATAGTAGTGACAGTTTTTATTCGAGTTACTAAATACCTCGCAGCATGCAGGGCAAATCAAGTTCAAAAACCGTAGTAACATAGAATTGACTAATTTTCTGTTACAATCTAAAAAAAGGTAATTGATAATTATTTTCAATTTTTAGGGTAAACCTGTTTATTTAAAAGCTGTAAGTACTTGCGAATTTTCGATAACCGATTTGTCTTCTTCTTACCCTAGTGCTTCAAAATTTAAATGTCATTACAATAGGATTTGTTAACTTATAGGTAATTTTCGTTTTGTTGAGTTGGCGTTGGCACACATAATGCTGTTTGAAATTTGAATGATATATGCCAAAAATGTATTTTTACATTCGTGTTTTTCTTTAATAAGAAGCAAAAATAAAGAACAAAAACGCCTGCGTAAACTACGTTTTGTCAAAAATGACTACGGACACCACACACGAAGGGCAATAAGTTTTGATACCACAACAAAATGGTAACTAGATAAATTCTCTGTCTCAAATCCTACTGAAACGGCTTTTAGGCACAGGTAACTAAGTAACGCGTGAACTTTAGTTTGTGGTGTGAACCGAGGTCTGAACATTTTAAACATGGTAACTTTCTATAACTCGAGGGTGTGGCTACATAGTAGAAGAGCTAGCGGTTCATTCGACTAACCCGTTTTCCACAAAGCTAGAAATTTTTTAAATAATGTTTTATTATAGGTCAATTGAGAAAGTACCGTTCTGGCAGGCATCTCACGGTTCTACTCCCACAAGGCTACAATTTTAATATGTTTTAATTTACATAACTATAAGCTTTAAAAAAATTTACAACCTATTTTGAGGGTTGCAAGTATGTGCCAGACGACAGTAAAGTTGTCATGGGGATAGTAATTCGTAACCTGCTCCCACAAGGCTGAAATTTTGAGGGAATATTCTTTGAATAGTTTTGAAAGAATATGCAAACAACCAGCCTATTCTGGCGGTTGCAAGTGTCTGCCAGACGAGTACAGGGTGACCCCCCAAAAAGTACCACCCCCATTTATTTTCTTAATTTTAAGGTATTTTTACCGGAGAAAAGGTACTTCTGTACTAATTTCTTCCAAATTTTCAGAATCTGCTGTAAAAAAAAAACAATCGAGGATCAAACAAAAAAGTTACGGATCTAACCCCACTTTTTTGAAAGTGAAGCCCAACTTTTTGTTCCATATTTGGATAGGCAACTGAAATCTCTATTATACGACGATATATATACAGGGTGTCCCTGGATAGTTGTCTGAATTAATCATATACAGGGTGTTCGGGAGGTAAATTTGAAAATATGCCCAAGAGTAAACTACAATAATTATTTTCAAAGATATGAACAACTTTTACGGCTCGGCCTATTTTGATTATCTGTGCGATATTTTTCTATTTTTACCTGTTCAGTTAAAACTAAAAGTTATAATATAAAAAGACAAATTATTGTTATTTCCTAAGATTGCATTACAATAATAACAATATTAAAATACCTAAGAATAAAAACAGAAAATTATCAACATTGGGATTATGGCATAACTCCTTATCCCAAACAACTTTTCCTTATAAAAGTTGTTCATATCTCTGAAAATAATTATTGAAGTTTACTCTTGGGCATATTTTCAAATTTACCTCCAGAACACCCTGTATATTGATTAATTCCGACAAGTATCCAGGGACACCCTGTATATATATCGTCGTATAATAAAGACTTCAGTTGCCTATCCAAATATGGAAAAGAAAGTTGGGCTTCACTTTCAAAAAAGTGGGGTTAGATCCGTAACTTTTTTGTTTGATGCTCGATTGTTTTCTTTTGAGAGCAGATTCTTAAAATTTGGAAGAAATTAGTACAGAAGTGCCTTTTCTCCGGTTAAAATACCTTAAAATTAAGAAAATAAATATAATGAATAGAAATGTAAGATATAGGGTGTTCCATTTGAAAAAAAATAGTAAATTAAGTTTGAAAATGTCGGAGTTTTGCGGAAAAAAGTGAAACATCCTGTACAAAAATTTTCAACTTGGTTCTTAGTCATTAATAAAATGGTTAAGTGTAAATCCACAACCAAAGTTTCAAGAGAAAAAATCAAGTCGAAAGAAAAATATAGCAATATTAACGAAGGGTTGATATTTAGCAAAAAATACATTAAAAAAATTATAACTTGGCAACGCCGCAGATGGAAGCGGAAATAATTTAGGGATGTATACTGTACTTTGATATGCTTCATTTGCGATAAAAAAACGGGTCATTCAATTTAAAAAATTTAATTTTTTTGTCGACACACTTTTTTGGAACACCCTGTATATACCAAACTAATTTTAAAATGTGCTCCATCTTCCCTTATTTGGATCCCCCGAACCGATTTTTTTTATCCTTAAAAGTATAGCCACAATCGAAGAAGGGAATACTAAATGGACACGCTGTATATAGGTATAGGTACCTGACAAATATTTGTTTTGATTTGGTATTGTATAATATCACAGACCTATAGGTCTGCGATAATATGTTGAATAATAAATGTCATTTGTTATTATTGGTCTAGCTATATTTGTCAACGAAAAATGAAATTTTTCAATTTTTGATGTTGATATTGGGAATTTTTTCCCGAACACCCTGTACAATATTTTGAAATGGCATACAGGCCATTTAATAAAGTTGACTTTCGCTTACGACAGTCCAAAATTTCAGTTTTCCAGATTCATAAATTTCAAAGTTATCATCACTATGGTCCATGGCTGCAACACTCAAAGAAATAAAAAATTTGCGAATATCTCGAAAAGGGTTGGGAATAGGGTACACATTTTATTCAGAAAAAAGATTTGGAATTTAATAGGGAACCAAATAGTGTAATAATATATAGGGTGTTCTATTTGAAATAACAAAGTTGCTATCGACTTCCGGTATAACCGGAAGTGATCGGAAATTGAAAATATTTTAGAAAGAACGTTTACAACCTGTTATATAAGTAACCAAAATTTCAAATTAAAATTCGCACTCCTTCTCCGTAAACTAATGAACCACTTACGTGAATCACCCTGTATACATACTAACAAGTGAAGTTAAATAAAAGCTTGTAATAAATCGAACTTGGTAGAGACAGTTTTTTTCGGTAGGTACCTACTCTTTAATGAAATTCTGTATGCATTTTTTGTGGTAGTGGCTGATAGTGTTGTATGCTAAGACAAAAATATAGCTAGACCAATAATAACAACTGACATTTTTATTATTCAACATATTATCGCAGACCTATATTATAAGGTCTGTGATATTATACAATACCAAATCAAAACAAATATTTGTCAGGTACCTATACCTATATACCTATATATATATATATATATATATATATATATATATATATATATATATATATATATATATATATATATATATATAATAAGGATGTAAGATTAGCGAGTGTAAATGTAACAATTACAAGAAAAGGTGATAATGGGCAAACACTCAAAGTTAACAAAAAGAAAAAACTAGTAACCGCATACACGTGTTTCATGCTATTTGGCAATCATCAGTACGGTGTAACATTAACCAAATCAAAAGATAGGCATGATTTGGGAAGCAACAAATGAAGTCCAGGCAGGAGCCAACAGCACATTTGCAGCTTCAGTCAGCACATCCCCTATTTTGGGGCTTGTACTAACATCGCCACGGAGGCTGCTAATCTTACATCCTTATTGTCATTGTATCTTGGGTTATGAAGATTTCCACGCAGGTCGCTTTAGCAGCCTCCGTGGCGATGTTAGTACAAGCCCCAAAATAGGGGATGTGCTGACTGAAGCTGCAAATGTGCTGTTGGCTCCTGCCTGGACTTCATTTGTTGCTTCCCAAATCATGCCTATCTTTTGATTTGGTTAATGTTACACCGTACTGATGATTGCCAAATAGCATGAAACACGTGTATGCGGTTACTAGTTTTTTCTTTTTGTTAACTTTGAGTGTTTGCCCATTATCACCTTTTCTTGTAATTGTTACATTTACACTCGCTAATCTTACATCCTTATTGTCATTGTATCTTGGGTTATGAAGATTTCCACGCAGGTCGCTTTAGCAGCCTCCGTGGCGATGTTAGTACAAGCCCCAAAATAGGGGATGTGCTGACTGAAGCTGCAAATGTGCTGTTGGCTCCTGCCTGGACTTCATTTGTTGCTTCCCAAATCATGCCTATCTTTTGATTTGGTTAATGTTACACCGTACTGATGATTGCCAAATAGCATGAAACACGTGTATGCGGTTACTAGTTTTTTCTTTTTGTTAACTTTGAGTGTTTGCCCATTATCACCTTTTCTTGTAATTGTTACATTTACACTCGCTAATCTTACATCCTTATTGTCATTGTATCTTGGGTTATGAAGATTTCCACGCAGGTCGCTTTAGCAGCCTCCGTGGCGATGTTAGTACAAGCCCCAAAATAGGGGATGTGCTGACTGAAGCTGCAAATGTGCTGTTGGCTCCTGCCTGGACTTCATTTGTTGCTTCCCAAATCATGCCTCTTTTGATTTGGTTAATGTTACACCGTACTGATGATTGCCAAATAGCATGAAACACGTGTATGCGGTTACTAGTTTTTTCTTTTTGTTAACTTTGAGTGTTTGCCCATTATCACCTTTTCTTGTAATTGTTACATTTACACTCGCTAATCTTACATCCTTATTGTCATTGTATCTTGGGTTATGAAGATTTCCACGCAGGTCGCTTTAGCAGCCTCCGTGGCGATGTTAGTACAAGCCCCAAAATAGGGGATGTGCTGACTGAAGCTGCAAATGTGCTGTTGGCTCCTGCCTGGACTTCATTTGTTGCTTCCCAAATCATGCCTCTTTTGATTTGGTTAATGTTACACCGTACTGATGATTGCCAAATAGCATGAAACACGTGTATGCGGTTACTAGTTTTTTCTTTTTGTTAACTTTGAGTGTTTGCCCATTATCACCTTTTCTTATATATATATATATATATATATATATATATATATATATAGAATATGGTGTCTAGCCGACCAAGCTTGCCGCGACTTATCATGTCTGTCCAGCTTAGCAGGGTTTTAAATAAGAAAAAATTCTTATAAAAATGGATCACACACACTAAGCGTTCTTCCATGCAGATCTAAAAAGGCATAATATTTGCTTTAAAATTATATTCTAAAACAATTCTCGACATTACTATTTGCAGCATCGCCTTTTCGTATACGCCAGCGTCCGGACGAATCTCGCAATCTGCGCGTTTCACGGCCGATGTTTCTGTCTCTTCGCAGCCCCTTTTTTTCGTATCAGCATCCGGAAATTGCTCGGCATGTGTATTCTATCTTCCTCGATCGTCGCCGTGTTCTCGGCATATCCAGCGTGTGCGCTGGCGTTTCCGGCGGCCCGGATGATTCCGGGGCAGAAAAAGCGCGTCCAGCATCGGCCCTATCGCGATTACTTCCGCGCTGATTGACAGACGGTTCGGCCTCATCGAGACTCCGGCGAGTAGAGACGAAATCCTGAGATCGATCGTAGTCGGTTTCCAACAATAGGAGAGCCAGAAAACGAAGAAGTTAAATCTGCGCGAATAATTAATTAACTTGGCTTCGTTGAGACCTCCGCAGAATAAGCCATATAAAACGATTTGCTGATGTCAGAGTCGAAGAGAGGCTATTTAACAGAAAATCATATTTTTTGAATGCAAAAAGCTTTTCACATTCTCCAGAATACCTACCTTGTGGACTCTTTGGCTCTTTAACAAGATCTGGCCTGTAGCCACACTCTCGAGTTAGAGAAAATTATACCATGTTTAAAATGTTCAGACCTCGGTTCATACCACAAACTAAAGTACACACGTTACTTAGTTACCTGTGCCTAAATTCCGTTTCACTAGGATTTGCGACAGCGAATTTATCTGGTAGCCATTTTGTTCTGGTATCAAAACTTCTTGCCTTTCGTGTGTGGCGTTCCTAGTAGTTTTTGGCAAAACGTAGTTGACGCTGGCGTTCTTGTTCTTTATTTTTGCTTCTTATTAAAGAAAAACACGAATGTAAAAATAAATTTTTGGCAGATATCATTCAAATTTCAAACAGCATTATGTATGCCAACTCAACAAAACAAAAATTACCTATAAGCTATAAGTTAACAAATCCTATTGTAATGACATTTAAATATCGAAGCAATAGGGTAAGAAGACGAAAAATAGGTTATTGAAAGGTCGCAAATATTTACAGCAATAAAAAGGTTTCAATAGTATCATAACATTGTACAGAGGTACAAAATGTAGCTTAAGATACTTCTTATTTAGCAAAAATCATTGCTTAAATTTCGTAACGTTGTAAAATAAAATAGTAGATACTTGGTAATAGTCCAAGAGCCAGCGCCTAAAAAACTGTTTGAATTTACTAAGGCTAATTTTTTTATAGTTCATTACAATGATTGTGTACACAAACATACTGCGGTCAGTCAAGCGAAACCGAGAACAGGTGACTCAGGTGTCGTATTTGCCGAGGTAATAAAATGATTTTACTAAGGCTAAAATTTTTTATACAACTTGTATATTGCATGTAGATAAAAGTTGTGATGGTCAGTCAGCGTCAGCTGATTATGGGGACGGAGTTGGTCATTCGGGCGCTATGTATGTACAAAAAATAAATAATGTGCAATTCATTTACTACACCTCAAATTTTTTGAAGGGGTATTAAATATTATTTTAAACATAAAAAAATAGTCAGTCATCGATTTAAAGGGACAATGCCCGTCAGTCAACAAAAAAGGAATAAAAATATCGCGGGCGCGATCTCCGCATTGCAGGTGACAGCTTGATTCTTCATTATATTCTTTATTTATGTACATTAACAAACTGGATTGATTAAGCAATTTATTGATTATAATTTATTAATATTCAGACAAACAACCAAAATATACAGTAAATTGAATATTTTATTGAATTCATTATCCATTGTCGAATTCTTCCTCCGACTCATCAAATTCATTGATGTCGCTCTGATCGGAAATGTCGGTTGTTTCCGATTGAGTTTCAGATGGAGAATCTGAAAAATTAATGTAACTGCTCTAATTATACAGGGTGACCCTGTATACAGGGTGATTCAAAACTCCTAGTATACCTATAAACTTTAAGGGCGTACTTTTGAGGTCAAAATGAGACTTTTTTCCTATAAACATGTATCCTATAATGCACTTTGACACCCCTCTTAATTCCTCCAAGAATTAGGTTTACGTTACTTTTGTCGCAAAAATAAATATAGCGCTTAAAATAACATAGGCATAGGTACACATTTTTGAGAGATTTGATACAAAATTGTGGCCACACTTTAAAATAATCAATTTTTTTCATGCAACTTTGGAGCGCTGTAGGTCGGAGGAGGTGCATCTTAGGATACATGTTTATAGGAAAAAAGTCTTATTTTGACCTCAAAAGTACGCCCTTAAAGTTTGTAGGTAATAGGAGTTTTAAATCACCCTGTATCCAGGGTCACCCTGTATAATTAGAGCAGTTACATTCATTTTTCAGATTCTCCATCTGGAACTCAATCGGAAACAACAGACATTGACATGTCCGATCAGAGCGACATCAATGAATTTGATGAGTTGGAGAAAGAATTCGACAATGAATAATGAATTCATTAAATTATTCATTTTACTGTAAAATGCGTTTGTTTGTCTGAATATTAATAAATTAGAATTAATAAATTGCTTAATCAATCCAGTTTGTTACTGTAAATTAATAAAGAATATAATGAAGAATCAAGCTGTCACCTGCAATGCGGAGCTCGCGCCCGCGATATTTTTATTCCTTTTTTGTTGACTGACATTGTCCTTTAAATCGATGACTGACTATTTTTATTATGTTTAAAATAATATTTAATACCCCTTCAAAAAATTTGAGGTATAGTAAATGAATTGCACATTATTTATTTTTTGTACAGCCGCGGCCACAAAAAACTTTCAGGCTGGTCCTTGACTCTCTCTCCGAAGCGCGAAATCCGGCAACGTGGCGGCCCGCCCGCTCCGCCCGCCCCGCTCGCCGCCGTGCGCCGTGGACGGGCACACCGCGGCCGGTCGTCCGCGACCGGCCGGCGGCGGCGTCACGAGACGGGCAGCCGCGGCGTTGCCGAGTTGTGCGCTCATTTGCACGGATTTCCACCAGCCTGAAAGTTTTTTGTGGCCGCGGCTGTACATACATGGCGCCCGACTGACCAGCTCCGTCCCCATACTCAGCTGACTGACCATTACAACTTTTATCTACATGCAATATACAAGTTGTATAACAATTTTCAGCCTTAGTAAAATCATTTTATTACCTCGGCAAATACGACACCTTTGTCGCACCTGAGTCGCCTGTTCTCGGTTTCGCTTGACTGACCGCATTATGTTCGTGTACACAATCATTGTAATCAACTATAAAAAAATTAGCCTTAGTAAATTCAAACAGTTTTTTAGGCGCTGGCTCTCCGTCTATAATAAATTAGATTCACGAATACGATTTATCTATTATTTTTTTTATATCTCCAAAACGATTCAATTTGAACGAGTTTTATCTTGAATAATCGCGAAATTTTTTTTCAGAAATACCTGGAAAAAATACGAAAAAATCAAATTTGCTATGAAACCATGACACATAGGAAAAAATGCTAAGAGAACGTTTTAGTTTAAAATTAAAATTGACATAAGAAATTGAATACATTTTATTGGCATACAAGGTGGTTCGTTTTTTTTTCTAAAAACAATTATAGTAATTACCCATTTCTACGCCACTGGTTGTTCAAGGCCTTTGATATTAACAGGTTTTATGCTAACCCATGCCGCTATAACACGTCCCAAATATGACTTAAATATCTGAACTAGTTTGGGAAATATCCAAAAAAGTCCACATATTTCTTACAACTTTAACACCTTGTAACTTTTTTATAAGGCCTTAAAATGATATAGTTTATAGAAGATCGTGCGGTTATTTTTTGGTTTTCTATCACCTGTTAAAGTGTCGCAGAATAAAACTGAATCACCCTGTATATAAGCTGGCTTTGATGTGGTTATAATTTTTTCACAAATGTCCCTGTTGACAAATCATTGAATATTTTACGCAGAAAGTTCGAAAACGATCAGACTCTAGTAGAAAGGACAAATTTGAATATAGATGCAATATTAGAGCTAACAACACTATAGGTTAAAACCACTTATGTTCAACTAGGAAATGAATTTTACCAGCAGGAATTTGGAATGGCTATGGGGGTCCCCTTTACCAACCTAATGTTCATAAGCAATTTATTCATGGAAGAATTACCAGCAGGAATTTGGAATGGCTATGGGGGTCCCCTTTACAAACCTAATGTTCATAAGCAATTTATTCATGGAATACTTTGAACAAAATGAGTTGACTAGATATTATGTTCACCAACCTAATGTCTGGTGGAGATATGCAGATGACATATTTGTTATATCTATGGAGTATAGATGATTTAAATTCATTATTAAATTTTATAAACTCACAATAACCTTCTATTAAGTTTACCCTAAAAATTAAAAATAATTAACAATTAGGTACCTTTTTTAGATATTTCTATACCGAAATGAGATAGTATAGCAACTAGTGTCTACAAAAAAATAAAAAAATACTAATAATATATATCTGCATTTTAACTCCAATATTAGTAGTACCTAATTAATAGGTTGAGCAGTGATCCATTATTTACCGAGCATTTTTATATATAATATGCGAGGTAAATAATGGCCTTCTCAACCGAAGTGTATATAGATTTTTTTTTACTACTAACATTGAAATATTGCCATATTTTAGTCATTTCTCGCTTTTTTCAAATACTTCAGAATATCAAGTAGCCTGGGAGTTCAGTTGTCAAGCTGATAAAATGACACTAATTTTTAAATGTCACAGAAAATTTTTCATTATTTACCTGGGTATTTTTTTATTATCATTATTTACCTAGGTAGAGAAATATTACTTCTCATTAGAGGAATGAGATAAATAATGGTGATTTCTCAGGTTAGTAGTAAAAAAATATTACTAAATAGCCCTTAACCTTGTCATATAATTGCGTTATTTCATTTTCCATGGCCCCTTATAATGTGATGCTCCTTGAGAAATGGCATCTTTGTTGATACAGAGCAGAAAAAATACGTATTTTGCGTAATAACGAAGCAACCGCTTCATTTAGACATATAGTTTGTTATATCTTTTTGGACTGTCTTTTCACAAGCATTTCAATGGTGCAATAAAAAAATATGGGTTCCATTTTAAAAAAATGAAATTTTTCAATTTTTCGATGTTGATATTGGGAATTTTTCCCCAAAGACCCTGTACAATATTTTGAAATGGCATACATACCATTTAATAAAGTTGACTTTCGCTTACGACAGTCCAAAATTTCAGTATTCCAGATTCATAAATTTCAAAGTTATCATCACTATGGTCGATGGCTGCAACACTCAAAGAAATCAAAAATTTGCGAATATCTCGAAAAGGGTTGGGAATAGGGTACACCTTATATTCAGAAAAGAGATTTGGAATTTAATAGGGAATCAAATAGTGTAATAAAATATAGGGTGTTCTATTTGAAATAACAAAGTTGCTATCGACTTCCGGTACAACCGGAAGTGATCGGAAGATGAAAATATTTTAGAAAGAAAGTTTACAACCTGCTATGTAAGTAACCAAAATTTCAAATCAAAATTCGCACTCCTTCCCCGTAAACTTCTAATGAACCCCTTACGTGAATCACCCTGTAGTGTGTAGTGTGGGTCGAATCTTGCAAGCTGAATTAGAACCACTTTCTGACATCCGATTGAGCTGAAATTTTGCATGCACCTTTAGTTCCGGTGACAATACAATATGCAATACTCAATATTGTAATACTTTCAAAATGGCCGCCGTTCCAAGACGGCGGATGATGTATTTCTTGTCAACCCCCTTAATATGGGTATCAAATGAAAGGGCTTGAAGAGTAGAAAACGCAAAAGTTAGTGACATCACACTAAATTCAATATAGCCGCCGCTGCAAGATGGAGGATTACCTATTTGATACCCAACATGGGTATCAAATGAAAGGGCTCGGCGGGTAGAAAACAATAAGGTTAATGACTTCATAGGAAATCCAAGATAGCGGACTAAATTTTTTTACCACTCTCCTGACATGGGAATCAAATAAGTAGGTACTAAAAAGCATAAAATAAAATTGAAAATAAAAAAACCTTTTTAAAAACAAGCTTTTATTTAAGCCGTGTACTAAAACGTATAAAATAAATTTAGGTTTTCGTTAAGATAATTCAGTTCCAAATTGCGATAAGTTTTTGCAAATTGAAAAGCTTGTCGCGCGAATTGTAAAGAAAAAAATGCATACTTTGGAAAATAGGTACTTGCTTATCAACCAATCACTGTCCAATGAAATTAACTGGTACCTACTTTCATGAACATTTCGCGCGACAAGCTTTTCAATTGAATTATCTTAACGAAAACCTAAACTTATTTTATTCGTTTTAGTATATGGCTTAAATTAAAAGCTTGTTTTTAAAAACGGTTTTTTTTTTATTTTCAATTTTAACTTTATTTTTAAAACACTGCAAGTACAAAATATGATGTATTCATGTCCCTATTAGAGATAAGTACCTATACCTACTTCTAAATTATACAGTGTGTCTACTTTTAAGTGTATAGAAATGATAAATATTTATATTGCGAGATATTTTCAAAAACCTTCTTTTTGTTCGAAAGGTCTTAAGAAAACGCTTTTTTATGTTATTACTTTTGTCAGAATGGAAATCCAGAGATGGCTACGATTTTTTATACCTTATTTTTAATGACCACCATTTAGTGATTATTTCAAATTCGAACAAAAAGTATACAGTATACCATTCTGCAGGGCGTTAAAGTTAAGCAAAATAGGATATTTAGAGACATCTGGCAAGTCAAAACTGTGTCATGGAATCCTCTCAAAACGAGTTGAGTGGTCAACAGAACCACTCAAAGTATTGGTGTGTAAAGATCCAATACAAAATATACAGGGTGTCTTTCTATGTGTCATCTTAAAGTATAGGTACTGAATTTTTTGGGGACAAAAATTGAGTATCGCGGCACACGGGTAAAGGACCCTTATATTGCGTCGTAGAGAAAATGGTACAAGAGAAAGTTGTTTGAAATGAAAAAGTATTCATAAATGCAAAATCTTGGCCTTCTATTAATTTTTTTTTATTATTATTTATTTTATTTATTATAACAAAAGGCTATGACTTAAATTTATGTACGAGTACCTTCTCTTATACCATTTTTTCTATTGTATTGTAATCTTGTGCCGCGTTTAAGTTTTTGACTCCCCCTCGTATACCGCGATATCTGCATTAAGTTTTTGGTTTCAGCGGGCATGCTCTGTATAGTCCCATAGGCATTTTTTTTTAATTTGGCGCAAAATAAAAAAAATCCATTTGTTGCGTCTGTTTTACCGGTCACTGCTCGAGTATAACAATAGATGGTTCACTTATGTACCGAATACGGCCCAAGAAATCCGTCATTACCACTTGCCTCTCGTCCTCGCTGAAAGGCCTTTGAGTCGCCGAGACTGAAGTGACCTTACTATATATTGTATATAGTGTGGTTGTATTTTTTACGTCAACACGCAGCCCGATTTTAATAACAATTGTGTTAATCAGAAATTACTGTGTGTTCCGTTAAAAATGCCATTGTTCCTCAACCCATTCCCAACGGAACATATACTAACTACGTGCAATGTATGTGTACAAAACAAATTGCAACAAATATTTGCAGTCTCCATTGTTAAAATTCTCCCTGAAGGCTAGTTCAAAAAATGAAAAATCGTGCATTTCCATTATGCTCGAAAACGAGCGAACCAGCGTACAAGCGAATGCATACGGAGAAATTCATCCCCTCGTTGGCAGAGCAAAGGGTGGATAAATATTGGGCTATGGACCGGAAGTTGAATGGCAAAGGCAAACAGTCGCCCGACAGATTGTTTTGAAATTAACCGAGGAAAGAACAAAGAATTGAGCTAACGTTGGCGGCGCTGGGTCACATCTGATAAATGTATGGTCTCTGAGTTCAAGTGTTGGATAGTTGGATGACCCCGTACAAACAATGTGCTTGTTTTATCCATGCCAAGCGTGATGTCACCCCACCTCGTCTTACCGAACAATATTGGGAGCCAGTGGGGTAACTACTACAGGGTGTTCAGGGCTCAGAGCCACCGTCACCAAGCTTCAACCGAGGCACATCTGCATTATGGGCTCCTTCCCCTACCCCACCAAGTGAAATTTTAATGACTAATTTGAGATTTTATTCAATGTTGACTACTACTTTCCTAGGAACATTATATTTACGTGAAAATAAAGCTTACTTATATCAAAGATCATAATATTTCTTTGTGATCTTTGCTTATAAGCAAGAGTTAGAATTCGGGATAATATCTACTTGGGTTTCCTCGAATTAGATGAAACATTCGCAAAAAACGTGTTTTGAAAATTGGCCTACCGTTTTAGAAAGCAGGGAGATGAGCCGTTTGAATGTAAAAAGTTAAATAGATTCAGTATAAAATTTAAAAGTCAAATATATCGTAATCTTGGTGGTCAGCAATATGAGCATAATATATGAGTGAAAAAGACGTGGTTTAAAAAACCATCCCCTAATATTAATAACATGTCTGTGCGTGTGTACTCGTTAAGCAATTAAATTGAAACAATCATTTTAAGAAGAAACATGTAAACAAATGCAAATAAACAGTTATTTTATACGAGCCTACTTGTTAATTGTATTAATAGAAAAATTGCACTAAATTGCAATCTTCTCAAAAACGGTTCATTCTTCGCAATTGTAGCTAGAGTACCTTTTTTATGTAAAAAATTAAGATAATAGATTAATTACAAGAAAAGGTGATAATGGGCAAACACTCAAAGTTAACAAAAAGAAAAAAAACTAGTAACCGCATACACGTGTTTCATGCTATTTGGCAATCATCATCATCATATGCTGACTGAAGCTGCAAATGTGCTGTTGGCTCCTGCCTGGACTTCATTTGTTGCTTCCCAAATCATGCTTATCTTTTGATTTGGTTACTAGTTTTTTCTTTTTGTTAACTTTGAGTGTTTTCCCATTATCACCTTTTCTTTTAATTATTACATTTACACTCGCTAATCTTACATAATAGATTAAAGTAACAGACAATACATTTACACTAGAAAAACTATGACGCAATATGTCACTGAAGAATAGCGAAGCTAGATCCGTCTACATTATACTTGATATCACTGGCGTATTTGGCGTCCCAAAAAACCCATGTGATAAAATAAAGTAGAAGATATCGCTAATACTCAATTTTAAAAATGTAAAAATAATTTTATATTTTGTTTTTTGAAGTTCTGTATGCTCCAAAAGTCACGTCAGGTTTTTTTGAAACAGCCTGTTTACCTACTGTATAATGTAAAGTGACTTTTTACTAGAGCTTACACACCAAATTTGAAAATTAATGGCCCGCTTTGATTTTATATATATTTTCTTAAATTTAACATTTTGTGTCATTGGACAATTGTATTATGTATGACAACACAAAATTTTGCTGAGAAAAGTTTATTAGTATTAAAAATTATGGTCGCATACAAAATTTTAGTTTAATCGGCTTAGTTCAATTTTCAAACTTTTGCGAAAATCAAACCAGTATAAAAGGGTAAAATTTTGTAGTCGAACATTATTTTTAGTTCTTAAAATGAAAATGAAAATTCAATGGTCTCGATAAGTCTGGCACGGCGTACACATACAAAAACATACAGGTTTTTTTACATAGCAAAAAGCTTATTATTATACAGAATGTCTTCAGTAGACGTACTATACTAAATGTCCTATATAACCTCTATAACACCTTCCTTTTAAATTTACAAATACACATTCAAAAGAGCACGGTTTGTTTACTCTAACCCTAATCTATCTGAGTCTTAATTTGGCTTCTACGTCTTAAAACTCTATCCACCAGGGAACTTATTATTATTATTTATTTATTTCACCGAAATCACTCTTTGAAAATTTTTGACTACCCTGTAGCTGCGTGAATAAATAAATATTCAATGCGGGGCAAAGGATCTTGCTGTGACTCTAAATGTAGATTTGAAGTAATGCCCCTTTCAAGTTGGAACTCCGAAACGTCAGCAGACACTAAAATTAATAGGTATGTAACCTTATTTATAGCTTCGCCTAAAAGGCATAATATTGTAACGAAAAACGCCTCTAAAGTTATTATATCAGCTTTCAATGAATATGTTTGCACGGTTTTCTAACCTACTCAAAGATTTAGCAGATAAATTTTAAGTTTGGGTATTCTACTTACAGTTTTATAATTTTTGTTATTAATTTAGAGGCATTTTCCGTCACATCTCTGTTGGCCTGAGGCCCCCAGGGCCCCATTTTCCTTTAGTTTTCATGGTTTTATCTGTAAAGCTTCCATAACATTCTAGAAAGTTTGCTAGAACTTATGATCTGTGAACTGTCATTGGCCAGGAATATTCTAGAGTATTCTCCAGTCTTCCTTTTGAGTATATAAGCCCTGGGAATTGGGCCTGAAGAGGTGAAAGGTTAGAAACCGATTTTGTGCGAATTTTTGGAGCAGAAAGAATATTCTTCGAGAGTGACAGTAATCTGACAACTTTATTTGTGAGTTTTGAAGGCTAAACAATAAAGTTGGTAACCAAGGCAACGAGTTTTGTCTGTGATTGTTGAGATTCAGTACAATATTTTAAAAATTAGAACAACTGTAAAAGCTACTGCCATTTATGCGGTCATTTGTGAACGTACGAAATAATGAAGTGCTATACCTACGCTGTACGGTCCGCAAAGAAAAAGCTTCGGGCCATTCATTTGTCTTTATCATGATGAAAGCGGAATAAATTGCCAGTGACATATTTTTTTATTTTTGTTATTTGCTCTCATTTTTGTAACGCACGAGAATGTCTATTTTAATTACTACGCATTTCAGTGGACAATTCGATAAGTAGAGGCACACAACTAAAGGAACGTGTATGAGGCATTCCATTATAACTAAGTAAGTATCAAAATTAAATGAGTAAAATTAAATTACTACAATTTCTACCAAAATCTGTATTAATTTTTTAGTGGTTCAATGTGATGGCGTTTTTATGAAATAATTTTTAAAAATCAATACTTTCTGTACAAAAAGGTAGCAAAGTACCAGCATTCGTTTTGAATTCGCGAAACGATATGTCTTTGGGGAAGAATTTTATTTAAATTGTGTTATGACTGATAGGCTTACTTATTAGACCTACCGATTTTTATGTCAATTGTATATTAGTGAACACACCAAGAACAACTAAAATTTTTACTGGAATTCCGTAATTTTTTTACATTTAAATAATATTAGAACTATCAATAGGTTTCCATTTAACAAAATTGCCTGATACTTATCTCACTTTATTTTTTATGATATCAAAGATTTAATAATAGATAAATGATATATAAACAAGCTGACTTAAACATTTTTATGGCCTATACTATTTACCCGGTGTTTGTTGGCAAATATTGAATCCAAATTTAGGGATTTCATTTAAAATAAGAAAGTTAGTGTCACTGCCGGTTGTGTGTCAAATATAAGCCAGTCTCCGTTTTAGTTTCCAAAAAATTAGCCAGTCTTTTAAACATAAATTTGTCTCTTTGCTATATTAACGTAAGATCAAATAAAATACACAATGTTTATCTCTTTAAAATATATTTCGCCTTAAAGCGAGTCCCTTTTTGACACAATGTCGCTAAGGAGTTGCTATGTATTACTCGCTAGTGGGTCGCGGAATTTTGTTCGAAAATTCCATACCTACCTTTTTTGACCAATCAGAGGCTCGTTTTTTGCTTCTTTGTCATGGCAACTTAAAAAAATTCCGGAAATATTCTCACTTGCTCTAGGTAGCAGGAGGTGATTACAGCGGAAATATTTTGACAGATGTCATTATTATATTGTGAACAAAAATTTTGAAAATAATTTCGTTTAATTTATGTATAGGTATGGAATTTTTCGAAAAAATATTTGTTCGAAAAACATCTGTTCGAAAAACATCTGTTTGAAAAAACATTTGTTCGTAAAATATCTGGTAGAAAAACATTCGTTCCAAAAACATTTTGTTTGATTTAATAAGAGATACTTAAAACTAAAATTAGTAATTTTCCGATACAGTTTTCTCCGCACCTAGAATATATAGGGGCAGTAAACATTCATTTATTGAAGTAAATATTTGCTACCATTATACTATTAAACTTTTTTAATATTATTGTACATCCAGGTATAAACACTAGCCAGTGTCAGTAATTGAAATCTGGCCGCAAAATATACAATATACTTCAATTACTGGCACTGGCTAGTGTTTATTATACCTGTATGTACAATAATATTAAAATTAAAAGCTTAGTTAATAGTATAAGGGTAGCAAACATGTATTGTGGACCATTCACTATTAAGGACATAATAATATTTGCACGCTCTGGTATAAAATCTGGATACTTTCAAAAATTACCAAGTATTTACTCTAATAAATGAATGTTTACCGCTAATATGCATTCGGTTGTCTAGTCTAAAATATATTTAGTTGCGGAGAAGACTGTATCAGAAAATTACTACTTAATTTTAGTTTTAAGTATCTCTTATTAAATTAAACAAATGTTTTTCGAACGGATGTTCTTCGAACAGATGTTTTTCGAACAGATGATTTTCGAGCAGATGTTTTTCGAACAAATGTTTTTCGAACAGATGTTTTTTCGAACAGATGTTTTCCGAACAGATGTTTTTCGAACAAATATTTTTTCGAACTGATGTTTTCACTAGTAATCGCCCTAGTGCTTAAATAATTATTACCGGAAATTTTTCGGGTACACGAATTTTTGAAAATTATCGCGTAGCGATTTTCTTTTTTTTTTAAATTCGTGTTAGAGAAAAATTTCCGGATATTAATTCAAGAACGTGGGGGATTCGGTAAGATTTTTTCGAACAAATTTCCGCGACCCCTCGCTAGTCTATGGTTTAATTCACAAAGTAACATGTCAAAAATGCGAGTCTGTACTGAATTTATTCGATATTTTTTCGTAAATTATGGGCTGTGAGAATACTTTTAACTGGGGCACATACTAAACGAAAGCGGAAAAATAAAAAGCCCTCCAGTTCGTACAATTTTCATTTGCCAGTCCTGGACACCGACTGTCGGGCCGAACGGTTTCGCCGGCCGAACAAATCAACTGCGGCGTTGGCCCGGTCCTTTTATTTGCCGGCCGACGCAATTACCCGGTTGGCGCGTAGCTCTTCGCGAGTTACGGCCACTTTAAATCGAATATGCGCGATTTCCCGGCGAAAATTCACCCTAACGAGCTGGGGGGCGGACTCCTCTGGCGCCGCCGGCGGCACAAAACATCGCGGATGCGAATATTCAGACTGGGGACCGACGCCGCCAGTTTTCCTATTTTGCATTATTTGACTTGGAAATCGTTCATACCGGGTGTTATTACAGTGACGGAGTTTTTTTCGGCTCTATACTTATTTTCAAAATTCGTTTTAGTGATAATAATGGAGTCCCTATTTTTTGTGATGAAATTGTGTTATTAACCCGATATCTGGACGAGTATAGCTCTGGAAGAGTATCGGGTACTTTAAGTCTTGAAGCATGGTTTACTACGAACATTTTTGTATATCATTTTTGTGTACCAAAAATGTTCTTAATAAAAAAAATCTGACATCACCGGGCTGGGAATGCCCTGTGTGTCCCTCGCGACTTGCCGGGATCACAGGGTACGGGAGTCTCGAAGCGCAGATTGAAGAAGACAGTAGGTACAAAGTAGGGTGTTTATTCTTCCACTCACAAATATGCCCCTAACAGTATCTGGGCCACGGCAGGGGTAGCGGCTGCCTGTGGACCGACGCGACCGATCGAGTGATCGAGTAGCTGCTAATAAGCGGGGCTTACTGATGCCCAGCTTGTGGCTGGCGCCAAATTTATATACTAGCAGATTTTGCCGACTCGGCGATTGGACTTCGATCTATCAGTGTTTATCTTATTGAACAGTCCTTGTATGTTTTATTATTGATTGACCTCTGTATTTATAAATTTGTATAATGTTATCTTTATATTTGTTATGATTTAGTAGAAATGAATTTAAATGGTTTGGTCATCAGTCCACAGATGTCACTTTGTCGACAGTATTATTCACAGCATCTTGTAAAATAGTTATGGAGCAATTTTCATCGAAGTGTTTATATTAATTAAATTTTACCGCAGCAGCAATTAAAAAAATATATTTTTCTTGAATTCGGCAGTGGTGTCTCAAAATCGTCATTAAAAGCTCAGAAATCGGCACTGAAGTAGCCCATTATTGCCCGATTTTTTCAATAAGTAGGCCTTGGCGAGATGTAAACATCAAACGTCAGACGCGGAGCCAATATTCAAAACCCGGCCAACTTTTCATTACGAAATTGTTACCGATACCAGCGCAATCTTTCAGTAGGTATAAATATTAGTATATATATTAATATATTTTACATGGAGGCTGCACAACAGGCAGCAGTTTGGATTTTCTGTCAGAAAGTGCCATGTCTCGTCATACTTGACCTAGTTAGAGCAATCGTCAAAGTCAAGCAACGCCGCGCCTAGTCGGTTCATGAACGGGTGATTCCTTATGATTATTTTTTCGCCTAATAATTTTTTTTTCCGATTTCAACGAAAAATATAGTATGTACCTCGGCACTGAAGTTCTTTTCATGACTCATGTGGTATATTTTCCTCGGCCAGAGGCCTCGGCAACTAAATTCCACATGAGTCATAAAAAGTTGAACTTCAGTGCCTTGGTACATAAACAACTATTAAAATTTTTACTTAAATCTAATGGGCGAGAAAATATTAAATAAATAATATAGAAGTGTCAATAAATTGACTGTTAAAAATACTTTAATGTCTAAATTACCTTTTGTAGAGTTTACACCAACGGTTACATATAAAAGTTGGCTGTGGAAGGTTATTATTTCACATGCCAGTGAATGAGTGAATAAGTTATATTAAGTGAGAAAAATGTCAATGTTAAACAATATCACAAATGTTATTTAAAGCATCTCAATTATTTTTCATTGCACATCTCCGAAAATACCCTATTTCTCGTGCGCTAACCTCCCTCGTTAAAATAACAGTAAATAGTAGTTATAGACGAAGGATGCTCGTTTCAACCGTGCAAATTGTATGGTAAGTATATTAAACTACGACCTGCAAATATGAAAAGCAATAGATTATTGCCTACCTATATCGTATAATGGTAAATATGCTCAGCACGTAGGATGTCATACTATCAGCAATATAACCAAAAACATTGCGGAATACCTTAATCTCAAAGATCCTACGGAGTACACTGCGGGCATGGCCTAAGACCCTCATCAGCATCTATGTTGGTTCAAGGTGGAGGAGATTTACTTAAGTACTCTAAAAATCACGGAGGTTGGCGTTCTTTAGAGGTAGCCGAAGGCTACATCGAAGAATTAATATGCAGACAAATTGAAGTTTCTCGAAAATTCTTCAAGAACTCAACCATAGCAAACGCAGCACCAGAGAGCACCGTTATAATTAACAAAACCCTACCTGCAGATTTAAAAATGTATCGTTGCCTCGTAACATACATATTTGTAACAATAATAACTCTAGGTACCGTAAATATAAGACCTACTGTACTTATAAATTCTATGTTCCTGCGTGAATCAATAAAATTGTTAAACATTCACTTCTTTATTTTCTCGAGTTGTTTTCGGAGAGGTGTAATAAAAAATATCGTTCATTACTCATCTAGAAAGTCTTTTCCGGTGATGAAAATACTTCGGCTATGCATCACACGGGAAAAGCCTGTTTTATAGATTTGTAATGAAATAGAATGTTCTAGGCCCACCAGAATTTAGTAAGGGCTAGTTGGCATACCTTGCATATTTATATTTGTTTTGCTTAACACAACTTGAAAAATTGTAATGAGAACAAGCAACGCCTCCGCAGCTTATTCCATGTTTTGTAAAGAATCTATTTTAATTGGAAAAGCCACAAAAAATTGTTTTCGTTGGATAATATGCGTATGAGCCAAATAATACCGCTATAGGGGCAATTTGGCATAAGGGATGAAGCCAATTGGTACATGAATATACAGAGCGTATCACTAAATAGTGGAACAACCTTAAAACTTCTTTAATTTTTAACCGACTAGAACGAAATTTTTACCGCCTACTTAGGTATTTCCAAAAAATTAGTTGCCTAATCCAAAGTTAAAGCCACCTTTTTTTAATTTTAAAAATCCAAAATTTTGTAAAAACAAAAAAAATATATTAAATATAAAAAATATAGTCCAAAAATAGCAATTTAAGTGAGACACATACGTATATTATGGAGCATTAATTACCTATACATAAAAGGATAATGCCACATTTATCAAAAATCATTCTGAATGTGACAAAGCTGGCTTGGGGAATTGTCCTTCTTTTCTTAACTTGCCACCTGTCTAAATTGCTTGCAATATTCGCGCTGTACTTAATTTGATTTTTTGTTAATGATGTAATAGGAAGATTAAGTGAAGTCTTTTGCACACTTCTTATGTACTTTCCTTTGTTTTTGACAATACTAACACCGATCTCACTTGCCTCGTCGGATCTGTGCCTGCTTGCCCAAGTTGACATTTTTTTGTTAATAAATCAACAGAACCAACAAATCTATGAAATAGCCAATATGACGAAATGTTGATTGATGAAAGTGAACAGTTGGGTTAACGTAATTCTACCGTGAAATGGAACTTTTCTTACGTAAATCGACCCGATGAAACGATTTAGCACGGCCCAAGGGCATTTTTTTTTAAATTCGATCCATCGATTTTGGAGGTTTTTGGACCATTATACGAAATTCTCGGAAACGACTGGACGAAATCGAATTTAATCTTTATTTCCGACATACGTCGGAAAGGCCCATTTTCGGGGCAAGTTAATATAGAAATTCAAAAAAGTGCGCTGGATGCTTTTAGAAATTTCCAAGTTCAATTTCGACAAGATTTTCGGTTTCTGCTGGTCAAACTGTGTCTGATAAACCTGTTTTCGGCCAATTTTATATTCTGCGAAATCGTTTTAGTTTCCAAAGTGATTGCCCCCCGAATTTTCCAAGGACCTGATTTTACCGTAACCTATACAATCCCAGCTGATTCAGCTGTTCCTTAAATGTGTAGGTTTTCGGGATCAGCGCGTATGTACCCACTTGCCCCTGATGAAACCAGCTAACCTGGTCTCCCCTAAATGTTTTAAAATCTCGTTTTTTAATTGGTTCTGTTGTAAAAACAGTTTTTCCAATTTTTTTTGTACGATCATAGTAGGCCCTGTTTGAGAGATTTGAGGCTCACGATAGCCCTTCTGCCCCCCTTAAGTGTAAAAAGGAATCGACAATTACGAAACCAGCCGGTGAGAACAACCCCAACTAGGTTTTTTTTAAACATTACTCCAATATATTTCTGTAAAATAGAAAGCAGTTGTTCCGAATAGAAACACGTTGATATTTTTATTTCAACACAAGGGAACAAAAAAGTAAAAATGAGTTGTTGTTATCAACTGTAGAACTTGTTTGGAAAACAGTAATGTAACGTTAAATGAATGTCTACAACGTAAAAGTAATGGATCTTAAATAAAAAGACTTCTCAAAGAGGTACAAATACTATTTGGACATGTTTCGACCTTTATATAATCACACTGTTCCTAAATATGCAATTTAAAAATTATACTTACTTAAGCAAGTAGGTACATACCTATACTTATTTTGAAATGGGTCTATTCATCAACAGGAACAAGATCAAATTGGAGAAGCACGGAAATTATGACAATGCAAAACGATGAATACCTATGTTCACGGGCGTAGCCAAGGGGGGGGGGGTTTCGGGGGTTCAAACCCCCCCCGAAATAAGCAAAATATTACCTAATATTATACCGAAAAAATACGAGGAGTGAAGAGTTAAATTATTATTATACGTTTGAATATATGTAGTAATAGTAGCGCCTAGCGCCATCTTTTGACGAGAGGCAGACGCAGTTGCAGCCGAACTATTTTGTATTGTAGGGACACTTTGCGTTGTTTCTCGATTATTCGCCACGCCCCTCGGTCGAAATGAGCGGAACTTTGTGGAAGTTCGTGGAAGTTTCTGGACGGCTACTGAGCTGCTATATAAGCGGCCGCCGCGGCGCGTGACCGCGCTTACGGCAGTATTGTTCCATGCGAACTCGAAGCGAATAAAAGTGAAAAGTGGTGAACGAATAGTGAAGAGAATTAAGTGTACCGTGTAAGTGAGTAATTTTAGTGCGCTGTTATTCGATGACCTTGTTAAGGATAGATACGTGAATCATTATTACTGTCGAAAAATGGAGGGGAAAAAAAGGAAGGGTGATAAACCTAAAGGTATGGACTACTGGAAAAAGTGGTGTAGTCAAGGTCAAGGGGTGGCTAATAAAGAAACAAATTTGGATTTAGCTATCAAAGCTTCAGCTACCTTGCATGCTGATAAGAAGACTGCCTACCCCGAAATCTAGTTTGGAATGCCTAGATATGTGCGATAAAAACCTTTATCCTAATATTTACACATTACTACAAATCTTGGCTACCATTCCTGTATCCACTGCTACCCCAGAAAGGTCTTTCTCGAGCCTAAGGAGACTGAAAAACTATTTACGAAACACTACAAGTGAAAACAGACTTAATGGTTTGGCTCTAATGAACATTCACTATGGAACAGAAATTCATGCAGATGAAGTAGTGGATATATTTAAAAGAAAAAGCCGAAGATTTCTTCTTTAATGGTTTTAGATTTAGCGCAGAGGAACGAAATTAATTTATCCATTTCATTTAAAGTTAAGAACTTTATAAATATGTCGTAGTTTTTCGGATGAATATATAGATATTAAATTTCATGTAAGTATATTTTTGTTGTTTTATTTACTTCTCAAACTAACCCCCCCCCCCCAAAAAAACTAAATCCTGGCTACGCCCGTGCCTATGTTGCAAATATGTTGCTTGTGTGCATGCATTTCCTGCTTCCACGGTAACAAGAAATTTAAAAATGTAGTATTTTATTTACATATCTACTATAGAAGTTTGAAAAGTTACCGGTAATGAAGAAAAAGTCCCAGACGCTAGGGCGATGGAATAAGTCATTCCATTTGAGCGAGCGAAAAGCAAATGAAAACTAGTTTGCAGGAGTCGTTTCGCCCTCAGAAAATAATTTTCAAGTGGAGAAGTTTTAAACTTAATTAATAATTAAAATAGCACCTTAACTCGATTGGACGAAAAACGCGGGTAACTTTAAGAGCTTCTTCTTTTAAACTATACCTTCCTACCCGCACTTATAAAACTTCTTGGATACATGCAGTCGTGCATTTTATAAGTCCATCTAACTTTATTTAATTCAGTTTTATAACAAATTTATGAGGACATATTTAGTTAACTGAACGGATATTATTAAAAAATTGATCGACTTACCTGTAAGGATAATAAATTTTAATTAGTCGAGCGTCGTAGTTCTTCTATGATCTCTTGGTAGGTAACACTTTTATATGAGTCACGCACGCGGTTTAAAGCAAAAAACGCCAGCCGGCCCCCGATAAACCCGATGTAATCAGTTCATTTTTGAGCGAGCTAACGATCTCCGAGGGTCAAGGGAGGGCTGGTTTATTAGATCATAGAAGGACTACGACGCTCGAATAATTAAAATGGATCATCCTTACAGGTAAGTCGATCAATTTTTTAATTATTCGTCGCGTCTCTGTCCTTCTATGATCTCGGGTAGATGTTTAAAGAAATTTAAGGCGATTGTCGGAGCAGTGAGCCACAAGTATATTATAGTAATGCAATGAGTGGAATCTCTCGTTACAGAAAATACCTGATATAGGTAAATATTCCATAGAAAAATACTTCATAATAAAAGGAACAAAGTAAATTAACACATAAACAATTATAACTATACCAACTATAGGTATCACTATATCACTAACATGAGGAAAAAAACTAACTAAACATACGAAATAGATACTTAGGGTGGGCTACGAGCGTTCTGTAGCATTTAAGACGCTTTTAGCAAAGGCAGTTTTACTGTTAATGACCGGTTTATTATAAAATATGTTAAATGTCTTCGGAACGCTGTAGATGTTTTAGCATGTCCCACGGAATGACTATTAAATATTGAGGTGTCAATCCTGCTTTTTGACAATATTTCTTTTTACCCATCTACTTGTCTGTGTATAGAGGCTAGGTGATAAGGTCTCTGGTAAGTGTATATGAAGGTGCCATCTACTCTAAATGTTTTTGTAACTTCAATGTAGTACTCTAATGTCGATGCTACGCATAGTTTTGGATTCTCTTTAAAATACGGAAAAAAAGAACAGGCTGTTTTCTGTTAAGTCTGGATGTTTTGTTACGTAATTGTCCCCGTTTAATAGATGGCCGGATGGCAGGTTGGTCGCCGGAAGGAAGGGTTGGTCGCCTCCTTACCTTTTCGAAGTAACAAGAAAGGGGATTGGTATTTAGAGTGCCCGAGGGGCCGAAAGTGGCTCGGACACTACCCGACTTGAATTGTCTCAAGGGTGGTTCGGTGGGTAGTCACACTACTGCTTTTCTCTACTATAAACTTCAACAAAAAGCACGACTGTCTCGTTCTACCTTACTCGAATGAATTAATAAACAATTAATATCTCAAATGGCCACAATATTTGGCTTCCAAAAACTTACTAGTAAAACACTGCCTAAGGGGTAAGTAGGTATGGTAAATAACCCTTACTTTATTGTAAATCAAAAACAGGCATTAAGAAAGAAGTGATCACTCCCTAAGAATATGGTCACGCCTGGTGCGCGAGCAGAGATATCTGTAAGGTTACCCTGCTAAATTACCCCTCTTTTATACCCTCGAGCAACAATCACTTTACTAAATTGGTACGATAATGTAAAACTAGAATAGACGATATACAGTGCGCTTAAATCTACAACAATTGGTAGGCAACAAGATTAATATGAATTGACTTATCTGAATCCTTACGTACGTCACGATTGTAGTAATCTCCAAAAGCTCGAAGTAGTTCCAACAACTCTGCTGACTGGCTGGCTAGCTACCGAGGGCCCCCGAATGGTTCATGAGGTACCCTGATGAAGGCACCCTAGCCTACACCGTAATGGACTCCAAAATGACCTGATCGGATGACCTGCATATTACTGTCAGTTTTTGTTTAGCTAAACATTTTAGAACATTAAATGATGCCATAAGTTCTGAGCTATTTATATGTCTAGCTCTATCTTCAAAACTCCTAAACCCTCGTGTTTCCGAGCTCCCCGTATTCCGTATGGGCATCCCATCCTGTCTTAGAAGAGCGAATAAATTTCGAGTGTAAATTGAGATTTTTCAATTTTTTTACCGAGTCGAATGGCTGTCCGGTAATCCCCTAGTTTAAAGTGACTTACAGGAATAAAATTATTAAATTTTTTAGATTTAAAATAAATCTGTAATTACCGTCAGGCTTTCGAATAAGAAAACAAGACCATAAAAATTCATTTTTATCATAGGGACATTATGAGATAGCACCTTTTTCTAGTAATTTTGCAATTTCTTTTTGATACAACAACTTTGAGGGCGATATTCTGGGAACAGCTTGGATTTTGAAGCGCAATTTTGCTGTGGCTTTTTTTATAAACGGTATTTTAATACCTTCTATCCATTGCACAACACCTAGAGTGCCCGGCAGACGTTTTCACCTGTCCTTAAAATATCTTAGCCTGCCGGCGCGGCGCTCGGCCCCTTTACCTCTATTTGTGGTACTTCGAGCTCTGATGCTTCCATGGTCTTCTTCCTGGATGACTGGTCTCGTGGCGCAAGAGATTTTCTCCTCCCTTTCCACCTTTTTTTTGAATGAGGGACGCTTGGAGTTTAAATGTTGCTGTGATGACCCTGAAGGCTCTGTCGGTGGCGGGAGTAAATATTCTCCTCGGCTTTTTTTATGTCTACCGCTGCTTTGTGAATATTTTGACAAGATTTCAATTTTTCTAAAAACCCAGATCCAAAAAGAAAGTTATCTATAGGACTCTGTTGGGCTGCCCCCTTACTTTCATCATTGAGAAAAGGTTTAATCTCATATTACCTACATGACTTTTTTTTAATTTGCCTAGTTTTATTTGCCTGATGGTGTGAGATAGAGCAACAAGACTAGAGGAATTAATACTTTAGGTGAATCTTAATCTTAATATTTGCATAGGTATATCCTGTTTGTATAAACTATGGCATACAAAATCAGTATTTGGGGTTTTGAGGTATGGCAAAACCAACTGCACTGTTCATTCTTTTTCCTTAAATAAGTGCCAAAGTGCCGTCTTCTTTTAATCATAGAAGGCAAGAATAACATTTGAGACTAGCCCAACCTGTTAAAAATATTGAGTTGTCTTGTACTAAGTAGGTAACAATAATATTATTTTCCAATGAGTTTGAAAAGTAAAATGATCGTTTAGTGGTCGGGTTTTGAATGTCGGGCCAGGCCTCGTTTAACGGACCAACGGCCAGCGCAACAAAATTGTATTAAAATGGATTAATCTCCTATTTCTTACGTTTTAATGACGACTTTGTCGTTATTCACTGCCGATTTTCGGAAAATTAACCAGAGCACCGTTGATTTCGCGACTGAAAGATTTCACCGCCATACAGTCGGGGCCGGAAATAAATCGAACCGAAATCTCCACCAATTAATATTCGACGGCCCCAGCCGTTCGGATGGAAATGATGGATGCGCCTGCTGGGGAGATCCATAGGGACGCGCGGAAAGTGCTTTTGCGCGTACGAGTAAATGGGCGTCCGGTAATTTGAAGCTTCTCGGCCTTATCGGCCTTTATTACTGTCGATTTTATTTAGCTATTATACAGTATGTCCACGGATGGGGTAAATAAGAGGACAAATGGACCAAAAAGTGAAAGATACGAAAAAATGTTATTCTTTATAAAAGTTTTCGCTTGCTTTAAAAATAAGATCCACGATGCCATCTTTTTTTGTACAGGGTATGCAAAAAATACAAAAACGTAAAATTTTATGAAGAGTAAAGTTGGCTTTTTATAAATTTTAATGCAAAACGATAATAAAAAAACTTGTTTGAAATTTTAAAAGAATTCTTATTCCAGATTTTCAAGGAAAAATTTGAAATTTCTAAATTACTCTTTTAAAACCGAAATTTTTCCAAGTCATATTCCGACCTTTTTATTTGATTACGCCATTGATAACTGTTACTGTGACATATTTGTTAAAATAAGAACGATGTTGTCTTTAGAGCAAAGAATATTTATAATCCAAAATTAAAGAAACGGCGAGAATAGTTATCGCTACGTTGTTGATAAGTTTCAAGAAAAGTTTCCAAATGTACAATTATGCATAAGTTCAGTACATAAGTTTGTAATCAGATTTAAAAAAACTGGATCCGTTAATGATTTAAAGAAGACAAAGAAAAGATACGACGAAAACGATGCTTCTACAGTATTAATTTTGCAATATGTTGATGAAAATCTTATGCTGTCTTTAAGAAAACGAGCCCAAAGTTTACAAATCTGTAAAAAAGCCATATTCAAAATGTGTTGAAGGAAAATAAAATCTATCCTTTAAACCAAGTTTTAACCATACTTTGGAAGATGGGGACAGTTACAAACGCTTGGATTTTTGTTTGTGATGAAATTCTAAATAACAACGTGAACTTTCATAAGCTATGATAATCAGTGATAATGTTCTCAGATGAGTCATCCTTCAGTACAAACGGCACTGTAGCCTCTCAGCATGTGAGATACTGGAGTAGGAAAAATCCAGAGTTTAGAATTGCGAACCGCTGCCAGTATTTTAAAAAAGGTAAATGTTTGTGCGCCATTTCCTATTTGGGATTATAACATATTTTTTTGATAATACGTGTAACAGACATTCTTATTTGCATATGCTGGAGTCATTTCTGTCAGACAAGTTAGAAGAATTGCCTCTTAAATATCGCCAAAATACGTATTTTCAGCACGATGGGTGTCCTGCACATTATGCTACAGAAGTCAGGGATTGGCTCAATCGCAAATTTGGAAATCGATGGATGGGCCGAAATGGTCCAATTTTGTGGCCCCCTAGGAGTCCCGACTTGACAATTTGTGATATGTTTCTATGGGGGCGCATTAAACATCTAACATATGAAAGACCCATTGAAAATAACGAAGAAGTTTTAAAGCAGAGAATTTTAAGAGCGATAGAATCAATTTCACTAGGAGAAATAAGAAGCAGCTTTAGTCATTTACGACGTCAGTTAGAAAAATGCGTAGAATATGGAGAAGTTTTTGAAAAATAAAAATAATGTGCCCCTAATTGTTTTAAAGTTATTTAGTAGTAATTTTGGATTATAAATATTCTTTGCTCTAAAAACATCTTTCTTATTTTGACAAATACGCCACAGTTATCAAAGGTGTAATCAAATAAAAAGGTAAGAATATGAAAAATTTCGGTTTTAAAAGAGTTATTTAGAAATTTCAAATTTTTTCTTGAAAATCTGGAATAAGAATTCTTTTAAAATTTCAAACAAGTTTTTTATTTAACGTTTTGCATTAAAATTTATAAAAAAACAACTTTACTCTTCATCAAATTTTACGTTTTTGTATTTTTTGCATACCCTGTACAAAAAAACAAATTTCTGGCATCGTGGATCTTATTTTTAAAGCAAGCAAAAACTTTTATAAAGTATAACATTTTTTAGTATCTTTCACTTTTTGGTCCATTTGTCCTCTTATTTACCCCATCCGTGGACATGCTGTATATGAATGCAAGATGTGAACGTCATTCGAACAAGTCTGAAGATTCAGGCAAACGACAATGTGGGAGTTCTTATAGAATTTCGAAAAAGCTAAACAATTCAGTATTCCTAACTTTTAAATAAACAATAGCGCTCCGACACCCGTAAATAAGAATCGGCTATCTCTTATAAAATTGTCGCCAAATATGTATGACAAATTAAAAAAACAGTTTAAAATGTTAAGCAGGAAAAAACCTTTTTTTAAATTTGTAGAAAATCCTTGTATTTTGGGGAAAATTTTATAAAATAACACCGATCTTAATTTGTACACGGGAGCTGGAAAGTTTTTCAAAATTTACAATTTAGTACCTATAGGTATATTAAAGCGGTAAATTGCAAAAAACGAAATCCAACATGGAGGTTACTGGACTCCGTTCTTAAAAAGAAAAAATTGCAAAAGTTCAAATATTCCTTTTTGCAGAATCGATAAGTGGGCAATTCCAAACTGAGCGGATATGATCCATCCTTGAACGGATATGAAGTCGAAATCAACCAATGGCAAGATTTCTCTGTTATGACGTGTTGAAAAGTCAAGCAAATTTCGAATTTATTTTATTCTAATATGCCAGTAGGTATGATCTCTGCACGTGGTCGTAATTTCAAATAACTTTGGATCTTGTAAATTTATGTATAATAAGTACAGGGTATCCCAAAAATATATGCCAACATTTTAACCACATGTTTAATTCATCAAAAGCAACAACTATTTTCGAATATTTTTCCCAAAAACTCATTTTTTTACCACGTTTTCATTAACTCGCTTTCTTATCTGCCCGTTGACTACAAATTTCGTAATGGATTTTAGACAAACTTCTCGACGAGCTAGAGACTTGAAATTTTAAACGTAGCTGAGAACTGGATGACAATGCAATATTAACACACCATAATATAGCAAATTACATTACACAATGTGTCCCTGAATTGTTTGGGCAACTCCTAAAATATTTAAAACTCATACAAATCAAAGTATACCCCGATTACTGTAAGAAGTCCCGATTTTGTCAGATGACATTCTCCACAAAATCCCTAGGAATTTTCTATTAACCATGGGTATATCATTGGTATATGCGTCGCAACCAGTTAATGACGTCACTCATTGATTTATGATGTGAAAAGTTACCCAAGCGATACGAAAAAAAGAACATAATAAAATAAAAACCCTATTGCAATCACGATTATACCGCTACAAATAAAAATAACTATGATTACAACTCATTTTAATAATAATGTCAAACGTCATGGAAACACTTTCGTTTTGGTATTTTGGTGAAATCTGCTACTTGCGGCTGCGTCTATGAGGCGTACTCAGGCAAATTTTATTTCGGTGTTGTGAAAGTGACAGCGAAGGTTTTCCGGATCGTTCAAAAAGGTTCAAACTTTGGGCAATGAAAATATTCGGGGGTTTTGTAGGTTTCGTGAGTTTTACCGTTATCTGTGTTGTTCTTGTTCGTGTTATTAGTAGTTATTCATTGTCCAAATGGGCTCGTTACTGACCTGGCCTTAAGACCCGGTTGCATTTTTTTCTGCATTGATGCCAACTTAGGATAGCGAAATTACCAATTGACAGTCCCAGTGAGGACTTCTTAAAATAATTTTACTATAGGCTTAGGATTTTAAAAATTTTCACGCCTATATACCCAGTTTTTCATGATGAATAAATTTTCTTAATAACATTTTGACGTGAAAGCTAAAGAAAAGAAACATCTCTAAAAAAAAGTGGGAAAAATGCCAAAAATAGGTATAGGCCTAGACTTTGAAACACAAACCTACTAAATTTTTCAAACCAAGCCGCGCTGAACCCCAAGCGATCAAATTTCAACCCGAAATTTTTTTGTCATTTACAAAAGTCGCCCAAATAATCCGTTGGCACAACATTTAATTTAATAAAGCTAATCTGTGCCAGAATTTCCGCTGGTTGAAATTTCTTACAACATACTCTGTAAATAAATAATAGTCAGAGACTTATGACAAGTCTCTGATAATAGTCTATTAAAGACAAAAATATACTATGTTTTTAAAACGAAGTAAACAGTATAAAATAATTTATAACCCCGTACAGATTCGAAAAACGTGGACCGCATGCAGTAGATATAATAGCATAGATCCTAATATTATGATCTTTGATAATAGTAAGGAGTAAGGAGTGTGAGAAAACTCACAACAGTTAATATCATTTGCAGTGTAATGACATTGCTAGTGACTATTCATGCATCTATTGCATGCGCTTCACGTTTTTATAGTCTCTGTGTGGTTACAAATCTTTACGGAGCTAGGATAAATTATTTTATTTGGTACAATTTATTTGGCATATTATTTTTTTATTTAAATAATTATTTTATATTTTTTAGTGCGTTTTAACATATTATTTTTTTATTTCAGTAATTTTATCCGATATTCTGCCCATTTAAATAACGGGAACGAGTTGTTTACATGGATAAAGAAACATCGAAGTAATGCATGTGATTCGATTATATACTAACTTCATATTTTTTGCTAGCCTCCTGCAGACCAGGCAAGGGTTACTTATTAGTGTTTATACGCGTTCGGAGAGAGTTGCGGGTGCGGAATCATTTTGTGGAATTTCGTCATTTACAGAAATAACGAATTCACTAATATGACAATATTAGCTTAGCACAGCACAATGTATCAACATTTTTTGTAACTAGAGTCTTGCTACTTCTTACTTAGTTTATCGTAGATGTTATTATTGTGAACTAGTAAGTAGGAAATTGACTACCTAATTCGCCCTCGTCCTTATTATTTGTGCTTTTTTTTATTATTAAGTATGTTATCACTTAGTCAACCAAGAGTTTCGATGGTAATAACAGCATGTCGCCATCGACAGTAACGTATCATTCATCCTATAGCTGTTTTATATATAGCCACGCCAGATTCGCCGTGTCTATTTTGCATTTTATTTCGATAAAAATTTTATTTGCAGCGGTTATATGATCGATACAGGTTCCTGTAGCCTTATAGTAGGGGAGCCCACGATGCTAAATGGGGATTTACTCGAGCGTCGTGGACCTATTGGATTTTGAAGATTAGATGGTAGAAAGAAAAAAAAGTTATATGATATATACCCTTCCACCGGTGGGGGGAGCGTCTACAGGCTTTCACAAATGTAAAAAACATAGTCACATGGAGATACTCGAGCTCGTCAGATATTGATAGTGTCTCTGATAACGTAGGTATGTTAATCTGCCGGTTTGCATGTTAAGTGAACCCGAAAGAAGCTCTCATTCAATAGACTGACGATTCGGATGTGACGCCAGCTTGTGGCCGCTTTTTGAAAATGCAAAAAAAATCGCAATTTTGAAATACTCGAGAGCGTCAGATTTTCATATAGACGGTTCAGATTGATGACCTGGTCGTGCTGATCCATAAGCTGACGATTATTTTGAGGGATTTTCTTAATCTGATGGTTTGAAAAAAATTTTGTTATGTTTTTTTTAATGAATATTTGCATTTTTTTGAAAAATATGTAGTCTGTTAAAATTTAAAGATTTTTTGTCTATAAACATATGCTCTTAATAATTTATTTTCTATATTACAGGGTGTTGAACGTGGACTTTTTAAATATTGTATTACCTATATTTTTTAAACTAAACAAAATTTGACAAAACGTCTAGAATAAAACTTATAGATAAAAAGCAGGTCTATCCAAATATCATATAAAAAATGTACGTTCGTTACAACAAAATTCGAAGGGCGCCGCGACGCAGAGCGTCGTTTGTCGAATATTCTCAATTTTACCTTAATTTAGCCTTCGTTTGGTCCCATTTAAGGCCCCTTAAGCAGATATATTTTTTCTCTTTTCGTTTGTTCACAATAGGCCAGGGACATCGAGTTTGAATAACCCTGTACATATAATACCACGAGTGCTGTGATCAGCTGTGATGGCGTGATGGCTGGCATGTGGGGACGGTGCGAGAGAAAGAGTGAAAGGGAGAGAGAGGCGCGGAGTGGGGAATACCTACATGCTTTACTGCAGCTAGCTGCACGCGCTAAACTTTATCGACGATTTTTGTTACTTCGGCTTGTGGAAATCGGCAGATTATATTTTTCCCGTTATCCTTGAATTATTTCCTTCAAAATAAAAAAATATTCGACCGCGCTCGAGAAAGTGGAGGTAACGTTTTTTTTTGCAAGTTTGTGACCCTCCCGCCCCCTTACGTCACGCTCAAATCGTCAGATTATTGAAATTCACACTTTTCAGCATGTAATTAACCCATCATATCTTAATCTGACGCGCTCAGTATATCCACCTATCGATTTTTTTTTACTATTCTCATGGGATGCCCTACATGCGCGGCCCTGTATAGAGGGCTTAGATATGGTGGAGGTACTCAACAGGGTGCAAGGTATCCCCCTATATGTTAATCTGTCGCGCTTGAGTAAATCCCAAAATCCCCTCTTGGGCTACCCTACTATCATAGACGTAACTAGGTCGTATTTTTAGGGGGGGGGGGGGGGGGGCTGATCAGGACCGGCTCAAGATTTTGCGGGGCCGGGTGCCGCATGAAAATGCTGGGCTCCGACAAGGAATTATTTAATCCATTAAGAAGAAATTTCTGAAAGTCGGTATGCTACTTACAAAGGTATATTTTTTACATGTCATTCAGTAAAATGGTAGGCCGGGGCTACGAGTTTGGATCACTTCTGTGACGTATATAGGAATTAATTTCGAGTGGTGGAGGGACAATTTTTGTGTCTTTTTTAAACAAGGGCGTTTAAAATAATTCTAAAAAATGCGCCGCAGGCGAAATTTAAAAAAAAAATGAAGAAAAATTACATAAAATTAGTCTTGAGAATATCTTCAAATTGGGTTCGGTCCCGCCCTTCTAAATACCTTACTGATTGGATCACCCTGTACCACCCTTGAGGTGCTTTTAAAAAATAATGTATAGGTCTATCTACTGGTAATTTTGAATCATCTTTAATTCATTTAAGAAAAAACATTATGAAAAAGTAGAGGTTTCCGAGTAGAAACCGGAGAAAAAATGTTGGGAATGTCTGCTATTTTGTGATGCAAGATTATTTACATAGTACATATTATAACGAAACAACAATACACTGGATGTTCACAGTGTGTTCACAGTGTGTTCGCTTTCGCTTGCGCGTTTAAATTTCAGTCGGATTTTGTGGGGGCACAAGGCGCAAGATTCCACAAGACCAAGCGATTCGTCGAAACTGGTAAATTTAAAAAGGCGCGTGCGGTGTTCGCCGTGTTGCGTAACGTTGCGTTGTGAGAATGTTAGATCTATTCTGTTTACGAGAAGCATATCTTCGCACATCCTTTCAGTGGCGCACCCAGAAAATGTGATTGGGGGGGGGGGGCAACTCGAGGCTGTAGCCAGACAGAAACTTGAGGTAAGGCTAACGACTTTCCAGTCAGGGCAGTACACATTTGAGAAGTGAGGGATAGGTACCTACAAGGCGGTACTTTGTCGGTGGGGAGAGGGGAGAATTAAATTAAATTTTAAATTTTCGTTATTACAAATCGCGCCGCAGGCGAAAATTTGTGAAATTTCCAAGGTCAAATATAATATGAACATACAATTTGACGCCAAAGGTAATTTTTTTGCTAATTATGTGGGCCTATACATAATCATTTGTGCTGCAAGCAAGAATACTTTTTAAATGACAAAAATCCAGTAATTATCAAAAACAACACTGAACACCCTTTTGTGATGTGGAAGTAAAAATAAAAGTTAGTGCTCATAGTTTCCTATAAATTATCATATTGTTTCAAAGAGCAAGAGCCACATTCTGTTTATATTTTTTTTAGAAAATTTAACGGCAAATTCAGTTTAAATTAAGTATAATAAATACAAAACCATGACGATGTCTTTGTTCTTCGTTTCTTTTTCTCAATGGAGCAGCGCCTTATTCTACGGCTCCGGTGAGGTGACCGGTGAACTTGTGGCTCAGACAGAGCAAACATTCTGCCAGGCAGATTCAAAGAAATTGTCTTTTTAAAGGGAGTTATATTAGAAAATAACAAAAAAATCAGATATTAGCCAGTCACTGCGCAGAGGGTCGCACGCAGCGAACAGTACATGTACGATACCATCTTCTAGAATTTTTAAAATATGAAAGGTCTGGGGGGGGGGCGAGGCCCCTTGGCCCCCCTCCCTGGGTGCGCCACTGCATCCTTTACATCTTAGGGGGGGGGGGCTAATAGAAATGTAGGGGGGGGGCTAAGCCCCCCCTAGCCCCCCCCTAGTTACGTCTATGCCTACTATTAGATCTAGATCATTCGATTACGGCTACAGTTATACCGGTTCGGCTCAAGTATCTACCGGAGTGAGATTTTAGGAAACACAGAAACTTTTTAACTGCACACGGCCCCATAACGATGTAGATCTCAAGCCGATTGCGAGAACTCCTCCGCCCTTGTTAGCGATCCTAATTGATGGCGTTCTTATCGGGACAGGAAAAGGAAATTGTCAGAAGTCAGTTCCGCTCCGCGCCGGAGAGGCACAACGGCGCTAATTATCGACGGAAGGAAATAATCGGAAGCGCAAACAAACCGATAAAGGGCCCGAACCCTTTCCCCGCTCCCTTCCGTTCTCCTCGGGAAACAATTTTCGCCGAACAAGACGCGAATTGGTTTTTATTTCGACGGCTGGCCCGCCGGGACCGGCTTCGATCTGCTTTCGACCCTTGGGATCAGAGGGGGGAGTCGTACGTGAAAACGTTTGAACGTTGTTGCGGTTTACGCAGGGTTTTGTTTTCCTTATTAACTTCGGCACCCAATCACCCATCATTGTAAACTTTTTTGTCAAAACAATTTTCAAGCAACGGTGCAACGTTCATCACAATCGGTTAGTAAAATAAAAAATTATGGGCAAAAGAACAGAGACAGTTTCTAGAGGAACGTTCGTTTTATTTTTTTATTTTTGTATCGGTTTAATTTTTCCGGTATTATTTCTTCAAAAACAAAAGGTAATCAGCCCAAATAAAGGAGGAAGTTTAAACTTCGCCGCCATGTTGGATTTTAGAAACTCGTCCTGTTAATACACCTTTCTTTTCTGCAAGCGATGTCTCGTTTTTAACCGACTTCAAAAAAGGAGGAGGTTATCAATTCGGTTGTATTTTTTAATTTTTTTTATGTTTGTTACCTCAGAACTCCGTCATTTATAAACCGATTTGGATAATTCTTTTTTATTTGAAAGAATACCTCTACACAATAGTCCCATTTAAATTTGAAGAAAAAATTCCACCCCTAAGGGTGGACAAATAGGGGATGAAATTTCATATTGCACCGATTTCGATGATTCTTTTTTTATTAGAAAGGGAGTACCTTAGAGGTGGCCCCATTAAAATTTGAAGAAAAAATTCCACCCCTAATGGTGGAAAAATAGGGGATGGAATTTAATGTTTGACCGATTTCGATAATTCTTAATAATTCACTAAAAAATAAGAATTAAAAAAAATTAAAACAGACTTCAATAATTTGCCTGTATGCACATTGCACACTCCACTAAAAATTTAAAAAAATAATAATAACAAAAAATAATACCGACTTCACAAATTTGCCCGTATGCACATTTCAACTAAAATTTTGGAAATATTTTTTCTCTTTCTAAATTGAGTTATCTTTGGAGTCGGTGACAGTAAGTTATGATGTATGTAGGATATGATGTATTATTCATATCTAAATAAATTTGAATTCTTTGCCTTGACTGTCACCAAATCCAAAGATAACTCAATTTAGAAAGAGAAAATATTTATAAAATTTTAGTTGAAATGTGCAGTGCATACGGGCAAATTTTTGAAGTCGGTGTTATTTTTTGTTATTTTTTTTTAATATTTAGTGGACTGTGCATACGGGCAGTTATGATCTATGTAGGATATGAGGTATTCATATCTAAATAAATTTAAATTTCTTGCCTTAAATTCGGTTGATAACCAAAAAAAATATGGACAAAACAAGCAAGGGCTCATTTTTTTGTCCCATTCCAGGCAGGTAATATTTTCGTATATAATGATTGTAACATTAATTTCATTTTCTTTAGTTCCAGTTATCGCCTTGCGGTAAGGTTTGTTTACAGGGTGCGTTGTCTCTAAAAGCCGATAGAGGACTAGCCTTTGTTCGTGATTAGCCGTCGTTCCCCTAAGGATTTATTGGACTAAGTACAGTTGTTACCTAATTATTTCCAGTTACAGTAGTACAATAAAAAACGTTATTAGGCATAACTCTTTGTCCTTTGGCTTTAAGAAATGAAAGAATAATCGCGCACCCAGCGTTTATAAATCCATTTGTGCTATTTGGGAAGTTGCCAACCCACAGGGGCTCGGCGCGCGGAACAGAAAAAGTAAAGGGATAAATCATAAGGTATAAATCAAACTTTCAGGGAAAAACATGGTAAAATTAACCCAAGAAATGCGAAATGGAAAATACCTTGACACAGTTCCATGAATTTGCATGATATACAAACTTTTTAATATATTATCTTCACCCTTTAATATTTATTTCGAGAAGACGTTTAAAAAAGCACAAATTTCTCTTACGAAAGGAACGAAATCTTTGATACATGTTTGTTTCATCACTTTGTGCTTCTCTATTTTTTGTCTTTACCCAAAGCATTTTTCTTGCTCCCTCCCCCGTGGGTTCACTTTACATGCTCGCCAACAGGCCCGAAAGCGAAAGTGAAATGTTCGAGGTGCTCTGCTCCTAGGTAACAAAAAGTGGTTGCTAAGTGTACAAAAAGTATTGCCTAGCAACGATGCAAGGATTATGCAGCAAAACATTAATAAAACATATGTAGCAACTTGAAACTGGCGTCAAATTTAATATGTTTATAAACTGGTCAAAATCAATTCGAATTATGCCAAAGAAAAATTGAGAATATGGATATATTTTTCAGATCAAATAATGTGGCTAATACCAAAATCCAGCAGCAGTGAACGTAGCGCTGGGTTAAAAGCATCCGGATAGTAAACGGTAGGACATGGGTTCAAGTCCCACACAAAATTCAAGTTTTTTTTACTTTTTTTATTATATTAATTTTTATTATATTAATTTTTAGTAATCGAGCAATTGTTATTTTGAATATTATTACTATCAACGGGGGCGTTGCCTCGGTTCTTAAACAACCTCCTCGGCAAAAAAAGTGGACTTACGCATCTTGCAATGTAAATAACAATTTTATTGCTATCCTGTTTTTCGCGAAGCAGAATTTTAATAAAATAAATGAAACTTAGTTATAGTTACTGTCGCTAAATTTAGTTTGGTTTGATGTGGAGGAAGGAGGGGGGGTGTTGGAGGGAGGAGTCAGACTTACAAAAAAAATAATAAAAATAACAACAAACATTCTCAATTCTCCAAAAATACTCTCTCAATGAAACTACTACTTCCACATCACTGTTTTTTAAATTTGTTATTAAACAACCGCACATATGTATTTAAAAATTTTATTAGAAAAATTCTATCGTAACAGTATAACCGAGAGTTTAAAAGTCTTTGCATTTAGTAAAAAAGTCATAATATATTCATTAACAAACATAATTTAAAATAAACAAAGCAATTTTTTCTATTATCACAAAATAACAGATAAGTAAAATAAAAATAATAGAAGGGAAGCGCAGCTGATAACTCCAAGGCCGTAGCTAAAACTTGGTGAATAGGGGCTTCATTCGTTAGAGCAAATAGTTTAAACGAGGGATAAGGAATTACAGAATCATTGTACAGTGTGTTTCATTTTAAAACGGACAATTCCGTATTTTTCAAAATTTTGGTCTATTTTCAAAATATATTTTTTAACATATTGTACTAGAAGACCTCTATCTTTTGGGCTACAGTTTTTTGATATACGATCATTCCATGGCCTACTGCAATCAACCGAGGAGGCCCCCAAAAATCACGAAATTGTGTTAGGCATTGTTTGTTTAAAAAAATAATTAGTTCCATCGAATTCAGCTTAGCTCAGATCCCTATTTCCGCAGTTTCAATATTCTAGCACTTACAGGGTGTTCAGAAAATAGGGCCAAATTTCGAAAAAATGGCACTTTTAGGAGTGCCCTGTATAAAACACGGGCCTTATTTTGTAAATGTTTTTCCACAAATCGAAAAGGTCTTGCCCAAGGTAATATTACAAATTATTTCGTATGTCTACCTCATACAGGGTGTTCGGAAAGAAAAAGCCAATTTGCCCAATTTTTTTTAATTTTTTTTTAATTTTGGTAGCTTCTACTAATGCTCCTTACGACACACATTCCAATCAATTTTTAAGGGGAAGAACAGCAAGCTGCAGAGGGTTACTGCTAATTGCAAAAAAAATGTTGAACGAGTTATAACAAAGTTTAAAAAAAGTTTTGAATTTACGACAAGAAATTTTAAAAAAATTAGGCTAATTCGCTTTTTCTTTCCAAACACCCTGTATGAGATAGACATATCAAATCATTTGTAATAGTACCTTGGGAAAGACCTTTTCGATTTGTGAAAAAACATTCACAAAATAAGGCCCGTGTTTTATACAGGGCACTCCTAAATGTGCAATTTTTTCGAAATTTGGCCCTATTTTCTAAACACCCTGTAAGTGCTAGAATATTGAAACTGCGGAAATAGGGATCTGAGCTAAGCTGAATTCGATGGAACTAACTATTTTTTCAAACAAAAAATGCCTAACACGATTTCGTGATTTTTGGGGTCTTCGTTTGATTGAAGTAGGCCATGGAATGATCTATATCAAAAAACTGTAGCCCAAAGGATAGAGCTCTTTGAATACAATATATTAAAAAAAATAATTTTGACGATCGACCAATATTTCGAAAAGTACGGAATTGTCCGTTTTAAGGTGAAACACACTGTACATATAATTTTTCCTTTTTTTTCTCAAGAAGTATACACTTATAGAAAGAAATAAAAAGTAGACAAATCAACAAAATAGTTTAATTCCTTTTGTACAAGTAGATATTTAATATTTATAACAATATTAAGAAATATAACTATACGAATATAGTGACTAGCGCTACTCAGTACGAGTCCCGGGTTCGAATTCTGGCTGGACTGTATTTTTTAACTGCGATTAGCTTTTTCCTGACATGCCACAAAAACGCCAGTCTTTCTTTTTTACTCTAAAATATACTGGAACAGATTTGTGAATAATTGTGGGTAGGTACAAGTAAGTGGCATATTTTTTATGAGATTCATCAAGAAATTGTAGTTGGGTGCGAAAAGAATTTTTACTTACTGAAAAGTTCAATATAGCACAAATACTGCACATAACTTCGAACATTTTACCCTACGACGGCAAACGAGTGTGTATATCAGAAAAGCTTTTAAGAAAAGTGTGCGACATAGGAGTACGAGTCCAATAACTAAATCGTTCCAATCCATCAAATTGAGGCATCTACTTGCATTTTTCATGAAGCCGGAATGCTGTAAACACGGGTACAGGTTTAAGGTATAAAGTCACTACTGTTTTATTTACCTTTTAGGATTGAAAAAAGTAGTACAGTTTTCGTTACGTTGTCGATTATTTTTTGCATTTTGCACTCATAATATCCCCGCAATAATACTTTCATCTCTTCATTACTATAATTGTCTAGTGAAACAACGTATGTCTCACAACTCGTTAATTATCGTGTTTAAAATAGCAGAAAAATAATAAAAAAAAACATTGATTAAAACATTTTTTATAACTGGCTTTAGTATAAGAACAAGGAGTTACCTATTAAAAAAAACTAAGTGCAACTTCTTACTGTGCAATCATTCACCGTTTATTGTTACTGGTCGTCACTTTCTTTCTTACTCTTTTCTCTCCATAGCGAAAATTTATTAACGAATTAGCTCCTGCCATTAATCAAAAATCTTGACGTCAGTGGTCCACACAAAAAAATGTTTCCCCAGTTTAGCCTTCCGCTCCACTTTATCCGCGAACAAAGGAGAAATTAATAGGGCCAATTAACGCCTGGTAAAAAATCCCAGGAGGTCCCTGAAATACTCGCCCGCAAAAAAGGACGCAATTAAGATGCGAGCCTTGGCGGAACTAATTAATATTTCTTGCCGCTGTTTCTCTCGTACAAGGCAGAACGATTGCGATAAACTCGTAGGCTCGCATATGAACATAATTACCTCCAATCCGCTATTGGAAAATCTTAGTGGGTATTTCGTCCATAAAGAAGAGACACCCTCCTCTCTTCCACTACAAAAAATTTTGAGGTGGTATGTAAACAAAATATATGGAATCATTAAAATCGTAAAAATCCGAGCATTTGACTGGTCACTATTATTGTCAATAGTCACTATTGCTTACTTGTCATCTACGTAAAAGCTGTGTGATAGTTTTCTAAAGATGAAGTAATTTCATTATCGGTGATCACAGATAAAAGATCACAGAGATAATGACCTGGACCACCCCGAAAAACACGAAAAAAATTCAATTTTTTGTCAAATTTTTGTGCGTTTATTGAAAGTGCCTTTAGTTTCTCTTTTAAACTCGTATAGAGGTAATTATTACGAAAAATATTCACTTCTTTGTTGCGAGTACTTTTGTACACTCTGTTACCTACTGCGAATTAAGATTTGTGATTTTTTTTCTATTAACCTATTATGTGCCATGTTTTTTATCTTCCCTGCATGTTTTGACCGTCTTTTTCGGCTTTTGCTGACCGGTTGTGTGTTTGTAGCAGATGGCGTCAATTAACTTTTAACAATTTTTCTGAAATTAATTAATACTTAATTCAACACTAGTAAAAGAGCTTTTTTTAAATCAAATTTTCGATTTATTTTTTCTTCCAAGTTACGGGCCATTTTGAGATTAGGGGGTATAGTATGCCGTCCGTCCCTGCGTTGGTGGCTCCTTTTTAGCTTAAAAATTGGCGTATAATTATTAGGACAAATAGCGGAATTTTGAATTTTTATATACAACCAATACATCAATTCTGTCACGTCACGTGATGTTTTTTTACTAAGCACCAGACAGATTTTAGCAATGGTAAGATTTTATATTTAAGGCAATTAGTAGATAAGAGTATTTGTATTATTCGGAGTGGCGGAGTCCCTTTTATTGTACTTAATAAATATTTTTCTTTGGAAATTATTTTGTAATATAAATATCAAAATAAATATATTATTATGTAATATTAAATCATGTCCCATTTATAAAATAAAATGTGAGACATGCCCAGTTTTTGTTAAACTACGCTATAATACTCGCTATAATACAGAACATTTCCCAAGTAGAAAAACTTAAAATAAAACTTATATATCCGCGCTCTTTTCTTATAATTTAGCATCTTAGACAAAATTACGGTATTTCTTTTTATTACCACATGTATGCATCCTGGCAAAATTTGACGGGGGGGGGGGCGAATCCTTATATTAGATATAATATGTGGGCTACTCCTAAATCTGTCACGAAAGTTAGCCCCTCAATTTTAAATGTCTTGCTAGGCCACTGTGGCTGGAGCTTGACAAACATTATTCCTATTGACCCTGATTAGAGAAACCATTTATACATATAGAGATGGAACAGTACACGTCTTGGACCCCTTTGTTTTATCCTAGAACTACATGGCGCATGTGTACTTTGAAAATCTTGTTCGCGTTCATCTTTCCACACTCCTGGATTGGCTCTGGAAGTACTTGTCGTGTTCGGGTTTGCGTCAAACTGATTCCAGGACGGTTGTGGAACCGTTCAAAACAGTCCGTGCTCAAGAGCGCGATTTTAGAGCGCATGCGCATTGGGCTCCGACGTCACAAGTGGGCAGAAATTCATATTGGTTTGTCCTAATCTGTGTTATCGTTCAGTTGGTGAAGCTCCATCCACTTGTGACGTCAGAAGTAAGTATCTAGTCTTTACCACTGGTTAACGACAACCAGGAACTGTTCTGGAGGGAACAGATCATGAAGCTCATTTGACGCGCAGTTAGTCCGTTAGTCCTGTAACCTACTGTGTTACTAGATTATGAATAAGTTCATTTGTTTATTGATATTGATCGAGCGACAAAACAGCTCCCCTCCCTCAACAAATTCTATTATATACGGCCAGTGTTTGGTTAGGCCGCACGTGCCAATCCGGCAGTAACAATAACTGAATGTGAATCAGCTCGTGTCATGGCAATCTGCGACCACACAACGCTGACGACAAAATCGATTCCATCCTTTCTGGCCAGCATGCTTCGAATCAGTGTAAAATAATTCAGGCAGTGTATAAATGTAATTTGAATAATTGTTGGTACAGGCTTTAGTTTCCAATCGTTGGGCAAATAGTTATATTATGAATATAGTGTAGCCAGCTGTGTAAACGAAAGTCTTTCGGAATAAATCAGTTTGAAAAGCTGGTATTGCAGGTCCCTTTCACGAATAAGAAATACAGGGCCGTAGCCAGACAGAAACTTCAGGCAGGGCAAACGACTTTCTTGGGAGCAGTACACATTTAAGAAGTTGGGGATAGGTACCTACCTACAGGGCGGTACTTTGTCTTTGTCGATAGGGAGAGGGGAAATTTTATTTTCGGTGTTAAAAATCGCGCCGCAGGCGAAATTGGTGAAAATTTCAAGGCCAAATCTAATATGAATATAAAATTTTACGTCAATGGCAATTTTTTTGGTAATTATGCTCGCCCATAATCACTTGTGCTGTAAGCAAGAATACTCTGTTTTTTTTAACTGACACAAATTCAGTAATTATCAATAACAACACTGAATACCTACCCTTTTGTGATAAGGAAGTAAAAATAAATGTTAGTGCTCATAGTAGCGGTTAGTGCCAATTTGATCTGGGGAGGCAGACCCACTAATAAATACCTACTTCTAAAATACCTCTACTTGGTCAAAAAAATATCATTGTATTTTTCTCGACATTTTTATACATCTACACAATATTTGAATATGGATGTTTTTTGTTACCTATTAGTAGTTATTATATATAGTTATTTGTCCAAGAAAGGGTTTATAGGATCTTCGTTTAAAAGCAAATCTAACTACTAGGTGACAGCTTGGGTTGTATAGTACCTAGTATTATACCGAGAGTTATACTAAACCCATAAAAAAGTGGTAGGTGTTTACAAGATTGTTTTTGTTCAACAAAATCAAGGAGGTGTAGAGATTACATGGATTTATTTTACTACTAAAAAATGTAGATTGATGTAAATGAAAATAAAAAATTTATTGAAATTCACAACAAATAGATTTCGACGCGCACGCCTAGGGATAATGAGTCCTCTGCACCTTGCCTTGGTTCTATTTTTAATTGCGAATACGAAAGCGCGGTGAATTTTTTGCACTGTTGCAGTCGGCCAATAGCGACAAATCGTTCTCCGCGCTCCCCGCTTCCCCGCGGACGCAAGCTCTCAGTGCGCCTACAATACTCTGATTAGCTAATGTTTTGCTTAAATCTAGACGGGTACTCCTAAATCCTTAATAAATAATTTATCCCCACAAGACTGCCTGTTAAATCTATTTTTTATCCGAAATTATATTATATCCTTATAATGTATCATGTTTTTTCTTCGACCACCATCTCCATATATTTTAAAGTATCTGAAGCACCAAGTCAAAAGTCACTCTTAAAAAAAACACCGAACAACCGTGCAACCCTAACCAAACGACACTATGTCTTTTATAATTTTTCTAGTCATTTTCCTGCAGAAGAAGAAGAAAACAAAGAAGAAAAAATCGGAAAAATGAACCCCCTACATTAATTACAAACCTATTGGCACAGACCTATATAGCTACTATATAGGTCTGTGCTATTGGGAAAGATTATGAGAACGAAATGTGCTTCTTTAAGGGTGTGTTGTGATTAGCCATAGTAGGCCAAGCAATAACCCCAGGTAAATCGTTCCAATACGTGCGGATGCAAAGGCGTTCAACTGACAACGTTGCAATTACCCCTCCCCTCTCTCGCGGTTTGAAAGCCAGAGATAACCTTAAAAGCGTATAAGTGACGGCAAATCTAACATCTTATTACGCGACATTACCTTACGTGACATTGCCAGTTACAGTGCAAAAAACAGTAAATTCGGCGCTGTAAGGTTGGCCTTAGATTGCCTGAATAATAGAGGAAAATCTTATAACCCTGCCCACGGACATTGGCGGCTTTTTTCGCAAAAATGTCTTTCGACAACCTCGAATAGAGCCGTTCTAAAAATCGAAGAAGGTGGTAAATCTCTTAATTGGGTGTCGTACTTTCCTCCGGTACCAAAAAGAACCTCGAAAATCCGATATCTAGGAGAAATTCCCGATTCACGATTAGCTACTTTCGAGAAACGGGACGGGTGTAGAATCAACGAAACCGACGGAAAATCCTCTGACACCACTATTGGAAATTGCTTGTTTTTTCTCATTTCTCGATTTTTCGGGGGCCCGGGAAGCATCAGAACCTCACCCGAAGACTCCAGGGAAGCTTTAAAAATTGAAATAAACCAAAGATTTGGTCGCGGTTAAGATAAAGAAAAGAAGTGTAATAAACCAATGTAAAAAACCACTACGAGATTCTTCTATAATAACACAATTATACTTAGATATTATACCTTATTTAACTAATACCACTTTGACAATCAAAGAAATCCGCGTAATTTCACGTTACATGAATCTCAAAACACCAAGAAACTGTGTAAAACTTTAAATCCACTTTATTATAATGATAATGCAGCGATTTATTATCTAACCTATTTTCGTTGACTGGCGTGTTAATACGTCAGTTAATGCAATTTTTATTTTCTACGGGGAGGAGCGGGTCGGTACGAGGGAATGTAGGGGAAGTTGTTGATTTGAGTAGCCGTGGAATTGGCGCAACGTTGCCACACTTAACCGAAGTTCTTGATTTCTTGCGTATTTCTGATGCCTAGTGGAACGATTTATGAGGCCGCGCATGTACACACTGTATGTTGGTGAGGATTTCTAATTATGTTCTAAAATGAAATACACACTCATAAACAAAAAAAAATTAAAAGACGCAAATACATATTGTCGGAAATTTCTTGGTGCAAACTGATTTATAAATTAATATATAAATAAATTATTAGGAAAATACGTTCGAATTTCCGACGGTAGGTTATTATAGAGTTTATTTTAGGCGATATTGATATTGCCTGGTGATGAAAGATTTGTCGAAAGTAATAGAAAACCCTATTGTGGTATTTTACCTTCACCCTTCGCTATATGTGAATATGGCAAATAGAAACAGTTATGCTGTACAACAATGAATATTTTTGATAATAGGCGTAGTGCGTGAACAACACAGGTATTATTCGAGGACATTAAATAATACCACAGAAATTTTGTCGAATAGATATTTTTCCTGCAATAACAGAATTGGTAAAATATAAAACACTTGGTTTTAACTTCGAAATTGTCATAAGTATTTGTTAGATATACCTGCGATTTATTGGTGCTTACTTGAATTTGAATTTACTCTATTATTGCTCAGGCGTAAATATTTATTAAATAATTCCATAGTTCTTGCAGAAATAGAATACGAAATTTTATTTAAGTGGTGGTTGAATTTAGTCCTCAACTATAGAGTTTTAATTGTAGGTTTTCTGCTTATGGGGACAATGGACAAATGATCAATTAAACTACGCAAATCATTAGCTGACGTTTCGACTATATTGGCTTTAGTTTTCTTTAGAGCACTACAATAAAATCAACAATAATAGTTTTTTACAGATTAAACAGTGCGTTTGTTTCATATAAAAGATTACAGTGAATAGATTATTACTTTAACTACTGGTACATATAACTACAGAATACATAAGCTATACAAATGAAAATAAAACATAAGTAAAATTATTATTGACAGATTGAAACTCACCTGATTCTAACAGTTTAAAATTTATCTGGATACTATCATCATTAGAGATTCATGGCTTGACTTTATATTGAAGCTACTTGACTTGACTTGACTTGAAATCAAGTCAAGTTCAAGTCAAGTAGTAATTTTCCAATATCAAGTCAAGTATTTATTTATCAAGTAATTGAAAAATCAAGTTTTTCTTGAAGCTACTTGATTACTTGATTTTTTATCAATTTCAAATTTTATTATCAGTTAGGACAGTTAGGTAAATAATAATAACAAACCTTTGCATTGTACTTTTTTTTTTCAAAACTAGGAAAGAACAAAAATAAACTATTTTAAGTCCGTACCAAAACTATGTGTATAGTCAACAAAAAATTCTATTTGGGTGTCTGTGTCTGTGTAACATAGACAACAAAAACTTCTATTGTTTCACGTTAACACCGTTCAAAGCACTTTTTTTCTTAATGTATAAACATTTTTCTCGGAAACTTGGTTCTTATTTTGTGTGTTAATAATAAATAAACATGTTCACAAGTAAAAGTAAATTTTATTTTATTGCCAATTTTAGAGATTCATGGCTTGACTTGATATTCAAGCTAATTGACTTGACTTGACTTGAAATCAAGTCAAGTTCAAGTCAAGTAGTAATTTTCCAATATCAAGTCAAGTCAAGTATTTAATTTGTCAAAAGCTTGATTTTCAAGTCAAGTCAAGTAATTTGTTAAAATGTCAAGCTACTTGACTTGATGAAACCCTAATCATCATAGAACCTAATGATTTGTCATAAATTGTGTATGTATATACAAAAACCAATTTCTAGGTAACCAACTAAAGGCAGGCAGAAATTAGAATAAAGTAACTGTCTCGAAACGCTATTTCTTTAGATTTTTTGTTCCTGCAAATATGTTTAATTTTTTGCCATTTCTTTGGTTCATGCTTTATACCGAATGGATTTTTTTGATCAAGTTGGAGTATACTGAACTGAGGTTAGATGTGTCCGTTCTCAGGTTTATAGAATTAGGGTGTTTCTTTATGTATAACATCTGTATAACATCTGAAATGCTATACATAAAGAACATCTGTATAACATCTGAAATGCTACAATTTATGACAAATCATTATGTTCTATGATGATAGTATCCAGACAAATTTTAAACTGTTAGAATCAGGTGAGTTTCAATCTGTCAATAATAATTTTATTTATGTTTTATTTTCATTTGTATAGCTTATGTATTCTGTAGTTATATGTACCAGTTGTTAAATAATCGATTCACTGTAATCTATTATATGAAACAAACGCACTGTTTTAATCTGTAAAAAACTATTATTGTTGATTTTATTGTAGTGCTCTGAAGAAGACTAAAGCTAATATAGTCGAAACGTCAGCTAATGATTTGCGTAGTATAATTGATCATTTGTCCATTGTCCCCATAAGCAGAAAACCTACAATTAAAAGTTAAATTAAGTATAAAATTAAATTAAATTGCCCGAAATGGTCTTGCATAAACCCACCTTTAGTTATTTTAAATTTGTTTATCGTTGAAAATTAATCTACGGCGCAATTTTTAACAACAAAAAATATGTTAGTTACAGGTTATTCTATTTTTTACCCTTACTTCGCCAATCTAACCGACTCTGCCTGCAGCTACATAGTGTTATATTATGTGTAAGCAAAAAAACGAGGAAATAGTTCATTGCGACGCGTGACGCCAAAACGCGCAGTCCTTTCATTATTTTTGTGATACAGCCTCTGTTGCCGTACGTATGTATATTGCAGAGCCATCCTGCATGCGTAATGAAAAACCCACCACGTCCCTGGCGGACGCGGATGTTCCCCTAGTTAATCCGATAAAATGCCGGTATGGCGCAGCCTTTGTTTATATGAGTATATCCCGTTTAATAGAATAAAGCCTGAAAGTTTGCGAAAGTTGGGGCACAAAAAGGGGACTTTCAGCCCCGCTGGGGTTTGCGTACAAGTACAAGAAAACTTCCTTTTCGCGCTTCGATGGAAAGGTGTGTTGTCAACAAAATAGGGCTATCCAAATATCCAATAAAAAAGGTATGTTCGTAACAAAAACCAAATGCAACTCAACAATTTTAAAGGTCGCAATTTAGTAGTCTTCTTTTTTACACATTTTGGTATGATATCAGAATAATAATTCACAGACGGACATAACTGCACCAAAAAACGAAACATACATTTTAGAAGACCCTGGGTGGGTGGGTGAATGGCCAAAAGAGTTGGTTCCCCATGTGCGCTTATTCTTCTATTTATTTTGTGATTGGTACCTAACTAAGTACCTGTAGTTTATCATATCTCGGCCATTTTTGGCCGAATTCTTATACCTTTAGTGTTTCGGCTTCTGACAGAGTTAACTAGATGGCGTTGGTATAGATCTTACCGGCTACTGCTGGTTCAAGATCAGCTGAATTCATGAATCATTCCTGGGTACTTTGTACTGGGTTATGGCTGGCTGATGAAGGCATAACAAGCTAGAAACGGTCTACTTACCTTTGAACAATTCAGTATGTAACCATGCAATCCATTAGATATTAGATGCTGGTTCACTCTGTCAGTTACCCAAAATAGTTTTGTCCCATAAACCATTAAACTTTATTTTGTTGTATATTTGGAGACTGCTTTAACGATTATTTCTAAAAATATGTTTTGCCTACGTCCTTCGTCCGATGTGGTTTTTCGGAACTAATTTAACACAATTACGAGGAAAGTTTTAAATTCGTGTTGTATAATGCTGGTTGGTTACAATGCCACAGGAAAGAATTGTTAGTATTACTTTTGGTCTGAGGTTTTATTACACAGAGTTTTCATTTCAAAACTAGCCCACCCGGAATAACTTTTAAAATACCGTGAGTTTAATTTAACAAAAAAAAACACGTCAATTTGGATTTATGGGGGGAGAAATATTTTTCATGTACCTGTGACCCTGTAGTTTCAACCCCTAAAGGAGGGTGTAAAGTACATCTTTATTTGAAAAAGGGTACAAGCGGAAACACTGAGGTATAAACGTGAAGAAAAACGTCGAAAGTTTTTATTTGCAAATGTTATTTTTGCCTTGTAGGTACATTTTAAGAAAATTTAATCTCGAACTTGCCCTCGTTGTGTATTGACCACTGAATTTCCTGAATGGTTTACTCATTACAAGAAAGAATTGAAATAACTTCTATTTATGGGGAAGAACACCGTTGTGTGTAGCCTGTCTGTTTGATCAGAGACATCCGTCAGGCAAAAATGTTGGGCACCCCATACTTTTTTCAAGTAATTTGAGAAATGTTGTTTCTTGCACAATACCTCGTAAATTTACTTTTTTGTATTTTCCCCAGATATTACGGATGCACGTTGTTTGCGGTAGCAGAGAAAACACAAAACTAAGCACAAAATGTGCAAATATGCACTAAAACTAAAACACCCTATCACTGTTTACTTTCAACTTGAATAGGTACAAGTTCATGGCCTCGCGAATCGCGGAACGCTGTACACGCCACGGTCCACACACCTGTACTCAAGATATTGACAAGACTGTGTCGTCTAGTCACCACAGTCGCTAGAGCGCTAAGAAAGGTAATCGATTTTTATTTTACATTTCTAAGTTGAACTTAATAGAAGGCTCTTGTGAGTTTATAAAATTTATTAATGAATTTAATTCATCTACTTCATATTCCCATATAATGAATATGTCATCTACATCTCCACCAAACATTAGGTTGGTGAAAATATCTAGTCAACTCAGTTTGTTCAGAAAACAAAGTTTTTTTTTGAGTTATACGTTCAAAGTTTCGTTAATTTACTGTTAAATGAATTGTCCTGGCAACTTGAAAAAGTTGTATTTTAATCAGTTTAGTTCAGGTTCTGTAGCGAAAAAAAAACAATTAAACATTAAATAGATCTGTTTGAACCGGAAATAAATTTCTGACAATAACTATTACCTATACTAGGTATATTTTTTCATTACTCATTACTTGCCAAAAGCTACAATTTCCCAAGTTTATGCATATAGGATATAGGTAAATAATCACCCTGTATGTCTTATTCGTAACATACATAAATTCGAGGCCAAAGGCTTATTAAATGATATTCCATGACGCATGACTGCAACAACTCTCTCAATAAAAAAAACCTAGCTAAGGAGACCCGTTTAACGCCACTGAATTTAAAAAGATAACAAATAAAATGTGGTGCTCACGATATTTTCGCAGGGTGAAGAACATATTCTACAGCCTATTTTAGGTAAGTCGTAAGTAGTAAATATTAGTAGTTAATATGTTTCTTGGTAATATTTGGGGGTTGTACAAAAAGAGGTCTATAGCACACCTTGCCGGTGACAGATAACGTTGGGAAACAAGCAGCAGCAATAATTATTATAGCTGAAATTTGCAATAGGTAATTCAAAATATCACAGAGGACCCAAATACCACACATCACTAACCACCATTCTAACATTGTGCACCTCATATGCGTCCAGAATAACATCTCCTGTATTATAAGAAACTCATTGGTGTGATGTTTATCTGAATTCCAATTACCTAGGTACGTTTCTGTTCTCACTGAATATCCTTACTCCCAATCACAGTAAATAGTCTCCGAACCAGTAGTACTATTTTGTCCGAGTTCTTATTGTGGGTATTTTCGGTTTCAATGTAATTTTTGATAGACCGCCTATTGGTTTCACTGCGTTTAATCCAGAGTGTTCTCTAAAAAGTATTTTGCTTTTACTGTGCTGTGAACCGGCAAGCGAACTGCAGGAGAAACGCACCTGGTATAGATTATAGGCATATAGGCAGCTATGAGCTGTTCGAATCCCACCGCGTACCTACATGATATTATAACTTATAACAAGGTAAGCTCACGCGCATACTTGACGTTTCAGATGTTTCGTATATATACGCGTCATGGGACGACAAAAATTGCTCGAAGGTTGGTTGTAATTCCATTCAAAGTCGGTTTTTGCGAGTTTTGAGATCAAAACACATAATATTTTTAATATAGTTTGTTGTGAGTTTATGGGCTGTTCGAATACATATTATAGAACAGGCGCATCTTTATTATCAGGCGAACAGCGATGAGAAGTTTGATATCGACATACATTTTTACAGTTATACAGGGTGCCCAATTTAGATGGAATAATGGATATAACTTTTCAAATACACCTTGTATAAAATATGTTTCAGGCAAAAGTTTTTCTATTGATCTATCTGCATATTTTGGTGACCTTGATTTTTTTTTTTGATAGCTAGTCATTTCGTTGCCATGGCAACCAACTTTGTTTTTTTTAAATGACACCATACACTTTTCTGTTCAAATTTGGAATCAGCTGCTTTTTGTGCATACGAACATGTAAAATTTCATTGGGGTTGCATAAGAAAATTTTTGAGAAAAAGTATAATTTCTGTAAGTACGCCAAAATTTTAATTCGAGAGCGTTGCCGAGAGCGTTGCCTAAAAAGAAGGCCATGCCTAATGAAAATTTTGACATTTTTGCATGTAACGATAACTCACCGACGACAGGTAAATCATGCTAAGCTTGTAAAATGTGTTTAATAAAAAAATAAATAAATATAGGCACAATAAATCAATGGTATCATTGAATCAGGAATTCGTATACCTTAATCAATGATGGTACCTAAAAATCAATTAATCAAGTGCTCGAAATGTTCTCCATTCACAACGAGACAATGGCCCAGTCTGTCATAAAAACTAGTAGGTAAGTACATTCCTAATCCATTCCGGAGGAATCAACGCTATTTCGTTTCTTATGCGCTGTTCTAATTAGACTGTATTTTGGGGAGGATTTTTATACACCCTGGTTTTTTACACAAGAACAAATGACACGGGGTAAGATCGGGAGACCTCGGAGGCCACTCTATGGCCCCTCTTACGCCAATACAACTTTGTGGGAAGACTTGGTTAATATAGCGGCGCACATCACGGTGGTAATGGGAAGGTGCTCCATCTTGCTGGAACCAGATAATATCCTGGATTGGCATACCAAGGGCAGGAATCACCTCATTTTGCAAAAGATCCAAATACCTACCTTTCGCCAGTCAAATTACCATTGATAATAAATGGACCAATAATGCGGTTGTAGTTGATTCCATTAGTTATCATTAGGTACATGCAAAAATGTCAAAATTAAATATAGGCAACCCTCTCGAATTTGAATTTTGGTATACTTGCAAATTATATTTTTTCTCAAAAATTTTCGTATGCACAAGAAGGAGCTGATTCCAAATTTGAACAGAAAAGTGTATGGTGCCATTAAAAAAAAACAAAGTTGGTTGCCATTGCAACAAAATGACTGGCTCCCAAAAAAATTCAAGGTCACCGAAATACGCAGAGAGATCAACTGAAAAATACTTGTCTGAAATATTTTTTATAAATTGCCGAATCTGCTTATCGTTCGGTGAATGTTTATCTACTCAACTCTAATAACCTAGAAATACTTGGGTTCCGCCCGTGTGCCCAACTCCGGGACTTCACGCCGGCTTACTAAAATCAAAGATGAAATATCGCCGCCTCTCCTCGACGGAGGGAGAATGATGTATTAAAATGTTGAAGCTCGCTTTTCGCCATAACGTCAAAACATGATTTATAGCCCGCTCGGTCTGGATTGTATTATTGCCTTAATGCCGCATTGACGTGTGAGTGTGTGCTCACACTACAAGTGCTTTTGCGGCCTCGCCTCACTCCGCATTAACTGAATGCTTTAGCTGGAGCTAGCGGGTCTTAATTTATTATGGGGTCCCACAGAATAAAATATAATGGAGACGGTTATTTTTGTAGTTGTAGAAAAATCGTTACGACGTTGTTGCTATGATTAAGGGGGACATAGATAGTCAGAAGCATTGTTGAAACCTCAGAGAAATAACCAAGGATAGAGGGAGCAACAGCATCAAAATACACACGTTTGTAGTCAACCAACATCTTCTGCAAATTTATCGAAGTAAACAAACATTAACATTAGGCCTGTGTATACAACGTTTACCTGTGATAGGTTATATCAGTGACTATTGTATAGAGAGAATATATCCTGTTATATCCTGAGAAATATCAATTTGGCCACACACCACACACTTTCTGCGTCCCATTGTATACAAAATCAGTCACTATATCCTAAATACTAATAAATAGCCTATAAATTAACAGAAAAACAATTGAAAACACGAAAAATGCATACGTAAACAATCGGAAAACTTGACTTGCTGGGCAAACACAAAACAAATACCGACGAGTTGACGAACGCGGCAGCAACGGCGGCGTTGCCATGTGGGGCGGTTTGAGGTATCTGTGACGATTTTATGAAAGTGATAATTAGCTACTATAATTACAGCGCAGTTTTAGTTTAAAATTGTTAAATACAAAAAATTATTACTACATTTTTTAATTTAGCGTTATGGGAGGTGTGCCTTTATTTAATCCCATTATTAAACCCTTCTATTTTGAAATGAAATGCTGTAAACAATGGAGTACGTGGCATCAGTCAAAAAGATGTTGGCTCTGTTTACTTTTTGTTCTTATACTCCCTCTTTCCTTCGTTATTTCTCTGAGGTTGAAACCGTCCGAAAAAAATCCCGCTACATCAACTTGCAAACTTTAATTTTGGAACGAAAACCAATTAAAACAGATAAATTGTAATGTCTTACAATTCTTAGGACTCGATACTAAGTTAATAGGTGTTTTAATTTAGTTATTAGTTTTTATATAACATTTTATGCAAAATATTTGGTATAGCGTGCGCGGAAATTTCAACAACGGTTCTGACAGTCGGTGTGTAACTTTGTCTATGATGGAAAAAAACACAAACAGAAAATATTCAACAAGCAACACTAAGTAATAAGTAGTAATATTTTTTATATCGTTGCAGGTGTTCCATTTTAGCTGAATCAAACTCTACAGGGTATAACTTAAGTAGCCCCTATGTATGTATTTATATCGTTGTAGTCTGGAAGAATAAGGGTAGATTTAAAAGAAGTAAAAATATGTTGGGTTTTATTACAACAAAAACAAACCCGACGCCTATAACTGTTTTATTTCATGTTCTATTGTTTTTCTGAACGCAGATTTGGAAAATTTAGGAAAAACTAGTTAGAACCTTGTATAGTAATGATGCAGGGTATACAGTATTTTGATATTTAGGACTCAGTTGCGAGATTTCAATAAAACAAAACTGTATTTCAATACTCACTTTTTTGTACAAAGCCATCGTTTGCAGGTAACACTACCTTTTATTTATTTATATTTTTTTTACCCGAAAAAAATTCACTAATACTTATGTAGTTTTTCCTAAATTTTCCAAATCTGCGCTAAACAATAATTGAACACCCAATAAAAAAGTTGGGTAGGTGTGTTTTTATGATACTTAATGAGACTCTATATTTCCGCTTTTTTATAATTTTTATACTTCTTCCCCATTACGTTGATATCAATATGTCACGATTAAAATTCCGAAATTTTCATATCGAAGATAGGAGTAGCCATGGAAAAACAACCTTAACAACGTACTATCTGTAAAATTTGTTACCAGGTTAATGGAACTAAATGACTTTTTGTTTTTAAAATGCATTATAAAACGAACCAGTAGATATATTTTGGTCCCAATAAATAAGCATTCCTTATATCCTTGTTGTCTCAAGTAATGAGCCATCTTAAAATATTGTTATTTGAGAATGAGACTAATAAGAGAGAATAAACATACCTAACTATCCAGCCCTTGAAAGAAAATTACATAAATGATAGGCGACAAATTTTTCTTAAAAAATAAATCGTGGGGCTACTTCAAGCTGTTTGTGAATTATACACGGGATTAACACATATTATACAGGGTGTTTCATTAAGGTTGAAGAGGTAACATATCTCAGGAAATATAATAGTCCTGGAGCTTTGAGAAAAAATCTTCTTGAGTAATGTGGTTGTGGTCACGAGAAATCGCTGGAAATTATTTTTAAGTTCGTAGGTCGGTCGCTAGGGGGCGTATTCGCAAGAGACAATTTGAAAAATGAGTTTTCTAAAAATATGACTAATTAAGGTATATCAAAAATAATTTTATTGCTCTCTTCAGCAAATTCTGAACAATTTTCGTTAAGGATTTTTTTGCACTAGCTCTTCAAATAGAGGTGAAACCGGCGGATAAACCTTGACTTGAAAAAATGCTGCCAACTCCGGTTTGGCTTAACCGAATTGGTTGAATTTGAACTTGTTGAAAAGAGCTTTCCTTCTTCTATCAAATGGTTGTCCAGTATATAAGGTCATTTCGAATTTCGTGGTCACCGCTAGAGGGCGCAAAAAACGAAAAACGATTGTATCCGGCAACGCAGTGTCCGCGCGGCCATCTGTTGCATATTATATGCTTTGATTTAACTGTGTTCACCTATACATAATGTTATACCTATTGTTTCTCTAGGAAGTAGCAAGTGCGCGAAGTATAAGTGCGAACGTATTGGTTTAGCTCTAAAAAGTTTATAAGTAGTTGTGTATCAACATTAGCATACTAATTTGGAACAATGGGTCACGAAATGTGCGTGACATCGTTTGACTGAATCAGTCAACGGAATCAGCCCGTGCACTTAAACAAAATTTCTGTTTTGATTTGGTATTGTATATGTTGAATAATTACAGTGAAATTTGTTATTAGCGTGGCATTGCGGTGGTGGGCATCAGCGCGCCGTCAGTGCCCGGAGTAGATAAAAGAGCGCAACTTTTCACCCGGAATGGCTCCCAGGGCAGCCATCGGAAACCCCGGCGCTCCCGAGAGCCTCTCGCCGAGAAATATCTGCCCGTTCCCATGGCCGCCGGGAACTTTCTGGAAATTATGCGTTGCTTGTCTCTGGATGCCCGCAGAACTTACTTGCGTATCTTCTTGAGGCAGACCCACCGAACTATTAAAACTTGAATGGTGGAAATTGAAAAACCGCTATAACGCTGGAAATTGTAGATATCTCCAATTTCACTCACGCCTATAACAAACATATTTATATTTGATGTTAAAAATATGGTAAAGTTAAAGAGATGTTTAAGTACCTATGACCTCTCAGTTACCGGCCATCTGTATCAGCGAGATCGCTGATGTAGGATGTTTACAACAGGGTGATTCAGTCATGAAGTAAAAAATTTAACCACAAGTGGGAAAAAATAGTTTAATACGAATCCGAACTTAGAAAAATTATAGTCAATAAAAAATACACAATAGTACATTGTGTACCTAGTAGGAAAAGCTGAACATTCCCGGACGACCGTAAAGATTGCCTGTCGAGGCGTAAGCCGAGACTGGCAATACGGAGTCGGGGAATGTGGCTTTTCCTACGAGGTATACATACTATTTTTCCGAAAATCGAAAATTACTCAAAGAACATAAATTATTACAATCAACTTCTTAAAATTTTGAAATAAGCATTATTAATTTTATTCACAAATAAAGGATGCCATGAAATATTTGTTTTGTAACTATGGAAACAAAGTAATATTGAATTGTCAAACTTGACGCATGAAAGTTTATTTTTGGCGTTTTCCCATAGTATTTTCCGCGTTTTCGAACGTTCTAAAAAGCAAAAGTAAAAGTATAAAGTGATGAGTGATGATGACTGTTCCATTTCTGGAACCCCCCCAGAACTCACGGAAGCAGTAAATACTGCCTCCTTGGATTTGTTGCCAACAAAATCCAGAGAAAAATATAACTATGCATACAATCGTTTTATGGAATATCGTAAGAATAAAAATGCAAGTTCATTCTCAGAAAATGTTGTAATGGCATACTTCTTGGAGCTTGGTTCCAAGATGAAATCTACTTTCTGGGCGAACTATTCAATGTTGAAGGCAACCCTTGCAATTAGACATGATGTGGATATATCTAAATATCCAAAACTTCGTTCATTATTGAAACGGCAGGCAGAAGGCTATAGGCCAAAAAAATCCAAGATTTTAACTAAAGAACAAATCAACAAATTTATCCAGGAAGCTTCAGATAAAGAATATTTAATGATTAAGGTAGGTCACAAAACTTCAATTTTTATTCGAATTATTTACATATTTATTTATTGTTGTAGGTTGCTGTAATATTTGGTATTTCTGGAGCTTGTAGAATGGACGAGTTAGTTAAAATGACCTTACAACATGTAGAAGACCTACAATCTAAGCTTTTAGTTGGCATACCAGACTCTAAAACGAATACATCAAGATCATTTGTAGTAAAAATTGTTTTAGAAAAACTTGTTCTCAATCATTTTTTTAGTTTATAGATAACTGTAAGGAAATAATATTTCCTTACAGTACAAAAATAAATATTTCCTAACAGTTACTTTCCGTTGCCTGGCAACGACTAAGTGCAAGGAAATATTGACTTTTTCTTTCAAAAATGTTATCAAAAATGTCAATATTTCTGATTGATTTTCGGAAATAGTACATTGTGTACCTAGTAGGAAAAGCTGAACATTCCCGGACGACCGTAAAGATTGCCTGTCGAGGCGTAAGCCGAGACTGGCAATACGGAGTCGGGGAATGTGGCTTTTCCTACGAGGTATACATACTATTTTTCCGAAAATCGAAAATTACTCAAAGAACATAAATTCGAAAAACTTGTTCTCAATCATTTTTTTAGTTTATAAATAACTGTAAGGAAATAATATTTCCTTACAGTACAAAAATAAATATTTCCTAACAGTTACTTTCCGTCGCCTGGCAACGACTAAGTGCAAGGAAATATTGACTTTTTCTTTCAAAAATGTTATCAAAAATGTCAATATTTCTGATTGATTTTCGGAAAAAGATATTTTCAGAAGTGTATTAAAACCCCTTGTTGACGGCGCTTACCTGATCAGCTGTTAAACTCGCGTATTGAGGCAGTTGAGGCTGGCCTCGGGGCGCTGAGTACCGGCAGTTGCACAAAATATCCGTAATCTTTATTTTTTTTTACGTTTGCACGGAAATCTCAAAACTCACGTTGAGTTTTTCTGACATACAACTACAGCATGTCTGAGTTAATTTATGTAGGTATTACCTTTCGATTTTCCAGTGGCATAATCCAATATGCATACACGCACCAAACATTGTTCAGAAAAGGATCTGTTTGAACATGTCACCATTAAAATCTAATTATGTATTATGTTTGTGAACGATCCACGAATACGGTCAAATAATGCGCGGTTATTTCGTTTTTTGTTGATTACAGTGGCGCAACCAGAAATTATTGTCAGGGGGGACTGGCTGGTAAAGTTCATTTTTCATTGTCAAACATTTTTAATGAACTGAAAAAAATAATCAACCTAATATTAGCAAAGGTAGGTACTCTTTTTTTCTTTCACATAAAAGCCGGAGAGAGAATTCCTTGAGTGATGTGGAAGTAAAAATATAAGTTAGTGCCTATAAATTTATTGCCACATCCTCTCAAAGGGCCAAATGTAGAATATATAGATAGGTAGGTAACTTCCTATAGAAATCCATTTCCTTGGGGATTTATAATGATTATTGCTTTTTAAAAGCAGGAATTAAAAGGAGGTGTTCGCTTATTAAAATGCGCCGCATGCGAAATTTTTTAGAAATTTTAAGGACAGACAATTTAACTGAGGCGTAGAAAATTGTAAAGTTACATCACCACGATATGTTTCCTCTTCTTTTTTTCTCAATGGGACGGGTTTGAACACTCAACCTCCCCCTTATCTACGGCCATGCCGTATATGAAGGACAGTAGAAAACAGAAGGCCAGGCGCATATAATTCAGGTCAGATTAGTTTTCCCAAGTAGCATCGTAGTGATGAAAACTTATATCGCCACTTCTACCGAGTGGCCATTACGTAATCATCACTAAATCTACAACTTTTCAGTAAGGTTTACTTTATTTTCTACGAAAATAGTGGTAATCACGTCAATTTCACCGCTAGTAGTCACTATATAGTTTCATAACTTTTTAGTGGTGTTTAAGGTGTCTGGAAAGTTGTAATTACTACCGAAAAACACCTTAAAGTTCTTAGGCTTTCAAAGTGGAAAATGGAAGTGGCGGCAACCAAAATGTGTCACTAAAATATATCTTGTGGTGACAACTTTAGCATGCGCGTGATAGTGGCGGCCACGTTTTGGCCACCTCTACTAAACCTTGAAAGTGGCGAAACTTGTTGGTGATAACTAGTGCCACTACAAAGTTATCATTACCATCAAAATTCACTCTATAGTGACCGTCACTATCAAGTGAGGCTTCCTTGCTGTTTTGCTGTATGCGCGTGCATATTTCTGCTAACGCGGTGTCAATGTGGTGATTTTAGTGCAGTGAGATTTAGTGTTCATTCTTTGAACTAATTATTCGATGTGTGCGATTTAAATACGAGTATAGTGTTTAAGTTGAGTAGTCAATATGAACGACATGATGATGTGCATATTACACTCTGAGAAAGCGGGACCTGCTTCCAGAATATTGTCGCTTGAAGAGGTGTGATAGCGGTGTAAGCTTCTTAGGAATAAAAGAATCTTTTAACAAGCTACCACAGTACCTACTCTGAGTTGCCACTTCCAAAATTTAAAAACGATTAAGTAATTTTTGCTACTCAATGCTTTTTACTCGGTGGACAAATTCTTGAATAAAACCTTCGCCTAAATAAGTGATTGTTTATTTCGAAATTTTAACTAAATGTAAAATATGTACTATATAAGTGCCTCTTTGTCTTATTATGCTTAATGTAAGTATCTTAACACGAAATAAAGAATTTGTATTTTAATAGTCGCTGCGAATGGTTTGTTTCCTAAATTTTAAGGTTATGGAAATTGACACTCGCGCGTATAGAGATGATGGTGGCTGCAGTGGTGTCTGTGCAGTGGCCGCCACTTTCAAATGGTGAAAGTAACTATGAAGTGGAATAACACAGTTTCCGCCACTGTACGGCCACTAAGGTCATGTAACAGACACCTCAAATACGCAAATGTACGTGGAAATCACTTTAAAGTTATATTTTAGACAAGACGCCATATTTAAGAATGAGATTTATGCCGCCATTATGAAAAAATGAACAGGCTACTGAATAAAAATTAACTTCTCGTCAATTCTTCATTAAAATATAATATATTATTAAGTAATTATTGTTTTTACGTAACCGGGAATAATAAAAAAAATGTTTGCGGTATGTAGCTGGATATGTTTAAAAAAGTGTGCTCATTTTTTATTTTATTTTTTGAAAATATTGAATGTTGCGGAGGGCGTGCTCATATTTCGAGCTATAACGTCTATGTTTGACAGTAAACTTGAAATCGTTTTGTTTTTAGCCCCATCTCCTAATTACATTAAAATAAAATAAATACTCGTAGTAGTTATATTCCCGATTGACACCGTCAATCTCAGTAATTTCAAGTTGGAGGAAGAAAGACAGCAGGACATAATAATGTAAGTTCCTAAATAAGTTGAACGAGAGAGTCCGAGTGCCATGGAAAAGAGAGAGGCAAGTAGCTAAGTTTCACGTAGGTGGCCTCATAGGTGGCTGCCACTACGCGCCCACGTTTTTGCCACGTAAGTGCCACGTGGCTGGAAAGTAACGGTATAATTTGCAAAAACGTGGTGGCAACGTGGCAGCCACCCAAAAATTGTTCCCCATTTTGGTGGCAGCCACGTTATAGAAAGGTTTCTATAACGTGTCCGCCACTATAGTGATAAACACTTTAAAGTTTCTACGGTAGTGGTTGTTACGTGGCGCTCACTAAAAATGCTACTTGGGTTAAGTTCGGCGCAGGTTTGGTTAGGTTTTAAAGCCCGCGGCGCAAAGAGCGTAGGTATGCGCGTGACTTGTGTTTCTGTTCTGTGCCGACTGCCGGCCAGACGACTACTAATCTTTCAAACTATATGTGTACCACCGATATCCGATATCCTCAATATCGTAAATTTGATAAATCATAACATAAATTTAAAAAATACAGGTTAATCAAAACACAAATCATTCGGTCTTGTAAAGAAACGATCCTGTAGCATGTTTAGCGCTTTTTGGCTTGGTTGGTACGAGCTCGGGGGGGGGGGGGCTGCAGCCTGCAACAAATTTTGAATAAAGCCACAAAAACAATAGTGCTGCACACGTTCGTTCAAAAATAAAAGTTAACTTCATCCAAAATTAATGAGCACATCCGAAAGCGGAAGCTAAATTGTTTTAGGATGGATCAACAAATTTCCAATTTCCGACTCTTGCCACTGTGCGCTGACCCGCAAGGCGAGCCAGCCAACTTCTTTCATCGGGCGTTTAGACCTCGTCGTTACAACAGTGAACTAATTATTAAGTTTCTGCGCTTGGCAGGGGCTATTATTAAAACAGCGAAATCACTCCGTACAACCCAAAGGCTGGTAATTCGGACATTTGTATGTTCTTGACCAGTAATAATTAATAATAAATTGTACAATTTATTGTCGGATTTATTTGGAAAAAATGTGTGTAAAAAGGTTTTAATAGGCGCGTAGGCGCTTATAAGCTTGCCAAGGTTTCAGCGAGGCCACGTCGAGGTCGGTGCTTGTTGCACCCTATCTTTAAAATTCTTGGAATCTATATACTTAGGGCGCCGCATCAGATTTTTATAATGACCTGTATAGAAAAATCTTATATATAATACACATTATAGGAAAGCTATAGAAACAGTGTGTTCGTTTGAAAACTAATCGTCACTAATATAATATCGATAATGAAAATAAATTAGAAACGTATGTCAGTTTTAATGTTATGTTTATGACTAAATTATTTTGTTTAAATTTGTTTAAAAAAGGCCTTCGAAATTCGGCTCCGTCTCCCGAAACAAATTTCTATATATCACCCCATCCAGTTTTGGAGGTCACGCTACGCCCCTGGTGTGGTCTTGCTGATGTCGTCATTGCCAAGAGTTAATGGCCAAAAACAAGGCAATGTGGAGAATAATAGTGCGGAATACAATAATAATAAATTGTCCGTTTCTTGACAACAGAGTTTGTCACAACTATTTTGTTTTATACATGGTGTTCTAGATCAATATGTAGATATTTTAAGAGGCGATTGCTGAGGCGATATGGAGAACCCTATATAAATATGTAGCCTAAAATGCTTAAATTTCGACGTATAGGGTGGTAAAAGTCGAACTCTAAAATGGTTTTATATTCATATTTTGAAAACGCCGCGATAGCGACGTTCGTAGCATCGCGAACTCTTTAAACTGCATGTTTTTCTGCCTTCGATCTACCCTATTGGTTTGATTCTAGGTCGGGGCAGAGCGTATGCAATGATGGCCAAGAGCGCTGGGTAAAATATGGATTCACGGTACTGCTTCTTAATAGCTTCATCTGTGTGGTTTGCCAATTTCCCTAATACACTCACTGGAATTACTGCGGTTTTCGTAGTTCTTGAGCGTATACGCTATCCTAGTTCTATCGCGAAAAAGTCGGCCCTAGCCGCAAATTGCCATGAAGCCTAAATAATAGTAATTGCTACAACTACCTCGCACAAGCATGAATTATTATTATTTTAATTATTTTTATTATTATATCCAAATAAAATGTTGTACGCGCACTTTTTATGCCTTACAATACAATCCAAAATTAGAGTTAAAAACATGATATAATAAGCATTATTTTCTATTAATATAATTTTTAACATGCATTGCATTTAATTTTTTTATCTATGGATTATTTTATTTAATACAGTGGGCTGTGACACTGGATGACATTTCATTTTGTTTGAAACAATTTCATTTCATTCAAACATCTTTTCCGTTTCATTAAACGATTCGAAAATATTGAAAGAAAACCATATTTGGGGTACAACTTTTAATACCCTGAACGTCGAGAACTAAGCCTTTTAGGTAACCTGTTTATCTCAAGTTTCATAAAATCGCCTCAGCATTCAGCAACCGCCTATTAACATATCTACATGTTTGGAACGCCCTGTATAGTTAGTCGGAATACTACAATATAATGGGGGAACTTGCACAAAAATTAAATTTGAAAAATATTACTTTCAAACGTAATTTATTGCTATTAAATGAACCACAGTTCACAAAAAAAATTAAATTAAAAGCTGCATAATTCAAATCATTCTTGAAACGCGCCCTCCTTGGTTGTGACGTCAACTAGCTCGTTGGTGGTGGCGCCTCTGGTGGGCGGCGGCACCATGTATAAATTAATATGGGCGGCACATGTATAAAAACTACACAGCACCACGCACGCTTTATTTAGAAAAAGCAACACGAACGTCCTATCCTTGTCTATCCATCTTATTATAGTCTATTTCAGTCTTGATATTGTTGATAACGTCTGAAAGGAGTGTGCTGAATTAAATAGTTATTCACATTGCGAGATGCATAAGCGCACTTTTTTTGGCCGAGGAGGTTGTTTAACGCCAGTGTTGCCTCGGGTCTTAAAACTATCTCCGAGGCCAAAAAGAGCTTACGTATCGAGCAATGTATTAAATTTTTCCTGCTACCAACAATTTCGTATTAGGTAGGTAGGTACTTTGAATTTAAAGTACACTATGGAGTAGATTATGACTTATGAGTAATAATCTTCATAATAACCATTGTCCAATTATTACTAAAAAAGATAATCAGTGATAAATATAAGAGGTAGAATGCAGTGATAATAAAAAAACTTCTTGTTGGATTGAACCCGGGACCTACGAAATACTAGTCCCCTGGCCTCACCATTCAGTTAAAGAAGTGCTTTTTAAATTTGGACTTTAAGACGGTTCTTATTTTTGACCTACATCAGATCCCTCTGGAAATGGGTCGCCGAACTGTTTATTTTAACGTTCAATTTCCATTCTTCCTTTCCTAATTTTGTGTAGCTGTCACTCCTGTCACTGCGGTCACTCCTGTCACTGTCAAGCGGTTTGACGTCACGACCATTCCCGCGCTTTTCGTGTCGTTTCAAATGAATAGCCTGCAGTCACAACTTTAATTATTTATTGCAAATTGAATATTGCGATTTGAAGACTGATATTTGGTTTGTGCTCTTTCTATAGATAGGCAAATATATTAAGGAAATAAAAAAATGTTCAAGTTCCCCATTGCCACGTATAAGCTAGCTGCTTTATAATTTTTACTGTACCTAACATCTTTTATACGATAAATTTATAAAGAATTTCAGTTGCAGGGAGCTACATTTTACCATAGCCATCGCAGCATAAATAGGTTATGTTCTGTGTTCCCATAATGGACGCCGTAAAACTGCGGACGATAGCGGCTGTAGGCAGGCAGCGTCATGTGCGGCAGTGACGTATCACTCGCCTTAGGCATTTTGTTATGCCCGACCAAATTCGCTGCGTTTCTATTTTGCATTTATTTCAGTAAGAATTTTTATTTAAAGCCAGTTTCTGTAGAGCTATCGAATTTGGTTACAATTGGAAATTAGTGAACATACCAAATCGGTTTTAAGGCTGGAAATAAAAAAAATATTTACAACTAGCTGGAAAACTAGTGGATTTGAAAGGTTTACAAAAAAAGGTATTTTTAAAATAATCATAGGTACTAATGACACTATTTAAAAAGTTATAGCTGCTAGAAATTAAAAGTATATTTAATTAATTTGTAACGGAATTTTTATTTTAAAAATTCCATTACCACGTCTTAAAGAATAATACCTACATCGTTATTTGTAAGATAAATCACAATTTTCGATTTAAATTCATTTCTTTTGGTATGTGTGCTTCCACCTAGCGGTGAATAGATACACTAGAGTTGTTGTGGCTAAGTTTACAGTGATTCTTGTGCATTGAGTCGAAGGTACGTTCCAACAGTTAGCACTAAAGTGATTAGCAAGTAATCCGCTACGGATTTGTTGATGTCACTTGTTCAGTTCAGGGCAAATATTTTCTGCGAGTCTGGTTCCATGCCCTAGGTGGGAAGCCATCGTGAATTTTTTGGTTGCTCTATGATCAGATGGCTAAATGACATCGACAAGTGCGATGTGATTGGCTGGTTACGTTGTGTTTTTTTGAATGCAAAAGTTCTCAAAACTACCTGCGAGAGCCGTCTCGCTCTCTTTCCGATTTCCGATTGAATCCTTAGCGTGAAATATCAGTGCAGGTATCTGGTGGTAGCAGGAAGGCTGTGTGCCTCGATTTAAATATCTCCTTTTATCGGTTTCCTGTTATCTCCATTTGGGCATTTGGGAATATTGAGTGCTTATTTTGTGTTTAATTGTTTGCTGCAGCGGAATACGACCGTATTTTTCAGTTTTTCATGTGAAATCTCGACCTGGCGCACCTGGAGTTGTTTTGCAATTTGGGACCAGGTGGCCATCTTGGCGTTCAAGGGCGACGCGTGGGTTTTTGGAAAACCTGTTGGTCTTTGAGCATTTGGAACAGGGCACGGGAGGGTGGACACAAGTACCAGGTGCGTTTCATTTAAAATTATTTTTATAATTCTGGAAATTTTCTCTTTGTTGAAACTCACCTGTGGCTTGCCCCAGGCACGTTTGTTCTTTTTTGGAGATTTCTACCAGCTTAATAGCAGATATAAAAGGAAGAATAACCGTGGCTGCCTTTCAGTCCTGTTTTGCTCAAAATAAGATTTATTTATATCGGTAAAGTTTGACGTCGCACTCAATACATACCAATAGCCTGACGGAGATATTTTTTATCTTTTCTAGTAATTTCATTGTTGTCTAACTTATCCTTTACCTCAATTTAGTACCGTTATTTTCTTAATTTGCATCGGAAAGAGTAGCGTTGGTAGCTGTTCAATAGCTAAATGTTTTGTTTTTTTTTTTGTAAATTTAATACCTAAATTTTCGTGACCTATTGTCTGTTTTGTTTGGGTTCTAACCTCGGGATATCTTTCTTTAAATTCAGTAATTTTCTTGTCGTCAATTTTAACTCGCAATCCAGTCAATTAAGTGTTATTGTACAGGGTATATTCTGGAATATACATTTGGGGTTTATTACGTAGTATATAAATATTATCTTAACTTAAGCAAATTGTAGTACTTATTATAATTATTAATATTTTTTTTTCTCGAACATTTTTTTTCTTGTGAATAAACATTTGACGTCACTGACTAAGCATATTGGCTGTGTCTAATTGATCTGAATTTTCCACACGCTCAAAACTGCACCAGGACCAACGCCTCATCGAACAACAAGTCGACAACCCCGCTGACTGTCCGCAAACCAACAAGGGAGACAGGGTTGGCTGAACTAAGGTCAAACCCTGAGCTAGCAAACATCCAGGGCCCGTAACGCAGCTTTCGGCCTGTCGAACCTGGTTTGGGTCAGCTGCGTAGACTTCAGCGGTGGACCACCTCGGAAGTTCGTAAGGAACAAACTTTCAAGTAAGGTGTTGTGTCTAAGCGTTCCAAGTTTAACCTCAGAACGGTGCAGAACTTTGGTTATGTTAATTTGAGCTTTTTGGAACTTTAAATCCTACTCGGTAGAGTCAGTGCCAGTCAATTTAACTTGAACGTAACTTCACTTTGTCAAGTTATCTTTAAGTACATTTCAATTTAAACCATTGTCAATTTTCATTCAACGACTTTTATAAATTCATATCCCTAATCGTTTCACAATTTTTAATGTTAACATATTTGTTTAATAAACCACCTTTGTAAATAATTTTAAAATGTGTGTTTTATTCCTGGGTTATCAAAAGCGAGTCATATAACCAGTTTTCCTTCACCTAAGGAAAATCGTCGTTATAAATTTAGCAGCTATGACTTTTAAAATAGGTAGTGTCATTGTCATTATAATCTATGCATAGGTATATTTTAAAAATACTCTTACAAATAAATAAATCTTTCAAATCCCCTAGCTTTTCCAGCTAGTTGTAAGTAAAACTCTATTGACACAGGCAACCGAACATACCTACTTTTGATGAAGTTTTATTTCCAATCTTAATTTCGCGCATCTCTTGGTAGAGATCCTATTGTCCTATATCCTATACGCGGCAAGTATAATGAACTTTCGCAATTATTCACAACGCGCACATTATAGTGGTTTTCGAGTTAATAAATGGGGGGTTTGGCCGAAACACGCCGGAAATATTATTTTCAAATTAGGGCGGACAGAGCGCCGGGCGGGCAGTTAAATAAAAAATAGAATATCGGTGTATCATAATCACATGCGGCGTGTACAGCTGACGCGGCTTTTTAAATGAAACAATAATAATTGAACCCGGAATTATTATTTGCCGGACGCCGAATGAAGTTATTGAAATATGTTTAGAGGGAATTATTAGTTTATAATTTGTAATGAGTAATGTCGTTATTCCCATTATTTCCATTTAATTAATTAATAGTTCAGTTTACCCGTGCCGAGTTAATTATCGAAATGAGGTTCCCACTTCCAGTAATTCGTAATAATTTATGAGTTAAAAATTTAGTTAATTATAGTACGCGCAGCGAAAGAGTGCATCTGCGGTGAGGAAAGTAAAAGGGGTGGAGATCCGCCGTGGGCAGAACTGGCGCCGAATGAAGCATAGGCGTGCGGAAAAATTACTTTGTCAAAGTAAATAAGTTGTTATCTTACTTATACTTTCATATGCGGAAATAACTGATAGAAAATGTAATTTGAGATTGCGCTTGGCTATGTATTGAACACCCTGAACGACTCATGATCTCGAAAATACTACCACCTTTTCAAAACTATAAAATTCGAGGCGCACGCTTACGGATAATCATTCCTCCTCTCAACGTCGCGTGGTTCTAATAATTGGGAATAGGGAAGCGCGCTGTATCGCATGTTACGGCCAGCCAATAGCAACAAAGCATACCTACCCCGCGCTTCCCCACTTCCCCGCGGACGCAGTCTTTGGGTGCGACTACTTTACCTACAAATGTCGTTATGTTCCTTCCCGTTGGAAACAAACAAGAAAATAGATTTCGATTTATCTTTACCCAAATCGAAATGCCTAATAATAAAAGGACGTCTATGTTAATACTCACTTTATCGCGGATTTTCGGATAAAAATCTGAAATCTATTTAGCAAACAATAAATAAAATAACATTTGTCATGGGTCACCTGGTATATACAGGGGCTTCCATCTTAAATGACACTCTCTTATAATTTTGGTTTTTAAGGTTGCATAAACAAACTTGGCATTAAATTCTACCAACCCAAGTGGGTTTTTTAGGTTTATTTTGAAAATCATTATGTTTTTCAAAAAACTAATGCTCAACTCAAATACTGCATTATATTGCGCATATTTGGACAAAAATCAGCCAAATCTGATGTCTCGTTTGGAAAAACAATATACCTAAAGTTTCTGGTAATTTTATATTAGAGAAGAAGAAGAAAATACATTTCAGGTATATTGTTTTCGCAAACGAGACATCAGATTTGGCTGTTTCTTTGTCCAAATATGATCAATATAATGTAGTATTTGAGTTGACCATTGGTTTTTTGAAAAACCTAGTAATTTTAAAAACAAATAGGTACAAAAACGCACTTTGATTGGCACTATGTGTGATAATGCCCCCTTAATATAAACGAGTGTTTCTTTTCTTGTGCTGAAGGGGGGCGGGAGAATAATCTCTGGGGGTATCGCGAATTCTTAAGCCTCCCAAACATGGCCTTGTTTAGATATACAAAATATGATTAGCAATTATTTTTCTTTTAAAAATTTTGCATCACTGTGTTACTCAGTAAATATACTACAATCTCTATTTAACTATACACTAGATTAACAGGTAAATACTTTATGCTCCTAGAATTCTGTAAACGGCGTCGTCCATATTGTTATTATTGATAGGTGACGGAAAGGGCCATAATCAACAGAATTTACGTTTTACGCACACCAATACTAAATTAACGAAATTAACATTAAACTCTGCTCTTTGAAGCACAGGAAAAAGCTATAGTTTGTGTGTATGAAGTTATGTTAGAACCACAGAATATTAAGGTTTTAAGCAGGTTAGGCCGCTGACATTTCTGCCAGACATGCTAAATAGGCCCCTGGACGCGCTCAAAATAATGCTGCCAACCTGGGATTACCAAATTAAGAAATGTCAATTCTAGTGTGCAGTTTAAGAAAGATTTTAGTGTCTAGGAAAAAAAAGTTAAATAAAAAAGTTGTAGATAGGAATGAATATACACTTTTTAACCATTACGTGAAAATTTATATAGGGACAACACTTACATGTTGCAAACTAAACTTATGTTTTTTTAAGTAGAACACACCGTGTAGATATTATAGTCTCATCTAAATGCACAAAAAGGTCTTTGTATATTCTTCTGACAGTTTTTTTAATAATAATTATTTTAATTTACTTATTCTTCGGTAGCATTCTTAATTGGCCACTGAACAAAACTTGCTTGCCTGTTTTGTAATTTGTGACATCTAGGTCATAAAATTGAAATTTAATTTTTTAATTTAATTGTGGTTCAATTCAGCAATCAAGAAAAATTTGATATACCTATTGCTTATATTTGGTGAATGCAGGCAAAATAGCAAAGTAGCTTTGCAGAATGCTATATTTAGAGAGATAAGGTATAGTCAGATCCGAAACCTTTCACAAATGGCAGTTTCAATACTGTGTTACTTTTTTATATTCTTTATATTAACAACTCTTCACCTTAGAGACAAGAGAAGAGAGAGGACGCCGCGCTTGTCTACCGTGCCGTGTATAGATTTTGTTACGTCGTTTTGAATGGCGGCCATTATATATGTGCCAGACAAAGCGAGTACGTTGTGAGTTAATTTCGTGAATTTATGAATTAAAAGTAACAGTGATTAAGGGGAAAATATATTCTTACGATGGTGAATTGTTCAGCGTTTGGTTGCAAAAGCAGAAGTGAAAAGCTAGAGCCCGGGATTTCCGGGATTTCGTTTCACAGGTAAATATTTAACAAACTACATTTGAAAGATGCCCTAAAACTTTATTTTTTCTCAATATAACTTCTTCAAATTCCTTCTACCTTTTATTATGATAAAGTGCATTGTTTTATATGTAAATAGGACCAATATAATTATATTTAACGTCGTTATTGTTAAAAACTTCTTAATTGATTATGATAGTTTCATAAAATATAGGCTGGTTTCCATGGACGTGCATTCTTTATTTTATTTTCATTGATTCGAAATTGCCGCAAATAAATATGTTTTAGCACTTGACGCTAGCTTTACATTTGGGAAATTATCTGCAAATAATTAAAAATATTTCAAATTAAATGTAAGTCAAAATTAACTGCCTTTTAATTTTTAACATTTTTGTGGTATTGGCTAAGAACGCGTTTCGTGATACGCCACTGGTCTGTCGTGCGATATGGCAGTCGGTAACACTGCCGCGAGCGCTGATATTAGGCGTCCTCTCTCTTTCATTGTCTAAAACCTTAACCCATACCTGACCATTGTATATTATTTATAATGACAAAACAGCTTTGTGAGATATTGGGATAATAATTATTGTACCTAATATCTCTTCAAAAAATTAGGTTCTGGTTATTTTTGGAAATAATCTCAGGATTGTCCACGTCCACTATAGGCATGTTCCACATGCATGCATCAATGTGCGATAACTAAAAAAACTGTTGACTTTTAAAAATTTGTTTATAGCACATAATTTGTTTAAAATTGAAGGACAATTATTAAGAACCACTTTTCAAGGTCACTACGAACGAAAAATTTCTTTCGACAGCAGTTCCATCTACAATTTGCAAGAGAAAAATTCAATTTGAGTCTACGAATAAAGTCTTGGATGAGCTCTACCAGCCTTTTTTTTAAGGAACGTTGCTGAGATATAAAGCCCGGGAGTTTTAGGTAAATCACTCTGTATGCAAATGTTCATCAAAAAGTTTTTACTAAATTCGGATTGGTTGTGAAAAGCTGAAAATTAATTACATTGAGAGGGACGTTTTTTTGGCACACCAGGTAAAGGATAATCAGTTGAACCTGGTATGCCACAAAAACATTCCTCTTGATTTATATTTCACAGATACAAAAATCCATCCTTATTTATTAATTTCATTTGTGATATTGCACACATCTAAATTCATTTGAAATCTTTCAATTCCTCTAAATTACGAAATAAATTATATGAAATGGATCCAAGTTCATCATTTAATTAACTGTAACTTGTAACTGTAAGTTTCTGAAAACACGACTTAAAAAAACGAGTCAAAAGTATGCCGAGAAAAGTCCGTTTTATATATAACAAATCCACGGAAAAATTTGAATTTTGGATTTTTCTGGCCCGTCCACTATTTTTTATTTGTACAATAATATATTGATTGTTATTAAATTGTCTTCCAAGGAGCGCGAAATTTTACTTTCGAGTTAAAGGCTATAAGCCAGGAGAAATGAAACATCCTCAGAATGCGCCCGGATCGGAATATAATCTGTACAAATAATAAGGAAATCGCTATAAGGAACCTGGAAATTCCCCATCCCTTTCTGCTGCGATCGCACTCTGGGACATTCGAGGATATTGCCTGAAAAGTTGCTCGAAAGCAGTTTCCAAGGCTTTAATTGGAATTTTTCTGTCTTATATAAAGCGAATCTGGGATTCGTGGGTAGCTGGAAATAGCCTATTGAATAAAAGCAGGTATTCATAAGCAGGGCTAAGGAAAAAATTCTATCGCATTTTAATAGTTTTAGCCTTGTCTATCGTTTTAGCGTTGCTTTGGTCATCCTCGTTCCTTCGTTCTATTGAAGACTCCGCTCTATACTCCGCACGGATACCTTTTCAGATCAAAAATCAATACACTCTTTACCTCAAGACAATAAGTCCACTTATTGTCGAAAATTTCTTTGTGGCGCAAACAGATTGATTTAATTTTAATTGGCTTTTTCGCCACAGAACCTGAACCAAACTGATTAAAAGAGAACTTTTTCAAGTTGCCAGGAAACTTCATAAATGCTTAACAGTAACTGAACCAAACTTTGAACGTTTAACTCAAAAAATAGGCAACTTCAATAACTTTGTTTTCGGAGCTTTCGGAGTCTTCCTCCGTTCTCAAAAATAATGTCACGTCTTATTGAAATATTTCTCCCTTGCTATCTACAAGGCGTTAAAATTGAAAACATATTTTCGATTTTCTTCAATAATTATTTAGGAACCATGTCAATCGAGGTGAACATTTTTTAGAAGGTAAATCCAAATAAGGTAAGTATAGTCAAATCGTTCGGTAGGTATATTTTTTCTTTTCAAAATGGCGAACAGCAAATTTCTGTAGAAGATTGACAGTGAAGAAAGAATATAAACCTCAATAAAAGTGAAAAATGATGATCTAAGTAAAAAACCGTGAAATAGGTAGTCAAGGACAAAGCAAAGAGATAGGTCTATAAGTTCCACATCGAGAACGCATATATTGTAAAGAAATAGGTAGTCAAGTAAATTAATGATAATATACCTGCTAATCTTAATTGGAAACTTCCACAGGCAGAATGTGACGAATCTGAGTTTCTTCCGGATGGATCCTGCGTCAGCGAAACTTCTCGTTTCAAGCTTTCGTCCCCGATTGCAATTGTATGGAATGGGCCGATTTTGATAGGATCTTAGTATTACTCAGCAAGACTTGTTGCCCCGTGTCAGTACACAGTACGTCCCGTTTGTCCAATATACACTTGCCCACATGTGGATGGCACACGATACACACCACTCGCACTCAATGGTAGAATATCGGTTATGTTATGGATAGGTATAAGACTATAAGGAAGGAAAGCCAAAGTGGTCGGCGGGTTATTCACGAGTCTGTTAGTATTATTGTTGTGGTTAGCAAATTTCTTAATAGAGCGCTAGATACTATGATAAGAATAATTGTTTTCAAGTAGAACATTAGTAAGATCATCCAGTTCTTTATCGAGATTAGCAGGATCGGGGAGGGATATTTCTCGTTAAACTAAGAAATTAATAACGGATTGTTTTTGGGATGGGTGGTGATGGGAGAAACCATTGAGGTACCTATCTCCCTATCTGTATGCGTTGGTTTCCGGTACACCGAGTGTCCTAGTCTCAATGTGATCGTCGCGCCCTGAGGATGTCCCGTGCAATCGAGGACGAAAGCTTGAAACGAGAACATTTAATTTTTAATTGGGTTTTTCGCCACCAAACTGATCGAAAGACAACTTTATTTAAAACCAAAAATACATTAAGATCGATGCTAGTTAAAACGAAACCATTTAATGAGGTACAAAGTTCAAAAAATTGCATTTATAAAATTCCTTGTGAATGTGGAAAGTTCTATGTTGGGGAAACTTGTAGGCCATTTAACGTTCGTTTAAAAGAACATAAAAATTATATCAGGCAAAATAAAATTTCTAAGTCAAAAATATGTGAATATTCTTTTAATAACAATCATAGGATATTGTGGGATAGGTCCAAACCAATTCTCAAAGAAGTAGGAAGTAGACGAAAAATTAAAGAATCTGCATTTATTCTAGGAAATACGGACAACTGTGTTGCTGAATGTTCAGTGGAATTCAGTAAAATATCATTGCCACTTATTCAACGAGAAGTTAGTATAGATAATTAGATAGAACACAGGGTACACTATCGGGCAGGTGGCTAGGCTATTGTTTCTGTTGTCATGACATTTTAACCTGAAATTTATTAATCTGTCACTTCAGTTTGACGTGGCATGATCTTTGAGAAAGGAGGAAGATTTATTCTCCGAAAGCTCAGAAAACAAATTTTTTGAAGTTATTTTTAGAGTTACACGTTTAAAGTTTCGTTCATTCACTATTAAGAATTTATGAATTTTCCAGGCAACTTGAAAAAGTTGTCTTTCGATCAGTTTGGTGGCAATTAAAAATTAAATGGATCTGTTTGCGCCACAAATAAATTTTAGAAAATATCTTGAAACGAGAAGTTTTGCTGACGCACGATGCATCCGGAAAAAACTCAGATTCATGATAATACCTGCTAATCGAAAAGCCTTTCCAAATTCCCTGTTCCATACATCATGTTTTTTAAAATAATCTTTTAATCTTTATTTCCTCATATGAACATCTCTAAAATATGATAGAAATTTTAATATATCCGGACAAAGCAAAGAGATAATTCGTTCCACATCGAGATTGTAAAGTCACGGCGCGGCGCTGCGCACCGCAAATTAGTGCGGCTTGTCTAGCACACAATCCGGCAAACGGGCCGGCCATTCGTATCCGGGAATCCGCGGCTAAAATTTCCAGTTGCCAGATTTATTAGCCTTATTTATAATTTGCGCGGCTCCCGCACAAATCTCCAGACCGCGAGAGGGATTAGGACCCAGACCAGGTCCAATGTACAGGGTGGGCCAAATTGGACACTTTTAAAGGGAAACTCCTATTTTTGACGGAGATAGACGAAAACTGATATCGGTGTCGGGGGCTCATTTTTTATGATAAACTTAAGGGCGAAAACCGCCAATCGATATCTGTAACCGTTCTTGAGTTAAGGGCGTTTATCGAAAATGTGCGTTTTCGAAAAGTGGCCGTAACTTTTTTCGGATTGAAAATTTTGTGTTTCTCTAATAATATTCTTAAAGCACTTTTTTACGTAGAATCCAACGCTGCTACTACATTTTTTTTCTAGTCAATGGTTTAAGAGTTACCTACCGATAAAAAATATTATTTTTTTAAATGGAACACCTTTTATATTTTTGCATTTTTTAATACAGCAAAAAATTACCATTCCAAAAATATATAATACTTAATGATTTACTTAAGTAGTTATCAATTACTAATAGCTTTTATGATTTCATGTGTATAATTGGAAGCACGCCCTTTCAACAAGTAGGCTTTGAATAGTGAGACAATGAAACAACCGTGGAAAAATGTTTACTGTCACCTGTGAAATTTTCTAGGCCATGTAAATTTTTTTATATTTTTGTTTAATTTATAAATCTTCATAACATACCTACATTTAAATTTGCAAGTTATGAAAAATGGGATATAATAAATAGTCTGTTTTATAAAATCCGGGGAAAATGCAGATGCAACGAGCAATTTATACTACGAGCGGTATCCAGAGAGAAGACATCCTTTCAAGTACATTTTTGCAAGATTGCGACACAATTTGATCAATAGCGTTAGAGTAATAGTTAATAGATTTGATTAATAGTAGGCCGAAAAGGTAGGTACCTACGAGTTAAACAGAGATAGGCATTTTCCCCGGATTGTATAAAACAGACTATCATATCCCATTTTTCATAACTTTCATTCAAATTTCATTGTAGGTATGTTATAAAGTTTATAAATTACACAAAAATAGAAAAATATTTACCCTGCCTAAGCAGCCTAACTGAAAATTTGAGAGGTAGGTAACAGTAAACATTTTTCCACGATTGTTTCATTGTCTCACCGTCCAAAGCCTACTTGTTGAAAGGGCGTGCTTCCAATTATACACATGAAATCATAAAAGCTATGAGTACCTAATTGATAACTACTTAAGTAAATCATTAAGTATTATATATTGTTGGAATGGTAATTTTTTGGTCTATTAAAAAATGCAAAAATGTACAGGGCGTTCCATTTAAAATAATAATGTTTTTTATCCGTAACTCTCAAACCATTGACTAGAAAAAAAAATGTAGTAGCAGCGTTGGATTCTACGTAAAAAAGTGCTTTAAGAATATTTTTACAGAAACACAAAATTTTCAACCCGAAAAAAGTTACGGCCAATTTTCGAAAACGCACATTTTCGAAAAACACCCTGTAACTCAAGAACGCTGACAGATATTGATTTGCGGTTTTCGCCCTTAAGTTTATCATAAAAAATGAGCCTCAGACACCGATATCAGTTTTCGTCTATCTCCGTCAAAAATAGGAGTTTCCCTTTAAAAGTGTCCAATTTGGCCCACCCTGTACAGGGCGATACATCCATGACTAACAGCTCCCCCCCCCCCAATTTCTTTACATTTTCATATTTTTTGCCTGAAAAAAAATGTGTTTCTATTATAACAGCGCCCCGTATATTTTTGCTGATTGCCCAGGGCCGTATAACAATGGCACAAGGAAAGTCCCTCTGTATTTGAGGAAGACATCTCATAAAACGTTTAATTGTTGTCACAACTTTCACATTCATTAATCATTGTCTGATAATTCAAGAGGGGCTCCGCTCTATTGAAATCGAAAAAATGTGTCTGCCAACTCGTTTTTTGTCGCCCCTTGGGTCCCGGACACCCTACTGATGCGAAGGAGGCGTGAAAACATGGTAAATTACGCTAATAAAGAGGCCATTCAAAAACGGATGGCTGCGGAATTCAACAGGTCGCGGAGGCTGTCGGACCAGCAGTCGATACTGATTTCCTCAAACCGCGAAGTAGGCCGTTCTTGTTAACATTCCAATATTAAGGTTGGATCATACCAAGACCGAAGTATTATTATGGTCACTGATATTTACCCTTAATTTTGTAAGCGTATTGATAAATATAATCAATTTTGTTTGTTGATATTAAGATATTATAGCTTAAGAAAAGAAACCAAAAATTCGAAAACCGAAAAATATTTGAAAATTCGCCGAGACCCGTCGATTTTTGTTTTTGGGGGGAGCTTTTTTGACAGTCAAGCCAACCCGATACATTCATCCCCCTAATCCCTAGCAACCCCAACTTTAAAATTTCAAATGGAACTATCCCCCTTGTGGCGCATCATTTTAAAGCCCTTTTTATTGCGAATACAGTGATGTATCGTTTTTAGAATTCTGTTGTGATTTGACAGAATTATTGGCTAAAAACGGAAAGTTGACAATCCACTGTACGCGTAGTAATTTCTACACAAATGCCCGCCACTATTAAGTTTTTATCTTCTTCACATGACCAAATTACCTAGTTTTTATTGAAGTGTCGATCAGTTTACAAAAAAGTTACAAATGAAAAAGCTGAAGCAAAAGAAAAAAGTTCATACAAATTCAAACCTTATATCTTTTTAAAATATGTCACAAAAAGGTACCCGTTTTTTTTCTTGTAACTACGAAATCGTTAGTTCCAGCCTGCTATTGAAAGTGTAAACGTGTTTTTGAAATGGTTTATTCTATCACAGAAAGGTTAGAAATTGTTGCAATTCGTGCTGTAGCTTCAGCGCAATCATGATTTTAATAACAAATTGCAACAATTTCTACCCTTTCCGCAATAGAATAAACCATTTCGAAAATACGTTTCCACTGTCTTTCAAAAGCAGGCTGAAACTAACGATTTCGTGGTTACAAGCAAAAAAAAACGGGAACTTTTTTTTTGTGAGAGTGACTTTTTGTGCAAACTATACCACGGTATTTTGAATTTGAATTTTGCTGCAAAATGTTTGACGATGAATTAAGTGAAAAACAAAATGGAAACATGGACACCATTTGTTTGTTTCCCTATTTTGTATGCATTTCGGTTAAAATTTAAAGTTACCTCCATAACCACGACACGTGTCGTGAGATATATTACTCCAAAAAACGCAAAAGCCAGGGCGAGCGCCCTACAAGTCAAGGGTTTCTCATATTGAATGCGCCCAGCAATTCAGCTAGGAATAGGAATAGGTGTAGACAATTGAATGAATTGAGGGGTGTATAAAAAAAACTAGTATAACAGTAAATCACACAATAATTATTTGTTTAAAAAAAATGTTCGTTGCGATCATTTTAATTTTCTTCGTTATATAATTTAAAATAGTTGTCTTTGTCCTATAAGTATACTTTGGTTTAAACATAATTAAATTTGCTAAATTTATCTGAAATGACGCTAATTCTCGTTATCTTGTATAATCAAAAAATCAGTAGCTAGATACTTCGGCACTGTACCAACTGCAATCCAAAATTAGTAAAGTCCGTGGTACACTCCCAAACATTTCCAGTTTTTGTACAAGCTTTTTTTACTGCTAGCACAGCGGTGGCGTATAAATAGTGGGCTTTTGACCTTTTCGTACTTGATTTTAGGGGGTTGACCGGGTTTTTGGCCTGACAGCAAAACTGATGGACTTTCGAGTTTGAATAGTGGACGATAAACGGAGATCTTGCTATGCTATAAAACTATGCGGCATATCAGATTTGATTTATTTTGACACGGTCATTTTGTGGCAAAATTTTGGTATTCTTTCTAGGATGGCATTTATTTGTGTTTTATTTTTTCAAAAGATAAAATAAAAATGCTATTTCTTAATTATGGTATATCGTATATTTATTTGCTTAGTAGTTGTAAAGGGTTTTTCCGTATATTTCGCGGTATTTTACCAGGTAAAACAAATGAGAGGGATGTTTTTCTGGCACATCAGGTAAAGAATAATCAGTTGAAAAAAATGCACTCAAGCCGGTATTCGAATCCGGGACTCCTACTGGTGCCGTATAGGCACTCAACCAACTAAGCTAAAGCGGGGACGCATTTAAAAGATGCTTTCGGTCTGAGGAGCAAAGGGGGCCTGTGGGAGGAGTTCGAATCTCGTAAACAAGGAGAGCACCTGTGGCTAGCATGCGATGGCAGACATCGGGGCGGACCCTGGGCATGCAGCGTTGCCACGCACTCAGATGCAACGCCGGTTACCACATATTTTTAAGAGTGCTGGAGATATCCGCTATAAAATAAACTCCTCAGCCGGCATCGCAGCAAATATAGGAGTTCATTTAATTTTTAATTGGGTTTTTCGCCACCAAGCTGATCGAAAGACAACTTTTTCAAGTTGCCTGGAAAATTCATAAATTCTTAACAGTGAATGAAAAAACTGTGTATGATAATAAATTAAATGATTTATTAAATGAAGGAACTTACAAGAGGATAAACAAAGACCCTACAACTTCAATAAAAACTAAAATATACAAAACACTGTATAAATACCGTGAACAAATGACACAGAGACAAAGGACACTCCTAACTCCGCATCATTCAAAACCTCCACACTTATACGGATTACCAAAAATACACAAAAATAACATTCCTCTTCGCCCCATTGTAAGTTCAATAAATTCGCCATGTCATTCGTTAGCAAAATATTTACTTAAAATTGTTAATCCGTTAGTGGGAAATTCAAATTCATTTATCAGAAACAGTAATAATTTTCTAGAAAAAAATAGGGAACATCAATTTCCGGATAATTATATATTAGCTAGCTTTGATGTAGTTAGTCTTTTTACAAATGTCCCTGTTGACAAATCATTGAATATTTTACGCAGAAAGTTAGAAAATGATCAGACTTTAGTATAGAAAGGACGAATTTGAATGTAGATGCAATATTAGAACTAACAACACTATGTGTTAAAACCACTTATTTTCAACTAGAAAATGAATTTTATCAGCAGGAATTTGGAATGGCTATGGGGTCTCCTTTATCACCATTCATAAGCAATAATTGCTTATTTATTCATGGAAGATTTTGAACAAAATGAATTGACTAAATATGTTCACCAACCTCATGTTTGGTGGAGATATGTAGATGACATATTTGTTATATGGGAACATGGAGTAGATGATTTAAATTCATTATTAAATTTTATAAACTCACAAGAACCTTCTATTAAGTTTACCTTAGAAATTGAAAATAATAATCTATTACCGTTCTTAGATGTTTCTATACTGAAATCAGATATAGAAACTAGTGTCTATAGAAAACCAACACATACTAATAGATATCTCCATTTCAACTCCAATCATTATATTAGTGTTAAAAAAGGAGTAATTAAAAGTTTATATGACAGGGCTAGAACGATTTGTTCAAGTAACACAAAATTGGAGGAGGAAATTAAACATATAAAATATGTTCTTGAGAAGAATAGTTATCCTATTGAAATTGTTGAGCAAGTTTTTCAGGATTGCCAACAAAATAACAATGCTAATAGAATTAGAGAAATAAATCTGGTGGACCGACCAGTAAATTTAATTATTCCTTATATTCCTGGACTATCAGATAAGCTAAAACGCATAGGCAATCGTTTTAATGTCAGAACAGTATTTAAAACCAAAAATACACTACGATCGCTTCTAGTTAAAACGAAACCTTTTAATGAGGTACAAAATTCAAAAAATTGCATTTATAAAATTCCTTGTGAATGTGGAAAGTTCTATATTGGGGAGACTTGTAGGCCATTTAACGTTCGTTTAAAAGAACATAAAAATTACATCAGGCAAAATCAAATTTCTAAGTCAAAAATATGTGAACATTCTTTTAATAACAATCATAGGATATTGTGAGACAGGTCCAAACCTATTCTCAAAGAAGAAGTAGGAAATAGACAAAAAATTAAAGAACCTGCATTTATTCTTGGAAATACGGACAACTGTGTTGCTGAATGTTCAGTGGAATTCAGTAAAATATTATTGTCACTTATTCAAAGAGAAATTAGTATAGATAATTAGATAGAACACAGGGTACAATATCAGGCAGGTGGCTAGGCTATTGTTTCTGTTGTCATGACATTTTAACCTGAAATTTATTAATCTGTCACTTCACACAACAAATTTGTTGAAGCTATTTTTTGAGTTACACGTTTAAAGTTTCGTTCATTCACTGTTAAGAATTTATTAATTTTCCAGGCAACTTGAAAAAGTTGTCTTTCGATCAGTTTGGTGGCTATTAAAAATTAAATGGATCTATTTGCGCCACAAATAAATTTTAGAAAATAAATATAGGAGTTCGTTAATATCCATTAGACTTTCAGAGAGGAAGGGGGACTTATTCCTCGCATTCCTGCCAAGTATCACCTTATTGCGGCTCAGCTTTACCGGAACATACGGGTTCTATCGGCTAGGTGGTATTTCTTCTTACTATGTAGCGAGTAGCGGTAAGATGTAGTAGATTTCGGCTTTTTCTACAACTACTAGAAAGGGTTAGAGGATGGAGAGCAATCATTCATTATATATCGTTGGTTATGTGAACTTCCTATTTGTTCTTCTACCCACAATATTCGATGTATATTATTATTATATATTCTAACGTACAATGTCAAGCTGAGAATATTAACAAACAAGAATGGATTCTTGTACCTGCAATCATTCATCCTTATTTGTTAAATCGAATGAGCATCGAAAAGTGGAGAAAAGACATAATCGCCCTATATATTTTTGCATTTGTGAAATCTATTAGCCATAACAATTAAAATTTTACAAATAGTATAAATAATAATAATTCTCACATTCACAATAGGTACTCCAATAAGTAGATTACCCCATCAGAAGCAATTACTTGAATGTATGCATCTCGTGATAAAGACAGACGATGCAATAACAAAAAATGTGTGTTTTAACAAAAGGCATGTCACGTTAAAATTTTGGTTGGTAACGATAATATGAGGTTCTACTGAGATTCTCAAGAGAATAGCTACTTAGAAGCGCATAACCTAACGCTTTATTGGCGAGTATGATATTCCTGAGCGGGCTTGCGAGCGAGGTCAATAGTAGTAATATAAATATAGCTATTATGTGACGAAATTGCCATCAATTCTCACTCCCTTTTCCATGTAGAAACCTTAGACACATTATTTGAGAATCAGCCAATCAATAACTACAAGTTAAATAAATCCCCACTTTTCTACCGTTACTTCACGCGGACGTCTCCTTTTTGGGATAAAGACGACATCCGGTGGAAGTCTCCGTTATTCACAATGACATGGCGTCGCAGGCGTATTTGATATATTAAATTTCTTCCCGGGCACGCGTGCTGCCCAGGCCCCGGCCCTGTCTTCGGGTTTTTGTCCGCCGTTGCCTGGAAATTTGGCCGTCCTTTTTCCAGTCGACGGCATAGGGTTTTTGTGCTGGTCGGCCTTCGGAGGGGACGAGACGGGACGCGACCAAAAAACTATATTAGATGGCACACCAGCAGCAGGAGAACTTCGTTCAATCTGAGGAAACAGCTTTGTTGTTCCTCAGCCAATAATACGCAAGATCTACTGTACCCTCAGAGAAATAATCGAGGATAGAGGGAGTAAGTACAAAAAGTAAACAGAGCCAACCTCTTTTTGAGTGGTGCCACGTACTCTATTGTTAACCTAATTTAATTTCAAAATAGACGGATTTAATAATGGGATTAAATGAAGGCACACCTTCTATAACGCTAAATTAACAAATGTAGCTAATAATTTCTTGTATGTAACAATTTTAAACTAAAACTAAATTGAGCTGTAATTATAGTAGCTAATTATCACTTTAATAAAATCGTCGACAGATACCTCAAACCGCCCAACATGGTAACGCCACCGTTGCTATCACTCGGCGGTATTTGCTGTTCGCCCAGCAAGTCAAGTTTTCCGATTGTTTACACGTGTTTTTTGTGTTTTTAATTGGTTTTTTTGTTATTACTTATTAGTATTTAGGACGTAGTGACTGATTTTGGTACAATGGGACGCAGAAAGTGTGCGGTGTTTGGCCAAATTAATGTTCTTCAGGTATATCACAGGTAAACGTAACTTCGGTAAATTTCCGTTAGATGTTGGTTGACTACAAACGTGTGTATTTTGATGCTGTTGCTCCCTCTATCCATATAATTTATCATAATTCTATTAGTAGAATATCGCCATATATTATCGGATGGCATGTATTTTTGGACATTGTCCTTTTTTATTATCGGTCCTCAGGACGAAATTTTACAAACTTGTTGAAGCAATTAGCAAGTTTTAGACTTTCTTCGAAATTTGGCGGGAAAGCACTTATGCCGTCACAAGTGTTTTAAAGGGAAGTATAGGGGATAGTTTGCCAACTTTGCTTGGCATTCGCGTTGCACCCCTGTTTTGTTTGGTGCTCGCCCAGGAAGTGCTCACAGGATATGCGAGATTGATCGCTGCCGCTTGGGAGCAAGCATGTTTTCACTTTTAGCCGTCGCTGGTCGTTTTTTGTTCGTTTTCCGGAGGTCCTGGTCTGAATGTTGTTCGAAGTTATTTCTCGTATTGTTTTGGTCTGAGTGACAAGTTAAGGTTATGATAGTCGTTTGACGCTGTTGACGTTGTTTTGACATTCTGGCAGAATTGACACTATTTTGAAATTCGACATTGTTGACGCAGTTTTTGATGATTTGTGGTGTCAACTATTTCCGTTTCCGGCTACGTGAGAGGGGAGTGACAGCGTGGGCGTTGGACTCCAATTCGTTCGGTCGTCGGCAGTTGAATTGAAAAGGTCGCTTGTTGGTGGCTTGTAAGTGGAAGTGATTTTTAGTAATTCGCCATTTGGAATTGTTGGTGAACCTCACAAGGAGGGAGTTGAACCAGTAGATCCACTGAAGGAACACCCAACATTGAAGACAATGGGAATACTGGTAATTGTTGCAGTTTTGGTTCTTCGGGGTTCCGCCATTATATGGGAGATAGATAGTTTTATTTTTCTATCCGACTGGATCAGCCTCATCTGAACTAGAACCAGGTTTTTGAGCGTCCACCACGATCTCAAGATCATTTTATTGTCATCTTGGAGATTTTGCATAGTAACCAAGAAAGTTAATTGGATTTTTTTAAGGAAAATACTCGAGTCAGAGGTAAGTTTTCTTGGACGACCTTGTGAGGGTGAGGTGTTTGACAGGACATTTTTGTTTTAGGGTTTTTTTGTTTTGGACCAGTTTTTTTTTGTCTTGGACATGCGTGTTTGCTTAGGACCTGTGTTATCTTTTGGAGCGTGGACACCAACACCTAAAGCCAGCTCTTGTTGTTTTCTTTTGGAATCTGGAGTGTGGTCAATGACAGCTGAGACCCACATGTATTTATTTTTTAAGAACATTGTATGTTACCATCTAACCATTCTGCTGAAGTGTCATCTAAAATTACTGGAGGACATCGTGGTTTGGAAGACTCAACGACAGCTAAGTCTTGCTATATTTTACTTGTACTTTTATTGTGCCCTAATTAGTAGGTATAGCTAAATTCAGTACGTGTACAATTGGGAGTGTACGCTGTTGTCACTTATTATTGCGTACATTATTACTATTATTACGTTGTACTACTGTTATTGCGGACGTTGTGTTATTATATTTTGCTTATGTTGTGATTTGTAGAGAACGTCGTGTAAACCGTGCGTGTACACGTTTGGGGATTTAAACCGACTTGTAAGAGTCGTATACTTATGTTTTAAAACGGCACGTAGAGTGCCTAATTTTAAATTTGTTTATCAAGTGAAAATATAGTAGGCAAGTGAAATGAATATAAACTGTTGTCGTAAACCACTTAGTAGAATAAACAATGCAAATCTAGGAAGACCTAGCTTTTCTTGTTTTTGGCATAGTACGAGTATCGGCACATTAAACAAAACAAGTGGCGCCCGTATTCTTTTTTTGCAGTTTGCTATACTGTTAATCCAGCTCGTCTCTACTGTCTAAAAGCTGGCGGCCATGTTGTGCTCGTAAAATCTGCTCAGAGAGATAGTGAACATCTCTCGTGAGTCCTCGAGATTTATTCTACATTATTTGTTTATTTATTTGGTATATATTTTTTTAAAACGCAACATGGCGATACCACTGGAGTGTTCTGAGACATAACCTTATTCTGCGGAGAAAGTTGCAAGGAAAGTTGAAATATCAAAATTCTAATATTCAGTCGCGTTTTTCTGTACAGAATTCGGACTTCTAAGCACAATGACTTCTTCTTTAAACTGTAAATTAGTATTCACAGTTTAAAGTGTATATTAACACAGTTTAAACTGTGAATTAGGGCTAACTCACTCTCTAAATATGATTGGGACACTTTTAATAATACTAACCCTGTAATGTAGGTGCGAGTAGACTGAAAGGAAAAAAGATAAAAATTGATGAGAATCTCATTTCCTTGTTCATAAAAATAAAAAGAATAATACTTAATTTACAAGGAGCACGCTTTAGGAACGGCGCAAACTAAAACCAAGCCAACATGTTCAAAACTAATTTCCGAAGCCCAGGTGTAGAGAGCAAAGTATACAGCGCCGTGCAGTATAAACAAGCTGCCGCACGTTTTAATTAGCATTTAGCGCGCTTCCTGCGCTTTTAATTAAGTTTTCGCCATTTTTTCCCCAAACTAGGTTATGTTCGCCGGGCGCGTTCGGCCCGCTACGATGGCTACGCTTTTTTTTTTCTTAACGGGGGGCCCCAGGAATATTAATCGCCTATGCAGGTTTTTAATTTTGTTTAATGACCTCATCGCCAACGAGTTAATTGCGACGCTTTGGGGAAATGGCGGCGCAGATCGAACGGTAGAGGAAAAACGGTTAATCGGCTATTAAAGGGGGCAGTTTGTGGGAAACGGGGGCGGAAGCGTGGGACGGGGCCAAATTAACCGCTTGACGTATTATGTTTTATGGCCGGCAATAATGACATTAAATATGTTTTTATTGGAAAACACCCGTATGATGTGGTTAGCAAAGAAAGTTTAACGAAGGTAGATAAAAAATTATGAAGGGAGACTTCCAGCCGCCACCTTTCTAGATTATGTTATTTCTACAAAATAATATTGAAGCACGCAGTGTGCGCGTACTAAGGTGAAACGTGCGGCTTGGTGTGTCCAAGGGGCTGCGGGTTAGATTTTACTCCGAGCTGTTTGGTCGTCACAGCATATAGGTAATATGCATGTCGTACGTCATTATAATGAGAACAGAATAGTCGATAGTTATAAGATCAACTGACTTACCTGTAAGGAAGTTTGAGCTGAATTGTACCTCAGTCACAGATTACCAGCCAGATGCAAAAGTAAGCGGCAAACAGCAATACAAGGTTGATTTAGCAGACGTAGATTGCCCGCACCAATGAATTTATAAATTCGGACTGTTTTATGGAAATGATTGGGCGCACCAATAGATTTTATGATTTAATGTACCTATTTAATTATGGATTAATACAAAAGAGTCGAAGCTTCAAATATTATAGTATTATTTTTTAAGTGGTTTACAGAGGAGAATATTGGCTACACAATTATTGCTAAACTACATACTTTTTCACTGAATTATTATGAATGTCTGAAACAATTAAAACAATACATCAGGAATTCAAAACGAAAACGAAGTATTCAAGAAAAGTAATAGGTATCAGCTGATCTTACAAGTGGCTTAATGTATTTATTTTTCGATTAGTTTTTTCAGTTTTCGTTGAACTCTTTAGATTGCGATTTGCATATTTTAAGGTATAACATATCCTTTATCCATACAAATAAATTAATTACATAATATATCGTATGAATGAAAATATTTTGCTCATTTCGTTAAAAAAAATCGAAATTCCTTTGCTACCCGAAACATCATCAAAAAACTATAAAAATATATTTCACATGTATATAATACTTTTCGAGTATTTAAATACCAACTTATATCATAATAATATAATAATACTTTTCACTTAACTACCTATAATATTTTCTCAACTTTTTACCTAGGTATTTAAAACTCTTGAAAGGTGCAATACAAAAATCTGGTCCCTCTCTGTTATCTATACGTATCATTCTGAATTGCCGACGTTTTCATAATTATTATCTCGTCATCTTCAGGGCACTACAATAAATAATAGCTAGCATCCCAGAATAACAATTCAACAAAATAAAATATGTTATATTTTATATTAGACGCGAGTAGGTTAGGTTAGGTTGTGCGGTTAGGAACGGACAGACACTAAAATCTAAAGGCGATTTCGATTTGACTGCACTTTTGCACTAATATGACATGACAGTGACAAAAGTGCACTCAGTGAATAAGGGCAGGCAAATTACAATCGCCATAAACGTAAGTCCTCACATAACATATTATTTTATTTCGTTGAATTGTGAATCTAGGATGCTAGCTGGTATTTATTGTAGTACCCTGAAGATGATAAACGAAATTGTCGAAACTCCTGCGATTTGGAAAAGTATCTACCTAGCTTTACTTCACGACACGACCGAAAACTTACTCTCAATGCGTAGAGTCATATCTATGGAGTAGATTGTGAGTAATAATGATCTTCAAAATAACCTTTGTTCAATTACTAAAAATTAAAATCAGTAATAAATATAAGAAGTAGAATATGCAGCGATAATAAAAAAATTAAAAAAAAAAAGGGTTTTGCGTGGGACTCGAACCCGTGATTTACGGTTTACTACTGGGATCGGCATAAGTCAGGCAACGCTCTCGAAAAAACGGTAACCCTTTTTCGAATCCCTTTTTTGTAATTTCTTTGAATAAGTTCATTTTGACGCTGAATTTTTTTTCTTAATGCAAATTTGTTGCCTGACTTATGCCGATCCCGGTATCTGGACGCTTTTAACCCAGCGCTACGACGTCCACTGCCATTAGCCACATAATTTGGCACTGAAAAATATAATATCCTTATTCTTAATTTTTCTTTGCCATAATTGGTAATTACAAGTCGCTATTGAATCCCTTATACGCGCTGCCGCTATTACTTGGAATGTCATGATACATATTTTTATTCTATCATGTTATATACCCGTCTGTGCCTCAGTCTCATCCGACCTTACAAAGAACACACGTAGTTGCTTCACTCTGTACAAACTACCTACAAACGTTAAAAGAAAAGGTGTTTTTTCTCCAACCGCCGCATTATCTAACCACGCTACAATATTCAGTGCTTATTTTGAGACCGGTTGATAGATCGTTAAGGGTGGGTCTTCAGGGAGGGTTTGTTTTGTAATGTCGGATGAGACTGAGATATAATTCAGCTCAAACTTCCTTACAGTTAAGTCAGTTGATCTTATAATAATTATACCTCAGTCTCATGGTGAGGAAATACTGCCGAAAAGATGTCTGAAACTGTTCCTTCTTCAATCTATATTGATGCCCCCAATCAGACTGAGCAAAAGAAAAACACAACCACACACTCCGAATGCTCCGGCTCCGACGGAAATCAACATGTTGTAATTTAATAAATTAATTTCATATATTCAAGTAAATCAATACGATACAACATTGTAAATGACAAAAGTCTACTTTTCAGTAAAGAGGCTTGACAATTTTGGCTATTAAAAATGCTGATATATTTTTTTAAATTTAAACTAAAGGACATTTTTTGTAGAAGGCTTTTAGATGAGTGGGTATTAACTACTATAGGTATAAAGTTACTTTTTCGAACAAGCGAGTTTATCTATCGCTTTGTACTTAAAATTTCAAAAATTTTAAATATTAAAAGTTACAATGTATTTGATTTTAAACAATTTCCTTGCAAAAACACCTTAGAACCTGTGCCTTACATATGCAAAAATTAAATAGCTGCTATAAATTGAAAACAGGTAGGTATATATAAATGGAAAAATTTACTTATTTTGGTCTATCGTAAGTATTAATTACAAGCTTTTATATTTTTATATACATATATATTATATACATACCGTGTCTCAAAACTTTGTGTAAAAACATTCTAATGCCATTAACTTTAAAAAAACTTGTTTTTTTTTTCAGGCAAAAATATTGTAAGTAGGTAGCGTTACAAAGTTTTAACAGTCGAACTAATGGAAACCCAAAATTGAAAGTGCCTTTAGAAAGTAAATTATAAACATTATTGAATTTGTAAGTACCTAACTTTACTGTTTTTACCGCTTGAAACGTCCAATTTGTCATATACAACGGGATGACACATCAAAAATTTTGGGGAAATAAACCGAAATTGGATATTTCTATATTTTTGTCCAAAAAAACATCAAAATAATTGTAAAGTAGTAACTAGACGTATACGAATTGAATATTTAAACGAATGAGGCGCATTTTTAAAGTCAAGTTAAATCTGAAACTATACGTATGAAATATACTTAATTCGTACATGTATTAGGTAGGTACTTTAAAATTATTTTGATGTTTTCTCTTTACACGATTTGATTTTTAGGACGGTTTTTCAAAATAGCCACCAACGAGTTTTTATCTTCGAATAAGGAACCTCAGGAAGGAACAAATTTGGGCTTAACGCTCGATCATCGGGATAGTCTCTGCATAATGGCGGGATGCCGTTTCCGATTTTACTGTAGCGTGCATCTTTGAATTGTTACGGCAAACTAATCGAAGCAGAAATCCTCATTTTTCGTGAAATCGGTACCTACAATACATGCAAAAAATTATAAGACACGTTTATGTCTTTAAGTTAAGGAATCCTTGATAATACAGCAATTCTAATTTTAAGTTTCCAATTATGAAGCAGTAGGTACTTATACAAACGACTATGCCACTTTGTCGTATGACCCAAAAGTTAATTTAAATTGCAAAATTACTTACCGATGGATTATTATTATCCTCAAACACAAACATTTAATTCTGTAAAATGCGCCGCAGGTGACATTTTTTAGAAATGTTAAGGAAATTAGTTAAAATTCCCAATATCTTCAGATATTCAAGCTTCAGTGAATATTTTCAAATTCTGAAATGGTTTCGGCCCCGCCCTTTTAAATAAGCTACTGACTGGATAACCCTGTACACGGGACTCGGAGGCGCGGGGCCAATCAAAATGCAGGGCTGTGTACGCCGCACCGTTCGCACCCTCCTAGATCCGGCCCTGGAGGGGTTAGACCAGTAGCTGTTGAAGTCGCAATAGCTTTAAGGTTTAAAAAACCTACTATTTTTAAATGGTTTTTAATAAAATACTGAAACAGGTTTAAGTTGAACAAGTTTAACATTAAAACTTTAAAAATATTAAATAGTAATTATAATAATAGCTGAATATTCGTTCTCGCATTTATACCTATCCCTTTTCTACTTATTTGATTTCTCATTATTACGGATATATTCCTACACATTCTTCGCGCCACTTGCCTAACTGAACCTTTCATAAAAATAATAAATAAATATTCTAGTACAAATTAGTACTAATCTATTTATAAAAGAGACTCTGGGAATCCCCTATTCTCCTAATCCATGGCGCACGCAGCCATGCACCGCCGTTCACCGTTTACTGTTGTCCAGTGTTGCCAGTTATGTTTTATTTTATATGAAAGCATATTCTGATGATAAAACTCGGTACTGCACTGATCCAAAAATTATGTTTTGTTGGCAGTTTTCGGGCGGGTTTGCATGCTCTACTGGAAAACCAGTTTAATAAATTATTACACTCACTGATGCTCGGGGAGCTCGTTCTAGTGGTGGTGCAAAATCGTATAAAATGGTGGTAATTCGGGGGGGGGGGGGGTTGAACGCCCAAAACCCCCCCTCAGATACGGCCCTGTCCAAATACAGTGTGTCCACGGAGGGACTTAACTATACTTACTCTTATGCTAATTAACGTTTCTTCAATTTTCTGGTCACCCAGTATAGGTAATGTTAACTTTTTCTGTGCCAATCTTATTTTAAGAACAAGCAGACTTTTTTTTTGGAAAAATTGAAAATAAAATTTACTATAGTTAAGTCCACCCGTGGACACCCTATACAGGGTGGTCCAAACTTTATCAGAAATACTTTAAAAACTGCTAGAAAATTTTAAAAAAGTTATTTTCTCTATAAACATGTATCGAAATTCTAACGGTTTTCGATACACAGGGCTTTAAAGTACAATTTTTTTTCAAATTTTCTTTTATTTTTCCTAAAGGAAGACAGATAAGGCAAACATATTTGGTACAGTTTTGACACTGATTAAATACTATAAATTAAAAATAAATAAGCTCATCTACTTCCACCAGTGTCGGAGAGACGGGTGTTAACCATCATATTTTTTAATAAAAATATGGCACGCCACTGGAATTTAATTTTTTTGCCTTCATCAAATTTCCCAATAAATTCTAAGAAAAAACTATTCTTGCCTTTTTTTCGAAAAATTTACCGTTTTTGAAAAATTCACTTTTGACCATTTTTCTTAATAACATTTTGCCGTAAGACCTACCTAAAGCCCACTTTACTGGTGCGAAAAATTATTATTTTTTAATTCCCAGGACACATGTTTTTTCGAATCTAGAATTTTTTTTGTTTTAGGGCAAAATGTTATTGAGGAAAGTTGTTCGGAATTAAAAACTCAGTAGGTCTGCAAAATTTCGAGAGCCTTGACCTACTTTGATTTTCTTTCTGCTAAAAAAACGCAAGTCAACAAAAAATAAAAATATATTTTCAAAAGTGTATTTAAACGCATTATTAATTAAAATTAAGTGTGATACGTTGTGTGTGCGGAAATTCGTTAAACGACTTCAAGCAAATACACCTGCTTACGATGTGAATACAATACAATATTTTCTTAAGATATTTGAAGTGTTGTAAAGCCTGCCCTTTGTAGAGTCACGACTGATAATAATGCCGATGCGGGTAGCTATTTCTTATTTCTTCAATTTCATGTTCCAAGAAAAGATTGATTGAAATGTAACCGTTTACTTTGAAGCAGTAGCGTCGAATTACTCGGGTACTATACGGTTCATTTGCCCCGCACGTTTTAAAATTTGATATACTTCACCCTGTATACTTCATAAGCATGACTGGCTAGTAGTTGGGATTGTGACGGTTGCGAAGATTAGCAACTTTATTACCTTGAGTGAACTGTCTAGAACTATATAAAATCTTGATGATGGTGCGCCATTATAATTATTAGCTCGAGGTAACAGAGCGCATACGCAAAGAAAAATGACACGAGCCGTCACTATTTTAATGGGGACCTATTAAAATAAAGTGCACACTCAGTTTCTATAAACCATTTAAAAAACGATTTTGCCAGCAAAGCGAGTTAGTTGGAATGTGACGAGTGACGCGTCCGATTAACGCAGCAGGGCCGTCGTGCCGCAATGGGGCCCTGCCCGCTCCCTGCCCAGCCCATCGTGACCCCGAATTCCCCGTTCGGCGGGAATGGCCCCCATTATGTGGGGCGCTTTAATTAAGGGCCCTCGTCAGATGCGCAATTTTTCAACACGGACAGGCTTTTTCGGCGCTTCCGATTACGCCACTGCCACCATCTCAGCGCCACAGTGGAATGCAGGCTTCGCCGTTCAGCAAATCAGCCATCAGCCATCAGCCTGGATCTATAATACAGTCAAAAAAGAAGAAACTAGGCCATGAAAATAAATAAATTCAAAACAAACTTGAGTTGGAAAGGGAAGATTCGAACGTCTGAAAAAAGAAATAGACAACTAGGTACATTTCAACTACTGTGGCAACGTACAGACATTAAAATGAATAATTAACAATAATGCCGATAACATTAACTTAACTTCAGATGGAAAGTGCATAATATCCAGACTACCGTTGAAGGATGCTTTCCACTTAATTCAAGGAATAACTATTGTTGGATAGAGACAGACGAGACAGTAACCGTAAATGAAATGAATGTCGACATATTCAGCATTAATTTGTGAAATTCAGACATTTCTAAATAATTATTTTAAAACGATGATATTATAACAAACAGCCAACTAAGAACAACGATATGAAAACAAAAAATACAAAACACTTATCCACTGTAAGTGTTTCACAAGACAAGATTTCTCGTTTGGCTAGGCCTATTCTTGTCTTGTCTTTCAAGCAAGACCTCTTGCAATTTCTTGTTTTTGTATTTTTTTGTTTAATGACGTCATCGCAAGACTCTTGCATAATTTATTACTTGCAAAACTGGTCGAGACAAGTTAGCGCAGGGCTGCAGATCCGCCGGTCGAAGACTTATTTTTTTAATTATTGACATAAGAGTTATTTTTTTGTTATTATTTGTATTTATTTTTGTATTTTAATAATATTGTTTTAATGTTTTGGTGATTTTCAATTCGAAATGCCTCTTAATTCGAAGACTTTATTTTCTGTTAAAGTTAGAGCACAGAAAATATACTACTTACTACGTAGTATATTTATATTTTCTGTGGTTAGAGTGATGTCTGTGGATTTCGATATGTGTGGACATAAACCGCGAAACCCACCATCCCAAAATAACCCTATCCACACTATGCTACACCTATTATACGAAATGAAACAAACCATTAGGAAGTCCAATAGACTCGACAAACGGCTATTCTATAGGTAGCGATTTAAGTATTTTAGCAAAAATATATTTAAGGCAAACTTATAAAAAATAAATTCATCCATTGTAGTGGCGTAAATTATTTTGGAACTAAATTTTTTAATCTGTCGCCTTTAGAAATAAGACATTTAAATAAATAATATCCACATATGTATACAGGGTGAGTCAGAATGTATAGCAAATACGTTAAAGGGGTGTTCGGCATGTGTTTTTAAGGGGGGGGGGTCTACAAGGTGACTCCAAAGAATTTTTTTATTTATATCTCAATAACGGCGCTACTTAAAAATTTGAAATTTGTTAAGGGTTATCTGCTTACTGGAAGACACCTTAAGGTAGTTTATTCATTTACACACTGACCTAAAAAAGGGTAAAAACTAACAACCCCTATTAATTTTTTTGCTCGAATTTTTTGTGGGTCATTTTTACGTATAACAAAAATATGATTTGTGTAGCACTTTTATTTAAGAAACTTTTTTCCCTCTACATTTTTTCTCGAAAACACAATATTTTTCCTACAAAAAAATAATTTCATGCCAAATACCATTCCCTGACTGTTCCAGAGAACCAAGTAAAAATTCATAGAAGGCGGGCGTCAAACAATTTAATTATTTTTATTGAATATTAAAACTACAAAAATATCAGGTAACAACTCAGCTTCAGGGTAAAAAAAGTTACAGTAGATGCTCAAAATGATGTCATGGACATAGCAAATAATTAAATTGTTTGACGCCCGCCTGCTATGAATTTTTACTTGATTTTTTGGAAGAATCAGGAGAATGGTATTTGGCATGAAATTATTTTTTTGTGGGAAAAATATTTTGTTTTTGAGAAAAAATATGGAGGGAAAAATGTTTCTTAAATAAAAGGGCTACACAAATCATATTTTTGTTATACGTTATACCACAAAAAACTTCGAGCAAAAAAATTAATAAGGGTTGCTAGTTTTTACCCTTTCTTAGGGCAGTGTGTAAATGAATAAACTACCTTAAGGTGTCTTCCAGTAAGTAGATAACCCTTAACAAATTTCAAATTTTTTAGTAGCGCCGTTATAGATATATAATTAAAAAAATACTTTAGAGTTTCCCTGTTGACCCGAATAACTTGGCAAGAAAAACCCAAATCGAAAAATTGTATATGAAAGACCCTTCTTAAAACCACCTGCCGAACACCTCTTTAAAGTAGATAGGTATTTACTATACATTCTGACTCACCCAGTATAATAAAAAAAATTAAGAAATACTTGGTCGAAAATAATGAACAATTTGTAGCGTTCTTAGAGATTATACACTTTACAGTGTTTAAAATAATTAATTAAAATAAATGTGCTATTAAGTACATACCAATGACGTCAAAACCTATGACGTCATTGGTACACACACAAGCAAATTGTTCTTTTTAGGTGTACCCACTGCGTACAAAAATCCATTTGTATATATGAAAAAGGAAATGAATAAATTCGATTTGAAAAAAAAAAAACGTTAATTGTCAATTTCTTTTTGAGTACCTGGAATGCCTGGAAACAAGGATTAGTATTACTTACTAAGAATATTGTAAATAAAATATTTGTACTAGATAATATACCTACTAGTAGTTACAGTAATTATCCTTAAATAACCGATTCTATTTATGCTCAGTTTTTAAAAATCAATATTATCGTCATCGTCATCATTATATTAACATGGTAAGATAATTCCCCAGAATGCAGACCTGCGTGTTTGGGCAACACGCGGCCGCTCACATGCAGTGTAAATCAAAATATTGAGTGTTCGATTCCGGGTATATGGATCCCGTTGGCATAAGCGTAAGTTTGTGACGGCAATAATATCGATTGAGTCACAGGTGGTTATTAAAGAGAATGTTTCTTAGGAACACCTTTGCTTTGTAGGAGGGAGATTTTACGTAAAATAGTTTAAATAAAGACACACGCCGTCGGCGTTTATTTTGGTGATTTTAGTAATAGTTATAACTAACTTGAGTGGTTGATTTACTCAACGAGAACCATAGCCCTGGAGTTATATGTAAATAATAACACATTCCCCAAAACCCTATCGTACATTACGCTACTCGCCCGTGCCATGAATATACTAAGAGTGCCGGGACCAGAAAATAGGAGCAATAGGAGGTCTCCACTGACTGAATTGTATACACTTTCGAACTTGGTTGTGAACTGCAAACCTTGTCACTTGTGGCGAACTGCGAAGTTCACACGCGGGGGCATCGGTTAGGACTCTCCTGCTGTGAACAAGGGCTTTCTACCTCAATCGTGCACTGGTTGGCTTTTACACAGATATAAGGATCACAAAGAAACTGACATCGTAAAAATAAAGTAAAAATTGTCAGAAAAAATCTAAGAAACAACGGCCCTTGGTCGGAGTATTTCAATGTAGACGATACAATTTTTGTTTTCATGGTATTCATGGCATATACGCCTGATTTGATTGTTATGCTTTAACTTGTTGAATAAATTAGAATTAATTAAGGATGGGGAGTATGCCTCCCTGTATAACTTAGAGAATTGAAATTTTGTACAAAGTATAAGACACTTTGGCCAATTCGATAGCACAATTCCATTTTATCCTTAAAAAATGTACAAATGTATAATATGGGAATGTATAAATGTATAATATCGGAATTGTCTCGATTCAAAGTGAAACACAGTCTATATTGTTCAAAGGATAGTTTTTAAAATATATTCATAAATACATCAATATAAAATTCACACTCAATTTTGTAGGTAAAAGAATCTTTGATACAACTCGAAGACAAACACTAAACACTTAAATAAATTAAACCTGTTTTGACTGTATTTATATGCTGGGACGCAGCAAAATTATTAAAGAGCGAAGTAAATACGGCCGCTTTCACTTAGCCCTCCTTTAGCCATAAGTTAAAAATCCTACAAAGGGATCCGTATTTAAAAAGTCGCTTTGTCGTTGCCACATTGCCGGGCAGCAGTCAACAGCTTGTTTTCATAACAACCAGGCAGATTTTTTGTGATGCGAACGTTTCTATAAATATAGATAATAAGCTTCGTTTTCCCGCTTATGTATACACAAGACACGAGCGGTCGTTTTGCTTTTAGGCGGGCTTTGGAAATTTGATAATTTATGTTTATTCGGAGACTCCGCCTTTTTCCATATCAATTGCAAAAGAAAGTGCGGAATCTAGTTTCATTTTGCTGTATTGGAAATTCGCATTTAAATTCTTCATATTATTATGCGTAGCATTTTTTTTATGCCACCAAAGTTTTTCACTATGCGGTTCTTTTTATTGGATTTATTTTTCTTTTGGTACTATAGCAAATCGTTTTTCGGAAAATAGTTAAGAAGGAAGGTATTTAAGAACTCTTGGAAATTTTCATCTCCCAAATACCTACCAATCGCAACTATTTTTTTTTTCTAGTGACTTTATTTTTTCCCGACACATCTTGAATTTTTTGAAAAGACATAAAAGCGTACGAAACACAATCTTTTATAAAGAGGGATGTTTTGTGGAATATCGTGTAAAAGATAATCAAAAATAACCCTCTTTATAATTACAAAAACCCAACCTTTGACGATAATTTTTTTATTCCTAGAAAGGTGGCGGTTTTTTTATAGCTTGCCCGAGATCAAGAGCACGAAAAAATGCAGAATTAATTTTGAACGAGTCTACTGATTTGATACCGCAACATACCTAACTTTTACCTGCAAAATTCATAAAACTGCAAAATAGTGCAAAACAGACCAATTCTGCCAAGTCTGTGCGTGAATTGGGCAGATCCGCGGTTGCCAAGCAACGAAGTGATAAATTCCCTTCGGAATTTATTCCTTTGCGATTATTTCCCTCATACTGCTTGCATCCAATAAAGTAGCTCCTTCCATAAAAATCCAACCAATCATATGCCTCTGCTAGCGATAATTGCACTAGTGCAAATTATCGCGGGACCACTAGTGCAATTACCACTTCGTTGCTTAGCAACCGCGAATCTGTTCGATACAAACACGTACTTCTTAAAATTGGTGTTTTACACTGTTCTAAATTATGCAGCTTATAAATTTTGTTGCGTTATTATTAAGCATTGTATCAATGAATTTATATAACTTTTACACTGCTAAATTGTTCTTATTAGAACTCGGTCTCCGTTTAAACTTATGACACGCATTCAGAAAATAAACCAACTCTGACAGGGGGAAGGTATAATCCCATTTGCCTTGGATATCCAAGCGTCATGTTCGTTTACCCGAATGCTACAATCGAAGCTGTCAATAAACTCGTCCAAAATGAGTCGTTTTGGAAATGTAAACATAGAAAAAATTAATACAGAAATTATTAAATCGTATTCGTGAAATAATCTCGACAAATACCACTCATGCCGGAAATTTATCTAAATAATTTTATTCTCAAGCGCTATTTTGCCTATTAGCAAAACCACTCGTACAAATTGGGCTTTTGTTTTCAGAGATAAAATCCCTCGAGCTTCGCTCTCTGGATTTTATCAGAAAATAAAAGACCAATTTATACTCGTGATCTTTCTAGGCAAAATAGCGCTTTCGAAAAAATTATCGATAAAATTTCCGGCACTTGTGATATTATTAATATTCGGGGTCTTTATAGAAACAAGAATATTTTTTTATCACTAGCAAGGACTTAATATTGGTTGTTTCTTTAAGAAATGAGCTACTTCATTGGATACAAGCAGTATAAAGGAAATAATTGCTATAATAATAATTGGTTAGTCGTAACTTTTAAAAAAAGAATCAAATCGAAAACGTTCTGTGTATAAAAACCTACAACCTTTACACCGACGACCCATTTTCCATCCCTACTATATTGTTTTAAATAATTAAGTAGAAAAGGAAATGGAACAAGAAAACATACTAATTTTTTTACTGTTTAGTTGTGTCCATCGGTTTTGCTTTATTTGAGTGCATGTGCATGTGCGCCAAAGTGCAAATTAAACATTTTCGAATACTTTTCTTGAAAAACTAAGTTCGGAGGCGAGTCCAAACTCTAATGGTAGTTGTTCGCTGAACTTTCGGTGAGTTCCTAAAAAGGAAACGGCACGGCGACGTCTAGACGTTCTCGACTTTTTTTACTCTAGTTACTGGGAGTTTTAAAATAATATTATTAGGTTTCTCGGTAGTCGGGGAATGCAAAAGAAATTAAAAAGTTCTAATGTTGCTCGCCAATTACAAACTAAAACAGCCGGGGATATCCGTTAAAAGAACTTTGCGGTGTTTGTAACAGCAAGCGGTCTTTCGAGTAATTATTTTATGCTTTAATAACCTGATATTTTTACCACAACGTGAACCGTAACTTTCGTTAATAAATAAAACTTACTCGGAGACTGGCTCATACTTTTGTGAACTATGCGGGTGTTAATGAAATATATCGGCAAGCATTATTATCGCATTCTACGTCACAAAAGAAACTAAATTTCATGTGATCGATCGGTGGATTGTGAAGAACAAGTCCAATTTAGAAATAGTTATAAATATCGAGAATAATAACAATATGAAATCTAATGTTAATATTACAGTAATTCAAAGAGCTATATATCGATAGATCACATATACAGGGTGATTCATTGGGAAATACAGGGCGTTCAAGTGATTTTTTTGAAATTGAATTATATGGCTTTATATCTACCGAAATAATTACCCGGCTAAATTGAAATTTGACACTGTTGTGTTTTATCTGGTGAACAATCAGCTCAAGATGTCAATTTCTCTGTATCTTACAGAGGGCTCTAAAAAAAATTTCGAACTTCGTTACAAACTGTTGTTTGTTTAATAGATATATAAAGCGCTCCGCAAAGGGCCAATTTGTAACAAATAAATAAAATCATCACTGAATTTTGTTTCTAAGCTTGCAAGAAGTATATTAGTCGCTACAATATAGATCACCCTGTATATAAATATAGATCTTTTATCGACTCTTTTCAAATATTATGAAGCCTTTTCCGGGGTGCAGCGAAATCCGTAATGTTAATTAAAAATCAGAGGCGGGATTAACTTTACAAAGATCTTCTGAATTTTTCACCGGTGGCAAGTCTTCCGTGAAATCCACAAATGAAATCCCATCGGTTTCGCTCCGACTTAATTCCAGATGCGCGGGGCGCTCGCCAAAGTACAAATTAAACCTTTTGGAATACTTTTCATGGGAAACTAAGTTCCAGAGCGGAGCCCGACTCTAATGGCACTTGTTCGACGAACTTTCGGGGGGTCCAAACAATAAAAAAGAATGACGGAATTGCTGTCTGGAAATATTCGCGGATATTCTTAACTAACTTAGTAATTATTGTAAAATACTTATAATATGGGGAAAATTACATATATTATTGTTGTTTGTCTCCCAATTTGTGTTCGGAGGGAAACACTTTTTCTTATTTTTTTTACTTTTTCAGAAAAAGTTACTCTCAAAAAAGTTTTGTCTGTCAAGACAACGAAAGAAATTGTTGCTTAAAAGTGGGAACAAACTGGTCAAAAAATAAAAAAAAAACTATATGAATATTAAAAGCAGTAAAAGAGTAAACTACCCTCATTTCTCCCTAGACTCAAGATGGAAAAAAATAGTATTAGTAAAACACACAGGGCGTCTATGTTTAAACTTACACAAATCCATGACTTCTTTATTTTTGTAGGTAATTGCTTGAACTTTTTGTCAAAAACCGTTTTTTGACCTTCCCACCATTTTCCAAATGCAAACAGGGACGGACACAATTTTTTTTGTACCCCCATTTTCACGAAAACCATTTAGTGATTTTTTTTAATTTAAAATCTGACAACACAGGGTATTTTTTTTCTGGGTCGTCTCAAAATGCTGAATTGCTGAATTTTTGCGTATGTATGGGGTGTCCTGATTAACACTGCATGTGGTGCGAGATTTTAAATGAAATATTCGCTAAATGGTTTTAGTGGGGGGTTTAAAACAAATCGTAGCCGGCCAAAAGAACCGGTTTTTGAAGACCTTTGAAAAAGCCCATGTGATTATCTCCAAAAATAAAGATTTTATGGATTTATATAGGTTTAAAAGCGGGCACCCTGTATATGTGGCTGCAATCCGGAGCAGCTATTGAGCTACAATAAATATAACGAAAATTTTTCACCTTCGCGTTTTTTTTGTCGTTTGAAAGGGAGGTAGTAAAAATGTTATTTAAAAAAATTCAGAAGTGCCGGAAATTTTATCGATAATTTTTTCGAAAGCGCTATTTTGCCTAGAAAGATCACGAGAACCTCCATCAAACTAGATACATGGTCTCATGGTCGGTGTCTGATGTTCGATCTGAGTAGGCCAAACAATAAAACCAAATTTATGACAAATCAAGTCAGCCATGATAATAAAACTGACAAGCGAGTAGGCTGAATGTTAAAGTGGCTATAGCCATTCAACTGCATTCAACTTTATTAAAAATCTCGTGGAAATTATGAAACATTTATTATTTTTACTACTGTCATATTTATTATAACAACAACAATATGATTAGTTATTAAAAATTAGTTAGAAGTTCATTTACATGAAATGTTCAAAATGGTTTCCATTATTATTTACAAATAACCTAAGTCTTTTTAAGAAATTTTTTCGGACATTTTAAAAGATTAAGGGACGATTGTTTAAACTATAAATTTCTAATTTTACTCGTCTTTTAATCTCCTCAACATTTTCGGGTCGGTTCTTATAAACTTTATTTTTTAAATGCCCCCACAAGAAAAAATCCAAGGGGGTTAAATCTGGACTACGTGGCGGCCACCTTATCGTTCCATGTTTACCAATCCAATTTTCAAACGAATTGTTCAAAAATTCCGTTATGGGCCCACAGTTATGGAAGGAAGCGCCATCTTGCTGCCATATTAATTGACTTTCTTGGAGTTGGTTAAGAAAAATTAATGGCAACTGGTCAAAGTATATTGTTCCAATTCGTTCTGTATTAAATGTAGGTATTTCCTACCTGTCATACTTCCTGAATAAAATAGAGGGCCCATTATAAAATTTCCCACAATTCGGCACCAAACACCCACGGAATTTCTGCTGGATTTCACAACTTCACGAAATGCCCGTGGATTGTCAACAGACCAAAATATACTATTTTTCCGGTTGTATATTCCCGCCGTTGTAAATGTAGCTTCATCGGACCAAATAATTTGTTTAAAAAATCCAGCTCCACCTCTTGCAAAATAAAAGTTTAACATTGTTTGACAATATTCCAGTCTTCTTGCAGCATCTCCAGGGAATAGCCTTTGAACAGGTAATATTTTCAAGGCTTGAAATTTGCTTAATTTCATTACCCTTTGTATTGTAGACCGGGAATTTGTAAGTATCTCGCTGCATCTCTCTGAGATTTTTCGTTATTTATTCTGAAATAATTTAAAATTCGTTCTCTCTCGTCCTCACTAATTCTAAACCCTTTTTTTCTCTTGCTAATCACACTTCCTGTCGATCTGAATCTTCGATACAGCTTACATATAAATGAAGCACTCGGAACGTTTCTATTTGGATATTTACGAGAATACTCCCTCAAAGTTTCTACGTATCTTTTATCATTTTTGATGAAGATCTCTAAAATATCACAGCATTCTTCTTTCAAAAACATTTTTTAAACTGCAACTACTAACAGCTTCAGCAACAAAATTTTAGACTAATCTGACACGTAAATAGAAATATTGAATTGACAGCCTACTCGATTGTCAGTTTTATTGTCATGGCTGACTTGATTTGTCATGAATTTGGTTTTATTGTTTGGCCTACTCAGATCGAACATCAGGCACCGACCATGAGACCATGTATCTAGTTAGATGGAGCTTCTCTGATAAATATCTCGGAAACGGTGGGAGATAAATAGGTCAAATTATATATCGTTGGATTCAGAATTAAAAAAGGAATCCTGTGATGGTTAAGGGAAATGTGGAAGTTGTAAAATAGAGAAAACCACTTTCATTTCCGCTATAACCGGAAGTTATATTAAAAAACTGAATATTCCCGAACACTACTTAAAGGTTCTCTAATGGATGTGTAGGTAAAAAAATATATTTTTTTATTTTTCAAAAAATGTTTTTTCGCGATAACTTTTTTACCGACCCCCGTATACAAAATTAGGGTACGCCCTCGAATTCCCCTTAATTTTTACTACAATCTCATTTTTTGAATGACGATTTTATGTTAACCTGTCTCCACGTTGCACACTTTTTCCGCTTGGATGGGCCACCCTGTACCTATTTTCTAGAAATCTGGTATAGCGGTATAAAATTGAAAAGAGAACAACTTCTATACAACATTTTTAAAAAATTCAATTTTCCAAAATTTATTTAAAAATGCCAAATTTGACAGATAAAGAACATCACATGGTCGCTTTTGAGCACGTGATTAAATTAGACATCATTTTTTAAAGAAAAATTAATTGGCTTCATCAAAATTTTCCAAAATCGAATAATAAAAAAATTGCGACACAAATCATTGATTAATTTAGGTTAAACTCAAATATGGACTAGATATTTGCGAAGACGAGAAATGGAGATAAACCGCATTTCGACGGGACGCTTCGTCTTATTTTTGCAATAGCGGGGGCGCATTCACCAGCCGAAATGGAACATTTTCCGACTGCGCTCGGATCGGCAAATAATCCCCATATAATAAAGAAATCCCAATAAGAACTTGGAAAGTTCTCATCCCTTTCTGCTGTGATTGCATTTTGCGCTATTCCCGAATCCTCCCTGAAAACTTGGCCGCAAGCAGTTTCCAACTGCAATAATTAGCGCCAGTTTTATCATTTCCTGCTATATGGGAGCTAATTGGGATTTTCTGTTTTAGGTAAGAGGAGTTTGGAGCTGTGTGCTGCCTATGAAGTTCACTTGCTGTACAATAATTGTAAGTGGCATCATTAAAATATAGAACTAAAGGCATAGTCAGATGTAAAACCACGAGTGATTAAAAATTGTCTGGTTAATTTTAGAGGAAGAATATTTCACGAATTCCAAAACATAAAATAATTTTAAAATCAATAAACTTGTCAAACTGACGTTTTGTTCATTATATTGTCGATATACTGGTTGTCCTGGCGACGTGTTGTTTTCACTTTGGTGTTTTCGATTTTGTATCGATGTATATCACCACATTACCTATTCCATTGTTGCATGAATAATATATCTAATATATTATTTAGATATATAATAATATATCTAATATATCTAATATATCTAACGAGATGAAAATGCCGCGGCCGAGTGAAGCGGCGCCGTCGCAATGACAAGGCCCGGCAGCTGAAAGCGATGAGTCATCCAAGGGAGGTGGGCCTAAGGCGCCAAATTCAAATGTCAACATGTCAACTTAGTAAATGTGGTAAAAAATACTTTAAAATGATTGTTTATATACAGAGTGTCTCACTCAAGAGTGATACAACCTTATAACTTCTTTAATTTTTAACCGACCAGAACGAAACTTTTACCAAAGTAGATGGCATTGTTGCCTACTTATTTCCAAAAAATTAGTTATCTACATCAAAGTCAAAGCCACCTGCGATGCCACAATTACTAAAAAAAGTTGTTCAGAATCGATCCAGAACCCTAAATCCAAAATTTTGTCAAAAATATTAAATAAAAAAAAATAAGTAAAAATTCAAAAAAAAATTGTTTTGTAGCTTTTAATTTTATTTTGAAATGATTACTTTTTGAAAACAACTAGCCTTCAAAACTTTCATGGCACACTTTTCTAAACGCAGAAAATTCTTAAATTGCTATTTTTAGACGCTCGATATTCGAAATGTAATTAAAAAAATTGTGTAAGTGAAACTGACATGTTTTTATTTTTATTTTAAAGCATACGTGAACTCATTATTTTTTAAAAATTATATCAACCAAATGTCCGCCGCGGCTTTGCCTGGTCGCTTGAATCCTGGAGATCCAATTTTCGATGACTTTATCGCATAGAAGTAGGTCAATTTCACCAATGACGCGCCTGATGTTGGCCGTTAAGGCGGCAACGGTTTGTGGTTTGTCGGCATAGACTCGAGATTTCACAAAGCCCCGAGAAAAAATCCAGTGGCGTTAAATCGCACGATCTGGGCGGCCAGTTGATGTCACCACCTCGCGATATAACGGAACCTTCAAACTTCTCATGCAATAATGCCAGTGTATTACGTGCAGTATGGCATGTGGCACCGTCCTGTTGAAACCATGTGTTTGTTAGATCCATCCCATCCACCCTAGGCCAAAAGAGTCTCTTATCATTGCCCTATACCGCTCACCATTGACAGTAAGTGCAACTCCGTCTGCGTTTTCGAAAAAATATGGACCGATGATTCCGCCGGACCACAGTGCACACCATACAGTGACTTTCTCGGAATGAAGTGGGACCTGATGAATCTCCCGTGGATTTTCGTCGCTCCAAATTCGGCAATTCTGCTTGTTAACGAAGCCACTTAACCAGAAGTGAGCCTCGTCACTAAACATTATTTTTCGCCCAAAGTCCGGATCAACCTCTAACTGTCGCGGCGGACATTTGGCTGATATAATTTTTAAAAAATAATGAGTTCACGTATGCTTTAAAATAAAAATAAAAACATGTCAGTTTCACTTACACAATTTTTTTAATTACATTTCGAAGATCGAGCGTTCCTATTGGAAAACATATTATATTTTGATTTTAACAAAATTTTGGATTTAGGGTCCTGGATCGATTCTGAACAACTTCTTTTGGTAATTTTTTTTTTTTTGAAAAAAATGCCTAATATGATTTCCGGATTTTTAGCCCCGATTGAGACATCGCAGGTGGCTTTCACTTTGGAGTAGGCAACTAAATTTTTTGAAATAAGTAGGCCAAAATGCAGTCTACCTTTGGTAAAAATTTCGTTCTGATCGGTTAAAAATTAAAGAAGTTATAAAGTTGTTTCAATCTTAAGTGAGACACTCTGTATATATAGCTTATGGTTTTTACAACACGGATAATAATGTATGAGAGTGAAAGTCACATTGTCAAGGACTTTGGGTGCATTTTGATATCTTCTGGTAAAATTTTCGTAAAGGCTAATTATTTCTTATCTGCGTGCTTAGATACAACTAAATTCGAATGAATAAAACTGTGAAACTTCCTGATTTTAAGGTGGTTACGTTTAATCATGTAAAATTGTTGGGTATAAAACTCTCCAAACAGTCCAAACCAAAACCACTTTTACCCTGGAAGACTGTGTAGGAACAAAATCTCTTTTGATGGCCTTAACCCATTTTTCTCTTCAAATGGGGTCTTTAGGGAAGGACACACTTTAGGACCGCCATTGTAGTTGGGAACGGAACACGTCCGCGGCATGATTTAAATAAGTCCGAAACTATAGACACAATCAAATTACTAAATAACACAGTCCAACACACAAACAAGTATACGTAAACAACTACGAAAATCTACCTCCCTGTGATGACCTAGTGACGTTTTGCGTCGCCAGCTGGCAGGCTTTTATCATTGCGACGGTGCCGTAAGGACCCACATTCTTGCGAACGTCCATACATCGAGGTCTTATTATTCGCGGTGGATCATTTTTCCAAAAACTAACTCATATTTTTAAATTTCGGGCGAGGGGGTCCGCGTTCGGCAGCGTCTGACGCGCGCGACGGCCGAACAAAAAACCCAATGAATCCATGACCGTGACCGGCCGGCGGCACCGACCGGGACACAATCGACGGCCGTCGAGAATAATGGGCGCCGAAAAAGATTATTAATCGGCGGCGCCGCGGCCCGCCGACAGTGACAGATCGCCGGCGGCGCGTTATTAAAGCGGCGTTTATGGGCCGCGCCGGCCGACACACATCCGCCCGGCGACGGCCCATTACGGCAACAATATGGTCCGCGTTTTTGTAGCGCCATCGATTATTTGGGGCACCCGCAGGCGAAATTTAGTTCAGCGTGGCCGAAGTTGTTTCGCGAAAGGGCACAAACATATTTGTATGCTAATTGGGAAATGTATATAGTACTTTGTACACGCATTTTAGCAACCAGCACTCGCCTACGGCTCGTGCCGCAAACCGTCATACTCATGTTAAGTACAAAATTATTGCCTAGCAACTCTTATGCCGCAAGGACCTTAAAAACAATAATAAAATATGTTGCATCGCAAAACTTGCGTCAGTTTTAATAGATTTCATAATGATCGTTTCATAAACTGGTTTTGATAAGGAACACGAATTATGAGAAAGAAAAATAAATAATAGCAATGTTTCCTTTAGGTATCATAAAAGCTCGATGGTATTTGTATTGTCAGCGGAATTGAACAAGTTTGCGAAATTAGAAGGCAATTAGAAGTGAATTAAAATCGATTTGCTATATACCGTGTGTCCGCGGATGGAGGCCCCAAGAGGACAAATGGACAAAAAATTTCATTTTTCGACAAAAAGTCATTTTTGATAAAAGTTTCTGCTTCTCGAAAAAATATGGTCCACGAAGAGAATTTTTGATTTTTTTTATACAGGGTGCCCAAAAGATACAAAAACATGAATAACCATCAAGAATAAACTACCTTTATTTTTAAAAATATCAAAAACTTTTACTTGGAAAAGTTGTTTAGAATTAAGAGACGTGTCCGATTGTAACTTTTCAAGCAAATCGGCCGACTTTGATTTAAATAGGTAAAAAAAAATCAAAGTCATCCAAATTGCTTGAAAATTTACAATCTGATCTAAACAACTTATCTAAGTAAAAGTTTTTGATATTTTTAAAAATAAATATAGTTTATGCTTGATGGTATTTCACATTTTTGTATTTTTTGGGCACCCTGTAAAAAAAAATCCAAAATTCTCTCCGTAGACCATATTTTCTTGAGAAGCAGAAACTTTTATCTAGAATGACTTTTTGTCGAGAAATGAAATTTTTGGTCCATTTGTCCTCTTGGGGACTCCATCCACGGACACACTGTATAGACTTGTTCAAAAAGTTACATACATATCTTGTACATACATATACAGGGTGCTTCTAAGTACCAATATAATATGACAAGTAGAAAATATCATTTTCAACAAAAAGTTTCCTATAAGCATGGGTCTGAAAATGCACAATAAGAATGTTACAGGGTGATAAAGGAACAGTCCGAAAACATTTTTCGCAATAACTTCTACAGAAGTTATGCAGTCCTTTAGTCGCTGAAGTGCTACAATTTCCTTTAAAACAATTTATTTCCATTGACCAGAGGCGGAGGGGCGGGGTAGTACAATGGGTTTTATAATAATAATAATAATAATAATAATAGTGTCTTTATTGAATACATCAGTGAAATATAAAACATGAATATTAGAGGATGGCGACGTTCACACTAGGTGCTCTTCCACGTAACCATTACCTAATACTAGGAAACATGTATAAAGAAAATTTCGAAAGTAATAAATCGATAAAACATCAAAGTTAAACAGCTATGCCACGTATGTATTTCTTATATTTATTTCTAAAACTGGGAACGCTAAGGGAATCCTTGATGTTGGTGGGAATACTGTTAAAAATTTTTACTGCGGAGTAGGAAAAAGATTGCTGGTACTGTGCGGTGGAGTGCCGGGGAACTACATATAGAGATGAGTGTCTCATGGAGCGACTATGGATTTGGCACATTTTAACTAATTTGGAATGTAAATATTGCGGCACTTTATATTTATTAATTTTAAAAACTAAACAGGCCATATTTAGTGTAAATCTTTTATCCAGATTTAACCATCCAGACGCAACGAAACTATCGGAAATGTGGTCAAATTTTCTTAAGTTATAAGAAAACCGAATGCAAAAGTTCTGTATTTTTTGAAGCGAAACTTGATTACAGCGAGTTAAGGCCGGCCAAAATACCAGATTACAGTAAGAGATACTCGATAACACAAGAGCATCACAGAGCCTGAGTTTTATATCAGATGACAGGTAGTCTCTTTGCAAATATAAATGTCTCATTTTCGCATATGCCTTTTTTACTAAATGATTAACATGCGTACCAAACCTCATATCGCTATCTATGAACAAGCCAAGATTTTTGCAAGTGTCTGTGACATTTAATTGAACGTTGTTTACGAAAATACGAAAGGAATCATCACTTTCAACTTCTTTCCTACACCTTCCAAATAACAACATTTCAGTTTTAAGTTCATTTAAAACCAGGGAGTGTGCTTCTGAAACATCAACTAAAGACTTCAGGTCCGCATTCAACTGCATTACTGAGCTCTGCAGGTCAGCAACAGGGAATGAGTGGTATATTTGCGTATCGTCCGCATAAAAATGTGATTTACAGTGAGTCAAGGCTTTGTAAAAATCTGCCGTATATAAAAGGTATAGGAGTGGACCAAGGACACTGCCCTGAGGCACACCATTCGCTTTCAGTCTATAATCTGAATAGTTATTTTTAACATAAACTCTCTGGTGACGATTATCTAAATAGTTTTTAAAAAAATTAACTGCCCCCTCACCAAGGCCATAATATCGAAGTTTTTTACACAAAAGGGCATGGTCTAAGGTATCAAAGGCCTTGGTGAAGTCCAACAGTATCAAGCAAGTGACCAATCCCTTATCGCTGGCATCATATATATCATCAGATATTTTAAGCAGAGCTGTAGAAGTTCCAAAACCAGGCCTAAAACCCGATTGTATGGGAGGCAGGATATCTCTCGTCTTGCAAAAGTCGTTAAGTTGTAGGACTACAATTTTTTCTAGTACTTTGGACAAGGTTGGTAAAATGCTGATTGGCCTATAGTGATTTAAGTCGGTGGGATTATTGTTTTTCGCAAGAGGAAGTATATCAGAAAGCTTCCAGGCCTTTGGAAACACGCCAGAAAGTAGGCATGTGTTAACAATATAGGTCAGATACTCGGATAGAGCAGGAAGAAGGTAAGATATCATTTTTAAGCTAATATTATCAGGCCCTTCAGCATGACTTTTAAGCGACAGAACAATCCGATTAACTTGATCCCCCGTAACAGGAGCAAACTCGAAATCGTCAGCGGCCGTACGAATATCATTGTATTTAACGTGAGACCTCGCCACACTTGTAGCTGCAACCTGCGGTAAATTATCGATGAAGAAATTGTTAAAGTCATCCGCGTCGAATTGAGTGCAGTTACCATTTCCGCATGAAGACTGTTTGCCTAGATTTAAGTACCGGAGGGCTTTCCAAAACTCTTTAGGGTTAGAGTTAAATTTGTATTGTAGGTAGGCCTTTTTTTCTAGTTTAACAGAGTTATTTACAAAATTACGAAGTTGTTTGTAATGATTCCACGATTCTTCCGTTTTTGATCTTTTGTACTTTGCCAAAGCCTGTTTACGCAAATTCATCATTCTTTTTACATTTTCAGTCAGCCACGGAGCGGGTGGTTTGGAGATTCTTGCCGTTTTAAGGGGAGCATGAATATCGAAGAGCCTAATTATATTACTATTCCAAAAGTCGATCATATCATCCACATTATTATAATAGTAAATAAGAGACCAATTTGTGATTTGCAGATCATGCATAAAGTCCTTATGATTGAAATTACTAAAGTCCCGATAGGTACAAAAAAACTGTTTAGGTTTATCTTTTTTTAATTTTAAGGTGCATGTAACCAAGCAGTGATCAGAAATGTCATCCATCTGAAGCACATCGACATTGCAGATAGCCTCGTTATTCGATGTTACTAACACGTCAATAAGAGTAGCGCTAGAATCAGTAATGTGTGTCGGCTCGCTTACCAATTGTGAAAGATTATATTTGTTCAAAAAATTATGCAGCGCACGCGACCCACTACTATCATGAAGCAAATTAACATTCAGGTCTCCTCCAAAAATTACCAAGTCATACGTAGGCAACAAAACTGTAAGGCAATTCTCCAATTCACACAAACAATCAATTAAATCAGTTCTAGGAGGTCTGTACAAGGAGCCCACACAGATACTCTTACCCGCAATCTTTATAGTTATCCACAGTTGCTCCAGGGCATGAGATATAGGGATATCTAAAATTTTGAATCTGATCTCTTTTTTAATAAAAAAAGCAACTCCACCACCTCTGCCATCACGATCCTTTCTAGCGATATTGTACCCATCCACATTTAAAGCCTGATTTGTAATAGAGTCGTTCAACCACGTCTCAGAGAGGCCCACCACATCAAGAGATTCACTCTGCAAAAAATCTGAAAATAAGCTAAAACCAGTTCCACAAGAACGTATATTAAAGTGCGAGAAGGAAAATAAAGTATTTTTCGACATATGGATGTATTATACAATTAAACTGGCACGTCTGTGCCCCCACCCCAAATAAATAAAGAATGAAAAAACTGCTTCTCCAGACTCAAGAACGAAACATAATTAATTACCACTAATATAAGGACAATATAAGTCACTTAATTAATAACTTAATTAACTTAATTAATAACTAAAAGCTAAACGGACTTTAATAAGAAAAGAAAGGACCTTATTTTAGATCGTTAAAACCTATAGTCTAAAAATATATAAATTGTAAATAATAAATTCGGATAGTAACGTAGCATTAACAAAAAAAAGGTTGAAAAAGGAACCACACACATGCATACCGTCTCATGCATACTCATAACTTTTTTGAGGTCTTTATTGTCTTGCATGCAGGTTCATCATTTTAGTGCGTCCTTTCATTTTTCAATAAAAGTGTATAATTACTTGTTTCGAAACGATAAAGTCAACCGTTTGGGTTGAAATTGGCAAAATGCGCCCCAAAACACCCGCTAACTCCAAAATTGGAAAAATTTTTCTTCTACCTCATTTAAATGTTACAGATGAATTATTGTGCCTTAAAAATTAAGAAAAAAATGATATTTCATTGCTTTCTTGAAATAGTGTTACAATTTTTTCCGAGTTCAATCCGTTGCATTTTAAAAGCGAAACATTTTTGGACTATCGTTCATAAGGATTTTTTTGTCAATTTAAATGGTACCTACAATTATTATTCTGTAAAATTTGAAAGCGTTAGTTGAAAATTTTTATTTTTCGAATTTTGGAGTTACCAGGTGTTTTTTGGGGCATATTTTGCCGATTTCAACGTAAACGGTTGATTTTATCGTTATGGAACAAGACTACCCTTTTTTTAAAAATGAAAATATGCGCTAAAATGATGAACTGAAAGACCAAAAAGGTAAACCCAAAAAGTATATACGTACGTATATACATACGTACAAGTCTATAGAATATTTTTCAACTGTACAAATTTTTGGGCTGGTCAGTAGGTAATATCAAAGATCAATGATCTTTGGTAATATTATTATAATTAGGTGCAGGTGCTTATTTGGTCCTGGACTTGCACTAGACAAGGAATTTATATTTTCCCCACCTCCCTCCTTCCTCCATCTCCATAAAATCTTGATGGTAGGTACCACAATAGTGTATTGTCACCGGAACTGAATTATTATTCCACCAATAGTTTGCAAAATTTCAGATCGATATGACAATAATAATTAGAAGTGAGTGAAAATCGATTTACTAGATAAGTTTACAAAGTTACATATTATACAAGCTGTTCCAATTTAAGTCGTCACTATTGGTAACTGGTAACTTTTTTATTATTGAAAATATAGGTTGATTTGGGAAAGAATTGAATTTTTTTGCGCTGATTGCTATGGTAAAATCAGAAAAAAATGAACATCGCGTTTACAAAAATGTGCCTACTTTTTTAAAATGGACCCCGTGAATATAATTTTAACAGATTGAAAAACAATTTAATTCTGCACAAAACAAAAACTTTATAACTTTTTTCATGTAAAACAAAAAAAAGTAGGCAGATATTTTGATATTTTACTATAAAACAGAGTAGCCTGCGAATTTGTTATTATCAGTACTAAATCAAGGAGGCTTTTCTACCTTACTGGCAATTCTAAAGGTGTCGTCGGGCGAACATTGTGTTATATCAATAATGAGAAATCAAATAAGTAGAAAAGGGGATATGTATAAATGCGATGTTGCCACCAGTTGAGAGCAATAAAATATTGTATCCAGGGTAGAGAGAGGTATTAGCGATTAGAAAATGAAACTATACGCCAGAAGTGTGAGAAAACGTGCTCAGAAGTGTATTTGAATAAGGGGGACTATTTTTGAAACTTTGAGCCTTTAATTTCTTGTTACATTCAGCTTTGTATTGTATAATTTTTTTATTGCTAATAACACATTCACTAGCTACTATGTTTTATAGTGAAATATCAAAAGATCTGCCTAGTTTTTTTGTTTTACAACAAAAAGTTATAGAGATTTTTTTGTAGAACTAAATTATGCTTCGATCTGTAAAATAATATATAGGGAGTTACATTTAACAAAAGTATATTTTTGGTAATATCTCGTTTTCACTATCGTAATCAACGCAAAAGTACAATTCTTTCCCACATGAACCTATGCTCTATCTTCAATAATAAATAAGTTTCCAATAGTGCTGACTTATTTGCAACAGCCAACAGCCTCTATATACATGCAAGCGTGTTAAATATGATATTTTCTGAGCCAGTTTTGGTTATGACGATTACAACGGGGGATTTTAAAAAAATACCAATTTCGATGCCTGGTTATAGAAAAAAATTGGCCACGACAAAAAGTTGTGACGCAGATTTTCGTAGGGTCAACCGGAAATATGAGAAATTTTGGAAAAACTCTATGCTCCCTTATTTGCATTATCGCGTTGGGCGTTTGTAGCACAAAAAAACGTAACCTTAGATAAATTGCTAACATGTGTTGGAAGGACGCCTCGATAGATATAACAACCACCATAAAAGGAATCAATTACGGCAATCTATCCGCGGCGACGAAAAAGCTTATCAATTTAGGTGGCGCTAGCAAGCTATCAATCTTGCCCTGCAAAAATGGGCGCCGGCGGTGCCACGCCGCGCGGCTGAACAAGGCGTTCCCCGCCGGCACATTTTTAAATTTAAATGACGCACCGCCGGCGCATATTAAAGTCGTTAATTTTTCACGTGTGAAGCTTACCCGGTTAGGCAGAGATACATAGTTGTAATTATTAAGACAAGACTCCAAGCTACGATAATAGTGGCGGACCAGAAGTCGGTGTTGAGTATCTTACCTAAAAGTTAATTAGATAGGTATTTAGGATCGGGTCGAACGGACACGATTCTTTGAAGAAATAAAATTCTTTATTTCTTAATTGTTAACACTGACGTTTTTTATTAACGACATTACTATACAAGTAATGCCAGATATTAGATACAGCCAGGTAAGTAAATTACAGGTCAATAATATTAACACCTAATTATTTAACATTTCTCCACAACAGTATTATTGTACAGAGAATAACTACTAACTAAACTCCTGCAACATTTAATAAGTATACAGAGTCTTGACATAGGTCTTCTCGAAACCATGCCATTGCCTATAATAGGGTACCGAAATTTTACAAACTTGATAAAACAATTCCTGGACACATGTCTAAGACCGTACGATTATTTCTAAAAAAATATTTACGTAATTAGAAAGTTTTAGGCTTTCTGCGAAATTTGGCGGGAAAGCACATATATGACGTCACAAGTGTTTTATAAACACAATTTGGCAGCATGGCGATACCACTGAAGTGTTCTGAGACGTAACACATAACCTTATTGAAAGGGTTGAATTAAGGGTTTGGCAGACAAAAACGACTTAATTCAAGCCTTTTTCCACACGCTCCACTTATGCCTTTGAGTTTTCGAGGTCGGAATAGTATAAGAAATCATACGTTGAACATGGCATAAGTGCGAATTAGTACCTTTTTTTCTGTTTTGAAAAATCGAATTTTCCATATGTTTTCCCCGGGGGCCAAACTTAAAATTACTATTTTACGACTCAGCATCGATTTACCTTTCAACCCTCTCCAAGGCATAAATGAGAAAATCAGTAAGGAGAATCTGTCACTGTCTGACCGTCTAAAACAACATTACTCTTTAAGTAGTACCAGATATTACAACCAGGTAAGTAAATTACAGGTTAATAAAATCTAAATATCTAACAGAGGGTGTATTGTTAATCTATAATAAGCACAAATCAAACTCCCTTTTTAGAATAGATTTAACTCGTACTAAATTCCAAACATCCAAGCATCTGTAAAACTTATATCTCAGAATGTGCAATTGCTACTTGTATTAAAATATATTCGAGATGATTTTGTCCTATGAGAAACAGAAAAAAAATGGCAATAAGGCTTAAGGGTCTAGCGTATCCCGGACGTTCCCGCGCGTGGCCTGTCACTTTTGTGCAAATATTACGACGAGATATTAATATGTATATCTATAGGGCCCGCGGTGGCAATGTTCGGAGAATTGCTGAGTATTTGGGCTGCATGTTTTTCTGCCTTTGATTGATCTTGGTTCAGTGTGATTTACTAATTGTCCTACACTCAGTCTGACTCATAGACTTATAAGCAAGGGGAGATATAACTATTTACATTTTAAAGCAATCAGAGATCCTTTTGGTCTACTATTCATTTGGTTCCCCTGTAAATTCTCAGAGCGTGTGGTTGCCAGATTTTCGGTTATGTCCCCCAACCCCCTTTTCGCAGATATAAATGGGTACAGCTTATCTACTAATAATAACAGAAGAGCATATAAGCATTGTTAACCGAAGAATAATTGTCGCAAACGCAAACGCCGTAGGCATAATATATTTTGTGGTAAACTTGTTAAATGCTGTTTATTAATTTATATATAATATTTTATGGAGATTAAGCGACAACGCCCCTTAATTCCCACTAGACATATTTCATTGTGACGGGTACCAAACCTGACGCTGTCATAAGATTTGTTTGCGACGTTTTTAGTAGTCGGAATATTTCGATTTTCGAGCATTTTCAGGTTTTTACGTGTATTTTTTGCAAAAACGTGATATGAAAACTTTAAAAAATGGTGCGCCGGTGTCAGGTGTGCGGAAAGTTGAACTCTTTTAACTCGGAACCGCCTTTTCACTGGTATGTATTATTTTCGCTATTTTCACCATAATGTTTGGCCCTCTTCAGTAGCGTAGATAAGTAGGTAGTGGTAGTAGGTACTAAGTAAGTACTGATAAATATCCAAAGTACTGCCTTTGCTTTATGTTGATTTGGTGCTTTTAGTTCGGCAGTTATTTGAAATAACAATTTGTTAACATTGGGAATATTTTGTAGGTTTCCCATGGATTCTGAAAAAAGAAAGGTGTGGTTTTCCGTTTTCCCTTGTCGGCTTAAATGAGAACCAGCGTTTACCAAAACACCCGGAAAATTGTTCGGATCATTTTCATCCATGCGAAATAGTTATAAAGGGAAATGGTCCCCGGTATGTTAAACCTGGAGCTGATCAAAAATTAACTGAGCGACCTACGGAATTCAGGTGAGATATAGTATGCATTTTTAAAGTAATAATAATAGTAACTATAATAGAACAATAACAGAGCAATTCTGCAGGTTGCAAAACATTTCATTTGAGGAGTTGCTTAGGTACTTCGTCTGGGAGCACATCTGCTTCTAAAGATAGGTAAGTAAGCCACTTAAACACTATAGCCATAAATTAATGTAGTTTCATGAACGGAAAAACTATTATCTTCAAGCAAACAAAAACGTTGTTCTTAAAAAATCTACGAATTATTGAAAAGTAATTAAGAAATGAAAATTAATTAATATTTATTTGTACAGAGAAAATCAGTATATAAGTAATGTATTGAACCAGGGTCTTGTAAACACAGTTTACAAGAAAAAAGCTGTGATGTCTGATAATATTTTTTTATTTAATGTTCAAAAATAGATAAATATAAGTATAAAAATGTTAAATAAAATATAATGCATTTCATTATTTTTGACTACATCAAAAATAGTTTTTTCAGTCACAATACCTAAGTATATAACTTAGTCACTTTTGGGAACTTTCTTTAAACGCAGCAGGTCAAGCAACTTCGTTGCTAAAAAATGCACATCAACAAATAATATAGCTCTTTGAGTGCAAGCGGAAAAAAGAATTTTGAAAATCAGTTAATAAAGTAAAAAAACGGAATTGACTCGAAAAGAAACACACTGCATATGAAATAGTGTTTTTTTATATATATTTTCTCTGCGATATGTAGGTACTAAGTATATACAAATTTTATTTAATTATAGAGTGTCAACCACAAAATATTAGGTTAGATGTCAACCTGGGCCGCGATGCTCGGAGTCGGAATTATGAAGTTCTCTCTCTCTTTTTTCTCTATCGCACTCATAGCAATGTTTGATTCACAACAAAAGCCTATTCAACAATGAATGCTTGAGTCTCCCTTGTTCATAAGTCTATGGTCTGACTATTACGGTTTTCTAGGATTTCCTTAGTACATGAGCGAATGCTGTCTTAGTTCTATGGGAAAAAGTCGGCCCTAGTCGACAAAATAATAGTAATTGCCCACTTGCCCCGCACAAGCATTCAGTTGCTTCTGGGGTACTCTTAGTTTAGAGTGTTGTGAAGGTGAAGATGACAATTATTATTATTAGTGAAATACCGGCCTGAGTGTTGGCGACTTTTTTGTGTCTTTTTGAAAATAACTTTGTTTGTGCTGAACTAAACTAGGTATGTTGTATTTGGCGTTTGTACACAATGGAAAAGGAATTTAATTTTATTGGTTCCTACTGCAATTTGCAGCCTCAAAATCTCTAGAACCTCTTTAAGAGATTGTAATAATACCTTGAAGTAGCTAGGTTTCCTTTGCTTGAAGGCAGGCGGTCGAGATGCTTTTGGCTTTTCAAAAGACGAATATTTTTCAATGAAATGATTTAGGCCCAGTTTCATAAACAAGCGAATGTACCCCTTGAAATGAAAGGAGCTTTTGCAACAATCGAAACCGAGTTTGAGTTATTGCGAATTATTTGAATTTCAAAATTACAGAATTCTTTAGTTGCATTATGAAATTAGCCCTAACTATGCCATTTCGCAATTGGAAGGAATTACCCTCATTTACAACATTCAGTTGTCTGTTCGTTTATTGTTAATATTTTTTGAAAAATTATATCATAAGTAAAGATAGTCAAATAAATGCATTCCTCTCTATTTTCCCAAAGAAAATATCCATATTATTTGTAGAAAATTTACGTTAAGATGTTACTTATGTATTTATGTCTATATTTTCTTCCTACCCTACTTTAATTGTGGAACAAACAAGGAACTAAAGTGACAGTGCTGAAAAGTACGTTAAAAAGGCCGATCGCTCAGTCCCGCTAGACTGCGTAGACCTGTTGTACTGTCCCGCTTGGTCATTGCCAGGCTTGAAATTTAAATATAATAATAAGTAGGTATAGATAATTATTGCGAACGACCGAATTCTGGGGCTTGCATTCACTCTCGTTCGTTGTGGTTATTTTTTTACCTTTTAAGAACAGAATACTTCCGAACGACACTAATCTCCCATTTTGAGAACTTGGCGTGACTTAGTAGTTCTATTGCTTTTCAATAATGTTATATCCGTCTATATTGTAATTAGCAATATCGCCCGGTGCGGGTTCTTAGTTAGTTATGCGGGGATTTGAATATGTAGGAGAGTTAAAGGGGTGTCTTTAGGGTTGTGCTGAAGTTTCGGGAGTTGGGATTAGTTTCGAGAACAGTTGTAATTCCCTGTAAAGTAGGTGCGGGTCTTCGGACTGCTCTCGCGCTTATTAGGCTACTTATTAGACATTTCAATTATCGAGACATTCATTAGTACTTATATAGTATAGCGGCTCGTCTGGGGAGGCAACGGATATTTGCGATATAATAGGTATTTTGTGCAATGAACAGTCTGAACACAAAACACAATCATTCTATTCGCTGGAGAACTCAGACACAGAATTATGTCTGGTTTCTTCGACTATGCTTAGAGGTGTGGCAACTCTCCGTTTTAGGATAGAATAGCATTCATTTCCCACGAGTATGACAGTTTGCACCACTCGCCTGCGGCTCGTGCTGCAAGTCATATGAATGCGAAGTGAATATTCCGGGCAAATTATACACTGTACTTTTTCTACGACTCTTATTATAATAAGTGATTGAGTTAAAATTGTTGCGTTTTATGTTTTTATAATTTAATTATTTTAAACAAAATATTTCTTATCTATACTTATTTATAATATTAAATGATAAATTAGTACTTAAGTTATAAAAAATATTTGGAAACATTTTATGGAACAAAATTTTCTTCCGTCACATTTGCAGCTAGCAAAATATGCGATAGTGCCAATTTTATCTTATTGCCACTTTCGTTATGAGTTATAAGTAACGAACTACATAATTAAATTTTTTCACTTTACAAATATACGAAAAAAGTCAACAAAGCGCCCGTGAATAGTCGCGTTTGTTTGCCATGGTCCCCTACCTACTACTTCACTCAAAACAAAATTAAAAAACCTTTATCTCTTTCCTTAAATAAACAAAAATAAAATACCAATCAAAAAGGGATAAAAAACGTTTACAATTTCCTGAAAAAAGAGACAAAAATAAAAAACTTAATTTCTTAAACTTATCAATCTCCTATAATAATAATAACAATACTATATCTACCAATTGGTATAATAAAGAGGTTTGGTCCGAAAGATATTTAAATTTCAAATCCTATGTACCTACAAGTTACAAACGAAATGTTGCATAGACCAAAAAATAAAAAAATAATAAAAACGTACTCTTAAAAATAATTATCCAAAAAAATTTTTTGAACCTATTATTAAAAGCCGAATCCACTAGATACATAATAATCTCCTAAATTTTTTTACAAATACAACTAAACCTAAATATTTTTTTATGCCTTATACAGGGTGGTCCAAACTTTATCAACAATACTTTAAAAACGGCTAGAAAATTTCAAAAAAGGAGATTTTTTCGTATAAACATGTATCGAGATCCTAGCGGTTTTCGATATACATGGCGTCAAAGTTATTTTTTTTTTTCAAGTTTTCTTCTATTTTTCCTAAAGGAAGACAGTTAAGGCAAACCAGGGACTCTTTAAAATAAGGGGACCCAGCATTTCACAGTCTATCACATAGGAAAAGAGAAGCCTTTAGGGGAAGTTTGTTTTCTGTAGACTCCAAGGAGACCACATAAGTGGGCTGGTACAAGATTATGTTATATGTCAGTGTCCAACCGCCATCAGGTTTTATGTGATAGATAGTGCCTCCTAAAGGAGGCAAAAAATTTCCCATCATAATTCACAATTTTTAAGTTTTCTAACTTCCAGATACTCAGATGTGACAATTAAAGAATTTCAACTATACAATAAATTTGTTTCATTTGACACTTGCCATATTCTGTAATTGTAGACACAACATTGTCAAGTCTAATTTTTAGAAATCATGGAAACCATTCTTAATTTTTACTAACAATCAAAGCACCTGTTATATTCATAGATTCTCCAATAAAATGGCATACTTGGCATCACTGATATCATTAGAATGATGAAAGAATAGGCCTCACTTTGGAAAGTACAGGGTGTTTCATTAAGGGTGAAGAGGTACCATATCTCAGGAATTAATATCTAGTCCTGGAGCTTTGGGAAAAAATCTTCTTAAGTAATGTGGTCACGAAAAATCGCTGGAAATTATTTTTAAGTTCGTAGGTCGGCCACTAGGGGGCGTATTCGAAACAGTAAATTTGAAAAATGAGTTTTCTCAAAAAAATTACTAATAAAGGTATATCAAAAATACTTTTATTGTACTCTTCGGCAAATTCTGAACAATTTTTGTTAAGAATTTTTTGCTCTAGCTCTTCAAATAGAGGTGAAACGGGCGGATAAACCTTGACTTGAAAAAATGCCTGTAACTCCGGTTTGGCTTAACCGAATTGGTCGAATTTGGGCTTGTTGAAGAGAGCTAGAGGGCGCAATTTGAAAAATTTACATTTTATTAAAATTTTCTCCGAAATTTTAAATGCAAGGGCATATTTATTCTGTTAGGTACTGCTGTCAGGTACCAAGAGATTTGGTTTCACACGGCTATCCCCTACCTTGTAATAAAAATTAAGATTTATTCTACTTCAGACCTTCATGATGTAAACAATCTAATAACTAATAACTTTCGAATTTTCCACCAAAGTTACACAATAATATACAAAGACTTTCACAATTACATTTTAAAAGTAAACAAAAAGATCTACCAGGAACACATAAAAACCACAAACAAAGAAAAATACTTTTTTCTACGGCCATTTAGTAATTTGTCCTTTATATGGGTTCTTTTAAAAAAGTAATAAATCACATTTTTTGCAATCTCAATAATTTTGTTCCAATAAAATCACCACAATCACGTACGCCTTGATTGACAGGGAAGCTTCCATAATAAAGTAGTTGAAGTTGTCAAACGGCATTTCTAACTCTTTCCTGTTTAACATGAGTTCTAGTGACGAAGACACCAAAATAAGCACTCCTCCCGAAATACAAAATGCGGCGAAAGGGGCTTCACATAATTTGTTACCAGAAAAATCGAGGAAAAAGTACGAATTGGTAGGTATATAAACAGTTCATGGAGTGGAGAAGCAGAAAACACACACAATCATTCTCCGAAAGTGTTCTTAATAGTTGTTGTCCTCCTTTTGACTTTTTGCACAACTGAATTTGAAGTGAAATGAACATGAAGTGATCTGACAGTGAATTGATTTTTTATTGGTAAACGGAACAGTGTACGACCACGTTATCTATAATCTAACCCTTGAATGAATTTTTCAATATTTTTCACCACCTTAACCCCAGAAACACTCAAAACCAACACAAATTACATAAAAATCAATTTGCTGCGTAAACTGATCACTTCATAATCAACTGAACATTTGTAAAAGGAACACTCTATGTCAGCTGATGTGATCTCAAAGTGATGCGGAATCGATTTGAGACCACTTAAAACTGTAAAAGGAGGACGGATCTTGTATACTTCGAAGAATTGTCGAAAAAATACAAAGCATCGTCCTTATGGTCGCATGATTCAATGCTAATAAGTATACAATTACGCTAAATTATGCAGCATCATGCTATCAACATTGAAGAATATTCCAAGATGCGTGCACTTTTAAAGAGAAAATCAGAAAATTATCCATGTAATCCATATATTATACTTTTACACGTAAACAAATTCTATTGGCTGTTATGGCCGTAGAAAAAGTATAGTATTTAACTCGTAAGCAATGGTTATTACTCACTTCAATAAATTACAACACTCGCTAACGCTCGTGTTGCAAACTTTATTTTCGTGAGTAATAACCATCATTACTTACCTACTCGTTGAATAATATACTATTATACATTCCGTGTGATCCACGTGTAGCGCAGTCAATTGGTGGTTTTCCCGTAACAAAATTGCGGAAGTTTTTTTCTCGGCGGTTCTAAGTGTTCTCTGGGATGCTGAGTCCGAATTTAAAGTTTGCTGCTGTGTAGGAGGTCGGCTTCACAACGAAAAACGCACGTGTAGTATAATATTTTTTTAATAAATTACGTAAAGATTTGGTCGAAATCCCAAGAAAAATGATTCCACTTTTTTATAACAAAAATGTTCAAGGGTGCGTGCGAGCAAAACCCTGCACATCAGTTTATATCCAGGATTAAGTTTTTATTGTAAACAAACATAAAAAAAACTGAAACAAATCCCGATATTTCCCTTCCACGTGCATGTTATCCAGGCATGCATGTTTGTGACGTTTTCATTAAATATATGTGGATGGTACAATAGGATATTATGTTTATAGTATTCTCTTAGATGATCGCCCTCTGTAGGGTCGACTAATTGCTATTTCTATTACAGCGTTGATTAAAATATTTCACGATTTCCTAGCCTGGACCAATAGTGTTGTGCAGTTACCAGAACAGTCAAGTCTGTGTAGGCGAAAAATCGACATTTGCTTGCAAAACATCTATAAAAGTAAACATCTTTTATACAGGTTCGAAAAAAGTTAGTCCCAGTTAAAATAATAATATATCGTATGTTCTCAATAGAGTAATCATGACTTGGAGGACTTTGAAATTCTGTGAAATTTCTGTTGAAAATTTGTACGTACGTCTGAGAATTGCCGGGAGAGAATTTACTTGAAAGCATTAACAATCTCAAATAATTTTATATAAAGTCACTGGCTTGTAAATCTCTTCCTTCATTCGGAGCAGATATCTGGAACCAATATATTGCCCGCATTTAAAAGTCGTATGTGAAATATAGGGATCTGGCATTCAGAGTTATACATCACATCAATTTTATAACCGGAATAAATTTTTACGCGCCATTATTGGCAAATGTAAGATTTGATTTATTTCCCGCACATTCGGGCACGGAAAACAGCTTACCGATTTTTAAGCGAACTATGGATTTTGCTATTTTACATTTTCTTTGAAAAAGAAAGCATCAAGTGATAGCATCACCAAAAGTATACCTAAAATAGAGAATTCAACGCCAGCCAATATGAATCAATGAAATGTCATAATTTTTGAAATATTAACCAATCAGGTGATGATTTCAGCGATTATTTCCCTCATAGTGCTTGCATCCAATAAGGTAGCTCCTTCCATAAAAATCCAACCAATGATAGCGATAATTTGCACTAGTGCAATTACCGGTAATTGCACTTGTGCAAATTATCACTTCGTTGCTTAGCAACCGCGAATCTGTTGGATACAAACACGTACCTACTTCTTAAAGTTTGTGTGTTTCACACTGTTCTAAATTATGCAGCTTTTAAATTATGTTACGGTACTATTAAGCATTATATCAATGGATTTATATAACTTTTACATTGCTAAATTTTGGTTATTGGACCTCCGTCTCCGTTTACATTTATGACACATTCAGAAAATAAACCAACGCTGACAGGGTGTAGGTATAATCGCATTTGCCTTGGATATTCAAAATGAATCGTTTTGGAAATGTAAACATAGAAAAAATTAATACAGAAATTATTAAATCGTATTCGAAAAATAATCTCCACAAATACCACTCGTGCCGGAAATTTTTCTAGACAATTTTATTCTCAAGCCCTATTTTGCCCATTAGCAAAACCACTCGTACAAATTGGGCTTTTATTTTCAGAGATAAAATAAAAGGCCAATTTACACTCGTGATCTTTCTAGACAAAATAGCGGTTTCGAAAAAATTGTCGATACAATTTCCGGCACTTGTGATATTACCTACGATAATACCACTAGTGGTACGTTCGCTGAAATCCTACTATCTTAGTTACTTCCTAGTTACGCTAAACCAATATTGTGGCAGCTAAAACTGATAACCCGATAATTTTTTATTAGGACTAGAAGATATGTTTTCAGTTAACACAGTAATCGTTAAATATCTATTAGCACAAAAAACGTGTTCAGAACCGAAAGCTCAACCTAAATGACAGGTGTCAAATGGTCTTTAACTTTTAAGCTTGGCAATTAAATTTATATACGGCTCAATGGGCTAGAAACAGATTCTCGCTTTGCGTACGAGAGGTCCTGGGTTCAAATTCCGCGACTGCAATATTCAATATTTTACCTCGGGCAATTTAACATTTAACTAGATACTCCCCAGGAATGCTTGGGAACACCCTGTGTATCGTGCTTGCAATACATCTCCGTCCGGTCCGTGGGGATACGGCGCACCATTCGCGGCATTCGATGAGCCTTCTATTCGTACTTTAATCGGTGTCTCTCTCTCTATTCTCTCTCTCTCTTCTCTCTCTCTTCTCTCTCTCTTCTCTCTCTCTTCTCTATCTTCTCTCTCTTCTCCCTCTCTTCTCTCTCTCTTCTCGCTCTTTTCTCCCTCTCTTCTCTCTCTCTTCTCTCTCTCCTCTCTCTCTCTTCTCTCTCTCTTCTCTCTCTCTTCTCTCTCTCTCTTCTCTCTCTCTTATCTCTCTCTTCTCTCTCTATCTTCTCTCTTCTCTCTCTCTCTTATCTAAATAGCGCAGCTCTAAGCATTTTTTGTGGCTCTAAGTACGCGTTGGGTTGTAATTTTCATTTCCCGTATATTATGCAACAGAGAAGGCGAGGGGTCCGTGAGGGGGGCGGGAGGGGGCAAGACACGGACACTCGCTCGGGCCATCTCGGCTTTTCCCGCCAATGTTTCAAATAAACGAGGGGCTCCTAATCTCTATGCCCGAGTCTATTACAGTTTGTTCAGCGAATGTTCGGCCCTACGTCACAACTCCCGTCCTTGTCTGACTCGTGGATATACGACGGATATCGGTCGTATAAAAAATTATAAATAAAAAAAATTTATTTAGTTCTGTAATTTGACACAACGTCATATTTATTAATTCTGAACAAGTTTTTCTAACAAAATTTTTCAATATTTCGCACAGAAAAGGCACTTTACCTGATGCGATTTTTATTTTTAAGCTGCTACCAACTTAAAAAATTATAAATAAAACAATTATTGAGATCTGTAATTTGATACGTCATATATTTTATTTCTGAGAAAGTTTTTCTAATGATATTTTTCAATATTTCGCACAGAAAAGGCATTTTACCTGATGCGGTTTTTATTTGTATGCTGATACCAGCGCCCTCTATAAATTTTTTAAAGTCCAAGATACTAAAAATCGTTTTTGGGTGAAGCAAGAGCAGAATACAAAAAATTGTGTTTGTAATGCAAAAAAAGTCATATACCCCTATAATACCGCTTTGCCGTGGACACCTTGTAGATATGGCAATGGCTGCCCTTTTTACGTCACCAATGTTTTCCTAAAATTTGTATGAAATTTGAGGCAGTGATTATTTTAAAAGGCATTAATTGGTCAAAAGTATGGCTCTTCATTAGACCTTAAAGCCGGCTGCCGACCATTGGCCTATAACGTTATCGTGAACTCTATTATTGGAACTTTATGTATTATTCTGTAAGTGGTTCTCGTTAACTCCATAATTTGCTCATTTGACTCCAGCAAAAAAACTGTGTACATTAACTTTTCTTTAGACGTCTGGACACGCCATAATGAATAATGACCAAATTACCGAAGGTCTGAAATGCAAAGTTTACATTTAGGTTCGCTCCAATAGTAGGTATTTTCAGAGAAAATGCTAATGAAAGTCTATACCTTTATTTTTAAAATAAAACATCTGTATCCTGTAAGGTTTGATCAAAAAGTTCGATTCGTTAGTAATTATTAAGCAAAAAGGCATACCTACGTACCTACGTGTAAAAGATTTTCACAAGAAGTTCGTTATCTGTAGTTTTTCTAAAATTTTGGATTTTATTTCTTTTATATCGCAACCAGTAGAATGATAAATTATTTGAACGTTAAAAATTTTGTGTTAATAAATTATATCTGCCAGTATACTGAAATTAACGTATTTACATGTTTAAAGGGCAACCTAATACCTACAGTGTGTGTTTTTGATTAATTGTTAGGTTGATTTTAACATTTATATCATTTAACATATTTAGACATAGTTTGAGTAATTTATTTGTACTCATAATTTCTTATTATGTAGATTTAACATTCTACAAATTCCTTATAAAAAATAACACAACATACAGTTATTATTTTCGGGAGTGTTTTCGGCTTCTGACAGAGTTAACTAGGTGGCGCTGATATACATATTTCTAGTCACTGTTGTTTCTGCTGGGTATTTTGTACCGGATTATGTTATAAATAGATCACTATCTCGGTCTACCCACCGTTGAACGATTCAAAATGCAATCCATATTATATTATATTGTCAGTTACCGAAATTAATTTGTCCCATAAGCCGTTAAACTATATTTTGCCAAATAAAATATGTTAAAAGAGGTCATTAATTTGCAAATTTAACATATATAAGTATTCGAATGTAAAACTGATAAGTAGTGTTAAAATGAATAAAACATAATATAAAAGTAACTTTTTAGTACTTCTTGTTTATTTGACTATCAACAAATTAAAAATAACATAAGAAATATTTAAATACTACAACTTGGTCATGTTAATTTTACATTTATTTGGTATCCGGTTATGTTAAACTCTGACATATGATAATAGTTAAAAATACATTTTACACTTTTCATTATTATAAGGAATATAGGTATTACAAAAGGTTTAATTTTAACACATATCGATATTCCCCATTTTAGATATTTTTAGATGTGGACTAGATGGAACATCCAAAAAAAGTTAAACATATTATTATTTTAAACTGTGTTATCAAAGCCAGCACACAATGATATTCTCCCAAAAATACAATAATCTTCAGTCTTCACTCGGATTATTGAATAGGTAGAAGAGTGTATAAGTAAGAAGCCCACCATAAGAAATAATAATACTCGCCGTATCTAGGTACAGGGTGTTCCACTTTAAAACTGTACAAATCCGTAAAATCTTCATTTTTGTTTGAAAGGTCTTCAAAAACCGCTTCTTTTGACCTTCCTGCCATTTTCGAAATGCAAATCCAAGGCCGGCTGCGATTTTTTTATACCCCCGATTTTCACGAAAACCATTTAGCGTTTTTTTTTATTTAAAATCTGACCCCACAGCGTTAAACAGAACACCTCAAAACCCCCATATATAAAATTTCAACAAAAAGTATACACAGGGACTTCCATTCTGTAGGGTGTCAAAGTTGAGCAAAATAGGAATTTTAAAGACATCTGGCGAGTCAAGTGTGCCATGGAATCCCTTCAAAACAGTTGCATGGTCAACAGGACCACTCAAAATGTTGGTGTGAAAAGATTTACTACAAAAATATACAGGGTATTTTTCTCTGAGCCATCTCAAAATTCTGAAATTTTATTAAAGTTTATACTGGTCAGGTTTACTTTGAATCATTGAAAAAATATTAATAAACACAAAAGTAATTTATTTCTTTACAAAATGCCAACTAACAAATAAAAACAATTTAAATTATTGGACCTTTCTCAACAAAGTCACTGTCTAAGATGATATATTTTCTGTGCGTTTCCTGTTGTGGCACAAATAAAAAAAAATCTCTAAATGGTTTCCGTGAAAATCGGGTGTATAAAAAAATCGCAGCCGGTCCTGTATTTGCATTTTGAAAATGACAGCAAGGTCAAAAGAAGCGGTTTTTGAAGGTCTTTCAAACAAAAAAAAAGTTTAGGCGATTATCTCCAAAAATGAAGATTTTATGGATTTGTACAGTTTTAAAGTTGGACACCCTGTATATACCCACACTATTGCTAAACATTATTATTATAATGTTTAGAACGAATTTGTTACTTTACTCCATTTAGAAATTCTTGAACATTCTCTTTTGAGTATGGCAACGTTAAATTCATGGCTATAGAGTTTACGGCTGCAGCGAGAAGCATAAAAGATTTCTGTCATAAACACGGCTGCGGTATCATATTGTATTTTATTTTATAGGAAAAGCAGAAAAGCGGTTTATCTATGCCAGATTTTACAGCATCCGTTTTTATGTCCCAATCGACAGCTATATAGGAGTGAAAAATAATGTTTAACGGGCACAATAATGCGTAAACAAAGTTCGCAGACCTCATCGCGAATATAAATCTGGATTTAAAGCCACTTCACTGTATACATTTTTTTCATTCCTTGCAGGTTATTTTAAGGAAAATCTCGCATAGGGCAAGAAGGTAGATTTTGTGTTGGTCATTTATTAATATTCATTTTATAAATTAGGTAATACCATTGAATTGACAAGTAGATGGAAGGAGCGTAGAGATAGAAACTGGCAGCCAAACTTGAGTAAGTGAAATAGTAAATAAATCAGCTGATTCCGGCAAAAACCACATAACACAAAAGAGGTGTTTGTCCTAACTTTCTATTCTTTCTGTGCAAGTTGTAAATCACAAAAAAGAGGGTCAACTCCTGTTGTGTATTTGGATGTACCAAACGGGGCGGAAAGAATAACTGCAGTTTTCCAAGAGCTAAGGTGATATTAGAGACAAGTGGATTGCAGCAATAAAAAGGAAAAATTTTGTACTGTCTACAAGTAGGTATTTACTACTTGTATTTGTAGTCAACAATTTATTGAGAGCAATTTCATAGAGAATTTTGGGCAGCGCAAACTTAAAAAGTACGTAAGTACTACAGTTTTTTATTTTCCAAGTCATGATAGAAACTATCAAGGGAAAAACTGGCAAAATATTGTGCTAATGAACCTAGCTCTTCGTAGTCAAAGATGGAATTAATCTTGAGGTTCTGGCCCCTTTAATAAGGTAATTATTTGTAATTCTTTTTGTTAGATGTTAGAAAAGCTACCTGTCTTACATGCTTTTCCTATTAAATTGAATTTTAAAACTAATAAATCAATTAAGATAAGTAATTAAAATTGAAAATGTATACCTTACCTTATCCTAGATATTTTAATCAATTCACTACTTTTTTTTGTGCAATATTTACATAATTGTTATTATATAGAAAAATTCTCCCCGAATTTCGGAATATAGATTATACAATAAAGATAATTACGGAACATGCCCATTAAAGTCTCCCATTAATATGCTACATCCCTATATACCTCCTTTGCCTGAATCAGCTGACATGTTCATTAGGCGTCCTTGTCTTTTAAAAAATACAATAATCTTCAGTCTTCACTCGGATTATTGAATAGGTAGAAGAGTGTATAAGTAAGAAGCCCACCATAAGAAATAATAATACTCGCCGTATCTACAGGGTGTTCCACTTTAAAACTGTACAAATCCGTAAAATCTTCATTTTTGTTTGAAAGGTCTTCAAAAACCGCTTCTTTTGACCTTCCTGCCATTTTCGAAATGCAAATCCAAGGCCGGCTGCGATTTTTTTATACCCCCGATTTTCACGAAAACCATTTAGCGTTTTTTTATTTAAAATCTGACTCCACAGCGTTAAACAGAACACCTCAAAACCCCCATATATAAAATTTCAACAAAAAGTATACACAGGGACTTCCATTCTGTAGGGTGTCAAAGTTGAGCAAAATAGGAATTTTAAAGACATCTGGCGAGTCAAGTGTGCCATGGAATCCCTTCAAAACAGTTGCATGGTCAACAGGACCACTCAAAATGTTGGTCTGTCTTACATGCTTTTCCTATTAAATTGAATTTTAAAACTAATAAATCAATTAAGATAAGTAATTAAAATTGAAAATATATACCTTACCTTATCCTAGATATTTTAATCAATTCACTACTTTTTTTTGTGCAATATTTACATAATTGTTATTATATAGAAAAATTCTCCCCGAATTTCGGAATATAGATCATACAATAAAGATAATTACGGAACATGCCCATTAAAGTCTCCCATTAATATGCTACATCCCTATATACCTCCTTTGCCTGAATCAGCTGACATGTTCATTAGGCGTCCTTGTCTTACTTATTGCCATTTGAAACCTATCTCTCTCTAGAGTTGGCTGCCCCAAACAACAATGAAAGTGGTACCTGTGCGAATTCAGTGCGAAAACAGTAATTTTTGTTTGAATTAAAATAAAAAAGTTTTCCACCACCCATTTCCATCCCTTTTCGTGCAGCGCTGTTGCCCAAAGGCAATCCGGACTGTCATATTGTCGGCTTGATTAGGTATACCTACCAAGTTTGAAATCGAAAGTTATCGTGGGAAAACACACACACATACACACCATGGAATCTAATTCCGAGATTCCGGAATCCCGGCCTTTTTAAATGATTTTTTCCAATCCCGGAATCCCGGGATTAAAATATTAGATCCTAAAATTTTAATCCCGGAATCCCGGGATTAAAATATTAGATCCTAAAATTTCACTGTAGGCTACAGGGAGGCTCACTATAAATTGACACCCCCCCTTAGTTTTTGAGGTTAGAATTTTTTTTACAAAAGTTTTAGATACTAATGCATAGTTTTTTTGTGGCGCTATTGGACCTTATACAGTGTGTTCTAGAAAGCCGTGGCAGACATAACTTATGTTTTTTTAAATGGAACACCTTGTATATTTTTGTATTATTGAATTCTACGCATATTTCTTATTCCAACGAAGTTTATATGTTATAATATGTTCGCTTGAACCGTTCGTTCAGAACTGAGCCTTTTTTGTGAGGGATTACTCCTTGGGTCATAGATTGCCATGGAAGACAAAATACCAAATTATAGTAATAATTATTGACAGTTTGCAAGTATATTCGGACAACAAAATGGGCTATTTTAAGATTTCAAAGAAAAATTAAGAAGGGAAATTGAGAGAAATGAGAAATTTTAAATAGTAACATAGTTTAATAAACTTCGTCAGATTTATTGTTTAAAATTTAATTTTTATTGAAAGCGACAATAACATTTAGAAAAAGGATATACCTATTACAAATGCTCCACATAGCCTCCATCTTGCTCAATGCATTTATTGCTATTTGCTATTAACTCTCTGTTTATTGAGTCAACGATAAAATTGCGGTGTTCAGTATTTAATATGAGGATTTCTTCCCGAATTCTACCTTTCAGCGTTTCTACATTTCGCGGCCTGTCATAATAAATTGTGTTTTTTAAATAACCCCACAAAAAATATACAGGGTGATTTTTTTTTCGATGATTACTATGGGGATCTCGGAAACTAGCAGAGCTAGAACAAAGGTTAAATGGGGAAATAATTGCGGTTTTGAATGCTCAATCTAATGCCCCCTTTGGATTTTTAAAAAAGTTCATGTCTCACTAGATATTTTGAAGAGTGGTTTTTTGCTATTTCATCAGATCTCTGTAGCTCTTTTATTTCTGATTATACAGAAAAACTGTAGAGACAAAAATTGTAGATAATTTTGTGCTTATAATCTACTCAAATTTTTTATGTTGTTTGTAATTTTTTGAGATATGACATAAACTTGCGTTCTTTTAAATATAAATCATAGTTGGCTGTGGCCTTATCAAATCGGCCATTTTTTGAGCTTTCCAAAGATATAATACTCGGCATAGTTATTATAAAAAATAAATAAGCTATGGCTAATTTTCTGATTTTTTTTTAAATTTTCACATAGTCAGCCATGGAATATATTACGTTCTATTTTACAATAAGACATACCTACTTCAAACTTTCAAATATTTTATTTTTAGCTGGTAACAAAATGAAAGAAAAAATATCATGATAGAGCTCCACCACATAATTATTTGCCCGTAAGAAATTACGGCTCTATCCAAATAGTTGGATAGGGAGGAATAGACCTATTCCTGGCCTCCCCGATCCCCCGATTTGTCTGTTTTGAATTTCTTTTGTGGGGAACAGTACAAAGTAAAGTATGCGACAATTGCATAAATAATAATAGTGGATTGTTTGAACACCTTTTAAAATAATAATAATTTGCATTTGATTTTTTTAAATTTTTGTTCTATTTTGTTACATTTTGTACCAGCTAAAAACAAAATATTAGAAAGTTTGAAATGTCTAATTATAAAATATAATGTAATTATGAAACTATTGCATGGCTGACTATGTGAAAGTTAAAAAAAAAAAACAGAAAATTAACCATAGCTCTTTTATTTGATATAATAACTACGCCGAGTAGTATATCTTTGGAAAGCTCAAAAAATGGCTGATTTGATAAGGCCACAGCCAACTATGATTTACATTTTAAAAAAGGCAATTTATGTCATATCTCAAAAATAACAAACCAAATAAAAAATTGATTAGATTGTCTTCTTAAGCTCAAAATTATCTACAATTTTTGTCTCTACAGTTTTTCTGTATAATCAGAAATAACGGAGTTACCAAGATCTGATGAAATAGCAAAAAATCACTCTTTTCAAAATATCTAGTCATGAATTTCTTTAAAAATCCAAAAGGGGCATTAGATTGAGCACATTTAGTATAGTCCTCCTTACGGCAGAATGCGTGCGACGTAAGGGGGAATAACTCGCAAATATTATAGAATTAGTCACAGTTCAGGGGCGTAGCTCAATTTTGTGTAACTCATTAACTTAATTTTCATATAATTGTTATTTAATTTATTGTTAATATTATTCTTAACGGTGATGCCTTAGACTATGGAGGAAGGCAAACCCTTATAACATTGGCAATTATTTCTCGTGCTTGAGAATGCAACGTTCTTCCCTGTTTACTCATTTTGCACACGTTAACTCCCGAACATACGAAACGCCACTGAGCTCTCTGAGCCGGCGAAAAAAACTTGCCAGCGGCCTAAAAAATGAGGTCTGTGTGGTAGTCCAATACGCAGTTAACTTTACGTACTATAGAAACAGGCACAAAACTCGTTGGCTAACTGATTTTGTCAGCCGACTCCTTCGCAGAAGTGCTGTGTTGCCGTGTTTTATCACACCGCGTTAAAAATAAATGATAAACGAAAATGGGTGGTCCCGTGATGCGAGCTTTATTTTTTCGGTATAACAGAGTTCGGAAATTCGGCTTCAATATGATAAAACTTGTATTCGCCAATAAATAACGACCACTCGTATAGGAAATCTCGCAACGCTGTCTGCATTCTTTAGAAACGTTTTCTTTCGTGCTTTGGACCATAGAACAATTTTCCAAGTTACCTGCATATTTGTATTAAAGATTAATGTAAAATGTAAAATCAATGCAAAAGAAATGAAGCATGCTCCCGATAACCTAGCGATCGGAGGAAGTGGGGGATACAGAGAGACGCGTAATATGTCACGCTTATTTTTTTATCTTGACAACTTTCAATAATTTATTGGCGAATTTCTCATTTTGTATGTTGACCAAACTAATAAAAAGTTGAAAAAATGGTTTATTAAATAACAAAAAATTCAGTTAAAAGCGTCTTACTTTTGTTTGTCTTGGTCAAAACCTTTGATACCTTATTGTTTGGTCCTAGAGACATCTGCATTTTCGCATAAAAACTTCAGAGGAACATGTACAGGGTGATTCAGTTTTAATCTGCAACACTTCAACAGGTGATAGAAAACCAAAAAATAACCGCACTTTCTTCTATAAACTATATCATTTTAAGGCCTTATAAAAAAGTTACAGGGTGTTAAAGTTGCAAGAAATATGTGGAATTTATTGAATATTTTACAAACTAGTTGAGATATTTCATATTTGGTACACGTTATAACGGCATGGGTTAGCATAAAACCTGTTAATATCAAACATCTCGAACAACCAGTGGCGTAGAAATGGGTAATTAGTATAATTTATTTTAGAAAAAAAAATAGAACCACCTTGTATAGCAATAAAATGTATTCAATTTCTTATGTAAATTTTAATTGTAGACAAAAACGTTCTCTTAGCATTTTTTCATATGTGTCATGGTTTCATAACAAATTTGATTTTTTCGTATTATTTCGGGGTACATCTGAAAAATTAACTTAAAACTTTTCTCCATAAGTAACACTCAAAGTAGAAAAAATGTGTTTTTTACTTTAAATACAGTAATTTTTCCCAATAAACTTACCCATTCAAGGTTTTACTTTTCAAGATACAGAGCGTAACATTTATTGTATCTTCCTTAAATGTTTTAGACCCTGTATCTTCAAAAGTATAGCCTTAAATAGGTGAGTTTATTGGAAAAAGTTACTTTATTTCAGGTAGCAAACACATTATTTCTACTTTAAGTGTTACATAAGAAATTGAATACATTTTATTGCTATACAAGGTGGTTCTATTTTTTTTTTAAATAAATTATACTAATTACCCATTTCTACGCCACTGGTTGTTCCAGATGTTTGATATTAACAGGTTTTATGCTAACCCATGCCGTTATAACGTGTACCAAATGTGACTTAAATATCTCAACTAGTTTGTAAAATATTCAATAAATTACACATATTTCTTGCAACTTTAACACCCTGTAAGTTTTTTATAAGGCCTTAAAATGATATAGTTTATAGAAGAAAGTGCAGTTATTTTTTGGTTTTCTATCACCTGTTGAAGTGTTGCAGATTAAAACTGAATCACCCGTATATAAGTCAGAAAAAAGAATACACCTATACAGGGTGGTTCACTTTTATGTGGTAGGACTTTAACATTAGATAGAAAAAGATAATCTAAAATGAAAATTTTATACCAACATATATCGGGGAAAGCTTAGTTTCCGAGATACAGGGCGTTGAAGTGTTGGAAAAAATATGAAGTATTTTTTACACTGTCCGAACCAGTGGAGATATTTAAACCAAATTTGATGTGTAGTACCACCTTTTTGACTACGATATTTAGTGATAATATGAAGGTCCTGAAATAACCAGTGGTGGAGTTAAGGGTTTTCACTATCACTAAATTTAAAAAGTAATTAGTACGGACCTGTCTCACATCAACGTAAATTTTTTTTTCGTAAAGTTCTTTCAATTCTCTACAAAAAGTGTATCTTGACACAGTTGTGTAGTAAATAAGTTATTTCGTTTCCATCTCAGCCTTTTTTGCCTAAAAATGTGTTTTCTAAGATTATTGATAAATATCGCAAATAACAGAAATTAATTATGGAACACTTATCGGATTCAGCTATTATATTTTTAATTTTATGGAAACAATTTTAAAAATAAACTGGCACTTGGTTTGAGGTACATTACTTTATTATCATTTTAACATTTTTATCAAATCTAGTATTATTTCTTAATAATTTTTATAATTCTAAATTTGTACAACATTCAACAATTGTTCAAAATGTGATCCATTCTGTTGCACACATAATTCACTTCGACGCCTAACGGATTGAACAGCATCGATTAAATTGCCATTTCTCAATTCATCGCACGCATTTCTGATACGATCAATAAGTTCTTTCCTTGTTTCTACAGGAGTCGCATAGACTTGTTCTTTTAAAAATCCCCATACGAAGAAGTCCAGAGGTTATGTCCGGAGAACGTGGTGGCCAAGCGACCGGTCCCCCTCGTCCGATCCACCTATTTGGAAAGTTATTATTTAACCAGTTCCTCACATTTCGGTGAAAATGTGCAGGACAGCCGTCAAGTTGGAACCAAGCCAACAATCTTAAGTTTAAAGGAATGTCTTCCCACATATTATTATGCTCAGCTACTAAAAACTCCAAAAAATTGTCACCATTCACTCGCTGTGGCAAAAAAAGGGTCCAAACAGATGATGGTTGTACAGTCCAATCCAAACATTGACAGTAAATTCGACCTGAAAATTTCTTGGCCGGATTGCATGTGGGTTTTCTTGTGCCCAAATATGCTGATTATGAAAGTTTACTACCCCACGACGAGTAAAACACGACTCGTCCGTCCATAAAATGTTATTTAAAAATTGTCTATTTCCTTCAATTGACTCCAAAATCCATCGGCAAAACACTAATCTTCTTTCTGCATCGCCGGGCCTTAAACCTTGTACGGGTTGTAGATGATACGCATGCCTGTGATCTCTTTTTAAAGCTCGCAAAATTGCAGACTTTGAAACACGTAGGGCCACTGACACTCTTCTGCTACTTGTAGGATTCCTATCGAATTCACGAAGAATCTCATTGTTGCGTCTGACTTGTTGGATATTGTTTTCATTTCCTCGTTCGACGATTCTAGTTCTCAGACCGCGAGTTCTGAATTGCCGGTGCATGTTAACAAACACCGAGGGACGCGGATGGCGCCTATTTGGAAATCGCCTCCGGTATTCTCTGGCTGCTTCCGCAGAGTTCCCATTTGCAACTCCATAGCAGAAATGGATGTCAGCCTGCTCTTCATTTGTAAATTGGAACGGCATTTTAATTATTAACAAAGACAAACTGCGGCGCTGCTACGTTCATCTACTGGATGACAGATTATTGTATTATTAACTGTCAATAAGATTTTCTTTTCCATGGCACACTTATCTTCACCAGTACGGCGATGCAGAAAGGACATTAGTATTTTGCCTATGGATTTTGTAGTCAAAGGAAATAAGACAATTTTTAAATAACATTTTATGGGCGGAAGAATCATGTTTTACTCGTCGTGGTATAATTTAGAATTCTACAAATTTAGAATTATAAAAATTATTAAGAAATAATACAGATTTGATAAAAATGTTAAAATGATAATAAAGTAATGTACCTCAAACCAAGTGCCAGTTTATTTTTAAAATTGTTTCCATAAAATTAAAAATAAAATAGCTGAATCCGATAAGTGTTCCATAATTAATTTCTGTTATTTGCGATATTTATCAATAATCTTAGAAAACACATTTTTAGGCAAAAAAGGCTGAGATGGAAACGAAATAATTTATTTACTACACAACCGTGGCAGATACAAAAAAATGTCAAGATACACTTTTTGTAGAGAATTGAAAGAACATTACGAAAAAAAAATTTACGTTGATGTGAGACAGGTCCGTACTAATTACTTTTTAAATTTAGCGATAGTGAAAACCCATAACTCCACCACTGGTTATTTCAGGACCTTCATATTATCACTAAATATCGTAGTCAAAAAGGTGGTACTACACATCAAATTTGGTTTAAATATCTCCACTGGTTCGGACAGTGTAAAAAATACTTCATATTTTTCCAACACTTCAACGCCCTGTATCTCGGAAACTAAGCTTTCCCCGATATATGTTGATATAAAATTTTCATTTTAGATTATCTTTTTCTATCTAATGTTAAAGTCCTACCACATAAAAGTGAACCACCCTGTATAGACCCAAAAGGCATGATGTTAATAACGTGAAATGACGTAGGTGGTGCCTCCTATAAAACCATATCAAAACTATGTCAATATTCGCATTCCTCGTACAAAAAAAACCTTTCGATTACTTCGAAAGTTATTTGAAAATATATTAAATAAAATTTAAATTGTGAAACCCTGTATCTTTCAGGTGTGCGTTTTTGACTCCACCTTTATACAAATTTACTTTTAGTCTTATTTTTCAATGTCATTTTTGATAACTGTCAAATAAAAACAGCTGTCAAATAAAAACAATTATTGCTTCTATTCTCTCCATGGCCTACTCATCAATATCGATTAATGTGAAATTAAACTTGAAGGTAATAATTATTTGTTCCATAAAAGTCAAGAATTTTGCTTAGATACGTAAAATAGCTTGATGATATTTTAATTTATTACTATTTTGGCATCAATTTAGAACTGGGAAACGTAATGTAAGTAAATTTATACCCCAAATGCTAGACGGTACATCAACTTTGCAACAAACAACAGAATTTTAAAGCGTAAATATTATTTTCTTTTGAAAAATACCTATTCTTATCGGTAATTAGTAAAAAAAATTAATAGAATGATAAAGCTAGTGATATAAAATAGTTTTTACGACGTTTCGAGTTTTTAATATTTTCAGAAATTTCATAAATCTTAATAATAAATATTTTAGTAGAGCGTTCAAATTTGGTACACTTACGTAAAATTGAAAAACAAACAAGTTTTTCAAGTAAAACTTTTTGATATTTTAACAACTAAACCCATTTTTGGCGATATATTTTTTAAATGTCATTTTTGACAGAGAACGTTTAAGTGGGTCATTTTTCATCTTTTTTAAAGCAAAAGGTAACCCCAAAATTAAATTTCAAAATAAAACGTTAAATAAAAATTTCCCCCCTATGGTGCGGACTTTTTGGAGGACACTGTACATATTTAGGGCACTGTATCCTGCCTTCCACTAATATTTTGAAAAGGCCCGTTACGTATAAATTGTTTCCTCGTCTAGCCGGAGGTTGTTGGCCCTAAATTTTCCACGGCGCCCGGCGCTCTGCTGGTGTGAACTAAGCGAGTCCGCAATACAACAATCTATAAATCAGCCGTGATGGTTCCATTATAAGGAAAAATGCGGGATGGCTGCAATTCCCGCTAATGGGGATTTTTTAATGGCCCTTTTTGCTGGGAGCCGGGGAGCTGGGCGGCCCTAATGCGCCGGACAGATGCTGGAGCATCTCCTGATTGTTTTAAATCTGGAGTAATAGCGGAAAAGTGCCTTTTAAAGAAGTTAAATTGCCATTCATCGTGTCAGCTCGCAATTTTATGCACTTGGTAGAGGAAAAGACCCAAATTTGAGATAGGTGTCTAATTTGAGACAGCTCCTTATATTAAAGGATATGTAACGCCATCTAACAGAAATAGCCTAGACTAATTTAAAATAAACTGGTGTGTAGTGATAAAGTGGTAGTTGAGCGCTTCAGTACAAAAAAGTACAAAAGCACGTTTGGTGTGATTTGACTGCTAAAATGTTTTTGATAGTGTAAATAAACTGGCAACTGGACTCTCAATGGGACTCACATGCTATGGTGGAAGATGTAAAGGAAGTGCGTAATTGGAATATCAGTCTGTCTCAAATTAGGCAACCTTTTATTTTATGGGGGCAATTAATTCGAATAATTTGTCTAGATCGCTCTTTTAATGTAGTTTTGCATCACTGTTTTGTCAATACACTAAGCAAGTATTCAAATACAAAATTATTAAAAAAAATAGCGGTGAATTTTATTTTGAATTAAAAAAAAGTGTCTCAAATTTGGGTCTCTTCCTCTACTTACCTAGGTTATTATAGAAAAAGTATGTAGATAGTGGTGATGTTACGGAGCTACAAGTAGGTATATCGACCAAGCATACTCCGCTTGTCTATGCAAGGTTTCGTGAGGTCTCCACGTCTTTTTGTCAATCCGGTGGCGGGTGCGATCGGTAGCTCGTCCTGGCGGCCTTCTTTTGTCATAGTGAAAATTTGCTGTTCATAGCCACTACGAAAACTACGTTCGAAAGTCAAAAAATTCAAAATTTTTAAACCGCACTAACTTTTTTATTTATAGAGGTTACCTACACAACATATAAAATTGTTTGGAATTATTAGATGACTAAATTTGGGTTCCCTTGGGGTCAAGAATTAAATTATCTCGCATTTTTTATAAAGCGAAATATCTCATTTAATTTAATTTGATGTGCCACGTTGCCAGTTTGTTCCGTATCTATAATATGTATTTGCTATAAAAATTTGAGAAAAACAATTATTATTAATAATAATCGATTCTGACGTTAAATTAAAGTAGACATAGTAGGCTTTCAAAATTTGAAAATAAAGTGGTTTACATGCTTTAATCGAATGTCAAATAGCTAATCTAGAATAGTTATTTTAAATAATAAAAAAATGGCAGAGTCGTAGACATTCTTTTCCAATAAATTAAAAATACCTACCTAAGTACTTATTAATTTCAATTTAACCTACCGCTTAACAGGAAATGCCATAGAATTTATCTTAAAAATTACAATAACGCAATATCGTACTACTACCATAAATTGTCAGTGAAATCCTAGTATTTACACTTACTTTTCACAACAAACAACACCACATTTTTCAATATTTAATCTGTTCAGCTTCAGAACTTCAGCTGCTGCATAACTTCAAGTATTGTCATTTTTTATTATTACGCCTTTTGCGGAACTTTTCAGTAAACTTTCCAATTCAGGTAAGCCCTTATTAAAAATTCCATTCGGAATGCAGTTACTAATTTCATAACACAATTTCATAATACATTCAACTAAATTATCTTTTGACTTTAACATTATGTAAAGAAACTTTTGCAACAATACTAAACAATTGTTTTGGATTGTTCAAAAACTCCTTTAATTTTAAAGGGTGCTTTAGTTCGTCTATGCAATAGGCCCTTAATCATTTTATTCTTAAATTTTCGTCCTTTGGAAAGCCCAAAACGAATACAAGTTGACCGCTTGCCGTCAAGCAAAGAAAACCTACCTACTTCAAGTTATTATTACGATTTGACTTACAGCCGCAGGTATATAACTAAGTTCTAGCTTCCCTCGACTGTTCTAGGCATCTTGAGGCCTGAAATTGTAAAGGAACGATTCTTCACTCCGAACTTTTAGAGAAATGTTTCATTTTTTCACAAACAAAACAGATTTATAAAAACGCTGTCGCCAGCACTTCGGGCAGTCTGTTTTCACCCAGACACACTGCCTCGTCGTAGCAATCTGGCGACGATAGCACTACCCGCACCACACAAATTAATTCTGGTAAATTTCTTGTAAAATCAACTGACAGGGAGTGACAGGCCACGCCGCGCAGACCCGCAAGCCATGTTGCCAGCTTTCTCAACTTCAGGGCTTTCCTAGAGCCGGCTGTGCTTATGCGCTGACAACTAATTTGCAATCCATAACACTCAAGGTAGGTAGGTATGGTATACAGAAAACAGGTCATTATTCAAAAGTCTTGTTTCAGATCGCGGCTTTGCTAACAACATGGGCGCCGTTACGGCATTTGCTCGGGCATTTGCTAATATGGGGGGAACCAAATTTTGTCAAGTAGGAATCTATCTTGGTACTCATCATTAAAATTAAATTTAGAGTCGAGTCGAAAACTGAGACTGGTTACGTTTTACACCGTAGCTAGACTTTATTGTTTATTGTTGTGAACAAAAATTGCGTCGCAGGCGAAAATTTTTCAAATTGTCAAGGTCAAACATTTGACATGAATGAAATAACTTTTGAAATAACCTAGATATCTAATATGTATGGTGTCCGTAGGAAGTGTCCTATACAGTTTGGCCCGTTTGGAATGGAGACACCTGTGTAAAATTGTTATTTTTGCTGCGGTTTTACAAAACTTTTTTTTGTTAGATAGGTCTCTGAAAATTCCATTCGACACACTTTCCAATTGTTTTGAAAACCAAATACCTGGCTAACTGCGGCATTTTTTATACCCCCAAAATTCAAGAAATCATATTAGGCATTTTTTTATCAAAAAATTTACTAAAAAAAGTTGTTTAGAATGAACCAAAAATCACAAATCCAAAGTTTTATCAAAATCAAAAAATAAAAAATTTCCGGAAAAAATAAATTGAAGGTCCAAAAATCACATTTTAATCAATTTTTACGGTTAGCAAAGTAAATTTTTTAACTTCAAATTTTCATGGGACACTTTGCTATCCGTATAAATTCATTAAAATGTAATTTTTGGACCTTCAATTAATTTTTTTCGGAAATTTTTTATTTTGAGATTTTGATAAAACTTTGGATTTTGGATTTTTGGTTAATTCTAAACAACTTTTTTTAGTAAATTTTTTTGATAAAAAATGCCTAATATGATTTCTTGAATTTTGGGGGTATAAAAAATGTCGCAGTTCTCCAGGTGTTTAGTTTTCAAAACAATTGGAAGGTGTGTCTACTGGTATTTTCAGAGACCTATCTAACAAAAAAAGTTTTTCAAAATCGGAGCAAAAATAACAATATTACAGAGGTGTCTCCATTCCAAACGGGCCACACTGTAGATATGCCCTTGTGGTGAGGCCAACGATAAAGACAGGCTATGGGGCTAACGTATAGTCACGTGACCAACTTAGTCCTATATAATAAACGGCATCTTTGGATATAAGTAGAGAAAACAAATTCCGTAAATACATTTTGTGTTGTTGGCGAGTTTTCCTTCGTCTGTTATATTATTGGTTTTGTGTATCCCAGGCTTTCTCTATAATTTGCTTTTTCATAATTTTCAACCTGGTTCAGCCGTTTGGGCTGGGAGTTAAACCGCGTTCTCAAAAATTTTTGGGACAGAACCTTCCTTTAGCTTCCGGTATTTTTCTGCTTTATTCTCTATATTCTCCTCCCACAACACATTTGTCCACTTTAATTATTTCACTTTCTTGAAAATGTGTTAGTCACACTTAAGGGTTTTTTAGAAATTGAATCTCAGTTGGAACTTGACGAATCCATTTTTGGCGCAAATTTTCATCCCGAGGCAAATGCAAATGTTGTTATGGTGGGCACTTTCTTCCTGGCTTTTGTAATCTGATTTACATCCTACAATACTACACAGTGTCCAGGTATTTTAATAGTCCTAAAAATATGATATTTATAATTTAAATCTATTTATTCCATGATACAATTTTTACAGACTTATTTATTAAAACTAATATGAAATAAATATGACATTTTTATGCAAAGTATACCAGTAAAAGGCAAGTGCAAACTGTAAATAGAAAGAGCAAATATTCGAGGATAGAAGTGAGACAACAGACTTATGGAATTTATCATACCTATACTAAAATCGAGCAACTAAACGCAGGGCGTAAACAAGAGCACGTGCGTTGAGATATTCGCCAGGGCCGCACTGAGGCACGACCTTTATTTAATTTTAGTTTTACAATTGTTTACATCAAAATATTTCGGAAAAAAATTATTGGCTTAATTAAAATGGTTCAAACCATCGATAACATTATGTGTGGCAGGGTCTGAATAGCTGAAAACAACAAGATAAAACCGAGTAACTACACTTTTGCGATCGAGTATGTCCCTGTTGCCGAGTCGGGTGAAATTTTATAGCCTATCGACCAATCGCGGAACGTCATTGAACGCGTGGTTTTATTTACATCAGGCGTAAGGATTGCTCGATTTTAGTATAGTTGCACGGGCGTAGCCAGGATTTAGTTTTTTTGGGGGGGGGGGTTAGTTTGAGAAGTAAATAAAACAACAAAAATATACTTACATGAAATTTAATATCTATATATTCATCCGAAAAACTACGACATATTTATAAAGTTCTTAACTTTAAATGAAATGGATAAATTAATTTCGTTCCCCTGCGCTAAATCTAAAACCATTAAAGAAGAAATCTTCGGCTTTTTCTTTTAAATATATCCACTTCTCCATCTGCATGAATTTCTGTTCCATAGTGAATGTTCATTAACCATTAAGTCTGTTTTTCAGTCTCCTTAGGCTCGAGAAAGACCTTTCTGGGGTAGCAGTGGATACAGGAATGGTAGCCAAGATTTGTAGTAATGTGTAAATATTAGGATAAAGGTTTTTATCGCACATATCTAGGCATTCCAAACTAGATTTCGGGGTAGGCAGTCTTCTTATCAGCATGCAAGGTAGCTGAAGCTCTGATAGCTAAATCCAAATTTGTTTCTTTATTAGAAACCCCTTGACCTTGACTACACCACTTTTTCCAGTAGTCCATACCTTTAGGTTTATCACCCTTCCTTTTTTTCCCCTCCATTTTTCGACAGTAATAATGATTCACGTGTCTATCCTTAAGAAGGTCATCGAATAACAGTGGACTAAAATTACTCACTTACACGGTACACTTAATTCTCTTCACTATTCGTTCACCACTTTTCACTTTTATTCGCTTCGAGTTCGCATGGAACAATACTGCCGTAAGCGCGGTCACGCGCCGCGGCGCCGCTTATATAGCAGCCCAGTAGCCGTCCAGAAACTTCCACGAACTTCCACAAAGTTCCGCTCATTTCGACCTAGGGGCGTGGCGAATAATCGAGAAACAACGCAAAGTGTCCCTACAATACAAAATAGTTCGGCTGCAACTGCGTCTGCCTCTCGTCAAAAGATGGCGCTAGGCGCTACTATTACTACATAATATATTCAAACGTAATAATAATTTAACTCCTCGTATTTTTTCGGTATAATATTAGGTAATATTTTGCTTATTTCGGGGGGGGGGGGGGTTTGAACCCCCGAAACCCCCCCCTTGGCTACGCCCGTGTATAGTTGCATGCTTAATTTAACTAGATTGAATTGAATATCAGCATATTTATTGCGCAAGATACATTACGGAAAAAATCTAACCCAATATTTGATTTTCGTGCCCCATAATATGGCCTGTCTTTATCGTAGGCTTCGCACTTTGCTATGATTTTTTTCGATACGTTTTTTTTTTTGGAAAATGCTATTAGGGATTTTTGTATCGGAAGTCTGACATTGTAGATTTGTATTAATATAATTAATTTTTTTATATGTGAGTTGGAGTTGGAAAGTTTTTAGAGCTCACAATAATAAAAGTGTTTTAAGGTATATTCCAGAAACTTCGTACGTAAATTGTCTTTTTACGTTTATTCAAATTCTCTCTATTCTCCTGTTTTCATTTTAAGCAAAGTTTCCATTTGTAAATCACCTTTATTTCGGTCTCTAAATATTATTTATGCCGGTTTGTTGTGCGGTGCCCGTTGCAGTTTGCGAGAATATAAATATGCGGCATTCCTGTTGGGCGTTCGGCGGTCGGTAATCCGAGTTATAGCGCCAAATGGCGTAGGTATTCCCGAGCTAAGAATGATTTATAGATTGAGGTTATGGGAGCTCCATGCGGCGTCCCTAATCCGTAATAGTTTATAGGTTGGTCGGGAAGAGAGAAGCAACACTTTAATTTACTAAGCAATTTTTATATGGACAGAAAAGTAAAGCATATATCTACGTGGATCCTGTTCGAGCCATCTAAATTTATACTTTCCTTTCATTTATCTTTTATCCATTATGTCCCGGAGTGATTCCATAAGGCGTAAATGTTAAAAAAGAGTTGACGATTGATGTTCTAGGAAAGAATATTTGCTCGTAAATAAGCTTGGGACTAGATTTTCTTCTGGGCAAAACCCATTGGAGCCGGAGTAGGTACCCTGAGCCTAATTTCCGTACTTCGCCTCATTCTTTATATCATACAGGGTGAATCTTAAAGAAAAGCATTTTTTAGGTGGATTTATATGTCATTTTTTCACAACAGATTAATTACTTTCAGTTGCATTCTGTTGATCATTATTTGGTCAAGGCGCTTAGTACCTAGATGTAGTCCTGCACATTATTCAAAGTTATAGGTAATTTTTATGATTAAAAAGAGAGATCAATAGGAGTTTTGAATAGTTCCGAACCAGTTAACAATCATCTGCTTAGCCTGAAAAGTTCTGGAATTATTTTCTTGTCTTCTTGTGTGATTTACTGATTGTCCTACACTCACTGGGATTATTATGGCTTTCTATAGTTCCGTAGTACTTGAGAGAATATGCTAACCTAGTTATATCGGAAAAAGTCAGCCGAGCTTTAAAGGTCAATGAAGACGAAACAATAGCAACTGTCATCCCTGCCCGAGATAAGCGAGAAAATCGCGGTGGTACAGTATAGATTTCTTGTCTTGCTACGCCTATTCTTGCCTTGCCTTGCAAAGCAAGGCAAGAAATTAAATTCATTCTTGTCTTGCCCGACTCTTGCTGGAAAAAATCTTGTCTTGCAAGCAAGACATTAAGTTTACTACCGCTAGTTCACGATGCCACAATTTTTATTGGTGACTTCAACATTCCAGATTATGTTTCAGATGAATCCGTCTCTCAACAAAAACTTATGCTAAACAATTTTGCTTCGCTTCTGGACCTTACTCAGTTTAATTATATCCATAATAATAATAGAATACTAGACCTTGTTTTTTGTAATTTAGATATTTGTTCTGTTCTGCCTCCTCCCGAGGTTCTCCTGGTGGGGGATGGACATCATCCTTCATTATTGATTTTGCTCGATGTCCCGAACAAAGCCGAAAATTTAAAAAAAAAACAATTATTCATACTTTTACAATTTCAAAAAAGCAGATTTTGCGTCAATGTACGAATCGCTTCTAAATATGGATTGGTCATTCATTAACAAATATAATGCCGTTGATTTAGCATTTAACGAATTCTATATAAAACTCGACATCTGTTTGACTCGCATGTTCCAAAATGCAGACTGAACCATCGTTCATTTCCTTCGTGCGGTACACGCATCTGAAATTATCAAAAATCTACGGCTGAAACACATTGCTTGGAAATCGTGGAAATACAATGGTGGCCAGACAGCGTATGAAGAGTTTTAACGTTTGAGAGAGCAGATCCATAGTGCAGTTAAAATCTCATATAAGCATTTCTGCAATAAAATTGAATCCAACAATAAGAAGTCCAGTAAAACTGTTTGGAATTATGTTAAACAGAGGAAAAGTAATACATTAATGCCTATGAACATGGAATTCAACGATACGATTTTAAGTCAACCTGATGCTATTGTGAACGCGTTGGCAGATTTTTTTCTAAGCTCTTGTTCTGACTTAGCTCCTGGTGTATTCTCTCCTGAATATCGCGACAGCTACCTCAATGTATTAAAATCGTATTGAGATTTCCGAGGATGATGTGTTAGGGGCGTTGAAGCGAACGAAAGCTAAAAACACCATGGGTCCAGACAATATTCCGGCATTTTTTTGAACGATTGTGCATCTGTTCTCTCAAAACCTCTTCATGAACTAATATTCAGTCTAACATTGGCATCCGGCAAGTTTCGATCGGCTTTAAAAAACTCAAAAATAATCCCGGTGTACAAGAAAGGAGATAAAAATTCATTCACCAACTACAGGCCTGTTACTATCATCAATAATTTCTCCAAAGTTTTCGAAATGTGTTTATATCGGCCACTTTATACTCATTTTCAACCTCATTTAATCCCTCAACAACATGGTTTTGTAAAAAAGAAGTCCACAGATACTAACCTTTTTTTGTGTTACCCAATATATCGCAGACATAATCGATGATGGCGGCCAAGTCGATGTTATCTACACAGATCTGACTAAACCTTTCGACAAACTCAATCATGAACTTCTGCTTTCCAAATTAAAAAATCTTAATCTTTCGGATAAACTAATTCCATTTATTCGCACATATCTTTCCGGTAGAACATCCTACGTGTCCCACAATGGTTATAAATCTAAAGAGTTTGTAGCAATCTCAGGTGTGCCGCAAGGTTCCATACTGGGTCCTCTCTTTTTTGTTATATTTATTATTGACATAGGTAACGACCTGTGTCCTGAAGTAAATAATGATCTCTTGTACGCTGATGACCTTAAGCTGTATTGTAAAATTGAAAATATTCCCAATTGTCACTTTCTTCAAGCTCAGTTAGATGTAATTCACGAATGGTTAGAGAAAAATTTGTTATTTGTTAATGTTACTAAATGTCATGTCGTTAGCTATACTTTAAAACAGGATTTGATTAGACACGACTATAAATTGGAGGGCACCACCGTTCCTCGGGCTGATACCGTTAGAGATTTGGGAATAACCTTTGACAGAAAGTTATCTTTCAACATACATATTATACATATCGTCTGCAATAAAGGTTGATAAGCACACACTAATGATCTTATATAATGCGTGTTAGGTCTAAAATTGAATATGCCTCTTCTGTCTGGTCGCCAAATTATAAAAATCACATATGAGCTAGAATCAGTACAATGTCGTTTTTTAAAGTTGTAACGGAAATTTTGTCTCATTCCGTTACAGCCAGCGTTTTAATTTCATTAAGTTTATCAATTCATTATTGAACCACCCCTGTAACCGAAAGATAATGCTACGCCTATCGCGCATACGATTAAACTCTTCTTCTTCTGACAGGGATTTGTAGGTATTTTGTGGTTGTGTGAATATTGGTCGGCAAGCCAGATTCCAAAGTTCAGGTATGTAACTAAATAATTCCCTTTGATTGCTTGTTAAAGTAAAATACCTTTTAATTTGTTGTGCTTACTTTTGGAGAATAAATACCTGATACTATTCCGGTCATATCAAACTTATCTAACTAAAGTGATTTGTGTTTACAGTCGATTCCCCGGTCCAGTGTCAATTTTGTCGTTCATCTACCTAACCTATTTTGTGGTACGAATCACAAACACAAACGGAAATTGTATTCAAAATGTTAGTTTTTCATAGTGCCTTTTTATTAAGAATTTTCGCGGGTTGTCCATAGAATTCGATAGAACATTCCATAATCTCGAAACCGGATATCGTACCACAAAAGGTTCTGATAAGTTCTCGTTACGAAGACACTTTTCGTTGCGTTCTTGAGGTGCTCGCATCGTGTTTTTTGACTTGGCCACTTTCTCGACTTTTCAACCCTAATTTAGCGGTGTGATCAGAGTGTATCGTTGAAATTTTACCATTCTTTAATTAATATTTGCTATCTTTAATTTTCATGTGAAACTTATCTACTGGAGCCCTGGTTTTCTGGCGTGTAGTCAACCACATGTACCGCCCCAGGAGTTCAGCCACATTTCAGCCAGCACAGGAGGCGTCCACAGGGGCTCGAGCACCGTGGAAGTCCGTGGAAGCCCTGTTGAGTAGATTTTATCTCATTTATCTTTTCCTTATCGTAATTCTTGTACCGTTTTCTCGAGATATCTACTCACCTAGGTCCTACGAACTCGAGCTGTCCTCTGGATTTCGGCCTGTGTTCTGCACCTGATTATATTACCGTATCTAAAATTTTTGAACTTAACTTTTAACGATACCACTCTAGGTCTGATTCCCGAAGGAACGTAACGAAGAGTCACCTCAGTTTTTTTGCTACTATCACAAAATTTATCTTTCATTAAATTTGTTTTTCTTACCCAGAGAACATATAAGTGTATATTTCTTAATATAACTTTTAATCAAAAACAAAAATCATTCTCTTGTCCTAGTCTGAGGTTCAGATTTCTTTTTAATATCAAGTAAAATTGTATATAACATTTTTACAAGTAAATATTTTGCATTATTTTCGCTATCTCTGTGCACAGTGTTTTTTTAAATAATTATAAATATCACATTATTAAATTAGTCATACATTGTTGTAATTAAGATAGTTTTACTAACTATACAAGTTTAAAATTATAAGTAACATAAACAACATCGCCTATTAGTTGTTCAAATTTTTCTCTCGACTTACGAGATTGGGTACTGCTTGGTTTTCGACTTCACAGATACGGCGAAGCGGTTACACCACATCACCTTCTACCACGTCACAAGCTCTGGTTTTGGTCACGTGCAACTAAGCAACAGATCCACCAGCCACCACAAAGACCCACGTCCCAGCTAGTCGGCACTGCAGCGTTGCAGCTATAAGTGGTCTGGTTTGGTTCTCGCATATTGGGCACGGACTTATATGAATGTGGAGTTGAGGTATTGTGTCGAACTATATTACTTTTACCCAAGTCGAAAGGACAGAATCGAGCCGCAGTAAAAATCTCAGTCGGTGTGTAAACTAAGGTGATTGCTTAACATCAAATTTCTTGGACTTCCGTTTAACTTACGTAACTGTGAGTAGTACAACTTTCATTGTAAGGCAAATTTAATGCAACGATTCTCCAAATTGTAATAAAACTTGTTTTTAGAATATTGTGTTTTATTTGATCGCCTCATAACTAGTTCCAAAAGAAAAACTTGCTCTCCGCATCTCGTTCTCTCAATATTTTTTTTATTAGTTTTTTTTTTTCGAGTAACACCTAGTTGTTACAAAGTATGCATCTTTTAAAGAAGATGGCGTCTACCCTGGCATAGGAAGCCCACAGGATGGTTTGCTAGAACGGTTTGGAGTGACTTCTCTTAGTTGTCGCAGGATAAAAGCTCAAGGAATACTGTTTTTCAAATTTATTCATAATATTATTGAGTGTCCTGAAATCTTACACCGTCTCAACTTTCTCGTACCATAGAGTGTCCTCTAGAAATCCCGATGTGTTTTACCTTCATACCCCACGGATAAACATTCAGAAATGTTCTCCCCTGTATTCAATGTGCAATAATCACGATGCTATCTCAGAGACCCTCGACATAATCAACTGCAGTATAAGTGACATAAAAAAGCTAAATTCTGTCTAATAGTTTAATAATACTTTCCTTAACTTGTTATTTTGATGTATGTATTTATATTCATCTTGCTACCAAGACTCTTGTTGGCAAGACTCTTGCATTATTTATTGCGTACAAAGCTTGTCGAGACAAGTTGATGCAGCGATGCAGAGCCGCCGTGCGGCGGGTCGATGATGAATTTTTTTTAATTATTGACAGTTTTTTTGGTATTAATAATAATTTTGTTTTAATGTTTTCATGATTTTCAATTCGAAATACCTCTTAAGTCGAAGACTTTCCTGGCCGAAAACCGCGAAACCCACTCTCCCAAAATGAGCCGATCTACACTATGCCACACTAATATGAAACGAAACAAAGCATTAGAAAGTCCAATAGACCCGACAAACAGCTAGTCTATAGACTTTAACTACCGTTAAAGCAAACTTATAAAAATAAATTAATCCACTGTAGCGGATTAAATAGGGCCCCGCAAAGAAGAGAGAAGCATACAAAACTGCCCCGAACGTTTGGTCTATATCTCTTCCGCCGCATCTCGTAACAATCCATGCGCAAGGAAAACAGAAATATTACCCCCAATTCTTCCGGGTCCCGCCTATAAACTATTCCGGCTTAGGGTAGGTGCACACGTCCCGCATAACCGCAATCTATAAATCAGTCTTTTAGCCGGTGCACCTACGCCACGGCTGCTATAACTCGGATTACCGATGGCCGAACGCCCAACAGGAATGCCGCTATTTATATTCTGGATGGCCTGCAAGCCCCAAACAAACGGGGATAAATAATATTTAAGGACCGGCATAAAGTTGATTTACCCAGGCAACTAGACCAATAATAACAAGTGGCCTTGTAACAATATTTATTTCTCAATTAAATGTGTTTATTCATATTTTGTCTGGGTTGATTTACTTAGGAATTTATGATTTGCCTGGTTATATGGTAACAATGGTAAAAGGATGCAGGAGTCTACTTTATTGCTTGGAATTAAATTTATACTTTGGAAACATTGACAATTATTGTTAGTCACACACGGGATACAAAAGAGTTTAAATGCTATGGAACAAGTTTTATAAACGTCATTTTAGTTTTTAATCATGAGTTTCATTAGGCACAGCGGAGCAGAGCGAGTGTCTATTAGAACGTGTGTTTAGAGGAATTTGTAAAACGTGTTGCATTCTATACTGTTGCAACGAGTGTACCTACCTGGAAAGAGTTATTTAAACGGTGCCCGGCTCGTAGTCTGTTGCCTTTGTTCAAAGAGAAATAGCGCAACGGAGGTGGATAAAGCCGTCGCTTGGGAGGTACGGCTATAGGAATGTTGTCAGCCGGTTACGCGAAAAGAGAGGGGGACACGACGGGCGTGAGAGGGCGAGAGGGGGGCGCAAGGGGGCACGGAGGGGCGCGATTGGTCCACGCTAGATGCTCCACCTGGGGCGGAGAGCCTTTCCGCCGAACTGAAGGTTTTTGCTTTTTAGTTCCGCTCTGCGTCTGGTCTGTCTGTTCCCGCGTGATTCGTCTTTTGAACGGCTTGTGTTCTCGCATTGTGTAGTGTTCTACTGGTAATAAATAAACAAAATGAAAAATAGTGTGCAGGACATTTTGAAAGGTAATTTTGTAAGTCTTTCATTGGGGGGGGGGGGGGACCCGAAAAGTTGAAATAAAAACTCTTGGGAGACCAACTCCAGATTTACAATTATCTCACAGATAAAAATGCAAGTGGCAATTTTACGAGACACTTTGCTAGTGGATATGCGGATGCGACATATTAAATGCACTGTTTTGTTTTCCCTGTTTACACAAATTAGGAGTGGATAAGACATGGGCTAGAATAAGATTAAAAGATTTAAAACATATAAATAAAAAAATTAAAAACACGAGCTTTCTGTTCGGCATATATGAATTGTTCTACAGAAATAGCATTTTTAGGCAAGGTTTTAGTATTGCCGCTCAGTTAAATTCTACGTACCGGCAAAACATTATTAAACGTAACGAAGCCGTGTATAAAAATCGATAGTGTATTTACGTTACGACGGCACAACGCGGTACTTTTCTGGAATTAATCGATTTTACATCCGAGCTAAATTCTATTATGAAAAGACATTTACAAAGTTCTACAGTGTTCAAGGCTACATCAAAAACGGTGCAAAATGAAATTTTGTTGGAAATTTATCTCCAAGAAATTCGAGAGCAAATAAACATTTCGAATCATTTTCAAATAGTAGGGATATTTAGATATTTACATGATGGAAATGTTTGCGTTATTAACTTATTAAAAAAACGGAAGAAAAAACGGGATATACAAGGTGATTCAGTTTTATTCTGCGACACTTCAACAGGTGATAGAAAACCAAAAAATAACCGCACTTTCTGCTATAAACTATATCATTTTAAGGCCTTATAAAAAAGTTACAGGGTGTTAAAGTTGTAAGAAATATGTGGAATTTATTGAATATTTACCAAACTAGTTGAGATATTTAAGTCATATTTGGTACACGTTATAACGGCATGGGTAGCATAAAAACCTATTAATATCAAACACCTTGAAAAACCAGTGGCGTAGAAGTGGCTAATTAGTATATCTAATTGTTTTTAGAAAAAAAAAAATGAACCTCCTTGTATAGCAATAAAATGTATTCAATTTCTTATGTAAATTTTAATTGTAAACAAAAACGTTCTCTTAGCATTTTTTAATATGTATGTGTCATGGTTTCATAGCAAATTTGATTTTTTCGTATTATTTCGGGGTACTTCTGAAAAATTAGCTTAAAACTTCGCTCCACAAGTAACACTCAAAGCAGAAAAAAATTGTTTCTTACTTTAAATGCAGTAACTTTTCCTAATAAACTTACACATTCAAGGATTTACTTTTCAAGATACAGAGCGTAACATAAATTGTATCTTCCTTAAATGTATTAGACCCTGTATCTTCAAAAGTCTAGCCTTAAATAGGTAAGTTTATTGGAAAAAGTTACTTTATTTCAAGTAGCAAACACACTATTTCCACTTTAAGTACTTCTGGAGCAAATTTTTTAGATAATTTTTCAGAAATATCCCGAAATGATACAAAAAATCAAATTTGCCACGAAACCATGACACATACAAAAAATTACCAAGAGGGCATTTTTGTTTAAAATTAAAATTTTCATAAGATATAAACATATTTTATTGCTATACAAGGTGGTTCTTTTTTCTAAAAACAATTATACTAATTACCTACTTCTACGCCACTGGTTGTTCAAGGTGTTTGATATTAACAGGTTTTATACTAACCCATGCCGTTATAACGTGTATTAAATATGACTTAAATATCTCAAATAATTTGGTAAATATTCAATAAAGACCACATGTTTCTTAAAACTTTAACACCCTGTAACTTTTCAATAAGGCCTTAAAATGATATAGTTTATAAAAGAAAGTGCGGTTATTTTTTGGTTTTCTATCACCTGTTGAAGTGTCGCAGAATAAAACTGAATCACCCTGTATTGTTTTATGCACATTTTATATACGACGTAATTACTAATAAAAATAAAAAAGGCTATGTCGGAAGTAGGTACCCGCCTCGGTACTCACCTATTTTTTTTAATTGACCACGAGTGTTGTACTCTTTTCATTTCAAAACGTAGCTTCCCCTGTGTATTAACGCCGCCTGTAGGACAAATTCCATATTGCTGCATGCAATCACCTATTTCTGTAGATAATTATTGGTGATTATTTTGTCCAATCAGGGTTTTATTGTCTTTCTTGCCTACTTACCTTATGGCAACCACAAAATTTTGATAACGGAATGTATTCGACCTAACTGCAATACCATTCCACATGTCTGCTTTGCCGAAACCACTAATGAATAGGACTCCCAACTGGAGATATGCATTTCAAAGCTAGCAAAAACTTCATCATAATTACAGCGGTGCAGTATACGTTCCGCATTGTTATGCTCAACCGCATTAAAGTTCCTTGAACTATGCTTATTAAGTATTAATTAGTTTACTCAACTTTCCGCCCTCCCGTGTTCTTTGCACACTTTGGCATTGTAACGGCATGAAACTTGCCTACCTGGCTGCGACGCGAATCTGCTTGTTCACTGAAGTCAATTATCTTCGGCTTTGAAACATAGAGAAGCAACCAACCCCCCTCTTAAGTTTTTAGAATGACTGCATTTTCGCATATTCTATAAGTATTTGATATACAACAATAATTAGATAATATTTAAAACCTGGCAGATATATAGCAAGTATTACTTATAGATATATTGTTGAGAATTCAACGCATGCCAATACGAACCAATAAAATGACTAACCAATCATGTGACGATTTCAGCGATGATACTACGAGTGTGGTATTTTCAGGGGTAATATAACAATTGGTGTGACTATTATCGATAATACCTTTTATTAATTTTACGAATTATAATAACACAATTATAATAAAACAATTCGAGACTAGAAAAAAGTTGTTATAAACATTGTAGTACGGGAGCATAATGTATTCCGTGGGACATTTTGTGAAGGGAAGTTGAGACTATGTGGAATCTTTTTATTGTATGCTACGTAATGGCGTAGTACCGGGTGTTTACCTTTGAGTTGCCCTGTTTGGTTTTTATGATGTCATAAATCCAAGATGGCCTCCATACAAGACATTTATTCATTCCATCAAGAATATCTCCTTCCAGAGGGCTTATACTCAAAATGTGCATATAGAACATTTTCTGTTTTGCACGAGCAGACGAACAAATTTAGTAATTATAAATTTTTCCATATTTTCTACCGTGTACGAATTATGATCTATTATAATATTACACTTATTATATGCAACAAACATTGCAAATAGAGTCAGTACAATGGTATGAAACACACTTTAATAATACATATAGGGTGTCCGGTTTTATAATTGCCCAAATACACCTATTTCGGGCCAAAATATAACGATTGAGGCTAACATGCCTTAATAGTGAATTGAATTATGGCCAGATCTCCCAAAATAATGATGAACTGAAATTTGGCATTGCTGTATTTTTGGGGACGAAGAATAAGCTGGAGATGACAATTATGCTTTTACTCGCAACTTTTTTGAGGTTATCTTTTTGGTCTTACAGGTCAATCATTTTAGTGCATCTGCTCATTTTGTACTCTTGTTTCATAACGATAAAATCAACCTTTTGCGTTGAAATTGGCAAAATGTGCACCAAAACACCTGTCGACTCCAACATTCGAAAAATAAAATTGTTACCTACAATTACAATTATTATTAACCGGACACCCTGTATGTATTATTAAAGTTTGTTTCATACCTAGTCTAGGGGCCACACTAGTGACAACAATAAATTCTGTGATGAACAAAACCTAGAAAAGAGCCGCCTAAGCTTTCAAAATAACAGACCTACGATTTGGGATACGTTTTTTAACCAAATGATGAGATTATCATCAAATCGAGTTGACAACAACAGTCAAAGAAAGTCATCACCTTTATACTTTTTGCTTCCACAGATGATACAAAGTTTAACTTCCTCAAGTTTTTGCCTATGGCACTGCTTTTTTTGCCCATTTCCAGTGCCTTTGGTGCGATTTATGGAAGCAGAACTCTCAGAGTTTTGGTTTCTTCTTATCCTTTGTGCGCGTAGACATTATTTTTCGTAGCAGTCAAGATGATAATACACTTTTCCATCTTCTAATCTTTTCTTTAAATCGACATCGACATCATCACAGCAGTTAGAAACATCAATTAATTTTTCTCGCCCATTTAACAGTCCCATGTATTTTTTTACCGGTATTTTCCTTTTCACATAAAACCCAAAGGCTGGTTTTCTTCCGTTTGTTTGATGCTGGTGTTAGTTGTACTCCCATACAGGCCATTTTCTGACAAAACTACATATGGGCCAGGCAGCCATCTTGGCCGCCATATTGGGAGAAACCTCCCCATACCAAAAACGCGTACTCCAGCTGAAACGTATCCTTACTAGGCATATAGAAACTAAGTTTTGAAAAGAAATTCTCTATACACCTCCGTGCAACAGTCGTCGCCAATGTGGCCCCTACACTAACCATTGTAATTACTCTACTTGTAATGTTTGTTGCATATAAGTGTAATATTAAGGTTATTGTGAGTAAATAGCAGCACAATCATTATTTGTTTACCCTTAATAAATAACCGATGGTGACATATATAATATAGATCATAACTGTTAAACGGTAGAAGATATGGAAAAATTGATAAGATCTAAATTTGTTCATCTGCTCATGCAGAATAGAAAATATTCTATGCACATTTTACGTATGAGCTCTCTGGAAGGAGTTATTCCTGATGGAAGGAATAAAAAATATCTTGTATGGCGGCCATCTTGGATTTATGTCGTCATAAAAACCAAAGGGCACAACTCGAAGGTAAACACCAGTACTACGCCATTACGTAGCATACAATAAAGAGATTCCACATAGTCGCAACTTCCCTTCACAAAAAAAAACCACGGAGTAGGTAAATGTGAATTATGCTCCTCAACTATTGGGTTCAAAGTCGTTCTTAAGAAATAACAGAGCAATTTTTCGATTTGACATTTACAAGTCTGTATCTTTCCTAAGAAGGATTTCGGATCCCATGCTTATAACTCTTGTCTTGGGTTGTGTTATCACCTTTGTCATTTGTCTCGAAAACAATGGGATTTAAAATAAATTTCCAAGATACAAAAACGAAGGAAATCTACGCACAGAGTGACCGCGCTCTTTATGTTTAGTTCAATTTAAAAATGCCGTATCTACCAGGAATTTTAGGTATAGATTTGTGATTTATGCTCAGCAAAAGGTAGATATGGCGTTTTTACCTGGAAGCGCCTCTGAAATTGAATATACATACTTTTTATTAAAAAAAAAAAAATTAAAATTAATGATAGACAGGTACCCGAGATAAAGTATGTTCGAAAAGCCAGTTTTTAGTGTGTAAAGCTTGGCGAATGCAATAGAACGATAGAAGCTTCTAAAATGAAATGTAAAATGGGACTAAAACGCAACCAAAAAGCATGTGTAATTTTGGGGCTTGGGAGATTCTCTATTCAGCCTGCGTCTCCCCTTGCGAATTAGTAGGGTTGCATTGGCTCGAACAACACACTCGATTGGGAAGTTGCCGTTGCCGAGTCCACTATTACTTCCGAATTGAATTTCTGTTTACTTGTGGATATTGGTCCCTTCCCAACTTCGCCGAGGCAGAGCCGAGACTTGCTCCGGAAAACGGAGTTCACTCCAGGAACTTTAACCAGCAGAATTGCATGGATGATTCATTACTTTCGGTAAAAGTTTGTGGAATAAGTCAATAAATAATGAGAAAGCTATTATTCTACATTCAATACTTTTCTTTATTTAGTTATAAATTCTACAGGGTTTAAAGGCATCTGGGCGAGTCAAGTGTGTCATGGAATCCCTCAAAACAGTTGAATGATCGACAGGACCACTCAAACGGTCGGCGTGCAAAGATAAAATACAAAAATATACAGGGTATTCCGAGACTTGCTCCGGAAAACGGAGTTCACTCCAGGAACTTTAACCAGCAGAATTGCATGGATGATTCATTACTTTCGGTAAAAGTTTGTGGAATAGGTCAATAAATAATGAGAAAGCTATTATTCTACATTCAATACTTTTCTTTATTTAGTTATACATTCTACAGGGTTTAAAGGCATCTGGGCGAGTCAAGTGTGTCATGGAATCCCTCAAAACAGTTGAATGATCGACAGGACCACTCAAACGGTCGGTGTGCAAAGATAAAATACAAAAATATACAGGGTATTCTTCTCTGGGCTGAAGACCGGAAATTTTGTACCACCAAATAAAAATTTTACGGGGGTGCTTCCATTTCAAATGGGCCGTCCTGTACCTAGATCTTCATCTATTATGTATCGCTTTAGTGTAACCCTCAGTCGGTCCAAGTGCATATCGGTGTTTAACAAAAGGGCATGGTCCCAATCCGACCATTCGATATCTAGCGTCAACATCAACATCTATAGTGGTTCTCGGGGAATATTTACTTAGTCAACTGGCACTAGCAACACAATTATTGTGCTGCCCATACAGAGCCTACCCTTATACGAGCACACTAGGGTTAATGAAAACACTAGTGAAAACGGAGGGACGGACTTTAATAGGATGCCGATCTATTGTATAGGGTGTTGCAAAAACGTAGGTGAATCATTGACCACAGATTATTTGGATTAGAAAAATGCGAGTTTTTTTTATTTCATTTTTCATTTAGACAAAATACAGTGCATTTGGGAAAACAAATTTTATTTATATATAACAGTGATTTTCAAAATTAGCACTTTTACACCTAAAAGATGAAATAAGGTAAATTGTTCCGAAAAATAATATCCGAATTTTGGGTACCTAGTTATAGGTGAAATAGTATGATATTTTAATTTATTGTTATTTTGGTGTTAATTTGGTATTGTAAATCTAAATAAATAAAACATGACAAATTTTAAAGTTAATATATCAATTTATTTTGAAAAATATATTATACTTGTCAATATTTAGTGATAATGAGTTATTAAAATGATAACTCCAGTATCACAAAATGGTTTTTATTAAGTTGCAGGATTTTAATATTTTTAGAAATTTCATAAATATTTACAAATGGCAAAAATTAATCTTTTAATAGAGTCTAAATATGGGACACCTATGTAAAATTGAATAATAAACAACTTTACCAGTAAAACTTTTTGATATGTTGGCAGACAAGCCCATCTTTAGCGATTTTATCTTTTAAATGCAACTTTTGCAGATAGCGAAAGTAAAGTAACATTTCATGAATGTTACATTTCATGTTTGAGGCGTTCTTTTTCATTTTTTTCAATATTAATTAAAATACGAAATCAATCAATAATAAAAAATCCCCTGTGACCCCGGGGTCACATCATGCTGATACTAAACTGATACCAAATGTCCATTCGTTGTTCTAGAGACATTTCAGCTAAACCATTTTCGCAGAAGTTGGCGTAATAATTTAGAATCCTGTAAAGAAAACACGGACATATTACTTCTTTTTCTTAACTACACACACCAAAACTTTGTTTTTGCACTCGACGCTCGCGAGACTTAATCGAGATTTAATCATCTCCTGATGATGCTGACATGGTTAGCGAAACGCGCGTCAAGTGCAAAAAAAAACAAAGTTTTGGTGTGTGGAGTTAAGATAAAGAAGTATTTTCTAAGTGCCAAAAGTTCCTGATTCCCAACTTAGATGGACCTATTAGATACTCTATTGCCCAACAGGCCAATCCGTACATTAACTCTCCAGCGCACTTGATGGCGTTTTTTGAATTTTAAAATGGTTCTATAAAAATAGGTTCTGATAATTTCATCTGTGTAAATTGTGTGCATTGGAACTACCTTCTTAATTAAAATGAGCTTCATTATACTATAAAGTTATAGTCGCACCTCAATATTTCCTGGATGAAGATATTGAACTGAGTTTTTATTGATGACCCGAATTATCTTTTCTAGAACACTCGTAAAAAATAAAATTAGTTATTCTCATTACAAGAAACTTTCTTTTTAATTAACAAAAACATCAGTTTTCTAGTTAATACGGCGTTTATGTCATGGTCTACTTAGTTCAGTTCAGCACTCACTTCAGTTCTGTATTCTGGACAATGATTTGTTTAGTTAAAGCATAATAACTTTATTACGAAGCGTTGTTCGACATTTTTCCATTGGTGATTTTCGATTTATTTTTGGCCACTGAATATATTGCCGGCCGGAGGGAAATGTTTTTCGGGACACCCTGTAGAGCTCGTGATAACCTAGCCAGCGTACACAAAGGTAATGTTTAATTATTAGGATTTCTACGACAAATAAACTTTTTCGCTAATTAGAACTTTTATGGTGAGTCGTAAAAAGTTAACGGTGTCGCCATAAAAACCTGGAAATTACTGTCATATTTAATCCTAATAAAATCCCTCTTCGGAAATAAAGTTCCTGAAACGGATATTTTAACTTTATTGGTGCCCTGCGACCAACGACCTCTGTCTATAGATACGTAATTGCAGTTCGTTCTGTGAAGAATTAGAGTAAAATTATTACCTACTTTTCTAAATGAAGATCAATTATTGCTTTAAGCTTTATAAGGGAAGCGAATGAAAAGTTTTCTAAGTAACATAAAAGGAGGGGTCGTCTTAAAAATCCTTTCATGTGAATAGGTACCTACAGACTAATCAAAAAGTTAGTTATACTATGGTAGACTTAAATGTTGCCAAATTTGCTTTTGTTCAACATTAGGAAAATTATGGCAAGGCATCGCAACACCGCGATAAAACACGTACAGGGTGATCCAAACTCGACGCCCCAGGCCTACAGCGGGAACACGAAAATTCAAAATAAAATTTCGAAAAGGGGTTCTTAAATGAGACATTCTAAGGTCCAATTTTGACCGAAAATTAGCTTTTTTGTAACAAACAATAATAACAGTTAGTAACAAGCACAATTCAGAAATTTAAAAAATATTCCAGTTGAATAAATTTAAGGGTGCGTAAGGCACCCTAACATACTCTTAAATAATCTCTGACTATCAATAATTGTTTCCATAGCTATCTAGATTTCGAAAAATGATTAGAAAAAAATTCCATCTTTTGTTACATAGTTGACCCTGTATATTTTAAACAATAAAAGATGCAGAAAATCTTTCCCTACAAAAGTTGTTGAGAATGATAAGGACTTCCAATATATACAGGGTGTCCAACTTTAAAACTGTACAAATCCGTAAAATCTTCATTTTTGGAGATAATCACATAAACTTTTTTTTTGTTTGAAAGGCTTTCAAAATCCGCTTCTTTTGACCTTCCTGTCATTTTCAAAATGCAAATCCAGGGCCGGCTACGATTTTTTTTTTATACACCCGATTTTCACGAAAACCATTTAGCGATTTTTTTATTTAAAATCTGACCCCACAACGTTAATCAGAACACCCCAAAACCCCCATATACCAAATTGGAACAAAAAATAGTTCCCTTCTGTAGGGTGTCAAAACAGTTAAATGGTCAACAGGACCACTCAAAATGTTGGTGTGAAAAGATTTACTACAAAAATATACAGGGTATTTTTCTCCGAGCCATCTCAAAATTCTGAATTTTTATTTAACTTTATACTGGTCAGGAGTGCTTTGTAATCATTGAAAAAATATTATTAAGCACAAAAGTAATTTATTTCTTTATAAAATGCGAACCAGAAAATAAAAACAATTTAGACCTTTCTCAACAAAGTCACTGTCTAAGATGATACATTTTCTGTGCCTTTCTTGTTGTGGCACACCAGCCACCTTAACTGATATGGACTTACTGACTGGCAGGCTTCTGTATTTTTTAGATTTAGTTCGTTTATAGTGTGTGGAGCCGGTTTTGATTTGAAAATTCGGTAATTTGAGTTGGCACAGATAAGAACATTCTGTATATTTTCCTTTGCACACCAACACCTTGAGTGGTCCTATTGACCATTCAACTGTTTTGAAGGGATTCCATGACACAGTTGATTTGGTAGATGCCTTTAAAATTCCTATTTTGCTCAACTTTGACACCCTGCAGAATAGAACTCCATGTATATTTTTTATTCAAATTTGGTATATAAGTGTTTTGGGGTGTTCTGATTAACGCTGTGGGGTCAGATTTTAAATGAAAAAATCGCTAAATGGTTTTTGTGAAAATCGGGGGTATAAAAAAATCGCAGCCGGCCCTGTATTTGCATTTTAAAAATGGCGGGAAGGTGGAAACAAGCGGTTTTTGAAGGGCTTTCAAACAAAAACAAGTTTAGCTTATTATATCCAAAAATGAAGATTTTACGGATTTGTACAGTTTTAAAGTTGGACACCCTGTAGAGAAAACTAGTATGTTTCTCGGAAAATAATATCGTTGACGTCACAGCGGCCATTTTTCCAAACATCAAAAAAGCTAATTTTCGGTCAAAATTGGACCTTAGTATGTCGTATCTTTTCGAAATTTTATTTTGAGTTTTCGTGTTCCCGCTGTAGACCTGGGGCGTCGAGTTTGGATCACCCTTACTTGACAGATGTAAGAGATTGTGGGAAAGTTAGATACATAGCCGAACGAAACCTACCTAAACACTGGCAGATATAAGCAAACATGTTTTTAAATTTTAAATTAAAAAAATTAAAATTAAATTAAGAAAGAAAAATTGCTGCACATGACCAGTGCGCAAAAATCTTCATTGACAAACGAACAAGTATCATAACTTATAAGTAAAGGGCGGAATATATGCAAATTGCATATATATGCATTTTTTGCATATTTTATTCAATTTCGCAAAACATTGCATATTTCTGGAAAAACTATATTTTTGTGCATATTTGCATGTTTTTTACTAGGTATACAATTTCAAATTAAAATGTTTTTATAATTCTGCTTTAATATAGGTATTTTACGAGGTATTTTATGTATTTGTTATCCTTTCATTTTTCTTAAAATAAACCTTTTCTCTAAAATCAGTCTTGGTTTTTTTTAAGGTATTTGTACATATAATATAAATGCATATTATTGCATATTTGGCCAAATAAATGCATATTATTGCATATTTTAAATAAAAATGATGCATATATATGCATACTTATAAGCGACCATACTCTATATTTCTATACCCTAATATTATTATATTATTGTCGTTTACTGGGTCGACACTATCTGATAAGATGGATTTCTCTTCCCCTAGAAGACAATTCCGCATCCAATTGGAGACGGTAATGTTACACGCCAGAAAAACTACGGCCCAAGACATTAATCTTCCCTTCTTTCAATCGCCAATTCCTTAGAGCGAATCCCGCTGCCTCATGTCCTGCGGGCACATAGGCCCCAGAAAGTTCCAGCCGAAGGTCGAAGATGGGTGAAGGCAGTAACGGACCGGTTGGGCAAGGGAGGCAATCACCCCCCACATTTCTTTTAATAGGTATTCATAGTTAATAAAAGCTTTTGAATGAAGAACCCCGGGAAGAAGCAAACTTGAGCTTAATACTCGACCGGGGCAGTCTCTGCATATGGCGCATGGCGTTTTTACAGTGGCGCGCAACTTTGAGTTGTTTCGACAAACTAATCGACGCAGAAATCCTCATTACAGGCAAAAAACTGTAAGGCACGTTTATGTCTTTAAGTTTAGGAATCCTTGATAATACAGCATTTCTAATTTTTAATTTCCAATTTTGAACAAGTAATTACCTACACAAACGCCTATGCCACTTTGGTTTAAAAGTGAATTTAAATTACAATAGAAACAACTACTTATTAGGTATTTACTTTGCAAGATGCGTAAGTCCACATTTTTGGCCGAGGAGGTTGTTTAAGGACCGACGCAACGCCCGAGTTGCCTCGGTTCTTAAAAACCTCCGAGGCCAAAAAAGAGCATACGCATGCGTGCAATGTATTATATTTTTCGTGCTTCCGACAAGTTCCTATTATATAGGTAATTTTAATTAAACGCTATGGAGTAGATTGTGAGTAATAATATTCAAAATAACCATTGCTCTATAACTACAAAATTAAAATTAGTAATAAATTTAAGAAGTAGCATGCAGCGACAATAAAAAAACTTGGGTTTTCTGTGAGACTCGAACCCATGACCTACAGTTTACTATCCGGACGCTTTTAACCCAGCGCTACGTTCACTATTGCTTGACTTTGCTATTAGCCACATTATTTGACACTGAAAAATATATCCACATTCTTAATTTTTCTTTAGCACAATTCGTATTATTTTTGATCAAAACCAGTTTATAAAACAATCGATGCGAAACATATTAAATTTGACGCCAGTTTCAAGTTGCTACATATATTTTATTAATAGTTTTAAGGTCCTTGCTGCATAATCGTTGCATCGTTGCTAGGCAATACTTTTTGTTCCTAGCAACCACTTTTTGTACCTAGCAACAGGGCACATTTCACTTTCGCTTTACGGGGTAGGGAGCAGGAAAAATTACTTACCAATGGATCATTATCCTCAAACATTTTAGTTTTGGCGGTCAGGGAACTGCCACAAGCCACACAGCTAACCACATACTGACAAATATCATAATGTCAGGTACCAAAATGTTGTGTCAAAACTTGGTTACTACTCAGGGCGATTCCCGTCTCACGTATTAGTCCAAGGGATGATTTCAACACTCATAAAATAAGCTTATAGAATATGATGTTATGTAAAATGTATTGTTATGTATTCATTGTTAATTAAAGAAGTTGTGGTTAATTTTTAAGCAAATCTACTCTCATAAGCTTATAGAACAAAATAGGTAGATACCATCGGAAAGAAGACCCATAGAATAAAAAGGGGTTGCCACTTTAAGCAGTTCCTTCGCACTGGCAGCAACCAGTAAAGTGGTGTTATTTTGCAACTTGCAAATAAAAGCTTGAATTTTTCTCTACAAGATAAGGTGGGGTTGCGTCTGCTACCGGGAAGGCCCAATAACCGGCAACCAGCATTTTGAGACGCCAGCATCCCACACACAGGGCCGTGTTAAGGGGGGGGCGAAGGGGGTGTTCGCCCCGGGCGCCCTATTCAAGGGGGCGCCAAAATCAACAAAGGCGCTAGTACTAATAATTTACTGCTTCAAAAAACATTTAAATTTTTTTAAATTTTTCAGTTACCTACCGGTTTTTATTTTTCTAGGACGATGATTTCGCATACAATTCGGAACTTGTCTACGTCTACCGATGTCTATGTCGTTGTGGAATATTTTAATTCATTTCACTATTCTCCCCGAGATGACGCGGTGGCGGCCAGCGCTTGACGATTTAACGTTGACGCGAATCGTTGTAAAAAGGATTGTTCTGTAAATAAAGAACCCCACTTTCGCCAACGTGCAACATATTAGCTGAATCCTGAATCTGCAGCATCTAAGGAAACCCTGTTTTAACGAAGACTTGGTTTTGTTGAACTTGAATTTTAATATTATCGCTCAATTCTTGATATGGCAAATACCAAACGTACCTACTAAACAATCTCACACTGTGTTTAGAATAACGTACCAACCTGGTGGTTTCTATTGTGGCAAATTTTCGTATCTTGTAAATTGTAAAAATGTTCTTTCTGGTATATGAGGTTCTGCTTTCTGGTGCAAAATAAAATGTAAAAATTAAAAATTAGGTATTTGCTCTTGTGAAGTATAAATAATGAAAAATATGTAACTATACAAAATCGTTCTTTAACTGTACACTAGATTGTGACAGGTAAATATTTAATGTCCTTAGAATTCTGTAAGCGGCGGCCATATTGATATTATCGATATAGGTACCTAACAGAGGAAAGAACCGCAATCAACAGAATTTACGTTTGACGCGCACGAATTCTAAATTTGAGTAGATAGAAATTAACATTAAACTCTGTTCTTTGAAGTACATAAAAAGGATATAGATATAGTTTCTGTATTCTAAGTGAGGTTAGAACCAGGGACTCTTTAAAATAAGGGGACTCAGCATTTCACAGTCTATCACATAGGAAAAGTGAAGCCTTGAGGGGAAGTTTGTTTTCTGTAGACTCCAAGGGGACCACATAAGTGGGCTGGTATAAGCTTATGTTATAATATGTCAGTGTCCAACTGCCATCAGGTTTTATGTGATAGATAGTGCCATAGATTCTAAAGGAGGCAAACAATTTCCCATCATAATTCACAATTTTTAAGTTTTCTAACTTCCAGATGCTCAGATGGAATTTCAACTATACAATAAATTTGTTTCATTTGACAGTTGCCATATTCTGTATTTGTAGACCCAACATTGTCAAGTCTAATTTTTAGAAATCATGGAAACCATTATTAATTTTTACTATAACAATCAAAGTACCTACCTGTTATATTCAAGATTCTCCAATAAAATGGCATACTTGGCATCACTGATACTATTAGAATGATGAAAGAATAGGCCTCACTTTGGAAAGTATAATGCTGCCCCCCCCCTTATTTTAAAGAGTCCCTGGTTAGAACCATATATACCTAATATCAAAGTAGGCCTCTGTAACAAGAATTGACATTTCTGCCAGATATGCTATACGCACCTGGAGGCGCCCAAAACAAGTATGCCAATTATTATAATTTCTGGTGTACCTACAGTTAAAGAGAGATTTTAGTATACATATTTAATTTAATTTAATTTAATTAATATAATTTTGATTTGGGGGGGCGCCAAAAAATAACTTTGCCCCCGGCAAATTTTTACCTTAACACGGCCCTGCCCACACATGGACAGAACACGCAGAACACGTGCGGTATACAAAGATGACGCTGGCAATTGAATGAATGTATGTACAGGGTGGTCCAAATTGGTCCTTTTAGGCGATTTCTCCTATTTCTCAACGAGATAGTAAAAAAGTAGCTAAGGTGTCTGGAGCTCGATTGTCGAGAAAAGTTTAATGCCGCAAACCGCATCTCGATATTTTCATTATTTAGGATATACGGGAAGTTTCTCAAAAAAAAAGTTTCTTCAAAGTCCCATAACTTTTTTTATCTGTGATTTTTTTTTCATTTGCTTAAAAACATGCCAGGGCAGTTTTTATGTAATTTACTGAAGTAGACGGCAAGTTTCTAATTATTTCTGTTTTCGAGTTATAACAAAAAAAAATATTTTTTTAAATTGAAATCTTAATTAAAATGATTAACTTTAAAACAGTAAACTACAGAAAACTGCTCTCTTCGCTAGTGGATTCTAGGCAAAAAATTGCACAAAAATGTTGTTAAGCAAATGAAAAATATTCAGAAATAAAAAAGTTATGAAACTGAAAAAAAAAACATTTTCTGCTTAGGTAAAATGCCTTATTCTCTGTGCAAGATACGATAAAATTTTCTAAGAGAAGTTAAAAAATAAGCTCATGTACAGGGTGACCCATCCAAGGTTCATGTTTTTAGTCGAAACAAATGCATTCCTATATTGTACCTAATTGTTGCCATGTTAAACAAATCTGCAGCCAGAAAAACAATTAAACATCATATGACTGTGTTTTTTAAGTAATATTACCCTGTATATTTTTGCCTTTTTGAAATCTACGCTTCTTCCCGATTACAACGATATAAATAATGTCGTTTATTTGTCCGTTTGGGACTTATAAACGATTACGTTTTGAAAATTTTCATATCAAAAATATGAGTAGCCATGGAAAAACAACTATAAGAAAGTGCTATTTACGTTATAAATTTCTGGCCAGATTAAAAGGAACTAAACGAATTTATGTTTTTTTTTTATTTTCATTATAGTAACACCCTGTATATTTTTGTCCCCTAAATAGGCATTCCTTACAATATTTTTTCTTCTCTCGAGTATTGAGCAATCTTAAAACATTGCTATTTGAATTTTACACGTAGCGCTTTCTTATGGTTGTTTTTCCATGGCTACTCTTATTTTCGATATGAAATTTCAAAATTTAATCGCATATATCGTTGAAACAGTTGGAGGAAAGATATGACATAGATATCGTTGTAATGGAGCGGCAAAAATGTATAGGGTGATATTGTAATAAAACACACCTAACCTCTTAACTTTTTTATTTGATGTTAAATTGTTTTTCTGAATGTAGATTTGAGAAGTTTGGAAAAAAATCACATATAGGAACAGTTTTTTTTTCACATGACATTACACCCCCCCCCCCTCCCACCTTTGCATCTAAATTCATTTTTCTTCATGTTTTCACATCCTGTAAGTATCTTGAAACTAAACGTTTGCGGATAAATTGAGTATGTATACCAGACCCACACAACAATAATGGCTTCCACAATTCGGTGCCTAACTCCGCCCCTGGGTATAAGTGATGAGGGTTCCTTAATTTTAGATCAACATATCCCGCCCTTTGCCCGTTGTCCACTAATATTCAAAATAATGTAGTTTAATTTTTACTACAGCGATTATTGGGTCATTATTATGAATGTTATAATATTAAATCATAATAATTATTTTAAAATGACGCTACAATTATTATTCTGCTTTTTTATTTTTTTTATTCGGTTCTTAAATACCACCTAAAATATAATTTAGCCAAAAATCGGGCCCTAAAGCTGCGTTTACAAGAAATAAACGTCAGCGAACGAACGCGGACGCGAGCATTCGGCCGAACAATATGTTTGCCAGGTTAAAAATATCTAACGATTCTAACCGTTTTCGGGATATACGCCTGATATTTTGTATAGATACAGAGATTTTAGTTTGTGCCATAAACACAAAAATCTCTTTTCTCCCTAGCATACTTACTATCCCCAATAGATTATGTGCACTAAGTATATAACCGTTGACTGACGTATTAATAAGACTTCTCACGGCTATAGCTTCATATCCTGGAAACAGATGGCGCCTATAGTCAACATTGTACTTTGCATTGTATTTTGTCTCCGGGAAGCGCATGGTGAGCCAGAAAACTGTCAAACATGACAGCCGTGAGCAGTCTTTATTAATACGTCAGTCAACGACATAATGTTCTTAATTGTAACCAAAGTCGATAGATCCAAATCTATAAACACATTAGGTATCTATCAAAAATTCGCTTTAAATAAAATTCTTAGCGAATTAAATGGAAAATAGAAACAGCGAATTTGGCGCGGCTATACAGGGTGAGTAAGAATGTATAGTAAATACCTTAAAGGGGTGTTCGGCAGGTGGTTTTAAGGGGGGCCTTTCATATAAAATTCCGGGTTAATAACGGCGCTACTTAAAAAGTTGAAATTTGGTATGTGTTATCTACTTACTGGAAGACGCCTTAGGGTAGTTTATTCATTTACATAGTGTCCTAAAATAGGGTGTCCAAATTTTGTTAAATTCAATCCTTTCCATTTTGAAAGCAAATAAGTTTTGGTACATCGTTTGAAAGCGGTAGGTAAAAATTTTATGTTTAGAATGTTGAAGTTAACAGGTGTTTTGGGGCACGTTTTGCCAATTTCAACGCAAACGGTTAATTTCGATTTGTTTGTTCAACGAATGTTCGGCCCTACGTCACAACTCCCGTCCTTGTCTAGCTCGTGAATATACGACCGATATCCGTCGTATAATCATGAGTAAGACAAGGACGGGAGTTGTGACGTAGGGCCGAACATTCGCTGAACCAACTTGTAGGTTAAATCGCTGAATTATTATTGGATTTAAAGTTTTACACTGTTCCTTGGTGTTTTGATTCACGTAACGTGAAATTACGCTGATTTCTTTGATTGTCAAAGTTATTAGTTAAATAAGTTAAGTATGATTGTGTTATTATATAGAAGAATCTCGTGATGGTTTTTTTTACATCGGTTTGTTACACTTCTTTATCTTAACCGCGAACCAAAAGTTTGATTTTGCACTCGACGCGCGTTTAACCTAATTATTATAAGAAAATTACTAGCTTCTACCTGATGTTAGTTTATCAGCAGGTATAATGGACTGGAAAGAATAGGCCCTTTGCCTTTGTTTGAACTAAATTTCAGAGAACTTTCCGTCCCGTTTCTCGAAAGTGGTTAATCGCGAATCGGGAAATTCTCTTAGATATCGGATTTTCGAGGTTCTTTGATACTGGAGAAAAGTACGAGACCCAATTAAGCGATTTGCAACCTCCTTCGATTTTTAGAACGGCTATATTTGAGTTTGTCTAAAGACTTTTGCTTAAAAAAGCCACCAATGTGCGTGGTCAGGATTGTAAGATTTTCCACTATTATTCAGACAATCTAAGACCAACATAACGGCCCCGAAATTAATGACTGTTTTTCGCACTGTAACTGGCAATGTCGCGTAATTGTATGTTATTAGATTTTCCGTCACTTACGCCTTTGAGGTTATGGCTGGATCTCAAACCGCGAGAGAGGGAAGGGTTAATTGCAATGTTGTCAGTTGAACTCCTTGCGACCGCACGTATTGGAACAATTTCAAGGGCCGCCCCTGTACCCTGTACCTACCTACTTCTCGCTATTTTCCTTTCTATATAAAATATTGAAATTTTTTCTCGTATTTAACAGCTTTAATTTGGCCTTTAAACAGAAACTTCCTTTTTGCGAACATCCTATTATAGAATGAAAGTCTGATACATCCTAGATACTCTAAAGGCCTGGAACTCATTTTTTGGCAGTAACGCAGGCGCAGCGGTAGTGGTCTAGACTAATGACAGTAATGACTAACCTTTTCAGTAACAATAGCCTTGTTTCAGTCAAACGAAAGTACCCCGTGCCGTTATTACATTGTCTCTTATACTGTGTCGACCACGGGCGTAGCCAAGGGGGGGGGGGGTTTCGGGGGTTCAAACCCCCCCGAAATAAGCAAAATATTACCTAATATTATACCGAAAAAATACGAGGAGTGAAGAGTTAAATTATTATTACGTTTGAATATATTATGTAGTAATAGTAGCGCCTAGCGCCATCTTTTGACGAGAGGCAGACGCAGTTGCAGCCGAACTATTTTGTATTGTAGAGACACTTTGCGTTGTTTCTCGATTATTCGCCACGCCCCTAGGTCGAAATGAGCGGAACTTTGTGGAAGTTCGTGGAAGTTTCTGGACGGCTACAGGGCTGCTATATAAGCGGCGCCGCGGCGCGTGACCGCGCTTACGGCAGTATTGTTCCATGCGAACTCGAAGCGAATAAAAGTGAAAAGTGGTGAACGAATAGTGAAGAGAATTAAGTGTAAGTGAGTAATTTTAGTGCACTGTTATTCCATGACCTTGTTAAGGATAGATACGTGAATCATTATTACTAAAAAAGGAAGGGTGATAAACCTAAAGGTATGGACTACTGGAAAAAGTGGTGTAGTCAAGGTCAAGGGGTTTCTAATAAAGAAACAAATTTGGATTTAGCTTTCAAAGCTTCAGCTACCTTGCATGCTGATAAGAAGACTGCCTACCCCGAAATCTAGTTTGGAATGCCTAGATCTAGATATGTGCGATAAAAACCTTTATCCTAATATTTACACATTACTACAAATCTTGGCTACCATTCCTGTATCCACTGCTACCCCAGAAAGGTCTTTCTCGAGCCTAAGGAGACTGAAAAACTATTTACGAAACACTACAAGTGAAAACAGACTTAATGGTTAATGAACATTCACTATGGAACAGAAATTCATGCAGATGAAGTAGTGGATATATTTAAAAGAAAAAGCCCAAGATTTCTTCTTTAATGGTTTTAGATTTAGCGCAGAGGAACGAAATTAATTTATCCATTTCATTTAAAGTTAAGAACTTTATAAATATGTCGTTGTTTTTCGGATGAATATATAGATATTAAATTTCATGTAAGTATATTTTTGTTGTTTTATTTACTTCTCAAACTAACCCCCCCCCCCAAAACTAAATCCTGGCTACGCCCGTGGCGTCCACACTATCTGCCTTCCAATCGCACCCAATTACACAAGGCCATGTCTCACGTCATAAAAACTGCGATAAGGACGGGTCGGAGGACATTAGTCTTCTTTTCTTTCAATCGCGGATTCTTTTGTCCGATTTCCGACTGATGCACGTTCTGGGAGCTTCTATTATTAGACGGAGGCAGTTGATGGAGATATTCCAGGTGAAACTTAATTTCAGATTAAAATATCTCGTCTAGGAAATTCTCATCAAACCCTTCATAATAATGGAATTTGCCTTCAGCTATCGATTTTTCGTTAGCTGTCTGAACTGCGAGGGACGTTATTTTAAGTTTTTTTTTTTATTATTTCTTTACTTAGATATAAGTATTTATAATTTACATTAGTCTTTTCCTGAGAGTGTTCTCGGAAAATTTATAATTAGTGTTGTTAATAATTGAAAAACAATGTTATGTTTTTTAACACGCTTTTATTAGCTCGACTTGTATGTATGTAACTTTGTAAACAAATCTAGCAAATCGATTTTCAGCCACTTCTAACGCTCTTATCAGTTACAGTGGTAGGGAAAGGGACAGAGGCTCCTCAAAGGTCCTTTAATAGTGACGCATTAGAGATGGAGAGAATTCGCGCAAAATAAGCGTTAGGTTCAGATACCTGATAATGGAGATTTGGATGTAACAGACTGCAGTACTCTAAAAAGTTTAAAAAATTAAATTAATATTTACAAAATTAAAGGACGGGCTTTTATTGTTGACTAAAAAGAAAAAAATAATTGATTTGTTAATAGGTATAACGCTTGATATTTTTTAATAAGAAACTATTCAATGTAAAAGCGTGGGGCAATATATTATGTGTTAAAGTAAATTTGTCCTATGTGAATTCTGTGAGATTTACGTAAGGCATTTGGTTTTGTCAATTTTGACATCCTCTGTTCAAAGGTCTATGAATGCGAAATTCAGCACTTGAATGGGTAATTTCATTTTTAAGTAGGTACTCGATAGCAATTCGTGTCTTTGCGGCATAATGAAAATAATATTATAGAATAGTTAATTCGCAGTTCTCCAAAATATCCATGGCCGTCCCCCAAGGATCTATTTTGGGACCTATTTTATTTATTATATAGGTATGCCCTAACGAACTTGGCCATGTAGGTAATACAGATTTTATAGTATGTATGCGGATAATCTGTCACTTTAAATTCAGCGTCTAAACCAATTATGGGCAAGAGAGAAAAATCTGCTTACTTGGCGTTAAATGAGACCAAGTAAAAAGTAGATCGAAACTAAATTTATAGGTAATTTTTGACTAACGACGCTCGGCGTTTCGTTTAATTGTAAACGAAAAGCCATTATTCGGTGATCCTGTACATGTTTTTAAATTTGAGAATTGTTCTGACACAGCAACAGCTGATTGCAAGTCTATTATGCTGAAGTAAAGTTTCGCAAGTCCCAAGATATATTATTATATGTCGTGCATTTGGGGGGTTCTGCAGTTCGGTCTTGGGATATTTTCTTATAACAGAATTTTTTTACGAAGTATATTAGGCAATACAACATTTCATTCTTATATAGAGAACGTTTTAGTCATTTGAACATATTGACGTTTCCTGCTCATTTTATTTTCGCGATGATTCTATTATTTGTGTATATATAAATAAGAATTCATCTTTGTGTCACTGCGATGATTTTAAGTCAAGGGGTAATGAAAACAAATAGTACCCAATTTTTTTAAATATAGAACAGGCTTTAATAATTCTTCTTGTTGTTTAGTAGGAAAACTGTATGATAAATTGCCTTTAGAAATTAAGGAGCTAACAAATTTATATATACTCGTAGCATAAAAAAAGTTAAAACAGCATTATTTGGTTTCCAAATACTTACATTCATTATTAAATTATTTACTGAATATTAACTAATATAAACGGCCTACTTACAGGGGTGGGTAAAAAATTAGGGATAACTACTTGACGGTTAGGTATAGAAAAAATACTAAATACTTGGATTTTAGCAACCTTATAAAATATGTATGTATTTAATTTTTTAAGTGGGTTTTTCGCCACAGAACGTGAACCAAACTAATTAAAAGACAATTTTTTCAATTTTCCATTAAAATTCATAAAAGCTTAACAGTAAATGAATGAAACTTGGAACGTTCAACTCAAAAAATAAATAAATCTAGCTTCCTCCTTTCTTAAAGATAATGTCACGTCAAAGCCATTTTACTTTGACGTGACATTTTTCGTTAATTTATTGTTAAGATTTTATGAATTTTCCTGGTAACTTAAAAAACTTCTTAGTTTGATTCAGCTTTCTGTGGTAAACTCAATTAACTCAATTAAATATTAAAATTTTGCTTAATTTCTACACTATCTTGAAAATGAATCACCCTGTAAACTATCGAAATGTCTTTACAGTCTCAGTCTGATTATAACTTATTTCATTCCGATATGTGGGAGAAATCGGATTCGTTTTTACCTCTTTCTTTTTAGCAAAAATCAATTCTAACTTTTATAGCGACTGCCATAAAGTTTTATGTGACAAACCTGTTAAATCCAAAATCCCCAGGAATTGATTTTTGTAACCCAATCAGATCTCTGCTGTTTGGGGGAAAGAAAACGCTTTGCCGCACAAGTCCCAAACCTAATTTTCTCGAAGATATGAGCTATAAAAGTAATTCGCTGCGTTTTGTATGATCTTCTTTATCCGTCTTTCATATTACAGAGCCCTGCTGTAGCAATGGGTATTAAATTGATTCTCGTATTACAAAAACACAGAAAAGAGTATATTTCATTAAGAGTCTGGAAATAAGGATTTTTACGTGCGCGCGTGTGACAAATTCTCGTGTGAGACGAAGCCGAACACGGGAACTCCTGCAAGCACGGAAAAGTATATTTCTGTGCAATTAACGATATTTTTTATTAATCTTCTTTGAAAACGAAAACATAAAAATGAAATAAACTTGGAACATTTTGATTTTCTAATATAAACAACGCTGACAATACAGATGCAAATTATATGGTTTCAAGGAAGTATAGAAGTATAATAAAAATATAGGTTCTGACACTCCCTGCAAAAACTCAAAGTTCATAGTATTCGCTCATCACTTGAGTGAACTAATGGTTCCACAAGAAAGAATTCAGAACAAAAATGTATTAGCTAAATCTCTAAAAATATTCAAAAAGCAACGTTTAAGCAAAAATCAATTTTGATGTGTGTGTGTACGTGTTTGTTGCAAATACGTTCTTAAATTTATTGACATGTTATTGTAATTTATATATATGCCCTATTATTGCAAAACGACGTTGGATAGCAGGTTGTTAAATAATCGAGGCTCGAGGACCCATCGCACGTGGAAATTATTTACGGGCCTACCATCCATCCAGTATCGTTTTAGAATACTGTACAGGGCGATCTAAACTAAGAGCGCACCTTGGTTAAATTATCACTAGTAATCGCCCTAGTGCTTGAATTATTTCCGGAAATTTTTTGAGTAGGTACACAAATTTTCTTAAAAAAATCGCGTTAGAGAAAAATTTCCGGATATTAATTCAAGAACGTGGGGGATTCGGTAAGAAAATTCCATATCTACACGTAAATTAAACGAAATTTTTATCAAAATTTTTGTTGAGTATATGTTACAATGCGACATTATAATAATGACATCTGTCAAAAAATTTCCGCTGTAATCACCTCCTGCTGCCTAGAGCAAGTGAGAATATTTCCGGAAATTTTTTTAGTTGCCATGACAACGAAGCAAAAAACGAGCCTCTGATTGGTCAAAAAAGGTAGGTATGGAATTTTCACTAGTAATCGCCCTAGTGCTTGAATTATTGCCGGATATTTTTCGAGTACACGAATTTTCTTAAAAAAAAATCTTAAAAAATTCGTTAGAGAAAAATTTCTGGATATTAATTCAAGAACGTGGGGGATTCAGTAAGAAAATTCCATGCTTACACGTAAATTAAAGTAAATTATTATAAAAAACTTGTTCTACTCCTATGCTAGTAACATACCTATTAAGTGACGGTTTAGGTTATAAGTAAGTCCATTGTTACGAACACTGACACGTAATGACTGACACGTAATGACTGACAGGTAATAAAAAAATTACGTATCTGTTCTTAATTAAAACGCAATTATCACGGGTGCCTTGTTAGCGCGGCATCCGCGTCACCATAGCAACTAACCAACATACTAATTGTTGCCTGTCAGATAATCAGAAGTATAGTTTATCTATTGTAATAGTTTTTCTTTCGTCGAAGAAACATTATAATACAAAACTCGAGTTGTAAGCTTATTGTACATATCTTGGAATCACAGCACTCGCGGCTGCGCGGCTTGCGCGCAACTTTTCCACTCATACGTAGTAAGCTGTTTACAACTCTCGCTATGTAATATACTATTGTTGAGTATGTGTTACAATGTCACATATTATAATAATGACATCTGACAAAAAATTTCCGCTGTAATCACCTCCTGCTGCCAGTGCTGCCTAGAGCAAGTGAGAATATTCCCGGAAATTTTTTGAGTTTCTATGACAACGAAGCAAAAAACGAGCCTCTGATTGGTCAAAAAAGGTAATTATGGAATTTTCAAACTAATAGATTTTCTAACCCAGAGATGAGATGAGTTAAAAAAAAACAATTGCAATTACATACTTTTACATCGAACACTCTGTAATCCTTTATTGGCCGGCTTTTGAATATCTGGCTGCGTTTGACGGGCGATGGACCTGTTTGACGTTTGGTGGTATAATACATCATATCCTACATAGGTGCATCCAATGACGTCAGAGGTTTTGACGTCATTGGGTACATCACAACGTACTGTCATCGACTCCAAAGATAACTCAATTTAAAAAGAGAAAAATATTTCTAAAATTTTAGTTGAAATGTGCATACGGGCAAATTTGTGAAGTCGGTTTTAATTTTTGTGTTAAAATTTTTTTAATTCTTATTTTTTAGTGAATTATTAAGAATTATCGAAAACGGTCCAATATTAAATTCCGCATTCCCTATTTGTCCATCCTTAGGATTGAAATTTTTCTCTTCAAATTTAAATGTGACCACCAACCCTTTTCTAATAAAATAAGAATCATCCAAATCGGTCCAATATGAACTTCCATCCCCTATTTAAGTATCTACCCTTAGGGGTGGAATTTTTTCTTTAAATTTAAATTTGATCACACCTATAAAGAAAGAATCATCGAAATCGGTCCAATATGAAATTTCATTCCCTATTTTCCACCCTTCCGGGTGGAATTTTTTCTTCAAATTTAAATGGGGCCACTCCTAAAGTTATCCCTTTCTAATAAAAAGAAAATCATCGAAATCGGTTCAATATGAAATTTCATCCCCTATTTGTCCACCCTTAGGGGTGGAATTTTTTCTTCAAATTTAAATGGGACCATTCTGTAGGTACCTATACCCTTTCAAATAAAAAAGAATTGGTTTATAAATGACGGAGTTCTGAGGTAACAAACATGAAAAAATACAACTGAATTGATAACCTGCTCCTTTTTTGAAGTCGGTTAAGAATTGTACAATACTGACGATTTTGAGACTCTTTAGTATTAATTTTTGGCTTGAAATTTAACTTTTATATTTATGTTCTTTTAACTCTTGATAAGTATAAAGATATCAAAGCAAGCTACAGTGCATTCTATTTGCAAAGTTCAGTAGCTGGCAACTCGCGACTTTGATATGTGGCTGACATTAATCGTCTCCATTCACACGTACCGGCCTCATCGCCTTAGCTCTTATTCCCAGGCTGGTTGTATACGATAACATAAAATAAAGTGGGGGCCATCTAAGTCACTTAAAGTATTAAATTTCGGTCGTAGTCGTAAACAAGCCTGCACTCGCGGCGGAGCCATCAATCTTGCCGGTGGGTCTGTCTACTCAATCGAATTCTGGATCAGCGAATTTTATCCCACTCGGACACTACTGATATCTATTGGTAGTGTTGACACGATATATGAGAACTTGAGTGCAGTGTGTATGTAGGATAATGGCGAGGGTAAACATTTTGTGTGAGTTTGGCAAACAATTAATATTTTAGGTTGAGTATTAGGTATAACCGTTGACTGACGTATTTATAAACACTTCTCACGGCTATAGTTTTATGTCCTGGAAAACGGATGGCTCTGATGGCTAACAAACTATTCTGTATTGTATTTTATCTCCGGAAAGCGCATGGTGAGCCAAAAATGTGTCAGACGTGACAGCCGTGAGCAGTCTTTAATAATATTGGACCGGGAGATAGTGACAGATTTTTGGACGTGATTTTACTCAGTATGCCTTGCAAAGGGCATTATGTGGCACATATTCTCAAAATAATAAGGTATGAATCAGAGAGTCATCCTGGGTTCTTCATGTGAAAAACTGAGTTTTCAATTATTCGAAAAATATGCGTTTTGATATGATTTTATACAGGCTGCCATGTTTTTTATATAATGAAGTTCAAATAGAAAATTCCTCGGAAAACCATAGGCATACCGTTCGGGTGGGTCCAAAGGGCTATTATTGCCACGTGATTTTGTATTTTAATAATTAATTTTTCCACGTTTCTGAACAGACTGCCAATGAGAAGTATGCAAGTTCTTAATACGAAAATGCTGAAAAAAGGATGGCATACCTTTCGCGCATGTCCAAGTACACTTTACATCGAATAACTCGTTTAAATGATTAAATAACATTCCACCGCGATTTTCTCACTCTGCGTCCTACAAAAAAAACGTAAGAAACAAAAATGTGGCAATTTTGGACAGCTAAGTGGTGCTGCAAAAGAAATCGGCATCCATGGCCAACTTGTCGCGCGATATTAAAAAAACCTCAAATTGAGCAAAACTATTAATGGCCGTGGAATGTTTATTTTAAGGGACAGAGGAAAACTTTCATATTGAAAATTGATGGCACTGAGAGGCTTTATCCACCCAGGTGCTCAGATAGTTTCAGCAAATTACACACACTGAGGAAAATGGCCCTATTAAACAGGTTTAATTAAAAATAATTTAATTGTCGTAAGTAAACTAATGAAGTTTTGTACAATAACCACAAGTAAAAAAATGTTTCTGAAACTTAATTCTTGCCACAATTAACCTGATTAATTGCAATTAGCATTCTATTATTTAATTTTCCAATGACAATTAAACTAGTTACTAGTCACTATTAACATGGTGTTGCTAACTTTGATACAATAACCGTAAGAACAACATTTGCAACTGCAAGTTAACTAATTAATAACAGTTAATAAAGTGTTTAATAGCGCCGGATTCGGGTAGCCATTCGGCCAAGAAGTTGGCCAAGAAGTTGGCCATGGATGCCGATTTATTTTGGAGCACCACTTAGCTGTCCAAAATTGCCACATTTTTGTTTCTTGCGTTTTTTTTGTAGGCCGCAAAATAAGCGAGAAAATCGCGGTGGTAGACCTAAAAAAATCATCCTGTATATCAGTCAACGGTATAACGGTGGTCCAACTATATTGCAACATTTAATTATTTAACAAAATACATCATATATTTTTGGAAAAATACAGAAAAATTTTTGAAACAAAACATCAATTAATTAAATAGCCACGACGGCTTGACCTAGTATACTTTTCTCCAGGTGAAATTTCGCACATTTAATTTTGAGGATATAATAACGCCTCAATTCCATCTTTCGCGGGTCATTTGTTGCTGCTGAGTGTCTAATTTTGGTCGGTCTTGATGGAGATAACAAGGTCCGGAAATCCCCTTTGCAACAACTGAATTGTTTATGGTACAGTGCTGCCATTGACTGCAACAGACACTACCGGCTTCGTTCTCAAAGAAATATGGCACGATAACTCTTCCAGCCCCAACATCTACAGATCCAGATCTTTCTTTAAATTAAAAAGTGGAGTTTTCGTAGTTCCTATAACTTTTGTAAACGGCGGCGAGTTGAGGTTTTTTGATTATCGGTCACTGCTGCAACATTTTCAATAGATCGTCCTGGCTGACAACGAAACGATGTTGTTCAATCAACTAACTTATAGTCAGTTTCTTAAAATTTATTGATATTGCGCTGAACAACTGGTGAACGATAGGGTTCACACATAAAAAAAAAAGAAAAAAAAAAGTATCTTTTTAAAACCAAGCTTTTTTAAGCTGTGTACTAAAACGAATAAAATAACTGTATATAGGTTCATAAAAGAAGGAACCTATTTTGTTGGACAGTGATTGGTTGATAAGCAAGTTCTTCCGAAATATGTTTTCCTGGCAAATCGCGCGACAGTCGCAATTTGGCATTGAATTACCTTAACGAAGACCTAAACTTGGTAAAGAAATTTAGTCCGCCATCTTGGGACATGCGTCGTCTTTGCTTTAGTATGACGTCGCTCACCTTACCATTTCCTACTCGTCAAGCCCTTTAAGTTGATACCCATGTTGAGGACGTTAAGAGAATTTTAAAAAGAAATAATAATAATAATTGTTACCCTCACAATACTCCAATCTATAGGAGTACTCCAGAGACAACCACATTCTTGTGCGGGGGAGGGGTGGCAATTCCTATTATATTTATGTGAGTTATTATTGCTATTTGCGGCTAGGGCCAATTTTTTTTTCGAACTATAGGATAGCATTAGTTCAAGTACTACGGAAAACCCTAGAAAACCGTAATAATCCCGCTGAGTGTCGGGCAATTAGTAAACCACACAGTTAAGGAAGCAGTACCGTGAATCTATATTTTACCCACCGCCCTTGTCCGTCAGCGATGTTTTTATAAAGACATGTTTGATATATATACGCTCTGCCCCGACTAAGAATCGAACCAAGGTCGATCTAATGCAGAAAAACATGCAGTTTAAAGAATTCGCGACGACGAACGTGCGATACAATCGAATAAACAATAAAAAATATGGTGTAGGTACTATTGGCTCATTATATACAGTGTGTACCGCTCTGATGTCCGGAAGAGGGAAAAGATTTTTATTCATAAGTTTACGACAAAAAGCCACTCTTTATAAAAACTCCTGCTTGTTCCAAAACGCCCAAAACTATTAAAATATTTTTGATTTTTTATACAAGGTGTTCAGTATTTCGAAAAATTTAGAAAAATTTTGTTAGTCACCAAGAGTAAAGAACCGTTGTCTTTGACAATATCGAAAAATATTATCAAGGATGCCATTTAGAATCTACAGGGGGTTGCAAATTTGAGGTTTCCGCAATTTATGTTGAATTTTTTTAACAAGTCATGTAGGTACCTAATTTGTTTGTGCAGCTTAATTTGATATTTGCACGAATCAGGTGCCCGCTTTGTTAAAAAATCAACACAAATTGGTGAAACCCCAAATTTGTAACCCCCTGTGGATTATAAATGACATCTTTGATAATATTTTTCGATATTGTCAAAAACAACGGTCCTTTACTCGTGGTGACTAACAATTTTTTTCTAAATTTTCAAAATACTGAACATCTCATATAAAAAATCAAAAATATTTTAACAGTTTTGGGCGTTTTGGAACAAGCAGGAGGTTTTACAAAGAGTGACTTTTAGTCGTAAACTTAACGAACAAAAAACTTTTCCCTCTTCCGGACATCAGAGCGGGACAGGCTGTATGTGAATCAAATGGAATTCTGGTTCTATGTGTCGGAAACTCTAATAATAAGAAACTACTCAGCGAGTGAAGAATCTGTGCAAGTACAATTATTGACAACCTGTCGCCAATGGCGATCGAAGTAGGGATATAAGCATACAGATAATATATACGAGTATATAGGTAGAGTGCTGGACGAGGTTTTTTATACATAGGATGCGCGGAAAATCTTTGACGAATTTAAAATCATAAAATAGTAATAAATAGGCCCAGTGGACATGCGCATTTGCAATTTGAGGTAGTGTTTTGTGAAACTTGACAATCTTTGACAGCCATTTGACAGCGACAAACTAAGTATAACCTACCGTTTTTTGCATCATAGATGCTTAGTGTCATAATTTTTTCGATTTTCAGCTAATTATTAATAGCGTTTTAGTTGTTTGAGTGTTTTATCTAATTAAGTGATCATCTCGAATATGTTCTGCTCTTTTTACATCAGAGTGTTTAAAAACGAAACGAGTCAAAATGCAGCTAATTGAAAATGTGGTACCAACTCTTCTATTAAAACCACCTAAACCATCATTTAAGCACAGATAACCCAACGTAAGCATATTAACATGTAAGAACCTATTAGTAGCTTATTTGTTTTAGTGTCAAAGTTATAAAGGTAGATGAAAACAAGTCAAGTTCTAGCATCAGTGAAGCAAATTCTAGTAGTTTGGACGAAACTAGTTTTACAAGTATAAACGAACCTAGTTGTAGTTATCGAAGTCTTGACCAGTCCACGTTGAGGTGAGCTTAATTTATTATCAATATACAAGTTTGTAGGGAGATAGTAATTCAGAAAAACAACCACTGTTTTGAATTGCGCGGTCTGAAGGTCTAATGCGCATGTTCCATAGGCCCATGCGCAAATACACAATTTGCCATAAAAAGGGACTTGTTCAGCACTCCTACCTATATAGATATATGATCTCTATGGATATAAGGCAGCCAATGTTTGTCCCCACGAGGATGCATGTCAAGCATCCCTGAGGTGTGTTAAGTTGCGTGCACTGCACAATAATTATTATTATATTTTATAAATTATTTTATCGTACTTAGTGGTTTTCACGAATTCTACTAAACTTTTAAAACATACCTACCCTGTTTTTGAACATGTACATCGACTCCCCTTACCCTAACCTATAATCCCTCTCTGCCAGCGGTCGGAAACCTCGACGTCCTGCTCCGGCAACATTTCGCTCATTATGTCGGGTCACAAATCAAAATCAAATATCCAGCCGGTGTGGAACACGCGCCTGCGTCTGCGGATGTAATTACGGGTGACAAACGTATCGCCGCGGTAATTATTTGTTGATTTTACGCACGGACGCCGCGGCACAGTGCTCCAATATGAATGGAATCGAGGGTCGGTTGCTGGTTCAGCTCGCAGCTGGGTTGTTTAATTCAATCAGGAGTTGGAATTGGCGAAAGAGGATTATGGGCCGGGGAATACCCTGGGAACAACAACGGCACAATATTTACCTTGTAGTATTGACCTGATTTTGTTGCGCTATGCGTAAATAGCAGAAACAAGTTGAAACCCGAATTTTCTCGTGAATACATATTGTTAGCCTTTATTTAAATTAATTAAATAAGAAAAATAAACAATATTCAACATTATTGTTGCTTTTACACAATATAATCATACCATGTCGAGTTCGTGCTATTCGGGTAGAGAGTTCAACATTTTTCTTGTTCGAATGTGTCAAATATTGACGTTTCTCGGATAGAATCTTTGATCGAAAAGAAAGCCTTTTATCGTTGACTGACGTATTAATAAAGACTGCTCACGGCTGTCATGTTTGACAGTTCTCTGGCTCACCATGCGCTTCCCGGAGACAAAATACAATGCAAAATACATTGTAGGCGCCATCTACTTTCCAGGACATGAAACTATAGCCGTGAGAAGTCTTATTAATACGTCAGTCAACGCTTTTATCGTTGACTGACGTATTAATAAAGACTGCTCACGGCTGTCACGTCTGACACATTTTTGGCTCACCACGCGCTTTCCGGAGATAAAATACAATGCAGAATACATTGTTAGCCATCAGAGCCATCTGTTTTCCAGGACATAAAGCTATAGCCGTGAGAAGTCTTTATAAATACGTCAGTCCAGTCCAGTCAACTATTTTATCGTTGGGTGAGGATTCTCTTCAGACAACGCTTTTATACGGGGTGATTCAGTCATGATATAAAAATGTTAACCACAGGTGGGAAAAAAATCGCTTAATACGAATTCGAAATTTAAAAAATTCAAAAGTCAACAAAAAAGAAACAAATTCTTGAGAAGTGTATTAAAACCCCTTGTTAACGGTTCACCAAATCAACTGTTAAACTTAAGATATTTCAAAAAATGTAGGTATGCATAGTCTAAGTGAATTTTTGATTTTTCAATGCCAATCAAGAGTAAATGGTGGGTGTGTACTTTGTACTTAAGACTATAGGGAGCTCTCATAGTTTCCCACAACGGATGCACGTTGTTTGCAGAGACTGCGGTATAGCAGAGAAAACACAAAGCTAGGCACAACATGTGCAAATATGCATTAAAATTAAAACACTCTATCACTGTTTACTTTCAACTTCAATAGATACAGGTTCATAGCCTCGCGAATCGCTCGGAACTCTACATGCCACGGTCCACACACCTGTCCTCAAGATATTGACAAGACTGAGTCGCCTAGTCGCCACAGTAGAGAGCACTACAGTCGGTACTGTTCCTTCCTACGCGTGCTACCGCCACCACCCGACCATTGCTTTTGTTTTGGGAATAGTTACTCAACCGCAGTTAGTTCATATCAACGAAACCTTAACGTAGGACTAAAACGAATTATTGTGACTACTTTTTTAAGAATACCTTGAAATAATTTTGCTGATATGAATTAGCTGCGGTTAAATAACTATTCCCAAAACAATCCTCCTACTTTCCGAGATGAGTATGGAGCCATCGCCATCTATCCAGCGGTGGTTTAACACTTGCCCTCCTGTATAAGTACGTAAGCTGTAATAAATGAATTACCGGCGCATCTGATGAGCTAAGTCTCTGACAGCCAACGCCTTTAGCGCCCAGTGGCCGGCAAGTCAGTACACTAAGCAATCATGTCATAATAAAGAACGTGGAAAATACGGGTCGCGGTAAGCGTCTTACGCGTTGCCGGTAATAATATTTTTATTATACTTCTTTGAAAACACCTTATTTTCATATGTTTTAGCAATAATGAAAGATGGGGTTTTTCGGGCTAGCGCGCGGAAACAACGCATGGAAAAACTTTCCGTGCGCTGAATAAAAATACCGAATATATGGCTTTAAAATAGAAATATACAGCAAAGTAAACTAAATTTATAGAAATATACAGCAAAATAAACTAAATTTAAGAAAATCTATATGCTCTCTGATATTTAACATATTCCTATTTTGTATTTTAATGTGTTTCAATATTTAGATACATTTCTGTAATATTTTTGACGTTTTATTCACCTTATCTGACAATAACTAATTTACAACAAAGCACCTTTGAAATAATTTGAGAGTAACCATGGAAACGCATCATATATACCAAACACTATATTGTCTGCATTGTTTATTTTTTGTCAATTAAATTTATTATAATATGCCGATAAAATGATTTAAGTTTCCGTTTTCAAGTATAATAAAAAAATATCGTTCATTACACGTCCAGAAATAGATTTTTCCCTGCTTGCATGAGTTGGATAGCTTCCTTTGCCCCACGTTTTATACTTCGAGAAAAAAATTCTTCCGCATTTTCCTTTTTAGTAGACCTCCCCCACTGTGTGGTTAATTTTTTTTACATTATGACTGAATCACCCTGTATAGAGTGTTGTGCTCTTCCGTTGTGTAGGTAGATATCTATATAATTTACGTGGATTATTAAATTCCGATATTTTCATATATGACGTTAAAGTAACAAAATTTGCTGTTCCTCTTATCTTCGGAGGTGTGGTTAGGTATTAACAGGAGAATCTTCATCTCTGTTCATTTTTGTTGTATTTCTTTTATTAAAACCAGAGAAAATAAGGGGACCCATCATGTCACAGTCTATCGCATAGGCAAAATGAAGCGTTGAGAGGAAGTTTGTTTTCTGTAGACTCCTAGAAGACCACAAGGGGGCCTGTACAAGGTTATTTTATGTGTCAGTGTCCAGTGTCCAACTGGCATCAGGTTTTATGTGACACGTCAGTGCCATATATATGTTACGGGTAAAGTAAGGTTAACGGTTAAACTTAGGTTTGCCCGGGTAAACTGCGAAATACCCAGGGACCCTTTAAAGTAAGGGGACCCAGCATTATACTTTCCAAAATGAGGCCGTTTTTTTCCTCATTCTAATGGTCTCAATGATGCCAAGTATGCCATTTTATTGTAGAATCTATGAATATAACAGGTACTTTGATTGTTAGTAAAAATTAATAATGGTTTCCATGATTTCTAAAAATTAGACTTGACAATGTTCTGTCAACAAACACAGAATATGGCAAGTGCCAAATGAATCAAATTAATTTTATATTTGAATTTGGTTTCCTGCAATTATTTCCAGGAATTTAAGTAATATAAGTATGGTAAGTCAGTACCGATTTTGCTTATTTGAGAATTTGTCGCTATTGCACCTTGTTACCAGGTTCCTCAAACCATTTGTAATATGTACGTACTTGAACTTTCTTCCCTTGTTGAATGTATCTACCCAAAGAACTTTCACAGATTTCGGGATGGACTAATAAGATTAAGTCTTGTACTTAGTTCTAATCATGTAGTTTTTCTCGGTGCTCATTATAAAATTTTTGTAATTTTATTTCTCTCCCAAGGTACCTCACAAACGTAAAATAAACTTATAGTTGTAGATAAAAACTGTTTAAAAAAGACCTGACTGAAGCTACCTGCTTAATAATTTAAAATTTTGGAAATACGATTTGTTTCGAACTACCTACTTATACGTAATGCCCACGTAATGGGAATTGTAGGATTACTAAAGGTGAGACAAGAAAAATCTGGTTGCAATAATTATTGGGACTACTACAGGCGGCCGCATTACCTTTAATTGACTATCTGGACGTTAGAAAACTTAAAAATTGTGAATTATGAAGGGAAATATTTTGCCTCCTTTAGAATCTATAGCACTGGCATCTCACGCATAAAACCTGATGGCAGTTGGACACTGACATAATATAACATAACCTTGTACCAGCACACTTATGTGGTCTCCTTGGAGTATACAGAAAACAAACTTCCCCTCAAGGCTTCACTTTTCTTATGTGATAGACTGTGAGTTGCTGGGTCCCCTTATTTTAAAGAGTCAATGGAAATACGCAAGAAGCGTGGGTAAAGTACGAAATATAACCAGCATTATAGGTATTTCTGGCTTTACCCGGGTAAACCGCGTTTTATCCGGTTTTGTTTGGTTAAAGTAGGGTGTAGGAATTATTATTGCGCCGCGCAACAACCAAAGCGGTAGGAATTATTATTGCGCCGACGCAATAATAATTCCTAATAGTTGTTGTTATTGGTCTAGTTCCTAATATTTTGTCAAAATTATGTCTTGTCGATCTGGTATATTAGTCTAGTTTAGTCAAAGAGAAAGGCAAATGAATCTATGGAACGCGCAATAATCTAAGCCCCCCTTTTGCCTCTATTCGGCTCGCGGGGGACAATGGCTCGGATATCGACAAGGGGCTTGGTGCATATGCGATTTACGGCTCAGTGAAAAAGCGTCCCGAGCATGGCCCGATTGGGACTCCTTCCGGATTTAATTATGACACTATTGTCGGAGATTGCTTCCGACTGAAACTGGAGACAAAAATTATGGGCTTTCTGACTCGGGCTGGAACACAGGAAGGGGAGAATGGGATGAGGCTAGTTGGCGAGATGTGGAATTCGAGAATGCGAGGAAATTCGTATTTGTAGGTTAAGCCGGGTATTCGAGTGCGCGCACTGCCTGCAAAAATTAGCAGAAAAATAATTAAATTAAATTTTCTTTCCTACATAGCATCTACAATCTACACTAACTATTAATATTATTTTAGGCACTTCTAATGTTGCGTGCGTGATAGATAACCAAATAAATGTAATAAATTGGGTCTCAGTTGGAGAGAAAAAAATGGACTGTATTCTAATATTAAGTTTCAAATAAATGAAATTGAGGAATGCGGGAAGGAAAGAACGTCTGACCTTTGAATCTGCGATCTTTCGTGGATTTCTTCTTCACTCTGGCCAGAGATTTACCTGTAGACGGCTTCTTTGATCCTTGTAGTACAATGGACCCGTAATCTGCCGTTGATGCGGAATAATCACGTCGCGAAGTCGCGAAATCAAAATCTGCGTGCGTACGATTTACAAGAGAGTCAAGAACTGCACTGTCACACGCGGCATAGGAAATTTTGGGAGAGGTGCGGGGTAAGGAAATGCACGTGTGGTGCGGGGTGCGCAAAATAATCAAGATAAGCAATAACAATAATGACCGAAATTAAATTAACGTAAATTAGACAACACAAAACTATGGGGACGTAACATTACCGCCCACCTAAAATACGAGGTATTTTACGAATCCTCGAGAGGCAAAGGACACAGTTTTGACACTGGTCTCTTCAGGATATGCGAAGCCGTTTTAACAGACACAACTCTCACCTGACCGTCGGCACCAGGATGGATTTTAATAACACGGCCCATAGCCCATTCTAAAGGGGGCAAATTATCTGATTTTATTAAAACCAACGTGTTTTCTTTAATTTCACAACCAGAATTAAACCATTTGGTTTTTTGATGTAAAGTATGAAGATATTCTTTAGACCATCGGTACCAGAAATCCTGATGCATTCGGTCAAGTAATTGCCAGCGTGTTAGACGATTGATAGGCGTTTCTAGTAAGCTAGGTTCAGGCGGTGCTATGAGGGGCTCGAATGTAAGAAAGTGACCAGGAGTTAAAGCACAGAAATCATTTGGGTCACTACTCAGAGGTACCAACGGACGCGAATTCAAAATTGCCTCGATCTGAGTAAAAACGGTATACAATTCTTCGTATGTAAGAACCTGTGAACCAATGACTCTCGTAAGGTGAACTTTAACTGATTTTACTGCCGCCTCCCACAAATCCCCAAAGTGGGGGGAAGACGGGGGGTTGAAATGCCATGTAATAGATTCGGAGCTAGCGGCTTGAGAGAACATGACATTAAGTTGACGATGGGCCGATACAAAATTAGTGCCGCAATCACTATACATGTGTTCACAGCGACCCCTCCGAGCAATGAATCTCTTTAATGCGGCTAAAAAGGCATTCGCAGATAGATCAGATGCCAGCTCAAGGTGTACTGCTTTTTTTGCAAAGCAAACAAATAGGCATAAATAACCTTTCGTTGATTTTACACCTCGGAATCTCCCCATGGTGACACAGAAAGGACCGGCATAATCCACCCCGGTATGCAGGAAGGGTTTTGCGCGAGAAATTCTAGCAGGGGGGAGATCACCCATGGGAACAGGCACTGATGGAATTGGGTTGCATTTGAAACAACGAATGCACTTGGAAAGAACTCTGCGAATTGAGCGCTTAAATGACATGATCCAAAATCTTTGAGCAATCAAGCACTGAACCGTTTGTATGCCGGCATGAAAGTACTTGACATGAAAACTCTGAATGATGAGGTCTGTCAGTCGACTACGGCTTGGTAACAACAAAGGAAATTTGCGAGTAAAAGAAATAGGAGCATGTCGGATTCTGCCTCCTACTCTTAAAAGGCCCTTGTCATCGATAAAGGGTGAAAGTTTGAGAAAACTCTTGGGGAGTTTTGCATGGTTACAAAGTTTTTCAATTTCTTCTGAAAAATATGAATTTTGTGTATGCCTAACGAGGTAAAAAGTAGCATCATCAAGCTCCTGAGTACTTAAGGCGCCTATGCAAACTGATGCTTTATTTTTAGAATGTTGAATAAATCGAAGAATATAGCACAAAATCCGTACAATACTATTAAAGGAAGAAAATTTGTTCATAAGTGAATCCAAAAAATTTGGTGGTGACTGATTAGTTAAAAGAACCACCTTACGTTCTTCTGACAGATTATCAGAACACTCAGACAAATCTGAGGCCTTTCGCCAAAAATGGTTAGTAGATAATAAGAAAGGTGGCCCCGCCCACCATAAGGAACACTGCAATAACTCGCGAGGTAACAAACCTCTGGAACCTACGTCTGCGGGGTTTTGATCTGATTTAATATGAAACCAAAATTCGGGTGAAACTTCCTTTTGAATAAAAGCAACACGGTTTCCTACGAAAGTTTTCCACCGGTGCAGAGGAGACTGAATCCAGTTGAGGGCGACTGTGGAATCTGACCAACAGTAGACATTCCGAATCGACAACTTTTCTTGAAATTGTTGAAAAACTAATGAAGCTAACCGTGCAGCCAACACAGCTGCGCATAGTTCTAGCCTGGGCAAAGTTATCTTTTTTAAAGGTGCTACTTTTGATTTAGCTGTGATGAAACGAAGCTTTGCCCCGTTAGAATTTAGAACGAAGCGTAGATAAACTACGGCACAGTAACCTTTTTCGCTAGCATCTCCAAATGAATGAATTTCACAGGCCTGAAAACTCAAAGGTAGGACGAAACGAGGAATTTCCAATCCGGACAGGCAAGGAAGATACTTAAGGTATCGTTCCCACATGCGGAGAACTTCCGAAGGAGGGTGATCATCCCAATTTAATTTCAAGGCCCAAAGCCTTTGGATGAGATGTTTCATAAAAAAGGTAAGGGGAGACATAAATCCCAGAGGGTCGAAAATGCGCGCCAAATTTGAAAGAATGTTCCTTTTGGTGCAATCTTCATCCACAGATTGGACATGAAATCTGAAGCAATCTGATACTGGATTCCACTGCAACCCTAGAACCTTAAGCGAATTTTCAAAATCTGATGAAAAGGAGAGGGGGTCCACACAAAGGTCATTTGTAGGGAAATGAGCCAACAATAACGGATCGTTACTCGACCATTTGCGTAGAACAAATCTGCCCTGCGACATTAACCCAATGAGTTCTTGCTGCAATAGTTTGGCTTCCTCTAAAGATGATGCTCCTGTCACAATGTCATCGACATAGGTGTCATTTTTGACAGCTTGAGCAGCCAGAGGAAACTTTTGACCATCGTCATCAGCCAATTGCAATAATGTGCGGATAGCAAGAAAAGGTGCACTTGACATACCGTAAGTAACTGTCAAAAGACGATAATCCTGTATCTCGTCTTGCGGAGAGAATCTCCAGAGGATTTTCTGATATTCACAGTGCTCTGGAATAATGCGAATTTGTCTATACATCATTTTGATGTCTGCGGTAAACACGAAAGCGTGTAGACGAAAATTTAGCAAAATAGAGAAAATATCTCTTTGTAATTTGGCTCCAACGAGGAGGTGATCATTCAAGGACGACTGATTTGACAGTTTTGCTGAGGCATTGAACACAACCCTGAGTTTGGTAGAAGTGGCTTCAGGGCGGACCACACAAAGGTGGGGAATATAATAAGATAAATCTGAGGAAGATTTTTCAGCAACTTCCATGTGACCTAACTCGAAATATTCTTCCATGAATAAAGAATATTGTTCATACAAGGGCGGATTTTTTAAAAGGCGATTTTCAAGAGAATGAAATCTGCGAAGAGCAAGAGAACGACTGTCATGAAAAGAAGGCAAAGTGTCGTCTTTAAAGGGCAGTTTTAGAACAAATCGACCCTCAGTATCACGCTGATATGTTTTAAGAAAGATTTCTTCACATCTAATGTCTTCCTTGGACATAGATCTGACTTCAGGAACTTCCTCAATTTCCCAGAATTTTTTAACACTTTCTTCCAGCGATGAAATCTCTAGGGAATGACAGAATAAAGTTTTTAAAGAAGGTGATGTGAAGGAGTTTACCTTGCCGCTTAAGACATAACCAAAAATTGTATTAAGTGCGTCCGGTTGCCCTATCTCGCCGCAAATAATTTGCCCTCCTAAAAGAAGCTTTGTATAAATATCAGCCCCTAACAGGATATCTATAGAACCGGGAATGTGAAAAGTAGGATCGGCCAATGACAAATTTGAAATATGAGACCACTGAGCATAGGACATCTCAGTAGTTGGCAAATTGTTACAGATTTTGTTTAAGATTAGCGTATCTATATTTATAATAATTTCTCTTGAGTTGCAAGACTTTATTGTCAAAGAAATATATCCTTGGTAAGCTACGGATTGCATGGAGTCGAGACCTGATAGATTGACACGGCAGTCTTTGGCTTTGAAACCCAATGATTGAAGACACTTCTTTGAAATAAAGGACGCCATGCTACCTGGATCTAGCAGGGCGCGGACAGTGTGATATTTGCCAAAGTTGTCTAAAACTCGAACTTTTGCTGTTGAGAGCAGTACGCTTGATTTTTCCGACAAAAAACCTGCATTGGTCGATACTGAACTTTGAGCGATAAGTTGTTGCTCTTGATTCTCAGAAGATGATTGTGGTGCATTATTATTGTAATTTGAAGATTCAGAAAAATGCAAAAGTGTGTGATGCTTCTGTCCGCATTTATGACATAAAGAAGCTGAGTTACAACTTATGGTTGCATGTGGGTTCAAACAATTTACGCAAAGCTTGCATTTTCTTATAAGGTTGTAACGATTTCGAGGTAATTGGTTCAAAAGTTCCGGACATTTATAGACAAGATGATCGAGTTTGCATATGAAGCATGGCGAATTATTATTGGAGTTATCAGCATTTACCATGAATGAAGTTGTACTGCGTAAAGATTTCTTATTTTGTTCAAATTTCCTTGTGTATTTGACAGTTTGATTTTTTGACGTATTTAAATTTTGTAACGCACAACAATGTTCGTGGAAAAAATCAAAAACTTTTGAAAATGATGGAAATTCGCTTGATTTGTGATATAATTCAAAACTTTCACCAAATGAAATGTGCACTCTGTTCAACAACATTTGAACTAATATGAAATCCCAGCTATTGACTGGCAGATTCATGTTTTTTAGCGCTTGCAAATTCGTGGAAAAAATGTCTAATAAATTTAAGAGTTCTGTGGGATCATTTGATTTCATTTTTTGACACTCATCTATATTTGACCAATACGCAAGAGCAAGTTTACGCCGATTTGTGTATCTTTTTGTTAAAGCACTATAGGCAATTGCATAATTTGCAGCTGTCATTTTGACATTTTGGATAACAGTATATGCGGAACCTTTTAAAGATGAACTCAAGTGATTAAACTTTTCAACAGCACTTAACTTTGCATTATTGTGAACAAGAGCATCATACATGTCGATCCAATTGGGTAATATCCCCAGAAAAAGGTTTTAAATCAATATGACGTAATTTTATATTTGCGGTATCTTCATCAACCGAAATATTTTGATTTGTAGGAGTTGCAATATTTAACTGTACAAAAATAGCTTTAATTTGATAATACATTTTGTCAAAATTTTGTCTATGTGCATCTTCACCCTCAAATGAATCTTCATCTGAAGCTGAAAGGCCAATGGCACTATTATGATATTGATTCATAATAACACTCAAAAAGGGGGTTCAAATTACTATCATCCTTCGCTTTAGTTGCCGCTTCATAAATCTCTTTAATTCGATTAATTTGCGTGAGACGTAATGCTTGTTGTTTTTTCAATTTTTCCGACATAATTTATAAAGTTAATGCGTTATACAAATATAGGCGAAAGTCTGAAAGGAAATAAGGCAGGAGATAATATAATAATTTGTGGTCAAATCAATTTTTTCGCGTATCAATCTCCGTGGTCACTTCGAGCCACCCTGCACCTCACCTGCGCCTATCGCCGTCTTCGTCGAACCACCGGCCGTGCGAGAGTGGTGTTCCGCGATTAGCTACGACGTGCGTCTTTACCTCTCGCGCCTTCGGTTCCACGCTCTGCAGCGGGCGGAACGTATGTCCCTGTTTTGTTCGGATTTCCACCGACTTTGAAGCAAAAACGTTTGAATTTAAAATCGAAAATAATTTTTAACGGATGGATTATTTTTTATGCAATCTACTTGCTCCCTAAATTGGCCTAAATATGCAGGTAATTACCTATTGAAAGATAGAAAATGATAATGATAGATGTAAAATAGGTGAAAATTGAAATTAGAATAACTGATTTACCCAATATTAGAAAATCCGGGTTCGAAGAACCATAATATGTTGCGTGCGTGATAGATAACCAAATAAATGTAATAAATTGGGTCTCAGTTGGAGAGAAAAAAATGGACTGTATTCTAATATTAAGTTTCAAATAAATGAAATTGAGGAATGCGGGAAGGAAAGAACGTCTGACCTTTGAATCTGCGATCTTTCGTGGATTTCTTCGCGAAATCAAAATCTGCGTGCGTACGATTTACAAGAGAGTCAAGAACTGCACTGTCACACGCGGCATAGGAAATTTTGGGAGAGGTGCGGGGTAAGGAAATGCACGTGTGGTGCGGGGTGCGCAAAATAATCAAGATAAGCAATAACAATAATGACTGAAATTAAATTAACGTAAATTAGACAACACAAAACTATGGGGACGTAACATCTAATTTCCACTAGCCATATTAACATAATATTGTATATGCAGGCGAATCGAGGCCGGTTCAGATCAATATATCAGAAGAGCAGAAAGCAGAGGTACAGTATTTTTAAAGTCACTTGAAACAGCATAAAAAACTCTAATTGCATAAAAAAACTCAATATAGGACATAAGCGTCACGCAGTTTTTTAAAGATATACATATTCTAAAAGCAACATAATATTTAACTTTTAAGGGTTTTTTAAGGTTGTCGTCAAACACAACGTAAAGTTAATGCACCATACAATATTGTCAAAAGATCTCTAAAAAGCCATATCGATTAAAACTATTTACGCAAGTATATCCTATAATCTGTGAAATTGTCGCACGCCTATCCACCGCATTTCGCTGTACAAGTGGCAGGCCGTCGAACAGTGTAGCCCATGCAAGTATTGGTGATATATTATATTAGGCGAGCATGCAGTCAATTGTTTTTACCACAATATCTATCGTCTCTGTCTCCTTCATCACCTTTTACTTATAATACCAGGTGCGGATTAATATGGTTAAAAAAGTGTTTTGACTCGTATTTTATTGCCGGAAGAGCCTGTTCTCGAGCTACCCTGGTAAAATATAAATGAACTCACTTGGAACACAGTGATATACGAGGCGCGATCTATTTCATAGCTTTTACCACGCTCTGCTACTGGTAAAAATACCAGACTTATCAGCCGAAATCACCCTATAAAATTCACAGGTTTTTATGCTGTTCCAAGTGACTTTAGAAATACTATACTTACTCCTATGTCATTGTGCTTCCCGGTATAGCAGCGAGAGTCCGGTATTCTCGTGGTACACCTCAATTTCATATAGGTACCCGCTTTCTTAAAAATATCAACACGCTGCCTACGTACGGAGGGTGTTTTGCGTAGCAGAAGGAAACTTCTTCATAAAATATTTTGCTTACCTTAAAACCCTCGAAAAGATAGTTATAGTCCTCCTTACGGCAGAATGCGTGCGACGTAAGGGGGAAGAACTCGTAAATATTATAGAATTAGTCACAGTTCAGGAGCGTAGCTCAATTTTGTGTGACTCACTGACTTAATTTTCATATAATAATTATTGTTATTTAATTTATAGTTAACATTATTCTTAACGGTGATGCCTTAGTCTATAGATGAAGGCAAACCCTTATAACATTGGCAATTATTTCTCGTGCTTGAGAATGCAACGTTCTCCTCTGTTTACTCATTTTGCGCACGTTAACTCCCGAACATACGAAACGCCACTGAGCTCTCTGCGCCGGCGACCAAGCTTGCAGGCAGTTAAAAAAATTGAGCGCTGTGTGGTAGCCCAAATACGCAGTTAACTTTACGTACTATAGAAACAGGCACAAAACGCGTTGGCTAACTGGTTTTGTCGGCCGGTTCGCTGGCAGAAGTGCTTTGTTGCCGCGACGATGTTGAAATAGTATATTATTAACCAAGGTTTAGACAGAGGCTATTATTGACCCGAACGTCAAAAACCGTGGTTAATAGGTATACAATTTTTTCCACTACTAACACTCCATAACAATATTTTTCCACTACTGACACTCCATTAAAATATTATTGTAAAAAATTGTAAAGCATTTTTAATAGTAAACTTACCTTTGTTTTTTCCTTCATATTATTTAATCACAAATCTAGTTAGCCTTGATTTTTGTTTCATCAAATGAAGTTTCTTTACTGTTATCTGTCAAATTTAGTTATTAATTATTATTATTATTATTTATTCTTGACTAAATCAACTGTGAGTTTATATTATTTTTGTGAAAAATGTGTGATAATAATTATCATGATGGCTCATCCTTGCCAAACATATTCTGCACTCCTCCGGAAATTAGAGAAGAGGCACAAAATATTAATGATCAGTTGCCTCCACAGAAGTCGAAAAGTGTTTACTTGAAAACTTATACAATGTTTAAAGACTGGTGCAAAATGAAGAATATTGAAACAATTTCTGAAAACATATTATTGGTATATTTTTTCAAACGCAAGCTGAAAACACGAAATCATTAAGCTTATGGGCAACGTTTTCTATGTTAAAATCCACGATTTCATTGAAGGAAAATATTGACATTTCGAAGTATTTTAAACTGGTAGAATTTTTGAAAAGGCAAAATACTAATTATGTAGCGAAAAAATCACTTGTTTTTAAAGAAGATGAAATTGCACGATTTTTGAGAGACGCACCAGACGAAGTGTTTTTAACAGCAAAGGTACCCACCTAAACATGCCTCGTTCTACTTTACATATATTCACAATAAACAATAATTACTTTATTACTTACTAGGTTTACTTGTTATCGCAGTTGCTGGTGCATGTAGAACAGACGAACTTTGTAATATGCTTCGAAAAGACTTGGATGTTCGAGACGATAGGATCGTTGTTGATATTTCTACTAGTAAAAATGGAACATCACGAAAGTTTGTTATCATGAAGCCAGTTTGGGTCGAAGTTGTTAAAAAGTATATTCAAAAACGGCCTACCCCGGATTTACCACGCTTATTTATTACTTTGCGGAACAATAAGCCGACACGACAGGACATTGGCCATTAAACAATAAGTAAGATGCCAAAAGTGATTGCAAGTTTCTTGGGACTATCGGAACCAGAGAGATACACTGGCCATTCATTCAGAAGGACTTCGGCCACTATTTTAGCTTTAGCGGAAAATGGTGGCGATCTTACAACTGTAAAACAGCACGGAGGTTGGAAATCTTCCACTGTTGTCGAAGGGTATATTGAAGAATCTCTGGCTTCTAAAAAAAGAATAGCTAAAATGGTTCAAGGGCCAGTTTACAATGCTACATCAGTACCTGTAATTGCGCAGAGCGATAACACTATCCATCCAAATGATAGTCATAATGAACCTCGTGATGAACAGTTATTTGATATTGGTAGTTCTAGTTCCTTTGCTAATATAGAATCGAGACATCCCGCCAGTGTTACACAAAAAATATCGGATAATATTCACTTAAACAATCAACACATTAATATTCCGGTTACAAATACAAGCACTGCAACAGGTTTAATTAATATGACTTGTTACAATTGCACAGTCAATTATTACATTAATAATAATAATTCGTTTTAGTTGTAATTTGTAATTTTTGTTTTCCCAAATACTTAAATAAACGTTGTTTCATCAGCTGTTGTTACTAAATTTAGGTTAGAACGGTTAGGTGGAGGTGGGGGAAGGGAAGGTTAGATTTCTGTTTTGTGGGCAGCGTCCACAAGTAAAAATATCTACATTGGCGTGTGTTCAGCGTTTAATACAAATTGAAAAAAATCAGTGAAATAAGTAAGCAGGGTTGTATAATAATACGAAATTGTGCCGTACATAGAAGAGCCTGTTACTAGTGACCCGTGACGTCAATTCATTATTGACCTTGGTCAATAATAAATTATTATTGACCTCGGGAGAGAAAATCAACTTCTCGGGTTAATTATGGGTCAATAATACATGCTTTTTAGGGTTAGTAGTGAAAAAAATATATAATAGGTGTTTTATCACACCGCGTTAAAAATAAATGATAAACAAAAATGAGTGAGTGGTCGCATGATGCGAGCTTTATTTTTTCGGTATTATACAGAGTTCAGAAATTAGTTGAAATAACGACTACTCGTATAGGAAATCTCGCAACTCTGCCCGCATTCTTTAGAAACGTTTTCTTTCCTGCGTTGAACTATATTTGTTTGAATTTATATACAGTTTGGTCAAAAATTTATAGAAGATTTAAAAAGTATGAAGAATAAAGGAGAACAGAGAAAAAAGTTTTATATAAAAATTGCAAAGTAACTAGAGGCCTTTAGAAAGGTATGTTTTCAGATTATACAGGATGTAGGTATTTTAAAAGTGGGACAACATATATATATATATTTTAATATTAATGATTGCAATGATTCTAAGTATACCTCTAATAATATATAATATTATAAATTAATGTTAAGTGACCCAGAAATTTGTTATAATGTCAATTAAATATATGGGAAAAAGTGTCAGAGAAAGACTTCGAAAAGTTTTAAATTTATTGCCAACGTTTCGACTTATTTAAAGTCGTCTTCAGGGCTCTAAAAAAATAATGTAAATATTAAAATAAATAAATCCACTTGCTATAAGTTATTATAAGGGGAAAAAAATGATGAGAAACTTGATAAAACTTACCAAATTATACTTTTCTGTCTTTTTAAAAAATGTTGCCATATGAGTCGATACAAAGGATAAGGTTATATAGAACATCTTAATACAGCTTATTTTAATATTCTAAATACCTTATCTTGAAATATTACCCTTATTCTTATAAACTTTTTATGTAGAATCACCGTAATTTTCTATATGTCTGTATTTATGTCATTTAAATACTGTCATCTGACATTTTTTAAATTTCTACCCGTTTATACAATTTTATTGATATCTTAACCAACATACCACCACTAAAATTACAATAACCTTATCCTTTGTATCGACTCATATGGCAACATTTTTTAAAAAGACAGAAAAGTATAATTTGGTAAGTTTTATTAAGATTCTCATCATTTTTTCCCCCTTATAATAACTTATAGCAAGTGGATTTATTTATTTTAATATTTACATTGTTTTTAGAGCCCTGAAGACGACTTTAAATAAGTCGAAACGTTGGCAATAAATTAAAAACTTTTCGAAGTCTTTCTCTGACCCTTTTTCCCACATATTTAATTGACATTATAATATTATAATATACAGAAAAATAAAGATGAAAAGGCATGAAGAAATTTTGGATATTTATTGCCATGTTGTACTTAATTACGAATTTTTGTTTTATTTAAAGTACTTATTCTTTTTAAAAAGTGTAATAAAGTGTAATAATAATTTTTCCCACATTAATCATCTCTTCTATAAATAAATCCTCAAAAATAATTAAATTGACTAAAGTAAACAGCTGCAGTAAAAAAAGAAAAAAATCTGCAATTAAAAAAACGTTGAAAATATATTTTCAATTAATAAATATTTTTTACACGGCTATTGAAAAATACACTCTATGTAATTTGCAAACTAATAAATTAATGATATTGTCAGGCGCTAGACATGTGTATTAGTTATGAACTTCTAACAACTCTTTTGGCTAATGCTAGGGTAATTCATACTAGATTTAATATTCTATTTATACACAAATTGGATAGGAGAAAAAATATTGTAGCAACTTCCCAAAAAAACTACATGCGGGATGATGTGACTATAATTATCGAACGTTCGGTTTTTCTATTTCAAGTTAGAATTGAGTCACTTAATTCAAAAAATTTTCCCCTGTCCTGTAATTTCATTAAATTTTTGCCAGAGGAAATACACATAATAATATACAGGGTGAGTTAAAAAACAAAACTTTTAGTTACCACTACTTACTAGACCACCCTGTATATTTGAAAATATTTTCATAATGTAGTACATATGTTTCTCTACAAGTATTGTCTTTACTTTTTTTAGCATTAACGGTGTAGAAGATATGGACCACCGCGGCCTTCGTAACTCACCTTGTACACACAGGGTGTCTATTTTTAAACCTACACGAATCTATTAAATCATTATTTTTGGAGATAATCCTCTGAACTCCATTTTGTTTGAAAGCCGCTTCTTTTGACCTTCCTGCCATTTTAAAAATGCAAATCCACGGCCGCCTAGAATTTTTTATACCCCCGATATTCACGAAAGCACTTTAGCTAATTTTTTTATTTAAAATCTGAAACCACAGCGCTAATCGGGGCATTCGAAAATCCTCATACACAATACCAAATTTGAACAAAAAGTGTACAGGGAGTTATATGTGACAGGGAGCCAAAATGAGCAAAATAGGAATTTTGAAGGCACCTGGCGAGTCAAGTGCCCCATGGAATCCCCTCAAAACAGTTGAAACGTCGACAGGACCACTAAATGTGTTAGTTTGGTTTTTGTGAAACTTTATACGGGTCTAATTATAGAAAAAATAGTAAGAAACATAAAAGTAATTTATATCTTTACGAAATGCCAACCAGCAAATAAAAAAAATCAATTAAAATTATTGTACCTTTCTCAACAAAGTCACTCTTGCGGCACACCCACCACATTTAACTCATATGAACTTACTGTTCTAGGCTTGGTTTGTTTATAGTGTCTGGAGCGGTTTTGATATACCTACTCTATCTTTGAACCGTATAAAGTTTCAAAAAAATCAGTAGGTAGGTACTTTCAGATGGCACAGAGAGTATATTCACCACCCAACACTTTAACACTTTCAGTTGTCCTGTTGACCATTCAACTGTTTTGAGGAGATTTTATGGCACACCTGACTTGCCAGATGCCTTTAAAATTACTATTTTTCTCAAATTTTATAACCTGCAGGATGGAACTCTCATCTGTATATTTTTTGTTCAAATTTGGTATACGGAAGTTCTAGGTTGTCCTGGTCAACGCTGTTGGTGTCAGATTGTACATAAAAAACGCCAAATGGTTTTCGTCATTGACAAAGCCGCACATAGACATGTCAGAACCATTGTTGAAATTTCCGCACACTATACCAAATATTTAGCATAATTTTTTTTATAAAAATTAATAACTAAAACAAAATACCTATACCTCAATTTAGTACCAAGAATTGTAATAAGTTACAATTATTTGCCTGTTTTAATTTCTTTTCGCTCCAAAATTATGGTTTGAAAGTTGGTGTAGTTTCAAAAATGCCTTTGACTTTTTATGGCTTCTTTAATCTATTTTTTTATACATATAACATATACAAGAAACAAAAAGAAATATAATTTGTCTCCATTTTTAACTATATTGTCTGTCTGAATGGCGGATGAATAAATTTCACGTCTTTGTGAAGTGTCAAAAAAGTTTAAAATTTACATGCTTGCACACAGTTTTTGTCCTGAAACAATGCCATGTGTAAGTTGTCAAACTAGTCTTCCAATTCTGAATAAAAAGGAAGTCACCTTTTACACCAATAGAGAGAGTAATCAGTGAGATATAGGATCTGACAAAGATCGTACGTTCTCATTCTGTAACGGATGAGCTTTACTTCCTCAATTCTGGCAAAGCCATATCTCCAGGATTCAGTCTATCTCAGCTCCCCGCTTGGCGAATTCGTTCGACAGTTTTCCAATCAGAAATCGGGATGTTACAATTTTTCGTCCGATTCGGAAGATATCCCGAACGATAGGAGGGGGAACAATAGCTGGTGTAATTAAATCCGGAAGAAGTTTCAATGGGAATAAATCGACTTCGATCCTCTATTAAACTTTAACAAATAAAATGAGTCGTCCCAAATCTCGCGTTATACAATTTGTATTGGAGAATGTCGGAAACGAATTATTGTTGATCTAGAAGCAGCAACTCATTTGTTAAACCTGGACCAACACTATTAATAAACACCCGTTGCAAGCGATCACCACTGGCGTCACATACCGAAAAAATCAACCGGGTGGTTTTCTGTTAAAAATACTCGTATTGTTGCAGACATGCAAATAATGTTGTCTGTTACAATGAATTTAATATCCAAAATAAAATGAAATGTTTATTGCATTTCGTAATATCTCTTTAATTATGTGACAAGTTTATATGGCATATTATTTACATATATTTACTCAAGAAAAGACGGTCTAAAAACAAGCAACAGTATTTTCGTACTTTCTGTATGAAAAAAAATTAAGTCCATGGCTAGTTCGGAAGTGTAAGCATAGAACGCATTAGAACGCATCAAATTTTCTTTTTCTTCTTTAATATTATAGTGCGAAATATTAGTTTGCTTTGTGGTTTTATTTTTTTTATTTTCATTCTTGCATACGTTATAAAATACTCCCGTAATTCGAAAAAATGTTTATTCTTCTACATAGTAATTTTATGTTATCATAAGCAAATATACCTATACTAAAATCAAATAACTCTGACGCCTGATAGGCCAGGGTAGATAATTTAGAGCAGCATGACACCCATTGGAAAAGGAAGAAAATGTAGCAAAAATAACAGAAAAAAATAATTTAAGGGCGATTTGAGGTACGGGGGTTGTAGGGGGTGATCTTTTAGGGGTGGAAAACGGTTTATCACGATTTCCTGCAAAACTGCAACTCCTATCGAAAAAAGTTAAATGGCTAAGTTGTAGGCAATAAAAAGATCTACACTTTTTTCACATAACCTCAAAATATCCGCGAAAAATTGTAATAACCGATTTTTTAGTTTTTAATTTTTATCTCCCACAAAAAAAATCCACTAAATTTGGTTTGAACTTACCTTCTTATGTCCCGAACAAGCTGTAATTTATTTGAATCAGAATATTTATTATTTTTTTATTATTATTTTAAACCGAAAAATCAAACCTCATTTTCAATCGAAAATGCCCACGTCAAAAAAAGCTGGTTCGCCTTTTGTTCGTTGAAACCTCTACTTTCTGATGGTGTAAAAAAATATACATCACTATGGAAAATTTTCCCAGAAAATGCAAAAAAAAACGAAAAAACTCGATTTCGATTTTTTTTAATCTTTGTTTAAAATTTTGCGCTGTTTATTGACATTTACACTTTAATTAAGATTAATTTAAGATTCCATGTTATATTGATAAACCAAGAAATTGCAAATCGATATACAATGTGTCCCGGATAAGAATGAACAGCATGGGGATCTTGCTGGTGAGAGATAGAACAACGGTTAAATGGGGAAAAAGTTGCGCAATTTTGAGGTCAATAAAATGATACAAACATATTTCTAATATCTCCTTTCGTTTTTGAGTTATTTTGAAAAAATGTGAAATTTTGCATTTTTGATTTTATTTTTTTCTGAAGTTGTTATCACAGATAAGAAAAAAGAAAAACACTTTCTTATGTATTTTTTTAACGGGCTTTAAGATGGCGTTTTTAGATTTGTTCTACAACATTTCGTTTTTTGAGAAACCATCTTCAACTTTATTTTTTTAAATACGGACCTGGATTTTTTTGCAGATTTTGAAAATACTTTTCATTCCAAATACCATGATGTGTGACAAGAAATATTTTTAAAATATTTTGAGACGATTATACTGAAAATTCCTTTTTTCCATTTAAATACAGGGCCGCATTAAAAAGAAGTGAATGGAAAAAAAGGAATTTTCAGTATAATTGTCTCAAAACATTTTGAAAATATTTCGTGTCACCCTTTGCAAGATCCCCATGCTGTTAATTCTTATCCGGGACATAGTGTATATCGATTTGCAATTTCTTGGTTTATCAATATAACATGGAATCTTAAATTTTTCAAGTACTTAATTAAAGTGTTAATTTCAATAAATAGAGCAAAATTTTAAAAAATGATTAAAAAAATTTGAAATAGAGTTTTTTCGTTTTTTGCATTTTCTGAGAAAATTTTCCAGATTGATGTATATTTTTTTACACCATCAGAAAGTAGAGGCTTTAACGAACAAAATGCGAACCGACTTTTTTTAAAAAGCAGCTTTTTTGTCGTGGGCATTTTCGATTGAAAATGAGGTTACTTTTTCGGTTTAAAATAAAAAAAGGGGTAAAAATAAATATTTTGATTCGAAAAAATTACAGCTTGTTAGGGACATAAGAAGGTAAGTTCAAACCAAATTTCGTGGATTTTTTTTTGTGGGAGATAAAAATTAAACACCGAAAAATCGGTTATTTCGATTTTATGAGGATATTTTGAGGTTATGTGAAAAAAGTGTAAATACAAAAGGTGTAGATCTTTTTATTGCCTACAATTTTGCCATTTAACTTTTTTCGATAGGAGTTACAGTTACAGTTTTGAAATCGTGATAACCCGTTTTCCACCCCTAAAAGATAACCCCCTACAACCCCCGTACCTCAAATTGCCCTTAAATTATTTTTTCTGTCATTTTTGCTGTATTTTCTTCCTTTTCCAATGGGTTTCATACTGTTTTAAATTTTTTTCACTTTTTGCCATTTTCATAGGCTTAGGCCCTGGCCTATGATGTAAACAAGAGCATCTGGGTTGAGATATTCGCCAGAGCCGCACTCAGGCACGACCTTTATTTAATTTTACTTTTACAATTATTGTTTACGTCAAAATATTTCTGAAAACAAAATTATTGGCTTCATTCATATGGTACAAAATAGCGACAAATTTATGTGTCTAAATATCTGGCCGAATTTTACACGCATATGAAAACGACAAGGTAAAACCGCATAAATACACTTGCGATCGAGTATGTATTTTATAAGTTGCCAGGCGCGCCATGCGTCAGAGTTATTTGATTTAGTATACATATAAAAGACTATGACAAAACTGCTAAATACTGATGATAAAGGCAGTTCGTTACCGTAAAATGAACATAAATCGTAATAAAGTTGGATAAGGAAAATATGGGACATTCTACTTTCTATCTGTACTGTGTCTGTGCACAGTGCCGGAGTACTGCAAAGGAGTTGTTGGAATAAGAGGAATTTTTTCTATGAAAATATATGTCTTATCGGGCTTAGTTTATGAAATACAGGGCATTGCAAAATTTATAAAAATTAAGTTTTTCTGAGTGTAGGTATAAAACAATCTTGCACCCCATATCATGATTTTAAGAGTTTCTTCGACTTGGGCCAAAGTGACATTTCCAGATTTTTGCTTTTCCCTTGACGAAACTAAGAGGCAAGATCGATGGAATTTCCGCCTTATCTCCATTTCCGTGACATGACACATGGCGGTCTGCGGTCCATCGCGCGACCGAGTCCGCCTGCTTCCTTGACAGGCGCAATCAGCGGCAGCTGCGGCGCCGGCGGCGGACCTCATCGGTCCGTCGGGACGCAACGGAATCAGATCGGAAGCGGAGATGGGCCGGTTGACGGATGATGGGGGATCAGTCGGGGTTGTGGACTGTTCGAGTTATTGGGGGATATTTCGGAGGTTGTGGTTTACTTTCAATATTGACAAATTTTGTTTTTTGGAGATGTTCTAATAATTATTGTCCACAATATAGTGGAGTCAACGTAGACAAAAAAGGGTGTTAATTAGGAATTAATTAGGGAAGTCATGGATTTGAATAAAACCTTTTGAAACACCTTCAAACATACTTTTATTTAAAAGTCCGCAGGTTGAAAAAGTGCGCTTTTTTGTAAAAAAATAAAAAAAAACTCAAAAAATCGATTTTTCACCGAAATTTCTAAAAAATCGTCTACAATTTATTGTAGAATCATTATTTTCAATGAAAATGTACATTTTTATGTGTTTTGAGAGGCTGATTATGAATATGAAGTAAAAAAAATGAAAACAAAATGACGCCTGGTAAAAATGAAGTTGAATGCAAGAATAATCGAATTTTCTTCAAGGTTTCGTGAAATTTATTGCAAGTATTCATGATAATGAGACTGAAAACGTATCTTGAGATGCTGATTGAAAGTGAAAATCTAGCTATTTACGAAAAGCTCAAGCAGATTTTTATTTATTTCATGGCATGCTTGACCATGGAAATCTTTGAAAACAAATACCTACGTTGAAAATTCACAGGGATAGGACATAAATAAATAAATGCAACCTTTTAAAACAAATGCCGACGTTTCGTCAATATATTTTGACTTTTTCAAGGCTAAAAAACACAATGTCGTAAGAACTACAGAAAAAAGACGAAATACAATACAAACCGAAAAAGAAAGTAAAAAACTCACCAAGTTAAATCAGTTGAATATTATAGCACTTATGAAAACATTGTTGTCTTTAACAATGCTCTTTCGAATGGTCTTACTTAAATTCTATAAAAACGCTTATTAAATAAGTTATTAACAAAAAACCTATATTTTTGACAGTTATTGTTTATTAAAAAAAATCGCACACTATTTTGCGCTGCGAACTCTTCGGATTTCGTTTTAAGACATCAAAACGAACACATTCCAACAAAATGTAAAACTCCCGGAATTTGTTCGAAGTTATTTTCCTGGTTGACTCCACTAATATTGCAAATGATTAAGAAGGATATCAATATAAAACTTTTCGTTTCCAACTTACAGGGCATTAAAGTTCTGAGGTTCAAAGTACAGCCCTTTTTATTCCATATACAGGGTGAGTCATTAGTAATGGCACATAGTGCAACCGCATATAATATGTTGGGCCAAAATATTACGATTGAGCGTTGAGTGAGGAACTCAACGGATTGAGGCTAATATGCCTTATAGAAATGTTGTTTGTTTAAGAGATACAGGGCGTTAAAGTTCATTTTTTTGAAATTAAATTATGGCTACATCTCCTGAAATAATGAAGCTGCTGAACTGAAATTTGGCACTGCTATGTTTTTGGGTATGGAGAATAAGTTGAAAGTGTCAATTTCTACGTATCTCACAGAGGACGCCACTTGCGCTGTTTTTGATCGTGCTTTTACTCGTAATTTTTTTGAGGTTATCTTTTTGGTGTTGCAGGTCCATTATTTTAGTGCAATAAAAAGGTACTCTTTTTTCATAACGATCAAATCAACAGTTTGCGTTGAAATTGCCAAAACATGCGTCAAAACACATGTTGACATCAAGATTCGAAAAATAAAATTTTCACCTACTGCTTTCAAATATATCGCACAACGACTGTACCATTTAAAGTGAGAAAAAAAACCATATCAACAATGTCCTAAAAAATGGAACAGAGTGAAACACGACAAAATTTGGACACCCTATTTCAAGAAAACGAAAGTGTTTCGACCAATGTTCATTTAGCATTTTTTTCTTCATTTTCAATGTACAATTGATCTGTAACATTTGGAAGCAGTAGGTGAAAATTTTATTTTTCGAAAATTGAAGTCAACAGATGTTTTGGGGCACGTTTTGGCAATTTAAACGCAAACGGTTGATTTGATCGTTATGAAACAAGAGTATCTTTTTATTGCAAAAAAAGAGATGCACTAAAATTATGGACCTGAAACACCAAAAAGATAACCTCAAAAATGTTACGAGTAGAAGCACGATCCAAAAACAGCGCAATTGGCTCCCTCTGTGAGATACGTAGAAATTGACATTTTCAGCTTATTCTCCATCCTCAAAAACACAATAGTGCCAAATTTCAGTGCAGCAGCTTGTTCAACAAACAAAATTTTTATAAGGCATATTGGCCTCAATCGTAATATTTTGACCCAAAATATATGCGGTTGCACTATGTGCCATTATTAATGACTCACCCTGTACATACGAGTATATCTTTCCAACTTGGAGCTAGAGCGTTGGTGTGGTCTGCTAATTTTGATAAATAATTACATAGGTATCGATTAATACCTCATTTTTTAGGAGAAATGATTTATGCTGGTTTTTAAATATTTCTTAAGGAATAATTATAATTTTTTTGTCTATTATTAAAATATTGTTGTTTTTTTTTTCGAAATTTTGACGCATTATATCTTGAAAACTAAACGTTTATTGACCTATATCGACATATGAAGTTTTTGCTTTAAAATATTTTTTCTTTTTGATATTCTGCTACAAAAAATGTACTCACCCTGCATAATATTTATATACGTACAGGGTGTCCCATTTTCGACACTTTTGCTGGCTATCTCCCTTATTTTTAGAGATAGAGAGCGGTTTTCGCGACAGTGCGCAACTTTTTCATGAAATGAAAGATGCCTCAAACAAAATTTTCATAGCCACCTAGCTTCGTTTTCAAGATACAGGGCAAAATTGAAAATTGGCAGTTTTTGGCTATCCCCTGTACCTCATTTACCTTTTCACATATAGAAACAGTAGAAATGCGGTTTTATATTGAACTTTTTCTGTAGAATCCAAATACTTATAGTCAGATTTTTGCTAGCTTTATCCATTGCGAAAGCAAACTTTTGTTTTTTTTACGCCCTGTATTTGTATAGATATTTGAATTCGGCTTGTTTTCAGCTTTTCAGAAATATAATAAATAGTATATACTTATTTTAAACAATAAACGGATTAATTACAATTTTTCTCAAATTGTATGCGTGACCAAAGATCATGACTGATCTTTGGCGTGACTTATATTAGGCCATGAAATAAAGGAACATTCATAATCATAATAATATTAGTATATTATTTAATGCTATATAAATACAGAAACAACTTTCTCCACAAACATACTTGTCTATCTTTTTTAATTATTACAATGCTCAAAATGATCGGGTGACCTTGGTGGCCACCTTATAAGGCCATTAGTTTCCATAAATTTTTCATGGAAATGATTTTCCAAAAAGGGCGTATTGTCCTTTGGGTCAAAGAAATGTTGTTGTAGACGACGCCCAGCATCTCCAGGATGTAAATGTTTTTACAATTATTTTTATTTTTGGGGTTTTTATATGTCAACAGCGCCATGGACTACTAATATAGTCACGCATACAATTTGAGAAAATTGTAATTATTTCTTTTACTGTTTAAAATAAGTATACACTATTATATATTTGTGAAAAGCTAAAAACAAGCTGAATTCAAATATCTAGACAAATACAAGGTGTTCTATTTAAAAATAAAACATAAGTTTTCTTTAAATCTCTGAAATGGATAAAGCTAGCAAAAATCTGACTACGCCATTGGATTCTACAGAAAAAGTTATACAAATCCGCTTTCTACTTTTTCCTACATGTGAAAAGAAAACTGAGGTACGGGGGATAGCCAAAAACTGCCAATTTTCAATTTTGCCCTCTATCTTAAAAAGAAAGGTGGCTATATGAAAATTTTGTTTGAGGCATCTTTCATTTCGTAAAAAAGTGGCAGAGTGTCGCGAAAACCGCAAGTCTCCATCTTTAGAAATAAGAGAGTTAGTCGAAAACAAGACACCCTGTACAGTGTTGCAAGTTCCCATAGCAGTGGTATGAAACACTATTCGGGTTAAGTACCGGAACACCAAACCAGAATTTTGGTTAATTTCGATTTGTCTCTTTATCGGTTTCGATATTGAGAAACCGGGACGCATTTATAGAAATCCGAATATCGGATAAAATTGCCGCCAGAGAACTGTGTTATCGGGGTGATTTCCGCGAAAAAGAATAAATCGTCTTGACAAAGAATAATTGAAAACGACTGGGCTGGAAGGAGAAATTAGTGTCGGCGGGGGGAAAGTGGATGGAAAGGAACTCGCCCTTCTCGCATTTGTCTTCGGTTTCGGCGTGTTTTCTTTGCTGTGGCGGATTTTTTTCTCTGTGCGGCAAATAGCCATCTACGGGCTATAAAGAAATTAACTATAACCGTTCCGCGTGCCTCTATCTATTTATATTGTTGCCATTTTGTACGAAAACACACAACTGTTAATTTTCGTACTTTACCTACTGATTTTTAACAACGATTCTGTATGTAGACTGCGTATGACGCCCACGGATACGACGCGCATGATGGTCCATTGGCTCAATCTAGCAAGGCGAAAATGGGCTCGTATACTTCGGACAAAAATATTATTTTTTTTATCTATCGGTAGAAAATGACAAAAAAATCGACCCGTGTCTTTCATTTTTTTTTTCATATTTGCTTTAGATTTGATGTAATTTTATAAATAATACTTTCCCGCCAAAGGTTGTGACGTAGTTACAATACAACTTAACTTTTTAACTTAAATATATTTCATAAAATTAAAGGCCTCACACAATAACCATTATGTGATCTAAAAGGTATATTAATTGATGGTTTACCCTGGAATGTATATTGAGCATTGCAAATTCTCGAATTCGTCTTATTATCCTCTCTACATGTATTGGAAGGGAAGCAATTCGTTTGCTTTTTACGTAGCGCTGAGGCACAACTCCATTTTTCAAGATAATCTTGCTTCCCACAGTTTTGAAGAACATCCAATCTTACCATCACGCTCAAGCTAAAAAAAATGTATCTTACTATTCTTATACAAAAATTATTGCAATAAAAGTTGCTCGATTAGAGAGTAGGTAAGTAAGAACTTAAATATGAAATAAAATTTTCAATAATATAAACTATAAATACTTAATATTATTATAAACTTCTAATCTTTATATGTAATAAAAATTATTAACAGGGGTTATTTTGAGGTTTATTACATTCAGGTAGATGTAGTCTTATAGACTACAAGACTACCAAGACAGTAAGTATTAAAAAAAGAAGTAAAAGTGCTTCAAACTATGTATAACAGATAATATGTCCTTACGTTGAAATGGTCTTCGCAACAATACAAAAACGTTTTCTTCATTGGAAGGCTAACTGTTTCCAACCACCGTTTTCGGCGAATTTCGTCGGTGTCGATAAAAACAATTTTCCAGAGTTTCTGCTGGAGTTTTCACAAGAGGGAACGAACAACCTCCATGACTATTATAACGACGCGCAAACTAGTAAATAACTAAAGATCACTTGCTTATTTTCTGCTAACGCATTGGGCAAAGGGCTGATAATTTTCGCAGGTAGAAACGTTTTCAGACAACTATTGATAGTTTGATAGCGTTTGTATTTATAAAGGTTAACAGGCCAGGACAGGTTATTTTATTTGACGAAAGACGAAGAGGGGAGAAGGCCGGTTCTTAAATTAATGCTAACTACGTCACAGCCATTTCATTACGATATTCAACTCAATTCTGCAAGTAAACTACGGAGAAAAAAATTTTTCTTTAGCGTTTCCGGACGTTTAAAGGCGATATCTTCTATCCATTGCAAAAATACAAAAATGTGGTATACGAGTCCATTATCGAAAGTGCAGCAACGGCGGGCGTGGATGGGTGACCGCGTTCTTTAAATTATATTTTTTGTAGGTCCCGTGTATTTTTTTCTATGTATGACAGGATTTGTTTTATTCAAACATTAAAAAAAATTATAGGTTTTGTAAAAATTTTCACTAAAAATCGATATTTCACCATGATATACAGGCCATCTACTTTTAAATATATCGAGACAAATCCATAAAATCTTTATTTTAGAGATAATTGCCTGAACTTTTTTGTTTAAAAACCTTCAAATACCCCTCCTTCTGACCTTCCCACCATATTGGATCTTTTCACACCAACACTTTGAGTGGTTCTGCTGACTATTCAACTATTTTGAGAGGATTCCATGGCACACTTGACTCGCCAGATGCCTTTAAAGTTCATATTTTGCTCAACTTTGACTCCCTGCAGAATGGAATTCCCTGTATATTTTTTTTTGTTCAAATTTGGTATGTGGGAATTTTGGGGGTTCTGATTAACGGTGTGGTGTCAGATTTTAAACAAAGAAATCGCTAAATGGTTTTTATGAAAAGAGGTTTTTGAAGGCCTTTCAAAAAAAAGTTCGGGCGACTACTTCCAAAAGTAAAGATCTTATGGATTTCTATATGTTTAAAAGTAGACACGATGTATATCATGATATAATTATATCCATTTATATATTTTTTTCTAAAAAGTCAGTGTATTTATTTAAAAAACTCCTCAAATAGACAAAAATTAACAGGGTCTCTAGAGAGCCGAAGACCCTGTCTGCCGCACAAACCAAAAACCAAGTAAGTAGAGAATCAGTACTTGTGAGAAATCAAATTATTTTAAAATATTTCAATAAAAATTGGTTTATTTGATCAATTTTTTATGTGCAAACTTATTTAAAAGAAAAAAATCAACATATACATGTAGCACATGGAATTCATGAAAGTTTAACCATATTCGATTAATTTTTGAGAAAAAAATGATTAAAAAACACTTACTTAAACTTCATTTTATTTAGAAAATCACATTTTTAACAAATGAAGAATCAATTATGTAATTTTTCCAAATAAAAAAACAAGTAAGTCGATTTACCTATGGTATCTACCTTACAATACAATATTTAGATCATTTAACATGACATAGGTCAACAATGTAAAATATTGAATGTACAATTTAACACTCAAAAAGAGGTGCATTATTATAGGTCCAACTGTTTGGGCGTAAAATAAATTAAACAGAGTGTAAATTTTTTTTACATTTGTATTTGTATACAATATTTTATATCCAAAAATAGAGCTAGGTACTATTATTTTACACCAGTCTCGAAATTCACAGTTTTTTTTCACTCAGCATAAATGGGTAAGTTAAGTACCTACGCACATCTACTAATATTGGTAAGTAATAAATATTTACGCAATAAAAACAAAACTAATCTACTAGAATTTCTCCTATAACTTTACCAAGATCTTCTGATGTCTGAGACACGGGAAGTTGGCGCCAAAATAATTGTTTTTTTGGTGGCATTTGACCAAGCAATTCTTTGATTATTTTGTCTTTTTTTTCTTGGTTAATTCCTCTACATTCAGTGGTTTGTTTCAGGTCAGGTAAAACATGTTTAAATTTTGGTTTTAAAAATTTAACTTCTCTAAAGTCTGAGCCATCTATTTCATTTTTGTAAAACAAAGATCTACTTCCTTTTCTAAATTGACATATTTTAATATCGTGCAGTTTTGGAATTGAATTTGACCCCAGTTTTCTAGGTTGGCATCCATTTTCAAAATTTACAAAATCTTCCGAATGAAGTTCAATTATTTTATTGTTGCGGCAAGATTTTTCTATAAGGTTGAGAAGATCTTCAAAGTCAAAAACTTCTTTTGCCTTGTTCCATCGTTTGCCAATGGCACCATGAATGGCATCGGCTTTCATAAAAGAGTGCCCTGACTCAAAATATTTAAAAGTTATTGTATCTGGACCCCAATTCTCGTTAACAAAAATCACACAGCTCGAAAACAACGTCCAATTTTTGTTTTGTGCCGCACAATTATCTGTCCAAAAAATAATGTTTTTTGTATTGTCATTGACTTTTTTTAAAACATTATAGAATGTCGAAACAACATCGGGTCCCGTTCGCCCTTTAATAGCTCCATGCCACATTACGCAAAAATTGACGCCATTTTTCTCTAAACTAGCAAATGTTTCGTTAAAACATATTAACCGACTTACAAAAAAAGAATTTTTCGTTGTCATTTTGGGTATAATAAGAATTTTTTGCATATCCACTGCAAATAATTTAGTCGTATCATCCCATGATTTTGTAACGTCTTCTTCGTACGATTTCCTTGCAGCTATGTATTGCTTTTTGTGAATCTGGTATTGTCCACATTCTGCGCAATCTTCTGGGTGAGCAGGAACTTCTTCCGAGTTTGTGTTGGGTTGATTTTCTTGGCGCATATGGTAATTGTATAATACACAACTAGGGCATTCATCTTGTGTAGGCTTGGAAAATCCAATATTCTCTTTTTCAAACACTTTCCTATATGTCTCGTAAGATATTGGTTTAATTTTACACTTAAAATCTTCCCACAACTTATAAATAGACAAGTCACTCGATAAATACCTTCTATTCGGTGCGTGAGCTATATTATAGTGAGATTGAGCTGGATGAAAAGAATCTATATGGTTTTTAATTTTTGTGTAGTTTTCCAATGACACTTCTTTCATTATTTTAGCTATCGCACTTCCTCTCTTATCTTTTATTTCTGGAAACGACGCATCAATATTATTTAAATATTCGTTTATAATAGAGTCACATGTTTGTCCAATTGTGTGTAAAAACATAGTTTTGCAAACTATAATCTTCTTATTGGTTTCAGTTTTACTTAAAACTACCGTTGAACTAGCTTCCTGTTCTCTCATTTCTTCTTCAATTTGTGTTTGACGTGGCAAAGGCAGAGTGTATATGAAAGAAACACTTTTGTGGGAAAGTGCTTCGCTTCTGTAGCATTTTACATTACGCTTTTCTAAAAATCTTCCAAGAAATAACCGTTTTTCACTAAAATTAAGTTTGCTGTAATATTCAAACACATGATTTCGTTGCTCTTCATTAATCCTTTCGGAGCATTTCTGTCGACAAGTCGCTTTACATGATGGTAGTAATTTTTTCAAGTTCTTTGCCTTTCTTTTTATAGTTGTATTTGTAATTTTTAATTTTTTAGGATTCACTTCGTTGTCAGATATTACTGAGAGAGGCTTTGTTGGTTTGCTTGGTACATGTGCAAGAACTGCTCCGTCACTATTCTCAATTGGAAGTACTGGATGGCCATCGCCACACTCATTATTGTCTCCATACGATAATGTATGAACCATTACATCACTGTTAACATTTCTAGGTGGTAGTATATTTATAAAATCTGATAGATCCATATTTTGTGAACGGGCAGAACCGAATTCCCATATTTCAAGTGTGGGGAAAACTTCTCCTTTTTCAAAACTGAGAAGAAGTTTATCAATAAATAACTTGAGAATCTTATTTTCTTTATCGGAGTCTGGGTTATAGTCGGGATCTTTATCAGAATCATCTTCAGCTGAAGGAGTTGGGAGGGGTGATTTCCTGAAAAAAATTGTTAAATATGAAGCAATGTAATAATCTGGAACATTGTTGTTATCAAACAAACAAAAAAGTAGGTATTTAATTTTGTTTTAGTTTAGACGTATTTTTGTTTCTTGTCTTCAGTTGCTAAAGTATAGGTAGGTATACGGGGTGGTCCATTTGACATGAGACAACAACGGCAGGGATTGGAAAGAAAAATATTTCAGATAAAATTTGTTTAACATGGAGGGAACAATAAAATAGTCAAATACTTTTTACACTAATAAACAAACAAATTTGAACTCTAGACGAATTAAATTATTTATTATTAATGTCAAAATATTATGACTATTTTATTGTCTCCTCGATGTTAAATGACTTTTATCTAAGAAATTTTTCTCTAAAGTAAGTATGTACCTTTTTTTCGAAATAAAAAGCTGTCTCACGTTTAATGGACCATCCTGTAAAGGTAATTTTATAAGTATGTATGATTTTATATTTCTGCCACAAAATATCAATTGGTACCTAACCTTAAAAGTTGTTACTTTAAATATTACTTTAAATACTTCTCTTACCTTTCTAATTGTGCATTTTTCAAAATTAATAAACTTCTTCTACTCGCATTGCTGCTACTAGAGTACTCCATAGTCCAAAAATGCGTGCTTCCCCGATGAAAGATTGAACAAAACTGTCTAACTTATTGGGCGTTTCCACTTTTTACTTCCCACCACCGATCACATGATACTTACGCTCTTCGCTAATTGGTGATAGGCATAACATGCAAGTAGACTTGCTTGATTTTTGTTTGGCAAATATGTGTCTAATGAATATAGTACATGTAATTACCATGAGGATTTATTGAGTATGTTGACTTACTTGGTTTATAAATTGTAAAATTGACATACATGGTTTTAACTCAGTAAATATTTCAGATTATAAAAAAATAGAGAATGTGACAAAAAGTAAGTCGTTATAAAAATTATAGTTTTTATCTTATTGCAATTTTAAAAACCTCAGTAGGTAGATCTTTTTACAAGGAATCGATTGGTAATAATAACTAAATTTTGAAGTATGTCGACTTACTTGGTTTTTGGTTTGTACGGCAGCTGTCTATTTTTCTGAAACTGTCTGAGCAACCGGTTGCGTTAAGCTTCTCAGTGTCATCAACCTTCAATATAAACATTTTCTTATAAACATCCTATGGCCCATCCTACTGTTATTAATACTTAATTTTCGTAATTTGAGTTTTTGTTTTATATTGCGTAACAAGTTAGTGACGGATACCGATTTCCTTTCTAGCGTCACCTAGCTATCCAAAATTGCCACGTTTTTGTTTGGGCGCAAAATAAGCAAGACAATCGCTGTGGTAGTCCTAAAAAAATCAAGCTATTATTTATTATATTATATATTTTGAAAGATGCAAAATAGGCATGGAAATAATATTTATCAAATATATCTGATATAATATTTATCAAAATATCGTGATATTTCCGAGCAGTTTTGTTATCATATAATATAAAAACCTAGGCTTAATATAATGGATAGTTATAAAAAACCTCTTGCAGTATTTCAATTTTAATGAGTATACTCTGGTTAGCAAATTATAAAATTTCGCGTGGTAAATAATCAATTCGATGTGTTCTAATGTTTAGTTCTTCAATTCAATGGGCCCTTAATTGTTTTTTCGATTTTTGTGGGTAGCACCTGATAAACTTGAGAAACCGCCTGCGGAGACGGGGCATTCCGAAATCGGAATTGGAAATGAAATTGGCCGAGGGGCGAACCCTCTACGAATTGCGTTAACGGAGTGATTTCCCCAAAAAAGAATAAATCGCCCTGGAATAATAATTGAAAACGGGCCGGCTGGAAGGGGAAATTGGTGTCGGTGGGAAGAAAATGTATGGGGAGAAATTCGTTGTCCCTTCCTACATTTGTCTTCGGTTTTGGCGATCTCTATTTCGGCTCGACCGATTTTTTCTTCGCTATTACAGTTGGCATTATTAATATAAGCATTTTGCTTTTATGCGGTAAAGTAAACGGAGGCAAAAGCTTGAAAATATTTTGGGTCAAATCTATTCTGGCAAATATAAAATACCTAATATATCTTATTGGTGTTTGCGTATTTCATATTATAAACGGTAGTACACCGATAATAGTGCAACCGTTGAGTGAACGTTAACAAGCTGAGCTGGTCCAAAGGCATGATAAATAAGATTCTTGTTGGACTATCCCTGATTGTTGGTCGTTAGATACGATATAGTTTGCGTATTTTTTTGCGACATTTATTTTTAGTAATACACTGCCACAACCTTCTCAAGCTTACAAGCCCTGTGCAAACATGTTGCAACGCCGCAGCGGGACGGTTCAACGGGTCTATGCAGTATAGAGCACTCTATCTTTTCTAATAAATATGTTCAACCCTCTTTTTAATTATCATTAGAAACATTTGTGAACATTCTTTCAATAATAGGGTACCTAAGTAAGTAGGGACGTTTGTTTAACAGACAATAAAAGCAGTAACAAGTATCAAAATAAACACAGAAATATAAGTATTTATAATAAGTACGATTCCTGGTGTGGATAGGTACATTTTCGACAAATAATATGGTAAATTTGGGCAAATAGAGGGGACTATATTTTGTTTTAAGTCGAATTTTTGTGAGAATTTTTCGCAAAGTGCGCCATCAGGCAAATGATGATTACCTATCTTCCCTTTACAAACAACAAGATAACAGAGAACGGCATGTTGTGATTGAAATGGCAGTTAGGGTCAATTTCATAATACATTTACTAAATTATCTTTTGACTTTAACATTAGGTAAAGAAAGTTTTGCAACAATAACAATATAAACAATGGTTGGATTGTTAAAAAGCTCCTTTAATTTTAAAGGGTACTTTAGTTTGTCTAATGCAATTTTATTCTTAAATTTTCGTCCTTTGGAAAGCCAAAAACGAATACAAATTGACCGGCGACCGCTTGCCGTCAAGCAAAGAAAACCTAGCGACTTCAAGTTATTATTACGATTTGACTTGCAGCCAGGTAGGTATACAGGGTGTTTCTAAATTATGGTGCCAACATATTGCCACAGGTAGAAAACGTCATTCTGAACCAAAAGTTTCCTATAAACATGGGTCCGAAAATGCATGATAAGAAAGGTACAGGGTGATAAATGAATTATGGTGCCAACATATTGCCACAGGTAGAAAACGTCATTCTGAACCAAAAGTTTCCTATAAACATGGGTCCGAAAATGCATGATAAGAAAGGTACAGGGTGATAAATGAATTATGGTGCCAACATATTGCCACAGGTAGAAAACGTCATTCTGAACCAAAAGTTTCCTATAAACGTGGGTCCGAAAATGCATGATAAGAAAGGTACAGGGTGATAAATGAATTATGGTGCCAACATATTGCCACAGGTAGAAAACGTCATTCTGAACGAAAAGTTTCCTATAAACATGGGTCCGAATATGCATGATAAGAAAGGTACAGGGTGATAAATGAATTAGGGTGCCAACATATTGCCACGGGTAGAAAACGTCATTCTGAACCAAAAGTTTCCCATAAACATGGGTCCGAAAATGCATGATAAGAAAGGTACAGGGTGATAAATGTATAGTTTAAAAAACATCTGTACCGCAATAACATCTACATAAGTCAAGCAATTTAAATCAAACTTGGTGCAGTTCTTAAGTAACTGAAGTGCAACAATTTTGTGTAAAAACAATTTATTCCCATCGACCAGAGGCGGAGGGGCGGGGTAGCACAATGGGTTTTATACCCATAACTTTTTTGAGGTGATCTTTTTGGTCTCGCAGGTTCATCTTTTTAGCGCATCCTTTTATTTTGCAACAAAAGGGTACTCTGTTTCATAACGATAAAATTAACCGTTTGCGTGGAAATCGGAAAAATGTGCCCCAAAACACCTGTTAACTCCAAAATTCGACAAATAAAATTATCGCCTACCGCATTTAAATGTTCTACAGATAAATTATAAGTTCAAAATTACGAAATAATGCCCAATGGATATTGAGTAAAACATCACTGGTGTTCTTGAAATATGGATTTCAAAATTATGTCGAGTTCAATCCGTTCCATTTTGAAAGCGAAAAATTTTTGATACCATAGGAAATTTTTTGTCACTCTAAATGGTACAATTATATTGTAAAATTTGAAAACGGTAGTTGGAAATTTTATTTTTCGAATTTTGGAGTTAACAGGTGTTTTGGGGCACATTTTGCCGATTTCAGCGCAAACGGTTGATTTGATTGTTATGAAACAAGAGTACTCTTTTGTTACAAAATAAAAAGATTTACTAAAACGATGAACTTGCGAGACCAAAAAGATAACTTCAAAAAATTATGGGTGTAAAACTCATTATGGTACCCCGCCCTTCCGCCTCTGGTCGATGGGAATAAATTGTTTTTACACAAAATTGTTGCACTTCAGTTACTAAAGGGCTGCACCACGTTTCATTTCAATTGTACAACTCCTGTAGAAGCTATTGTCAAAAATATGTTCTTTAAGCTGAACTTTTATCACCCTGTAACTTTCTTATTATGCATTTTAGGACTCATCTTTATAGGAAAACGTTGGTTCTAAATGACATTTTCTATCTGTCATATTACTTTGGCAACATAATTTAGAAAGACCCTGTATAACTAAGTTATAGCTTCTCTCGACGGTTCTAGGCATCTTGCGGCTTGAAATTGTAAAGGAACGATTCTTCACTTCGAACTTTTAGAGAAATGTTTCATTTTTTCACAAACAAAACAAATTCATAAAAAAGCTGTCACCACACTGCCTCGTCGTAGCAATCTGGCGACGATAGCACTACCCGCACTACACAAATTAATTCTGGTAAATTTCTTGTAAAATCAACTGACAGGGAGTGTCAGGGCACGCGACGTGGAACCGCTTCCTTGTTGCTACTTCTCTCTACTTCAGGGCTTCCCCTAGAGTCGTCTGTGACACTGACACTCAAATTTTCGGATATCTACAGGACTCGTGGTATCAGGTGTGGGGTAGAATTTGAAAAATCATTTTCATTGAACATCAGGCGCGGCTCGTGAGTTATTGTAGAGGTTTCTCAAATCGGGGTGGATAGTCCCGCAGTTGAAAATTGTTTGGAGTGCTACGAACAAACTAACTTTTACCTATTCTTAAATAGAGGATAGTAGTTCACTCGCCTATAAGAAATTCGATAATTATTTCCAATGGTGTAATCCACCCCCGATTTTCTTGAAATTTTGGTTACCTGCCCTACTTTCGAGGGCACCTTTTGCAACATTGAAACTTCGCAAAAACTCGCGGAAACACCGAAATTTTGAAAGATTTTGCCCTGTTTACGTACGCTATTTTCGCCCATGGCCGACATTCGGCGCGCGCCGACCTCTCTCTCCACACTACTTTATTACTCTCTACTCTACTTACGCCTATGGAGGCGGTTTCACATAGCACTCGACTGTGATCGGAGTACACTTTATCGCAGATACTGTTATATACCTAGAAATTTTCTAATTTTCAGATGAAAAAATGTATTATCTAATCGAATTATATCGATACAATGATATAGGACATTTAAAGTCACCTCAATATATTTTTCGTATGGGAAACGTGTAGTAAAATTTTGGAAATCTCCGTCTACTATATATACCCGTAATTCAGTCAAAACGTGGTCTGGTTACCTATAATAAAGGCGTTTTCACCCCAATACCTTTTCTTCTTAGAATTTACGTCTAATAATTAACATAAACTTTTTGTAACCAAAGGCACATGATAGCATACACTTTTCCTTTATTCGGCCCCATTTTGTGACTATACTACCAAAGTCTAGAGAATACTGTAAGTCAGCTCACTTCTTTGTTCTCTCGGAGAAAATAACAATTTTTTGCGACTGGTCGTAAATCAGCCTCGAACCGCTCTCAGCTACATATAGACCGGGAGATAGTGACAGATTTTTGGACGTGATTTTACTCAGTATGCCTTGCAAAGGGCATTATGTGGCACATATTCTCACAATAATAAGGTATGAACCAGAGAGTCATCCTGGGTTCTTCGTATGAAAAACTGAGTTTTCAATTATTCGAAAAATATGCGTTTTGATATGATTTTAGTCAGGCTGCCATGTGCTTTATACTGAAGCTCAAAATAGAAAAATCCTCGGAAAACCTAGGCATACCGTTAGCGTTGGTTCAAAGGTCTATTATTGTCACGTGAACTTGTATTTTAATAATTAGTTTTTCCACGTTTCTGAACAGGCTGCCAAGGAGAAGTATGCAAGTGCTTGTTATGAAAATGCTGAAAAAAGGATGGCATACCTTTTACGCTTGTCCAAGTACTGTTTAAATTGAATGTTATTTAATAATTTAAACGATTTATTCGATGTTAAGTGTACTTGGATATGCGCAAACGGTATGCCATCTTTTCTTCAGCACTTTCATAACAAGAACTTGCATACTTCTCATTGGCTGCCTGTTTAGAAACGTGGAAAAATTAATTATTAAAATACAAAATCACGTGGCAATAATAGCCCTTTGGACCCACCCTAACGGTATGCCTATGGTTTTCAAAGGAATTTTCTATTTGAACTTCATTATAAAACACATGGCAGCCTGTATGAAATCATATCAAAACGCATATTTTTCGAATAATTGAAAACTCAGTTTTTCACATGAAGAACCCAGGATAACTCTCTGATTCATACCTTATTATTGTGAGAATATGTGCCACATAATGCCCTTTGCAAGGCATACTGAGTAAAATCACGTCCAAAAATCTGTCACTATCTCCCGGTCTATAAGCTTATTTTCTTATCAAATAAGATATCGATCGCCGTACTCAGATGACGGCGGGCCGAGGGAGCAGGAGACGGCAGGGGGGAAACGTTTGTTTACACAAGGCCGAGTGCGCCGACTTATAGTATTCTCTAGACTTTGCTACTACTGTCAACGTCAACACACTTTTGCAAGTATTGTGAAATACCACATTATAATAGTTCTGCTATAGCAGTATAAGCCTGTGTGAACTGTGATTGCAGTTGACTGCTATGTCAAACTGCTGCTTAAAGCATAGGTACATTATATGAATGGTCGGCCGTCGACGATTTCGTCATCTACTTGTCTCTTTTCGGCTTCAGAGCGGGCCCGTATGTTGTTGTCTCTGTCTCACGTGCAATGCATTTATCCTTGTGGATTGCGATGATAACCCGTAAGATCAATTTAAAATACGGCCAGGCGGCAGCACATAGGAATGAATTATTATTAGACATTAGTAATCTTGACTCCATTGGGGAGTTTTTGCATGAAAATGTAATTGCATTTTTTTGAAATATAGTCATAATAAGAAATCAAGTAAGTGCAAAAGGGATAGGTAGAAAGGTGACCTTCATTCTTTTTCTCTCTTGTACTTATTTGATTTCTTATTGCGGCTATATTCTTACACCTTGAACCTATCTCTCTTATGCTTATTAAGTTTATTGTTATGGCTAGTACTCATTGTATGTCAGACGCTAGCTTTAGAGTTGCCAGGTCATAATCCATCGAACCTCCATAGGAATTCGAAAGTCAAATCAATTAACTACACAGAGAAAAATCAATTAATACAACAGTTTTGCTAAGAATTCACTTATGACAGTTACTTAAAATTTTGTTACTGGTATAAAAAGAGTTGCAACTCTAATAATTTAGTTTTCTAAACAAATGAACACCGTTTTATTACCGCGCAGCTTATAACAGGTCTTATTTTAAATGTCTACCTTTATAATCCTATTTTATAAGATCTTATTTCTAATAATATTTTTTTAGTACAAATAAAAGCGGTTTAATAACATAATTGGTTTATAGTCCCAAAAACGCATTTTGTTGCCGCAGCTATTCCGTGTAGTTGCAACAACAAAACGTTTCATTGTTGTTATAAGACATAATCCAAAATGGTGCGGAGTGGGGGAAATCTGCGAACTTGGATGCGCCGGTCTCCCTTTCTCGTTCCCAGTTGTCCGGTAGAATTCAATGAGGATGTAGTGCAACATTCACGTCGTGTACTTGTGCGCCTATAGACTCTCTGTGGCAACTGTGCAAGAGTTCAAAGATACTGTGGACATTTACGAATTTACGAATCAAGAGGAGCTATTTTATGAAAAATGAAGGAACATTGGTGTGCCGCTATCGTTACCATCATCTACGCCAACGCCACGATGCCAGTCGCCAGTTTTCGTCAGTGATCGCCACCGATGTGGTACAGCCCCACCAGACTAGCGCAGTAGATATAGGTAATTAATTTTCAATCGGTAAGACTGTTACCGTTAAGCTATCGGATTGATATTGCAATTTAACAAATTATTCTGAAATTATGGACTATTTTTACAGAAGTAAATTGTTACTGTTTGCTTAAACCTTCAGGTTATTCAAGGACATTTTTGCGTGTTTGGCATGAATTATAGGCGATTTAATTGTTTTTTATTTCAACTACTTCAGACAACAGATAATATTATAATCACGTTTCCAATGGGCAAGCTTGACCCCTATGATTTTATATAATTGGTTTCATAGTGTATTTTTTTAAATAAAACTGTTCTTTATTTCGTACATTCAGGTCTTTTACTTAGCCCCAAATGTACGCTTTTTTTCACTGTTTATATGCATAGGCTTAGAAGTTCACGCTCATTTGAATTTTTGCACCCATAAAATTTGTTTTAAAAGTAATTTAAGTTCTTAAGCCTTAAGCCTTATAATAATTACAACACTCGTCCAGACTTTTTCAAACAATATTTTGCTGTTGTGAAAATTATTATAATGTATACCTAGGTATGTACATACCTAGGTATTTTCAATAATTTTTCTTTAGAGATTGATTCATCTTCAACATGGTGTCCCAAACTAGACGCTTTTGGGGGCTTGTCCCACTTTCCGAAGAGATAGACAAATAGTAGAGAGGTGCCCAAAGGTCGATTTTCGAAAAAAGTTGAATCCCGCAAACTGCATCTCTACATCTTGATTAATTAAGGAGATACAGAGCGTTTTCCGATTTCCGCGTTTCTTATGTGTCATAATGTTTTTGTTTATGAAGATCTTTGATTTAAGTAAATAACGGCTAAACACGTTCTTTGTTCATTTTTTATATAATAATATAATCCTTGATACAGAGAGATATTTTCTTTGGTATAGTTACTTAAAAAAAACAAAAAAATATTATCCAAATATTTGCTAACAAAAAATTATGACACATTTCAGAAAGACGAGAAACGAAACACTGTATCTGCTAAATTAATCAAGGTATCGAAATGCCTTTTCGTGCATAAAACTTTTTTCAAAAATCGAGCTGTAGACACCGGGGCCACAAGAAAATTACTTTATAACCGTCATGAGACAATATTATAGGGGCTATTGGAAAGGATAATTGCAGCAATGAAGCAGTTTTATATTTCTGATGATTCGTTTTATAATGCTGATATAACGAATTATAAGGGCAATATGATTAATTTATGAGGGCTATACACTAAGTTAGTAAGCGGTTTAAAGCATTATTAAACCTGTTATGAAACACTAAGTAGCCCTGTGCAACTCTTGCTGTATTGCTACTATAAATTGTCTTAGCAATCCTTGTCATGTGAAGGTAATGAGCACGAATTGCTGTCCCAAATCGTATAAAATGGTTTTATTTTTTTTTTATAAAGAATAAAGCGCATTTCGCTCAGTGTAGCACCTTTTAGCGCTTTTTAGATTTTCTTTTCTTGAGCTGAAAATTCAAGGACCTTGCACACTGAAAAGTTTTGGACTATTAGACTATTGACTCAAAGAAGTCCCCGTATTCCAACTCGCCAATGATACTTCTTATACACTTACAGTTACTAATTCGGACCTGGTTCAGAAATGCTCCGCGAACGTAGCTTTTGATTGTTTCCTCTTTTAAAGCTCATCCGTTGCTATACGTATAAAATGCGCATTTTAATTACTCTTCAACGAGTTTTGTTGCTATTATTTGTTCGATCTTCAATTATTTTTCGATTCCTCGATAAATGGGATGATGCGCTTATTTCGAAAGCGAAATTATAAATTTAAAATGAAATTGACCCCACCTGTTGGTTATCCCCGACGTTATCTCCAATAAATAATAGATTGCCTTATTTGCCTTATGGCAGAGAATAATAATTTTAACTGACTGGACTGGGAAAGGAAATTATTGTGAATTAGCGGAGAAAGCTAATAGAATGCTAACCCCATTTATATTTGCCTTAACTTTTCTTGAGTGCAAACCCACTAAAAGTTTCATCTATTATCATCTTAATACATTCAGTCAATATATTATGCCAAAGACGAACAGTCGTGTTCATATGTTATGTCGCCAGACGTATAGATGGTAATGATTATTTCCCTCATATTGCTTGCATCCAATAAGGTAGCTCCTTCCATAAAAATCCAACCAATCTTATGCCTCTGCTAGCGATAATTGTTGTGCAAAACCAAAGCGGTAATACCACTTGTGCAATTATCACTTCATTGCTTAGCAACCTCGAATCTGTTCGATACAAACACGTAGTTCTTAAAATTGGTGTGTTTTACACTGTTCTAAAATATACAGCCTATAAATTATGTTGCGATACTATGAAGCATTCATTGTATCAATGAATTTATATAACTTTTACATTGCTAAATTGTTGTTATTAGACCTCCGTCTCCGTTTAAATTTATGACACACATTCAGAAAATAAAAATCAACCAACGCTAACAGGGTGTATAATCGCATTAAATTTGCCTTGGATATCCAAGCGTCATGTTGTTTGCTTACTCGAACGCTACAGTCGAAGCTGTCAATAAACTCGTTCAAAATGAGTCGTTTTGGAAATGTAAACATAGAAAAAATTAATACAGAAATAATTAAATCGTATTCGTAAATTAATCTCGACAAATACCACTCGTGCTGGAAATTTTTCTAGACAATTTTATTCTCAAGCGCTATTTTGCTCATTAGCAAAACCACTTCTACAAATTGGGCTTTTATTTTCAGAGATCAAATCCCTCGAGCTCTCGGGATTTTATCAGAAAATAAAAGACCAATTTATACTCGTGATCTTTCTAGGCAAAATAGAGCTTTCAAAAAAATTATCGATAAAATTTCCGGCACTTGTGATATTACATACGATAAACTTAATGACGAAAACCGCAAATCGATATCTGTCGTTCTTGATTTACAGGGCGTTTTTTCAAAAAGGTGCGCTTTCGAAAACTGGGTGTGACTTTTTTCAGGTTGAAAATTTTGTATTTCTGGAAAAATGTTTACTCTTATATTCTTAAATTGCTAATGAACACTCGACACGAGCTAGAAATTAACGAAATTATTAATTAAACATATTTTTTTCAGGTTTTCTGTTTTTTTCTCGTTTTGTTAGAGAATGCCTATACATATACCTAAAACAATATAATTTTGAGTCATTAAGTACGATGTTCGAATTTTTCGTCTATCTCTGTTAAAAATAGGAGTTTCCCTTTAAAAGTGTCCAGTTTGGCCCACCCTGTACACTGTACATATGTACAGGGTGATCCATCCAAGAGGAACACCCCCCTTAACATCTTTATTTTTCAAGTTAAAGAAAAAATTGTAGAGATAAAAGTTTTAAGGTTTTTCGTGAGCTTTTCCGTGGCTTTATTGAAATTGACACAGGGTGTTCCGTAAAAGCTGAACAAACCAAGCTTATGTTTTTTTAGCAGAACACCCTGTATATTATTGCATTTTTGGAATCTACACTTCGTCCCGATTCCAACGACATATATATGTTATATGATTTCTCCAGCCGTTTTTACCATACAGGCAGGGCCGCGCCAAGCCATTTTTTCTTCTGGGGCAAGGACTGATTTCGCCGCCCCTTGCAAGGTATAACCAATCTTTCCCCAATTTGTGCCCCTTACGTGTTAAGTTAACAACGAGGATGAGTGCAAGCCTGCGGTAATATTTTTTAATTTTTATTGGAAATAAAAAGAAAAAAATCAACAAACGATAAATTGAAAATAAAAATATACTCTATACAAACAAAATAAAAACACAGGGACAGTTAAATTCTAAAAGAAGGAACATTTTCTTGCCTTAGACTCAGAAAAAGTTTTTGTTATTTGTTTGACATCCACCGCATCTACTATTTCATGTTCAATAGAAATAGTCGCCAAATTTACCAACCTTTCCTGACTCATGATAGATCTTAAAAGGTTTTTTTATTAATTCAATTAATTAACTGAACGATCTTTCTCCTTCGGCTACAGACACAGGCAATGTCAAATAAATTCCTAAAGCTATTGCTAAGTTTGGAAAAACTTTTATTAGGTTATTTATCACGCTATTTGAGTAACTCTTCAGAATGTTTTTTGTTTTTGTAAAGAATCTCTCAGTATAACTGAACACCGTCAATATCGCTGTGATTTTGAGAATCATCAGTCAGTGCCAAGTGTAGGACTTTACAGCACAATATGGAATAGAGTAATAGTCCAAGAGCCGGCCGCATTATTTCAACTCTCATAAGATTATAAATATGTAAAATGTAGAGAGTATATTTCTTTACTTGAAGCGAGTATGTTGCCTCAGATAATATAGGCCCGATCATTGTTATTTAAAGAAGTTGTGGTTAATTTTTAATTTTTTAATAGGTACAACCTGTCCCACGAACATATTTACTAGTTTTTCGCAAAAGTCGTTTAATAAATTCGAAAAGTGCCGTTCTAAAAATCGAAGGAGGTGATACATTTCTTAACTGGGTCTTGCACTTTCCTCCAGTACCGAAAGAACCCTCTAGAATCCGATATTTAACGAAATTTCCCGACTCCCGATTTTCAAGTTTCGAGAAATGGGACGGCTGTAGAATTAGCGAAATTGACAGGAAATCCTGAGGAACCGCTCTTAGAAATAGCGTGTTTTTTCTCATTTTTTTATTTTTCGGGAGCACTGGAAGCATCTGCATCTCACCTGAAGACTTGAGGGAAGCTTTAAAAATTCCGAGCCCAGAGCCCCGAGCCGAAATAACTTAGCTGTAGCTCGGCGAAAAAGGGCAATTTCTGACTTTGGCTTTTAGGTGACGAGAAATGCCGACCAATCACGTAAAAAAGATGCGTCTCACCTGCGTTAGTCGTTTTTTTCCCCGAAAATCCTTAATAACTAGAAAACGGGAAATAATTTACCTGAAAAAGTTTCGTTAAATATTATGTTGACCCGTTCTAGGGCCATCTGGCCGTACCGTCAGAACTTCCGAAAAGCCCGTTTGAAAAAAAAAATTTCCTGTGAATCAAACGGTATATGGCACTGGCTGTATAGCGAGACTTCTGACGCACATCTCGCGTCCCCGAGGTCCAGACTTGCCCCCGTCTTTCGCGCCGTATTTAACAGCGGAAGATTTTCGGGGCCCCGAAAATACGCGCCTATCGGATTTCTAAAGGACCAAGGGACCCTTTTATATTATTGTTGCTCCATGGGCCTTCTTTCCTATTTTGTTCTATAATCATATGAGAGTAGATTTGCCTAAAAATTAACCACAATTTCTTTACATAACAATGATCGGGCCCATATTAATTGAGGCAACCAACTCGCAAGTAAAGAAATATATACTGTCTACATTTTACATAACATCTTATTCTATAATTTTATGAGAGTTGAAATCATGCGGCCGGCTCTCATACTATAAAGTTGATTAAGAAATGTAAATATTTTATTTACATTCCTTAACAACTGAAATTTTTCTGAAACTGAGGTCATCCATAAACATCAACAACATAAAAATAAATATATTTTGACGCCCGTTTGGTCGCCCCTACTTTTTGGCCGCCCTGGGGCGGTGCCCCGCTTTGCCCCTGTCTCGGCGCGGCCCTGCATACAGGGCGTGAGAACTTCATATTTTCATGTTTTCACATCCTGTATCTCAGAGACGAAACCTTTGCTGATAAATTGAGTATAAGAAAAAATGATGAAAATGATGCCCCTAAAACGATAATAGTAATTTTGTAATCATCCACACAAAAAAGTTAAGGTTGATATTTTTCTAGTCCAGGGCAAAATATGGAAATATTAAACTTGATTCGGAGTGGGTTCAAAATGACTATGAACGTTTTAGAGGCACTATTTTCATCATTTTTTCTTATACTCAATTTCTCCGCAAACTTTTCGTTTCAGAGATACAGGATGTGAAAACATGAAATAAATGAAGTTCGAACGCCCTGTATTGTAAAAACGGCTGAAGAAATCATATAACATATATATGTCGTTGGAATCGGGACGAAGTGTAGATTCCAAAAATGCAATAATATACAGGGTGTTCTGCTAAAAAAAACATAAGCTTGGTTTGTTCAGCTTTTACGGAACAACCTGTGTCAACTTCAATAAAACCATGGAAAAGCTCACGAAAAACCTTAAAACTTTTATCTCTACAATTTTTTCTTTAACTTGAAAAATAAAGAAGTTAAGGGGGGTGTTCCTCTTAAATGGATCACCCTGTACATACAATGGCTGCCTCTATACCGTCACCAACGAGCATGCGTGGGCTTGCGATCGGTTAGTGACGCTGTCTCCGTTTCCCTCCGTCTAAAACAAAGAGAAAGAAATAAGTCCGCTTGCATTCAAAGTTTGATTACAATTAATTATATTCCAAATTGTATTATTTTAGAAAGAAAGAAACGAACCATCAGTTAAAACTCTTTGTAGCTGGGCTTCAACTCATTTTAGAAGAAGGTACAACATGATCAATGGAGAATAAATATGAACTTGGCGTCAAGTGCAAGTTTGAATTTGATGTATCGATGGATTGGGAAACTTTATAATTCTCCTATATTTAATCCGTAACTGTTTTCTCAATTGCCATGTTTCTCTTTCTCGATAAAGTTAATACCAATAGGTACCTATGTAGCTGGCTACATAGGTTTTCACATGACCCGTGCTCGTGAAATTTTACCGAGTAATGTCTCGATTTTTGCCGATAAACTGAAAGCCTTGGAAGCATGTGTACAGTGTGTCCTCGGATTGTCTTAAAAAGAAGACCAACTTTTCCGTTTTGGCTTTTTGCAAAACAAAATATTCTACATAAAAACGTTTGCTTGCAAATTAAATGAGATTGGTATAGTGTTGCTTCTTCTGAGATGTACAGGGAGGCCAGAAATGCAAATACCTGAAAATGAAAAAAAAAACGCCATTTGTAATTTTAGAGAGAACATACTGACCGCGTTCTGGCGGCCAGCATTTGACTTTGTCGGCAAGAATCGAACCCTTTCCCGGTAAAATTTCGAGTGCACCGAGTGAAAACCTATGTAGCCAGCTCTTAGTCTATAAGGAAGCGCTGGTGGCATTTGCGCAATTAGAAATTCAAAATGAAATTAACCCCACAAATTGGGTTAACGCTGAGATTTCCCAAGAAAGAATAGATTGCCGTGGCAGAGAATAAGTGAGAACAGCTGGGCTGTAACAGGGAATTACTGTACAAAAAAGTTAATGAAAGACGGGTTAGTACTTATTTTTTCTTTGGTTTTCATTTTTTTGCACGACTCTTAAATGTGTGGTGTTTTAAGCTCAATTCTGCCACTTTCGATTTTTTTTGAAATTTGTGTGTGTTGTTAAGAACCTCAAAATAAGCATCTTACATAAAACATGCTTGAAATTTTTTTGTCGGCTTACTGGGTTATTGAGGACCCTCAATCCTGATCCAAAGTACTAACTAACTCTACTAAGAAGTTTTTTTATAAATAATAAAGCTATTTTAAATTTTATAGGGTAAATGAGATTATTCATTATTACTCTTGTGCTGATACCATGTCATTATCCTCATGCTGCGTTAAAATTAATAGAATATTTATTTGGAGGAGTCAGTAAGTGTATAAACCGACTAACGCGAATGGCTGAATTGCCCAGGGCCTCACTAAAAAGCATACAACCCGCAGATCACAAGGTGACCACGTCGTGGCCAGTGTTGTTGTATAATGAATGTCGTGTATGATTAAATTAAATTAAAATATTGCCTCCGTGATTTTCTTCTATTTGGATGGTATTTCTTAAGCCACTGTTTTGGTATGATTTATTTCACAACACATAATTTCTGGTGTCGGGTGTGGGGTTTTATGTAATATTGTTATACCACTCCAAATCGAAATCTACTAGCATGATTTCAACTCCAATAAGATTATAGAAAAAAATGTTATGTAAAATGTAGACAGTATATTTCTTTACTTGAAGCGAGTAGGTTGCCTCAATTAATATGGGCCCGATCATTGTTATTTAAAGAAGTTGTGGTTAATTTTTAGGCAAATCTACTCTCATATGACTATAGAACAAAATAGGAAAGAAGACCCATGGAACAACAATAAAAAAAGGGTCCCTTGGTCCTTTGGAAATCCGATAGGCTTATTTTCGTGGCCTCGAAAATTCTCCCCTGTTAAATACGGCGCGAAAGACGGGGGCAAGTCTGGACCTCGGGGACGCGACTTGTGTGCGAAGTCCCGCTATACAGCCAGTGCCATATACCGTTTGATGCCCAAGAAAAAAAATTTTTCAAACGCGTTTTTTTTGGGAGATCTGACGAATTTTTAAAGCTTCCCTCAAGTTTTCAGGTGAGGTGCAGATGCTTCCGGTGCCCCCGAAAAATCAAAAAATGAGAAAAAACACGCAATTTCTAAGAGCGGTTCCTCAGGATTTCCCGTCAATTTCGCTAATTATACAGCCGTCCCGTTTCTCGAAACTTGAAAATCGGGAGTCGGGAAATTTGGTTAAATATCGGATTTTCGATGTTTCTTTCGGTACTGGAGGAAAGTACAAGACCTAATTAAGAAATTTACCACCTCCTTCGATTTTTAGAACGGATTTATCAAAAGGCTTTTGCGAATAAGTAGTAAATATGTTCGTGGGACGGGTTGTACCTATTAAATGATTAAAAATGAACCACAACTTCTTTAAATAATAATGATCGGGCCCATATTATCTGAGGCAACCTACTCGCTTCAAGTAAAGAAATATACTGTCTACATTTTACATAACATCATATTCTATAATCTTATGAAAGTTGAAATCATGCGGCCGGCTTTTGGACTATACCGCAAGGCAAGCATTTCGCGACGCCTAAATCCCAGTACCTACTTGCGGAATGCGGTATTACGAGTAGTAAGTTAGGCATGGCGAGAAGTCTATAGGATTAAAAACAAACACAAAATATTAGGCATATTAGTTATCTAAAACTGTGCACTTTTCTCTGTAGAAAACTAAAAAACTTAGGACTGCGAAACTTAAATGAAGCACCCTCTATATTTGGTGTGTATTTTTGTTAGATTTTGAACGTTAGTTAGAAATTAATTTCAGCTTAATATGTCAATACTTAATTTCCCAGAAATGCATTTCTCGGTCCTGACTATTTCAGACTATTTGCTATTCCATCGAATTCCAACTCTAACTTTCATATACCAACAGACGGATGGTTGGAATCTTTAATTCCACTTTAATCAGTCGTGATGTCCCACTTTTTAGGAAAGTTGGGCGAGTGGATGTCTTTGAAAGTTCAGTGTAAAGAGTCAAGTTGAGAACTCGTTTTATATTTAATTGTCTTGTAAAATTTCCTTCGGGCTCTTTTGTATTTGTTACTTGGTCTTCGCGAATGTCTAGTGAAGGAATTAGATTATTTTGTACGCTTTATCTATAGTAAATCCCCTCCAATCGGTACTTCCATGGAGGTAATGGCTGACTGCTGTAGTCCAATGGTATTTGCGATCGACGAAGGGGGGGGGGGAGGTAGCGTTACTTGCGATTGCCAACGTTGCGCACTACTTTGATGAAAACTATCTTCGAACATAAACGTGAGAAGTCCAGGACATTTATGCCGCAATGTTCCACCTGAAACTTGGCTAACGTTCTTATACAGTTTTATGGCACAGTGAGGCTCAACAAGGGGGGATTGTTGAGCCTCTTATTAAATAGGTTTTTACGAGTTTTTGTTTTATTTTTACTTTTTTTTTTCAGCATTATGTTTATTTAACGCTTGAAGAAAATGAAAATAAAAAATAAATCTGCCACATCTGATCTAAAGCCCGTGGTACTCCAGGGCATTCTTGGTATTATCTTCCGCTTGGCAACACTGCGGCACGGAAGATGGACATGCGGGGAAGTGGGGGAAGCCGGAGGATGTGCCCAGGACACCTCCTCATAGCAACGTAAAAATAGTCAGGATCATGCAAAATTATAAGGAAGGGATAAAGGATGGGTATGTAGAATACTTCACTGTTTTATCTTTATCTATCATAAATAATGGCGTATTCGAATGGACCTTGTCTAACACGTACTCTACTGCCAACTCTATAGGTGTCGTCTGACGTTCAATGTGTAAGAATATATTCATAACGGGAAATGAAATAAGTAGAAAAGGGATATAGGTATATTTTTTTGCTTTTTTTGCTACCTACTACTTGAGAGAAATAAAATATTGCAACCATGGTAGGGAGGCACGAGCGTATAGCAAATGGGATGCGATTATAATATAATGAGGGTAGTGGGAGGTGGTGGGGTGAAGCGTGGGCAAGTTGGATAGTAGAGGCGGCGCCACGCCTCCCCACCTAATCGATTAGTAGGACGAACTCATTTGCGATTAGTGCCCGTCCACCGCGATGGGTTGAACCGGCACCGTCGCAATGATAAAGGCCTGCCAGCTGGCGACGCGAAACGTCACTACGTCATCACAGGGAGGTCGGGAGGTTGCTTTTTGAAGTTGTCTACGTTTACTCGTCTGGCGAGTTTCCTGTTTTAATGAACGTTTGTTGTGTGTTGTACTGTGTTTTTTAGTAATATAGGACGTGGAGTTTTATTAATAAGGTGGTAAAACAGCAGTGGTTCAGAATAAAGTGATTAAAGTTTAATTTTAGTTTATAGGTTTTAGGTTGTGTCTATAGTTTCGGACTAATTTAAATCATGCCGTGGACGTGTTCCGTTCTCAACTGCAAGGGAAACTACAAAAGCGGTCCTAATGTGTCCGCTTTTTCCTGTATAAAGACCCCATTTTAAGGGAAAAGTGGGTTAAGGCCATAGAAAGAGATTTTGTTCCTACACAGTTTTCCAGGATTTTGGTTTGGACTGTTGGAGACTGTTATACCTAACAATTTTACGTGATTAAACGTAACCACCTTGAAATCAGTAAGTTTTATGGTTTTATTTATTCGAATTTAGTTGTATCTAGGCAAATAAGAAATAATTGGCATTTACGAAAATTTTACCGGTAGATATCTAAATGCACCAAAACTCCTTGAAAATGCGACTTTCACTCTCGTAGATTATTATCCGTGTTGTAAAACCATGAGCTATACATGTAAACAATCATTTTAAAGTGTTTTTTTTTTTAATAGTTGATGGGATTGTTTTTTTTACCAAATTTGCCAAGTTGACACCTTGAAATTTGAATTTGGCGCCTTAGGCTCACCTCCCTTGGATGACTCATTGCTTTCAGCTGGCGGGCCTTTTTATTGCGACGGTGCCGGTTGAACCGCTTCGATTGCGTTAGAAAGTAGTGGCAACGTCACCGTTATACCCATTTCTCTTATTAATATTTCTTTAACTGCGTGTGAGTCCATTTTTTGGTAAATAAAAAATTAAGGTCTTGATATTCTCACAGCTCAATTTATTTTATTAAAATAGGCGACCAGTTTCGTGATTTTTAAAAAACAATCACATCTTCAGGCCAAGACTACAACACAGAAATGAAAATAAGTTAAATAAAATAATTTGTTGTTTGTATAATGTTTGCACCCTTTTTTCACTTTTATTCACCTTATTATTCACCTTATGACGTATATTGTCTTGGAATGTAAGATAGGTAAGCACCCGGCTAAACTATGTAACCCCGCGGAAACGCATGGAGTTGTTTCTCACATACACACAGCGAAGTTTACCTGAAGTTCCTCAGTGTGTGCAGTTCCGGCGGGAGTAGTATAAACAAAATATAGTTGGATATGCACAAAGGTTGCAGGGGGATAATTATTGCGCCAGTTTAATTCGTGCGAAAGGTGCACGGTATCTAATCTACTGAAACGGGTTTAATATCTCCTGTGAGAGTATTTTGCGGCTCTGGGTCTATGTAATTTACAGACCAGAGGTACCTAAATAGTACAGTCTTGGTAAATAAATTAAACCAAATAGGTAGGTATAGGTAGCTATATTACAAACAGAGGTTCTCTTTTGGGAAATGTTCCTGAAAATAATTCTAGTTTCCTTGTTGTGTCCCCAGTAGCACAAAAATATTGGTAAAATATTATATTTACATATTGGCCCAACGATGCAATCGTCAGATTTTTTTTAATGGCTCAATGTATATTTTTAATATAAATCCGATATTGAAGATCAATATTGTCCCAATACTATGAATTAATAAATATGTAATATTTATTTTAGGAATATAGCCAATATTAGTATTTTTCAGATTGGCACAATATATACTTATATATACTATAATATAAAAGAAATCCGACTTTTCCAATGTTTGACCAATATATAAGCATAATATTTCACCAATATCGTGTTCCATAATATACGAGATCAATTATTTGTAAATAAATAGTGGGGTCAGATATTGGTACAAAAAATATTAAAGACGAAATTGTTTGATATGATTTTTTATTATTTTAGACTATAATTTTAAAATAGAGATCGTAAAGTAAAAGGTTGTTTTAAACGGTTAAAAATTAATAACAAAACAAATAAGTCTATCTATTTTTCCGTCCGCCTTCTCTGTCCCCGGCACCCGCCAAATACGTTGAAATGGACTTATCAATTTCGTATTCGGTGGCATTTTTAAATCGTTTTCAGGCAGCTTCTAAAAATGCAAACGTTTATAGTCAAATTTATAGGGTAATTATACAGGGGTTTCACGAAAAATGATGCTGATTCCCAAACAAATTCTTTGGGCTAATATGTTAATTTGCCAAATACAAAAAAAGTCACTTTATAGTTTTTATAGAAGGCAGGAAAGGCACACAGAAAAATTAGGTGTCCATACTACAATAAACAGAACTTCCTAGCAAAGAGGTATCTTAAAATAACGGAAATATAAACTTGTAATGACGCCACAGCAAAGTTATAATCAAACATCGGCAAAAATATTTGACCAATATTGGTCCAATATGGCTATTCCGAAATTCACAGGACCTAACACCTAACCTACAAATACTTCATATGTGTGTATAAAATGCCTGTTTGTTGTTGCAAAATCACAATAATTTACCCATTATAAGTGTAGGTAGATCAACCTTTTCCCCTCACTTGCAATAGGTAATTAATAAAACAATTATTGGAATATATAGATACAATTACTTACCGCTTTATTTTTGCTTGTCTTAACCTGCAATTTGAGCTGCACTACTTATTTTCACTAATAATAGGTGTGGTGTGCAATTATTTTTCTGGATTTGAGGTAATAATAACTGGTGATTAAATAAAAAAATAATAGTAAAAATTGCGAGCAGGTTAAAAACAGGATGATGCGCGGGCGCCTGGCGAAGCAATGGAGCATCTCTGCCGAGGCTACCCGTGCTGCCGCGTTGCGTTTGCGCCAATAATAATATGAAACTGTGGCGCCAAAACGCAAAATTAATCTACACAGTACAAAAGTGTTTCTGTTTTTTTTTATCTATTAATTTTAAATATGTAAGTAGGTATATATAATATTCTATATATTACCAATACTGGATAAATATTACACATAAATATAAATAAAAGTATTGCCAAATATGTTCTATGAATATTGGATCAATATTCTATAAATATACAAAAAAGGTACATTTCTAATATATTTACCAATATTGGATAAATATTACATATAAATGTAAATAAAAATTATTGGAAAATATGTTTTATCAATGTTGGAACAATATTGTATAAACATTATGTAAAAATATAGGAAAAAGGTACATCTCCTATATATTACCAATATTGGCTAAAAATTGCCAATATTGGGCCCATATACAATATTTTACCAATATAGAATCAATATTGGGCCAATATGGTGTGCTACTGGGGGTACTATATCTTCCTCCATTTTTACAAACATAAATAAGAATTTATATTAATTCAAGAAATCGCCACTGATACTAAATGTCTATATAAAAATCTAGAAATAAGTCTGTTACAACGAATTTAATATCCAAAATAAAATAACATGCTTGTTTGTTATGTCCGTTTAATTTGACAACTTTACATGGCATCTTTCCATACATTTTCTTAACAAAAGCATATCTAAAAAGCAAGCAAAAGTATTTTGGTACTTTCTGTCAAATCTCAACAGAATTCTAAAAACGATACATCACTGCATTCGCACTAAAAAAGGCTTTAAAATGATGTGCCACAAGGGGGCTAGTTCCATTTGAAATTTTAAAATTGGGGTTGCTAGGGATTAGGGGGATGAACACATCGGGTTGGCTTGACTGCCAAGAAAGCTCCCCCCAAAAACAAAACTCGACGGGTCTCGGCGAATTTTCAAATTTGTTCGTTTTTCGAATTTTGGGGGGGGGGTCAAGTTTTCGTTGGGATACCCTGTATAGTGGACCATTGGTTCGTTTTGGGGCTTTAAACAAATGTTTCTATTTTCATTTTTGCATGCATTACAAAATATTCTTCCAATATCTAATATCTAGAATTTCGTTTCTTCGACTGATTAAACAGGTCATCCCGTAATTCCAAAATAGTGTCAATTCTTCTGAAATTCACCTAATGGTCCATGCATACCATTTTCTACATGTGCATGGAAATTTAATGTTATCACACACAATTCTATGTAAAAGCTATGTTAACATGTCAAAACTACCAAATACTGACTGCAAAGATAAAGATAATTCGTTAAAAAAGGTACCGTAATAAAGTTCGATATTTAAAATTTGGGACATTCTAAATGTCCGAAACTTTTTTTTATATTCTATAAAAAGTCGCTGTTTTTTCGACGAGTAGCGCCACTCCAGATTGCAAATAACAATAAAATTATAACGGCACGCTAGTCTTTAATATAGTATAGGTCCAGCAAAAAGTTATGCACGGTATAATATAAGGATTTTTCTAAATTATTATAGTGCTAACGCAATGTGACAGGAAAGCCCATTGTGCTACCCCGACCCTCCGCCTCTGGGTGATGGAAATAAATTGTCTTTACACGAAATTGTCGTATTTGAGGAACTAATTATAGATATACAGTGTGTCCTTGCTTGGATGGAGTCCCCAAGAGGACAAATGGACAAAAATTTTAATTTTTCGACAAAATGTCATTCTTGATAAAAGTTTCTGCTTCTCTTTTTTATGCAGGGTGCCCAAAAAATACAGAAACATGAAGTACCATCAAGAATAAACTACCTTTATTTTTACAAATATCAAAAACTTTTACTTAGAAAAGTTGTTTAGAATTAAAAGGTGTGTGTGATTGTCACTTTTCAAACAAATCAGCCAACTTCGATTTTTTTGATCGTCAAGTGTGGAACTCCTTTGTTTTAAAAAATAAGAAAAACATTTATTTAGAAAAGTTGTTTAGAATTAAAAGGCGTGTCCGATTGTAACTTTTCAAGCAAATCGGCCGACTTTGATTTAAATAGGTAAAAAAAGATAAAAAATCAAAGTCATCCGAATTGCTTGAAAATTTACAATCTGACACGTCTTTTAATTATAAACAACTTTTATAAGTAAACGATTTTGATATTTTTTAAAATAAATGTAGTTTATTTTTGATGGTATTTCATGTTTTTGTATTTTATGAGCACCCTGTATAAAAAAATCCAAAATTCTCTTCGTAAACCATATTTTTTCGAAAAGTAGAAACTTTTATCAAGAATGACTTTTTGTCGAAAAATGAAATTTTTGGTCCATTTGTCCTGTTTGGGACCCCATCCACGGACACACTGTATAAGTTATTTTTATTATGCATTTTCGAACCCATGTTTGCAGGAAACTTTTTGTTGAAAATGAAAATTTTCTGACTTTAAAATAGAATTACAGTAAAAAATATTTTCCAAAGTGCATTAAAACCCCTACGTAACAGCGCTTGCGTCGTCAGCCAGCTGGTAAGCTCGCTCGTCCAGGCTGGTGCGCACTTGCCAGTTGCACAACATATCGTAAATGTAGGTTTTTACGTTTTCACAGAAATCTAAAAAATATGTCGAAATATTCAGCTGTGAAGATAAAAACAGCATGGTCTACACTAAAATCGAGCAATCCTTACGCCTGGCGTAAATAAAACCACGTGTTCAATTATGTTCCGCGATTGGTCGGTAGGCTATACCCAAAATTTCACCCGACTCGGCAACAAGGACATACTCGATCGCAAAAGTGTAGTTATGATGTTTTATCTTGTTGTTTTCAGCTATTTAGACACTGCCACAAATAATTTTATGGATGTTTTGAGCCATTTTAATTAAGCCAATATTTTTTTCCCGAAATAATTTGATGTTTTTTTTGATATTGGGATCGTCTTAAAATGGAAACTACTTTTCTAAATTTTTGTCGACGTTTCGATAATTTATTATCTTCCTCAGGACACTACAAATTTCGAGAGAATATCCCAATTAACAACAAACAATGAATAGCATTCACAAAAATTGTAATCTAAAAGTCTAAGTATACTTACATTCAGATGCAGTTTCTTTGTCTAAACTTAAAATTAGACTAAAACTTGACAAAATACATACATAATACGGATATTTGGACACATAATACAAGTGTTAATTATTGTTCGACGTGCAGGAGAGATATAAGAACCCAGTTAAAAAACCGACAACCGCCTCAAAAGAAATAAAACAAAGACCCGTGCAGTGGAGATACCTACATAATAATATACCTGGGCAGAACACCTGTCAAGTTCGAATTCCGTCAATGATATTAAAATAGGCAGAATTTAAATTTTCGATGTCCGCGTTCTTTTATTAATCGTATTATTTTCTTTCTTGATGCTTATCATCTCATGTAGTAAACGTTTCTTGTAATTTCGTTGTATACCTATAAAATTTAAACATTTTTAAAATCGAAATTAGGCCCCCATTTTTTCTATGTTCCACTAGTGCCGTGGGATTTTGTTTGGTCCAGTAATGCATCATTTTTGTGCTCATATATTCTTTGTTTTAAATATCTACCTGTTTGACCAATATAGCCACAGTTGCAAGAAGAACAAGGTATTCTATATATAACGTTTGATAGGAATTCGGTTGGAGTTTTTGATTTTAATTTGCTGAAGAATTTTCCCTTTATTGTGTTTTCACTTTTAAGTGCAACTCTGATAATTTCTGTTTTGTTGGTAACTGTTTTTTTAATTCTTTCTGATAGATTTTTAATATAAGGAATTTTGAAATATTTTGTTGTTGATTGTTGATACTGTATCTTTAAGTTTGTTTTCTGTTAGCTCTTAAATTTCTTTCCAAGCGAGCAAACGTATGACGATTGGGAACAGGACGATCCATATATTAATAACATATCTACCTTTTCATACTGATTGGCCATTTTTAGAAGTAGAACTAGATACAGTGATAATTATAATCAACAATGTGACTACACTGACAGCTAGGTATAAACAAAATCGTTAGTTGCCTTTGTGTCATGGCTAACTTGTTTTTTGTTTAACTAAAATTTTTGAAGTATTTTAGCCTCTATCTTTTAAACGGTAATAGATAGAGAAAAATTTTATTAACAAAAAAAATACTCAGGAAGAGTTAATTATAACAACCGTCAAGAAATATCAATCACTTTCTGGGAAAAAAATGTTGATGACGTCGTTACTCTTATTTACCTAACTGCCAAAAAATTATTTTTTTATAATAAATGGACCTTAGTTGGTGCCATGTAAGTTCCCCACTTCAGATTTTTGTTATTTTTCTTTATTCGCAAATTTACAGGCACTGTTCATCGAGTTTGAAACACCCTGTACAATATGTTCACTAATTTCCAATTTTATGCCCAAAATCGACAACATTTTTTTAACGAAATACATACAAAATAGAAACAGCGTATTTGGCTCTATGTAAGACGGCTAGGACGGGACACGTTACTGCCGCACGTGACACTGGCTGCATATAGATACAGCCGCAGTTTTACGGTGCCTATTGGGAACACAGATATACAGCCTAGTTTGAGGTAACGACGTCAAGCTGATGAAACAGCGTTCCGGGAATTCAAACGAATGCAGCTGTTTTTCTTTTTTTTTTTTCATATAGTAATATTCAGAACATATTGTTTTTTTTTGTATTTCACAGATTTAGCTTGGAGGCCATTTATGTCTCTTAAACATAAATTTATTTTGTTTTGTGAACATGGCTATTGCAGCTTATATAACGGCCAGTCTCCGTCTCATATTGAAAATACTTTCAAAATATTAAGCAAGAAATATTTACCAAATCAATAGAACCACTTATAAGTACAGACCACTTAGTCCCCAAAAACGTCTCGGGGGCACTCAAAATTCAATATCGCCCAAATTCCTAAAAATACTTAATATCTCATAAATATTCAATATGTTTTCCACTCTAATCTTTATTTGTCCCCGGGCGGAATCTCCCGAAGAAATGGAAAAAATCAATGAATCCATAAATCCATTATTAATAATACCCTCAGCCTTAACCAATTTATTTGGAATTCAATAAAAAGTGACATCAAAGAAAACTGCCGCGAGGGGGCTTTTTTCGAGGGAATTTAGGCGCACCTGCCTGACGTCAAAGCCATTCATCCCCCGGGCCTTTTAATGGCGATTCGGATGTACAAAAAATCTTTTTCGCGAGTTATGTTCTAGAAGTTGCTACCTCATCATGGAAATTACGCCGTAGAAACTACAAACTCAGCACAGTCTAGATGGACTCTCGAACACCTTGAAATCTTGCGAATTCTGCTTTCCTTAAATTATATAAACTATCGCGCTCCACATTTTTCGACTTTTGACTATCAGACTCTGTACTAGTTGCCAATAAAAAACTTTGCATTTTTTAAAAAGGTCTTGTTCCGATCCCGTAAGTTAAGTGGCGCAGTCGTGCGGATTGTTTGAGTTGCGTGGCGCCATCGGTCTCGCGCTTCTGGAGTATCGAACTCCCAACAAACAAGAACTTCAAGATCCGATTGAAGCTGCAGAGCCAGGAAGAGACCAAGGTAAGGGCCAATCCGTGTTTCCTTTCCCTTGTCCTTTCTGTGGCAAACAGGTCAGTCTTAGGTCCCTAGAAATTCAGTGTATATGTTTTTCTAGTTGAATCTATTCATAAGATTGCGTCTTGCGAAATATTAGAGCATATAATACTTCAAAAGATATAATTAAGTTAGGTTAAGAAGTTCAATTTCATTTTAAGTTTCAATTTTAAATTTCAAAATTGATTCACTCGAAGATATTTCAAACTCGTTCCGTTCTCTAGATTTAAGTGATAGTGATAGTGATAGTATTGGTACAATTGAAGAAGAAATCATGAATAATCAACCTCAACCTGCACAAATCAATTATAGTCTGCTTAGATTGTATGTCGATACAATTCCAAATTTTAATGGAGACCCACACACTCTCGAAATTTTTATAGAACATTGTGATTTTCTTATTTCCACATATTCCAATGCAAACCCCGCTGATCCCATAAATACCTTCCTAATACGTGCTGTTATTGGAAAATTAACAGGACACGCTTTAGTTATTGCTGGTAGTAGACCTGACGTAAGAAATTGGGCAAATTTAAAAGAATTATTAAGACTAAGTTTCGGTGACCAAAGAAACCTTGATTGCTTAGTGCAAGAAATGCTTGTTTCGCGACCCTTCAAAAATGAATCTTTTCGTAATTTTGGGCAGAGATTACAAAAGTGCCGTAGTTCCATCGCTTCTAAAATAATTTCAATGGAAATGACTAACGAAGAACGTGCTTTTAAAATTAAAAATTATGATGAACTTTCACTAAAAACCTTTATAAGAGGTCTATCTGGACGTATCCAAGATATGGTTCGTTTAAGAAATCCTGACAGTCTAGAACTCGCAATATCGTATGTTATTGAAGAAGAAAACTTTATTTTATTTCAAAAGTCTCAAACAAGTAATTTCCAAAATTCAACATTACCAAATAAAAATCCTCAACACTTTCCAAAAATGAATTCTTATAATAATCAACAAGCTATAACACCACGACAACAATCAATGTTTCCGCCAAATAATAACAATTTTTCGCAAAATCAAAATTATTCCCAAAATCAAAATTTTCCCGAAAGAGCTCAATTCCCATCTCAACCTATAAACATCCAACCTCGACAGAATATGCCTTCCCCTAAATTTTTTACCAATAAACAAGTATTTGGAGCCCCTAACACTTCCAGAAATGTTTTTAAACCCACCGGTATAACTCCGCAACATAAACCTGAACCGATGTCTACTACATCACGAATTCCTACTATACAAACTCAATTCAGAAATAATTTTCCAAAAAAAATACCAAACTCTACAACTCCACAATATTGAAGAGGCAGATTTTAGCTTCGACGAAAATCTCGAAAACCCGGAAAATCCCGATGAAATTTTTCCCGATTTTTACCATGAAAACTCCGATGAAAATTTCGTACCGAACGAAACTTATGAAAGTTTTGAAAATTTTTCCCAGGCTTCGAATCCACAGAACCCAACGTAATAATTGACTTAAATCATCTACATAAGAGCGATTTAACGTATATAGAAATTCCAGAAATTAATGCCAGATTCCTTATAGATACAGGTAGTTCCCGTAGTATAATTAACCCCGATGTAGCTTATAAGTTTTACAGTAATTGCATTTTTCATGAAGATTTTAGTATTCAGACCTCTCACGATATTACTTTTCACAATGAAATTGCCATAATTCCACTTTTCGACATTTTTAACGTAAATCGATTTTATAAATTTTATATCTATGATTTTTCCCCAAAATATCACGGTCTTATTGGCATGGACTTATTGAAAAGACTACGATCAAATATAGATCTCGACAATAAATTACTAAAGACTCCCAAAGTTCAAATACCTCTACTTTCGGAAAACTCCAATTCAAAACAACAGAAAAATTTCCAAAAATGTTATCACTCTTTAATTATACCACCTCGAACTCAAAAAATAGTTAAAGTTCCAGTATGCTATAAAAATGGCCTCGGTATTTTAGATTACAATAATTTTGATAACAATTTAGAATCCCCTCGTGCTGTAGTTGATATTCAAAATTATTTCGCGACAACAACAATTATAAATCCAAATTTAGAACCCTTTGAAGTCATAATTACTGAACCTTTAGACGTTGAAATTTTAAACCCTAATGAGATTAACTTTATCGACAAAATCGAAGATAATTCGGAACTCTCAGAAACTGAAGATAATCTACTAAAACAAAATTTAAAAAATATTAGACTTGATCATTGCAATTATGAAGAAAAGTCCGCTTTACGTAAACTTTGTTATTCATACAGGGACATCTTTTACTGTGAAAAAATACCTCTTAGCTTTACAAATAAAGTCAAACATAAAATTAATCTCACAGACGAAAAACCTATTTTTACTAAATCGTATAGGTTTCCCGAAATCCATCGACAAGAAGTAAAATCCCAAATAGATAAAATGTTACAACAAAAAATTATTGAACCATCCACATCCCCGTGGAGCAGTCCAATCTGGATCGTTCCAAAGAAACTCGACGCTAGTAAAAAAAGGAAATGGCGAGTAGTCATCGACTATCGTAAGTTAAATGACAAAACTATTAGTGACAAATATCCCCTTCCAAACATAATGGACATATTAGACAGACTAGGACGTGCGAATTACTTTACAACACTCGATTTGGCCTCCGGTTATCATCAAATTGAAGTTGACGAAAATGATGTACCCAAAACTGCATTTTCTACTGATTCTGGACATTATCAATTCTTACGAATGCCATTCGGTCTTAAAAATGCACCCAGTACATTTCAGAGATTAATAGATAATATTTTACGTGGTTTAACAAACGAAATTTGTCTCGTATATTTAGATGACATAATAGTTTTCAGTACATCTCTCCAAGAACATATAATTAATCTCAAAAAAGTTTTCGACAGACTACGTGACGCGAATTTTAAAGTACAACTTGACAAATGCGACTTTCTACAAAAAACTGTTGCTTACCTCGGACACATTATTACATCAGAAGGAGTGAAACCCAATCCCGAAAAAATTTCCTGTATTCAAAAATTCCCCATTCCTAAAACTCAAAAAGAAATAAAATCATTCCTTGGATTACTTGGATATTACCGCCGCTTTATTAAAGATTTCGCAAAAATAACTAAACCTTTAACTCTCTGTTTAAAGAAGAACGCTCAAGTTACTCATAGTCAAAAATTCATAGAAGCTTTCAACACATGTAAGAAAATTTTGTGTAATGATCCGATATTACAGTATCCTGACTTTTCCAAAGAATTCATTATAACTACTGATGCTTCCAACATCGCTATCGGCGCAGTATTATCCCAAGGCACCATTGGACAAGACAAACCTATTGCCTATGCCTCACGCACCCTAAATGACAGTGAACAAAATTACAGTACTATTGAGAAAGAGTTATTGAGCATTGTTTGGGCTTGTAAGTACTTTCGTCCCTACCTCTATGGTCGAAAATTTACAATAGTTACCGATCATCGCCCCCTCACGTGGCTTTTTAATTTAAAAGAACCCAATTCGAAATTGGTTCGTTGGCGTCTCAAATTAGAAGAGTATGATTACAAAATTGTTTATAAAAAGGGAAAGTTAAACTCCAATGCCGACGCACTCTCTCGTATAAATTTGAATATTCATGAAACCCAATCTGTTATCAATAATCCAGGAGATATAAATCAAGAAACTTTCGAATTTTTAAGGAACTATGTAGAAAACCCAGAAAATTTTGAACTACCCAGTACAAGCCAAGAAATTTCTAACAGTAATGTAAACAATACCCAAGCAAGTTCATTAACGCCAGACACTCACACAGCTGACCCCGTCCCGCGAACGAAACCTAAGATAATAATTCACTCCGACATACAAATCCGACCTCCTGATAAACCTAGACCGACAATATTAAATGACGCACCTATTGAAATTAGTGATGACGAAACTGCCCATTCCCTCTCAAAAGAAATATGTAATGAAAGTTTACCTATTTTGGACGAAATTATCAATAATAAAACGAATCAAATACATATTTTCAAAAATAACGTCGATAAACTTTCAGTAGAACAAGAAAACTACTTGCACCAAAAAATTATGACAGTCAAAATTCCTTTAATTTCAAATGAGCAATTAATCCTAGATTTTCTAAAACAATATCTAAGACCAAACACTACGTATCACATTTATTTTAATCATTCGCAATTTATAACACAATTTTCAAATATTTACTCAGAGCATTTCAATCGATTAGGTCCCAAACTGATAATATGTACAAAATTAATTAATACCATAAAAGACAAAGAGGAACAGTTATTACTAATAAAAAATCACCATTTAGGAAAAACGAATCATCGCGGAATACAAGAAACACTAAATTATTTAAAGAGAAACTATTTTTGGATAAATATGAAGTCCGATATTACTGCATATATAAATGCATGCGAAATTTGTCAGAGAACCAAATACGGTAGAAACCCTCCATATGTACCTCAAGTATTAACTGAAACTCCTTGTAAACCATTCCAGTTAGTTCATGTCGATGTGTTCTATTATGACACCAGAAACTATTTAACTTTCGTTGACGCTTTCTCGAAATTCGCGCAAGCTACATTAATTCCCGGAAAATCCGCTACAACCATATGTGATGCTCTTGTAAAATATTTTTGTTCTTTTGGTACTCCTCAACAGATCATTTTAGACAATGGACGTGAATTCAATAATGAAACGGTTAAGGAATTATTAAAATTACATAAAATAGATATTCATTTCACTACACCAGGCCACCACGAGTCAAACAGTATAGTAGAACGTTTCCATTCCACAATAATAGAACACCTGCGAATTTTAAAAGAATCTTTCCCTAACGAAACCGACTTAATAAATTACGCCGTTTTAGGTTATAATTGCTCAATACACAGTTCGACGACATTCACGCCTTTTGAATTAGTATACGGTCATACGGACTTAAGAAACCCCGAAATTTTTACTCCTAAACACTTCTTCTCAAACTATGTCGAAAATCACGCGGAAAAATTAAAACACGTATATGGTGACGTCCAAACGAGGTTAATAAAAGAAAAAGAAAAGATTGTTAATACGAAAAATGCAAAGGGCAATACAAATCCTACTTTTAAAATTAATCAAATTGTATTTAAGAAAAATCCCCTTAACAGAAATAAAAAGAGCAACAAATTTATAGGTCCATACGTAATTATCGAAATTTTAGAACATAATAAATTCAAAATAAAAAACAAAAATAATAATAAAGAAGAAATAATTCATATGAAGGAGCTAAAACAACCTCCTTTGTTACAGGAAAATGAAGCTGAGAATCCTTCTACTTCTGCTGCAAATAATAGTGACATTTCAGAATAAAATAGAAATATCCAAAATCAACTCTCCCGGAATTCTCCCCTTTGAATTAGGCCAAGCTCGCGTTATAAAAAGTAAACATGTTTTCTTATATGATATAAATTTACTAGACATAAAAACTCAAATTGATGGGATAACAAACATTTTTCAAAACATTAATTCCTCACTCGACTTTGGAAGTTGGAATTTTCTACTTAGAAATTCTCGTAATATTTCAGAACACTTATATCCTTTAATTATCGAACTTAACGAAAAATATGAAAATTTAAATTTTAATCACAAACGGAAACGACGAGGTCTTGTAAATTTAGCAGGCACTGTACAAAAATGGCTTTTTGGCACCCTGGATGCTAATGACGGTCAACGCTATGATAATGCTTTAAAATTACTAAAATCTAATCAACAAAAAATTGTCTCAGAAGTTAATTTACAAATGTCTCTTTCTAAACAGTTAATTCAAAAGCAATCTAAAATTATAGAAGACATTAATTCCAATCAAAGGAAAATCGCAAAGTTAGTTAATGAAATCCAAAACAATATCTCCAATATTACCAATGAATTTTACCGATATACGACCTACATGTCGATAGTTGAACAAATTTTTATAAATACTAATATCATTATTACTTTACTAGATAATTTAGAGAATGCTGTCACCTTTTCAAAATTACATGTAGCACACCCCGACATTTTGACAAGGCGAAATCTTGTGGATATTTTGAACGAACTTTCTAATCAATATAAAAAACAAGAAATTCTTAATATAAAATTAGAATCTTGGTATTCAATAATTAAGACTAATTGCCATTTTTCGGAAAATAATATAATATTTGCCATGGAATTCCCTATAATACATCCTAGTACCTTTCAATATTTTCATTTATTTCCAATCCCTACGGATAAAAACCTAATTATTATACCCCCAAAACCTTACTTGGCCCTAGAAGAAAAGGCTCATCAATACATGGAAGAACCATGCCCGCAACTTGACGAAATATACATCTGTAACCTAGAAAATATTCAAGAAAATAATGACTGCATAACCACCTTAATAAATGGTCATCCAAATCAATGCAACCAAATTCCGATCGTACCACCAAAATTTATCATCAATAAAATTAATAATAAATATTTCATAATAATCAGCGAAGAAGAAATTCAAGCCACTTCTACATGTCCAGAAAAGAAGTTTCATACTCTACAAGGCAACAACTTACTTCAGATACCCTACAACTGTACATTTCAATACAAATCTTATGAAATTGGTAACAAAGAAACAAAAACCATTGGAAATCCTTTATTAATACCTAAAATTCAAAATCCATCAATAATCAAGATCGAAACAAGAAGAAGCCCCCTGAAAATCGAAAATGTAAACCTTCAAGATATTCACCAATTGGAAAAACAAATTCAAGCGTCAAACCCGATCAGCATAGTCGACATCGATACTTCATCTCCGATAGATTGGATATTATGGATCACCGTAGGAAGCATCGTCATCATCCTGATCACCTATACTATTTGGAAAATGAAAAATAAATTCAAAATTTTGAAGAAAGAAGAGAAGACAACGTCGCCTTCCATCCTGTTTACTCCGGAAGTCTCCACTTAAGGCGGGAGGAGTTATGTTCTAGAAGTTGCTACCTCATCATGGAAATTACGCCGTAGAAACTACAAACTCAGCACAGTCTAGATGGACTCTCGAACACCTTGAAATCTTGCGAATTCTGCTTTCCTTAAATTATATAAACTATCGCGCTCCACATTTTTCGACTTTTGACTATCAGACTCTGTACTAGTTGCCAATAAAAAACTTTGCATTTTTTAAAAAGGTCTTGTTCCGATCCCGTAAGTTAAGTCGCGTGACGTGCTTTGAATTAATTTTTTTCTGTACCTGACGAAAATTAACATTTACGTAATGCCGTGTAAGGCAACTACAACCATCAACATGAAACATGATTTATAATTACAAAAAAAATTAAAGAACTATGCGGGGTGGCGGAGGGCCGCATGGTTTTTTCAAGGGAAAATAATAAATTTAGAAGACTTGTCAAAATGCTTTGAATTAAATAAACTACAGTTATCAATTTAACTAATTTCACGCACTACATCGAAAATCTTTGAAAATTTCCGGGAAGAATCTGAATGTCGCACATTTTTAAAATTTTCTAGTGGCAAACAATCTTCGTCAGTTGTTAATTATTAAATCCATAACTGGAATTTTATTTAAAATCTAGTTGTTTATAATTCGGATTTAACCCCAAGTAAACAAATATTTTTGGAAATTGTTAATTTTCTGTAGATTAATATCCATTAAGTAGCCCTTAAAATTATCTTTCCAATAACATGTAACACTATAGGTGAATAGACAAGGCTATAGGTTATCTCCTGCCGTTTTCGAGATATTCGACCATGTTTAATATATTAACTGCACACAGCTATGATAAGTAAGCCATGGACCTAGAATTTGTTTCATCCAATGTGATGTTCAGAGACGCTTCAATATTCAATGCAAAAAAATGCTACTATCTCGAAAACGGTAAGAGACAACCCTACATGATTATACACAACCTGTTTGGGCAAAATCGGTCAAAGCCATCCAATAATAATTATAGCGGAAAACAGAAAAGAAAATTAGGCCAATTGTTAAAGACTTTTATCACTCTTAACATGGACCTGCGCGGAAAGAAAAAACACGGGTCCCATAATTTTACGAGTCTAATGTTGCCCTTGACAACAATGGCAAAATATGAAGTACCTGCTCGATGTTAATTTGTATATTGTATAGTTTATCAGGGGTAGAATATAATTATAGGTATACTTAGCAAGATCACTGCTGTGTGCGACGAGTTTTTTATGCTTAGCAATACTATACTAATATTCTTCTTTATTTTTCAGGTATGTTTTCTGATATTTGGGCTTCCATTTAGAATATAGGTGAGTTAATTAAATATAGTGTTTTTTATATCTAGTCCTCCAAAAAATTGCAAATTTAACCCGTCAACTCTAGCTTCCCGTTACTCTCAAATTATTAAACTATTATTTTTATTTCCAATACTGACTATCTTAATTTCAATAATTAATACACTTACACATAAACCATTTTATACACTGTGGTCCAAAGAATTGGCAACAAAATGGGAAAATTTTTTATTGTTGAGATATTAAAAAAGTATTTGGGGGAATCTTCTCTGCATGTCCAAGAACCTAAGAATCGATTTTGACATAAGTCAAGTCACAACCAATATGGCCGCAATTTCAAAAACTACCATTAAGTTAAGAAAAATGAGGTTAAACAACGAGGTATCGCAAAAAGCTATTTGAATCACTTCGTCCCTCTTATCACGTAAGGGCGTAACTAACAAAAAATGCAAATTTGAGTTACGCCGCTTAATAAGTCCCTCTTGGGGATGGCTTTGATTTCACAAAGTGGCGTATCTGTAAAACTTATAGGTGAGGCATAGTCAACACATCACCTGACGGCGTAAATGCGAACATCCACAAAATATTTCTCACGTAGGTATAGGCGTAAGTCAAAATACGCCCCTTCGTGTAAAATTAAGTGACAACTTGAAGGGGAATGTTGTGGGCGTAACTTGCAGCAAATGCGCGCAAAGGAACCAAGAAACATTATGATTCTAGCCTATAAACCAGCGCAATGGTTGTATTTCGAGGAAGTTTCAGAGGCGTGGATATTTTTCTATTGTTAAAATGGACGTACTTGTGGTTTGGAAAGACGGTAACGTGAATGTAGTGTCTTTAGAACTAAAAACTGTGAAGTGCCGCAAAATAAGTAAAGGTTGTGCAGTTAAAATGTTACCTATACAAACGCCGGTAGTATACAACACAAATAATTTCAAAAATATTTTTAAATGATTCCAAAGATTCAGAAAATATAACAATATTTATATAATATATGACGAAAATGTTTTGCTAAAATATTTTTCCTCACATTATATTAATATTCCGACAACATATTTTACAAATATTTAAAAATAATTCCAAAGTAGGTACCTACTTGAAAATTTTGCAACATTTATATAACATTATAGTAATATTTCTCAAATCTGTTTGTTTTATAATATTTTATAAATATTATATTATAAGAGATATTATTACAACACGCACTTAAAGGTTACGCCGAAGTGCCGTGAATTTCAGGATTTTTTTAAAAGTTTGCATGAAACGGAGTAGGTACCAAAGTTTTGGTTTTATTCTTATAAAATACAAAGGATTCTATTTTTTTTTTGTATTGTCGCTGTACCTTGGTAGAAATAAAATCTTTCACTTACAACTATATTATGGTTTATGGTTTAATGTTTCAATACTCTGGTTTCCAAATTTTATTTTTAAAAAAGGTCGTAACTTGATTGCTATACAGAAAAAGAATATTACGTAGAGGCGTAAATGCAAACGTTTTTCTTTTTAAAAAAATACCTATTAAATTTATTAACAAATAATGCACCAGCTTAAACTACGTTCTTTTGTCGTATCACTATAAAAATATTATTTGATTCTATCGTGGAAGTTACATGTGAGAGTATTTAATAGGTTAACCAATTTTGTTTTTTCCTCTTCCTGTAAAATAAGTAAAAATCAGATACGCCCATACGTGAAAAGAGACTTGTGTAGAATGTATGTAATTTTAAACCTTTGTGCAAAATTTGAGTTACTTACCAAAAAAAATGAAATTTACAGTTTTTCAAAAATATTTCCCTTTTTGTTTGATTTTCCACAAATAATTAGACTTAATTATTGAAAAATCACCTTTTATTTACGATCCGCGTTATTGCAATGCTTCGCAACGTCACGACTATATTCAAATTAAAATCTTGTTATTATTTGTGAGAAACCAGAAAAAAAAACATATCTTTTGCTGACTACTTAAAATTGCACAGAATTCTAAAATTACATTCTAAACAACTTTTTCAAATAATTTTTTGTTATACCTCGTCATTTAACCTTACTTCTCCTAACGTAATCGCAGTTTTTTTTAATTTCGCCATACTGGTGGTGATTTGACATATGACCATAATATATATGTCAAAAATGATTCTTAGGTTATTGAACACGCCGAAAAGATTGCAAAGAATATTTCTTTTTTTAATATCTCAACAATAATAGTAATTTATGTACCAAGGCACTGTAGTTCAACTTTTTACGACTAATGTGGAATTTAGTTGCCGAGGCTTCTGGCCGAGGCAAATAAACCACACGAGTCTTAAAAAGAAATTTAGTGCCGAGGTACATATTATATATATTTTTTGAAATCGGAACAAAAAATGTTTTATTAGGCAAGAAAATAACCCGTCCATGAAACAACTGCACGCGGCGTTGCTTGGCTTTGACGATCGCTCTACCTAGGTCAAGTAAATCTATTAATATTCCAACGTACTAAAATATTTATACTGAAAGATTGCGGTGCTATAGGTGACAATTTCGCAATGTGTACGAAAAGTTAAATGGGCCTTTTGTGGCCGGGTTTTGAATATTTGGTCACTTTTGGCGGGCGCTGATTCCGCGTCTGACGTTTGATGTTTACATCTCGCCAAGGCCTACTTATTGAAAAAATCATACAATAATGGGCTACTTCAGTACCGATTTCTGAGCTTTTAATGACGATTTTGGGACACTTCACTGCCGATTTCAAGAAAAAAAAATCCTATTTGTTGCGAACTCTTTGGATCACACTGTATATTTCTTCCATTGAATACCTACTTGGTGTTCGTATAGACCCAGAATGTATCCCTAAAAAACACAGAAGAAACATATACAGGGTGAGTCACATCTAAAGGCAGAGCCGAAAACACAAGGTAGAATTCGCTAAAATAAGCACATATGCTTAATAAACATTAGCTCAAAAACGCTTGGTTCTCCATATACAGAGTGTTGAAACTTTTCCAAATATTGTTTAATTTTTTTCTAGCCCGTTTAGGAATTATTTTATACATATTATGGGTTGTCATTTTGTGCAATAATTTGGCTCTGTTCAGATGAGCAGCGGCGTAGATACAAATAATTTTATTTAAAATGCCAGCATAATCACCTTGACACTAGTTTAAAAAATCCGAAATTACGAAGAAACTGTACCAGAAATAAAAAAATACCAAGAGGCACTTTTTGTTCCAAATTAAATGGGCTATCCAAAAATTCTAAAATTTTTGGTTTTGCACAGGGCCGTACTACTTTTTTTCTACAATTATTTACAGTAACTATTTGTACCTACGCCGCTGGTGATCGGAACGGGGTCAAATTATTCCACAAAATGGCAACCGTCCAGTGTATAATAATATAAATAATAATAAAAAATATGTTATTTTTGGAAAATTTTCAACACGCTGTATATGGAGAACCAAGCTTTTTTGGGCTAATGTTTATTAAGCATATGTGCTTATTTTAGCGAGTTCTACCTTGTGTTTTCGGCTCTGACTTTAGATGTGACTCACCCTGTATATACGGGGAGCCAAGGAATTCAATTGGTTCATCACCTAGCATCTTCTGATATACAGAGTGGCCAAACGATAACGAAACAGACCCAATATAACAACTAGGGAATTTTTTTCTTAGAAAATCGCAAAAACACGTCGATTTTGTTTGGAAAGGGGACTTTTTAGTATGAATTCAACAGTTTTACCTGCAATCCTCTAAGCGAAGGATGCATCCCTTCAACAATTTTAAATGGGAAGGGGGTTCGAGTTGCACATCGTTGGAAAGTTCTTTCTATTCTATACACAACGGTTAAATTCGATGAATTTTTCAAAAACTTACGGGCGATCAAACGAAAACGAAACAGTAGGCGCAGGGCCGTATATAAGCGGGGGGGTTAGGGAGTTCAAACCGCCCCCCATGATGGTATAATATATAAAAGTAATTAACACGCCCGGCGCCCGCCAAAATGGAAAAATAAATAATCGTGCTGGCCGATTGTACTGCTTGGACGATTGCACTGCTTGGATGATTGTAATAACATGTAGCATGCCAATAAAGGTCAAGCGTTTGTGTTTGGCAATATACAGGGTGAGTTTTTTTCGATGACCACTAAGAGGATCTCGGAAACTAGCAGAGCTAAAACAAAGGTTAAATGGGAAAATAATTGCGGTTTTGAATGCTCAATGTAATGCCTCTTTTGGATTTTTAAAAAAGTTCATGGCTCACTAGATATTTTGAAAAGAGTGTTTTTTTTTGCTATTTCATCAGATCTCTGTAGCTCCGTTATTTCTGATTATACAGAAAACCTGTTGAAACAAAAATTGTAGATAATTTTGGGCTTAATAAGATAATCCGATCCAATTTTTATGTTGTTTGTGATTTTTGAGATATCTATGACATAAACTTTTGTTTTTTTAAATGTAAATCATAGTTGGCTGTGACCTTATGAAATCGGCCATTTTTTGAGCTTTCCAAAGATATAATACTCGGCATAGTTATTATAAAAAATAAAAGAGCTATGGCTAATTTTCCGATTTTTTTTTAATTTTCACATATCTACTAAGTCAAACTTTCAAATATTTTATTTTTAGCTGGTAACAAAATGTAACAAAATAAAACTAAAATTATCATGATGGAGGTCCACCACATAATTATTTGCACGTAAGAAATTACCTAGATCAGCTCTATTAAAATTTTGATAGGGAGAAATAGACCTATTTCCTGGCCGCTCCAATCCCTCGATTTGTCTGTTTTGGATTTCTTTTTGTGGGGAACAGTACAAAATAAAGTATGACACAAATGTTGAATTAAGAGCAGCTGTTTTAGAAGCAATTGCCAGTATTGACAGGCGCTTTCTAAGAAAGGCGACAAATTCAGTTTTAGAAAGATGCAATATTTGCATAAATAATAATGGTGAATTGCTTGAACACCATTTTTATTTTAAAAGGTGACCTTTTAAAGTAGTATCTAATAATTTGAATTTGAGTTTTTTTTATTTTTGTTTTATTTTGTTAATTTTGTTACCAGCTAAAAATAAAATATTTGAAAGTTTGAAGTATGTCTTATTATAAAATAGAACGTAATTAAGAAAATATTCCACGGCTGACTATGTGAAAATTAAAAAAAATCAGAAAATTAGCGAGCTCTTTTATTTTTTATAATAACTATGCCGAGTATTATATCTTTGGAAACCTCAAAAAAATGGCCGATTTGATAAGGCCACAGCCAACTATGATTTACGTTTAAAAAAACACCACAAGTTTATGTCATATATCTCAAAAATCACAAACAACATAAAAAATTGGATTAGATTATCTTATTAAGCCCAAAATTATCTACAATTTTTGTCTCTACAGTTTTTCTGTATAATCAGAAATAACGGAGGTACAGAGATCTGATGAAATAGCAAAAAATCATTCTTTTCAAAATATCTAGTGAGCCCATGAACTTTTTAAAAAATCCAAAAGGGGCATTACACTGAGCATTTAAAACCGCAATAATTCTTTCCCCATTCAACCTTTGTTCTAGCTCTGCTACTTTCCGAGATCCCCATAGGGGTCATCGAAAAAAAACTCACCCTGTATATTTGAGGATAATGCTCAAAAGTTAACGTCAGACCTAACCCCCCCCCCCCCATGGAAAACCCCTAGCTACGGCCCTGAGTAGGCGTCTTCGGGCATCCAGATTTTTTTAAAAAGCTCTCGGACATGTCAATTTTCTTTTCTCTTTTCGAGGGGGGAACTGGTAACGTGAAATGGTTGATATTTAGGAGTTGCACATTATGCCGGAAGAGCTTTCCCTTTGAAAAGAACAGACGTGACCGAGCGCTTTTTTCAAACTTCAGAAATGACCCACAGTTGTGTAGAGAATTGAAAGGTCTTTCCAACGATGTGCAACTAAACCCCCTTCCTACTTAAAATTGTTGAAGGGATGCATCCACCCTGTATAAAAATCAATAACGATAGCTCGTGGCATGTGGGACAAAATGTTTTGGTTCTTGAGAACACCAAACTAGTTTCCAATATCTAATGGAAATTTAGTATAAGATACTCGGTGATGAACCAATTGATTTTCGTGGCTCCCCGTTCTTCTGTGTTCTTCACCGCGCCGCGCGCCGAGTTCTTTTCAGGCGCGTATTCACTTGCAACAAAATGCTCCAAACGCGCAGAACACTCCTCGCGCGCTGCGCAGAATGCAACAAACATTTTAGCGCAAAGTTCGTGCTGCTTGGAGTGTTCGCTGTGTTCGCCCGTTCCCGGCAGCCATTGTAGTAGTAATTGTGATGGTCCGCGCGTTCTTCAGAGAGATGGACGTGATGATAACGGGTGGTAGTGGCGCTCTTTTGATTATCGATGCTTTAAATAGCAATAAAAAAAGAGATAAAAGAAAAACAAAAAAAAAGAAAAGCGTGGACAAGACGTATTTTTCTACAACATAAAAATATGGCACTGCTCCGGGGTATGAATATCATCTACACTTGCAGAAGTTTACGAGGATGGCTGCAGAAGATTGTGAGAAGTTGATGTGTTTAGGTGTATGTTTTGAAACAACAAGCGCTGCGAACAGGGCAAACGCTGCAAAGACCCGTACCCACTGCGCACCAGCGAACAACTAATTCCCTTTGTGCAAATCCGGTTTACCGACAAGTCTCGGAAAATGTTTGACGCGTTCGCGCGCGTTTGGCGCGGCGTACTCACTAGCGAATTGCGCGCAGCGCGCGCGGCGCGTTCTGCGCGTTCGGAGGAATTTGTTGCAAGTGAATACGCGCCTTTATATGTTGATCCATCGATCGATTATACACCACACCGTTGACTGAAATTTTAAATATTTCAGTCAACGACCACACTAACATTGTTTTGGTTTTGGCAGTACCTGCTAGATGGCATTGGTTGGTATAATGCTCACCGCGTTATAGGTACTATTTCGTATTCCACACGCCGAATGTTTTGTGAGGTAAGCTGCGTCTGCCTGATGAGAGCCAACAAGTCCGAAACAAGTGCCTGTCGTGGTTTGCACACCTCCGAAAGACCCATACTAAATTTCCATTAGGTATTGGAAACTAATTTGGTGTAGCCAAGAACTAAAACATTTCCCATATACCACGAGCCATTTCTTAAATATATATTATGTTTAAATTTATTAATTTTAAAATAGTTGCTAGTAATTATTACTCAGACTTACTATTAAATTATAGGTGAATCTCCTGCACAAAGTATGGCTATTGTTTCTTCTGGTTATAAGTTATAGGTAAAATTTCTTGCCTAAAATTGGTAAGTTTCTTCGTATAAAAAATAATTGTAAAAACATTAATAATATTTAAAAATACAGTTGTTTAAATACATGAATAAAAAACAAAGGAAAAAATAATTGCCTTCACTCTAAATAAAGTAATTTAAGTGATAAAGTGATTTGAACATTGAGAAATATAATTATAATTTTTAGCCCTGATGAAGGCCACAATATTCGTTGAAATTTTGGATATTAAAAACTAGAAATACTTCCTTTTAGAAGAATATCCGTTATTTTCATATATTATTCTAGGTATAATATAATATTATAACTTATAACCCATTATAGTTTCATCGTTAAAAAGAAGAGGGGGTCAATAAACGTTTTTCTTGAAATTAACTATTAATGGGCAACCTTATATGGCTTCCTATAGAATCTAAAAATTCCCGAATACATTCACCTTTATTTTAATTATGGGGGCATTTCCCGACCTGCAAAAGGCCCCGTAATAAAAGAAGAGTTCACGTTGGCGAAACCTCGCCTCATTATCAAGCCCCATTTTATTTAAAAGCTTTTGATGTGCCCCTTGAAAGAAAGTTGGGGGGTCGGACGCCCCCTCCTCCCCCCCCTCCCGCCGCGCTCCTCGTTGACTTTGATTAAAGCGCCGTCTTGCCCCAAAATTAGATCCGGTTCGGTTTCACGCCCATTTTATTACATTACAAAGAGTGTTTGGAAGCCATACCGTTTGGAAACTTCGGGAAAGGGCTCTTTTTAATCTTCCGAGGAAGTCGTGTTGCAATCTGTAGGAAGATGTACTCCTCAAAAACAGAATATCGATATATCTATAATACCTAAATCGATTCCGGGAAAAACGTTTGAAAATAATAAACTAGGAAATTATCTGCTGACTATAAAGATAAGGAAAAAAGCTATGTGCACACTTAATTGAACTATGTATGCAGCCCTTCGCCACGCTACACGCAACATCCCATCCCGTTACACTCCTACTGCAATTATGTACTAACATGGACGGTACGGCTCTGTCTAAGAAGACCAATACATAAGTAAGGACTACCAATGTTTAGTTCGGCTATGATACTCACGTACTAACAGGTAAAGATAAATAAAAGTTTATAAACAAAAAAAATCAGATAAATGTAGAGTTTATTTTTATATTTTGAAATTTTAGTTTGTATACAATTTATAAAATAGGTAATTTAGGAGCTTAAAATCAAACGAACGGTTTCATTTATTATTTAGTTTCAACATACAAAATAAAAAATTCTTAATATTCTAGATAGTATTATGATTACTCTTGTTGCAACTGCAATGACAAATTGGCGACTTTTCACACCATGCAGTATGTGACGGCTTTTCATATTGCCAGTTTGGCACTGGCAGCATCGCTACTACTCTGTCGCAAACGCAGTCGGTGTCTAGTGTCTAGTCTAATGTCTAATAACTAAAACTAAACAGTTTCTACATTGCCGATATTCGGAAAAGGCTACCTATTTCTTATCGTGGTCCTGCCGGAATTCTTCCCTGCAGCCGGTGTCTTCGGTATTTCTAAATGTGACATATTCGTTTTCGGACTAAAAGTGTTGTTCGTAATGTGGCTGTTTCACCAGTACTATCTCTTAATAAACATCCTATATCCTCTTTCTATATGTTTGAACAAATCGCACCATTATAATAATATTTTTTCTAATAGTTTAGCGAAGCCTAACTATTCAAAAATAAGAAAATACCTACTTGAATACAAAAGTGTAAGTTTGCTTCAAAGGTGTAGCTAATTAGGATAAAAAAAAAATTGCGGCCTAAAAATCAGTAGTTGTAAAAGTAGGTCGGTAGGTAGGTGTACCTACTCCGCAAAAGACTCTACAACAAATTTACGTTATTCAAAAATAGGCTTACTTATTGTTATGACAAAACATCACATGAAAAATTGTTGGTATTTTCTAGAAGTTATTGTAATTATTCTCGTTGAAGGTTATTTGTACTAGCATTCTTTAAATTTTCGCTGTCCAGATACTTATACCGTACTTTCACCGTTTTGGTAGACATAGGGGAATAGGCCGCGCGCCGCCGTGCGTCCAGCTAGGTTTGTCAGTCGTTGGCGGGGGGAGTACACAGTAGTCCCGCACCGGTTATCAGTCGAGTTTTGCCAGCAAAAAACACGCCCCGCCCCCCGCCAACGACTGACGAACCTAGCCGAATACACGGCGGCGCGCCGCCCAGCCATGGCAATGTCTACTAAAACGGTGAAAGTACGGTATATCGATATAGTGATAAAAAGTGACGTGTTTGTTAAATTATTGTGTGTGCGCGTGAAGAAAGCCATAACCAGTTCGTGGCGTATCAAACAACATCATGAGAAACGTGGATACCTACTAACAGAAATTTTCAAAGGTACCTACCTAATTCTACGAGCATATTATTAACATCGCGGTATTCGTTCCCGTCAATCGCGTCAATCGCATCGCATAATGACTCATTTAATTAGAAGAACGTTGTAGAACACAGCGAATACTTTACCTAAACTCTACCTAACAACTTTTTTGGCTAATGTTCACTTTGATAGGACAGCCCAACTTTATACAATATTACTCTCAGCTTTGATTTTTGTTGCAAAGATAAATGTAAAATTATCAGAAATTAAATTAAAAATTATATTATTGTAAATCAGTCCTTTCACTAGTTTCAACAAAATAGTGATCTTTCTGCGGAGAAGTACGAAGTTTCTGAAAATTTTTAAAGTTGAAATAATTTCTAAACAGTCAAACTCCAGATAACCCTATATAGGATTCAAGGTCACCCTGTTGATGTCCCTCACCTCATAGTATGGTAGCAAAAACAAGAACTCACAAATCTGTAACTGGTAACTGTAGCCTTCATTGGCTTCAAACTTGTTTATTTACACTAGAGCCGAAAATAATATGCAACTGTGAATCGGAATAAATACATAGAAGACGAATGGCAAAATGCACTTCGCCTCACCCGAACCGAAACACAAGTTTTACAACGTTTCCAGCATTGCTAATATTGTAGCAAAGTGTTTGTACTATACCTGCTGTACTGCGCACTGCGTTGACCGCGAATGTAATAAATTCTGCTTTAAATCCGGCCGATCCCGCATATCAGCGCCTGTCTGCCGCCGGTATAACCACATACAGCTTGCAAAATTGTAAATTATGCATAAATCACCTTGGGTGCTAAATTAAAAATAATAATCGTACTTAATTGTATTAGTAGCGGTTTGGTAGCGAAGAATAAATTTGGGGGTCAAATTTTAGATTTGGAGGAGCTTAGCCCAACCCCCCAAGCCGCCACCTAGAATCGCCTATGCTCACCTGCAGGCTAAGGTTTGGACTGCTGACTGGAACACCCTATATTTTTTGCTTTTTGTTAAACAGGCTGTTTCTTTGATTAGTACAGAAATTTTAACTGGTGGACGGTTACGACCCAAAACGCTCGCTCGAGGTTTGTTTTTCAAAAAAAGATGTTTTTAAAATCGGCAAAATACACTGTTAAAAATCGATTTAAAATTACAGGCATTTTCATGTGAAAGTAACGGGTTTTTACACGATTTATCATGTACTATATGAATATACCTTCAGAATCATGAACAAATACATACTTATAGTACTATTTCGCTTTTTTTGTGATTTTACCTTCGTCCAATGTAAAAATACAACTCAACGAGGTAAAGTTTCGTCGGGCTATTTTATTTTTACTCTTTCTGTTGAAAATTACGTTGCGAAAGCGAAAATACATCAACTTTAGTGTATTTTTACATGCTTGAAGGTGGGAGTAGCCTCTAGCGTTACGGACTTGCATCCTAATTTCTCTAGTAAGCACGTTGGGCGGTGGCACATTGTCGTCGCCTACCAAGCACAGCACGAGAACCGTTTGCAGGGGCGAGCTGACCAGGGAGCCGGGGTCTGCGTCGCAGACGGGCGGCCAAATCCAGGGGCGGCCACAGGCCGCCCTTCCGTAACAAAAAAATATTTTTTCAGAAAGAAGGTAGTAAATCTCTACATTACTTGCATTCGCCCTCAAAAAGAATATCGTCAACCATGCAACAACATCATATTGACATGAACCCATAACCAGTCGGCCGTCGGCACTACCTCTATTCTAGTCTTTACTCTGTGGCAACTGCGCTGCGCGGCGTGACGTTGGTATAGACCGCAAATTTCGTAGGGGATATCGACGCTTCAGACCTGAATAATAGTGAACTAAAAAATTTAAATATCTTTCTTCCATCAGAATATACTGCAAGTCCAAGAACTATTTTAGAATACTTGAGACCATTTTCCAAATTAAAAATTATAAAAAACTATCTAAGGTCTTCTATGAGATTAAACGATTTAGCAATAATTTCCATTGAATGTATCCTACTTGATACAATAAATATCAGTGATATAATATCAGTGTTAAAGCGAGAAAAGTACTATTCATTTAACTTGTATCTTGTGCCTTGTACCTAAGGGATAACCCAATATTCTAAAAATATTTTACTTTTTTGTTTCATTTAGAAGAAAAGGTTTTATTTATTTTTACAAGTACCTGTATTTTTCTTTTATGATGCAAGCTATATTTATTTTTAGTTTTATTATGACTTTGTAAACGTAATTTTTTACATTTTTAGTACCTTTTTCTTAGAAAAAGCATTTAATTTTATGTATGCATTTGTATTTTGTTTAAAAAGGTTATTTTTCTAGTGTAAGTGATATTTTATGTTTTACTTGTAGTTTTTGTTTTTATTTTATATATTTTAAAACATTTTTTATTTTAAAGAAACATTTACCTTGTTCCTTTCAGTTTGGAAATTCTACCAGACCCAAAACATATTAATCATTATAACAAGACTGATTGCCTGTGGTATTTTCTTGTTATAAGATGGCAATGTGGCCTACTTATTTCCAAAAAAATAGTTGCCTATTCCAAAGTCAAAGCCACCTGCGATATCACAATCAAGGCTAAAAATTCGAAAATCATATTAGGCTTTTTTTTTCAAAAAATTTACTAAAAGATGTTGTTCAGAATAGTTCCAGGACTCTGAATCTAAAATTTTGTCAGAATCAAAAAATATTAAATTAAAAAATTAATTTCCAAAAATAGCAATTGAAGATTTTTCTGCGTTTAGAAAAGTGTGCTATGGAAGTTTTGAAGGCTAGTTATTTTCAAAAAGTAATCATTTCAAAATAAAATTGAAAGCTAGGAAACAGTTTTTTAAAATTATTATTTAATATTTTTTGATTTTGACAAAATTTTGGATTTAGGATTCTGGATCGATTCTGAACAACTTTTTTAGTACGTTTCTTGAAAAAAATGCCTAATATGACTTTCGGATTTTTAGTTTCGATTGTGGCATCGCGGGTGGCTTTGGCTTTGAAGTAAACAACTAATTTTTTGGAAATAAGTAGGCAACAATGCCATCTACCTTTGAGAAAAATTTTGTTCTTGTCGGTTAAAAATTAAAGAAGTTATAAGGTTGTTTCACTCTTAAGTGACACCCTCTGTAGGTATTTTTGATAATATAGAGAATATCTATTATCATTTTTGTTATACCTACCTAATAATTTTTGCAATTACCTCGTAGGTAATTACAAAAGACCGAAAACCCTAGAAATTCAAGATTTTTTAAGTTCTTATAACCTGAAAGAATTTTTTATATTCTGCATACGGGCGGATAAACATCTAGGAACGCCACTGTACGTTTGCGTTATAACTTTTTTATCCATCAAAAACAGTTTGTTAGAATGTGAATGTGTTGTGAAGAGGAAAAAGACGGTAAGTACTAGAAAATGTTGTCAATGTCATCTCTTGTTAATCCCAACCGCGAATGCACAAGTGTTTGTTTTTATTTCATTTTATTTTATTTATATATATTTTTGTATAAACATAAATTATTATTCCAAACATAGAGGTTAAAAACATGTAACTATTTCTTACATAATAGGTCGATTTTGATGTTTAAAAGAGTGTCTTTTTTTATTTATGATAATAAAGGTCTTGCTATTAAAAATAAATATTGTATTTCTTTTTTTTGGGAGCCGCCCTTTACGTCCGATCGCAACCGCAGCCTCGAGGTCTTATTCTGCTTTTTTCTCGTTTTATTGTACTGCTCAGGTCCAGGACCACACATTCACAGAGCTGTTCCCGATTCCCTATTGCATAGTCTGCATTTAAGGTTTCCGTTGTACAGCCCGAATTTGCATAGTATTTCCTTACAGCTATGTGAACAGTAAGGAGCCCTATTACAGACTGTAGCTGATTTCTGCTCTTCAGCTATATTGTGTTAGTGATTTGTTTGGTCTTTTAATAAATAAAAGAAACGCCACCTTAATAAAAAGTATAAAATTGAAGGTAAGTTTATGTAATTTTACCTTGTTTTTTTTACTAGAAAACAAATTGAAGAATGTAGAATTGCAGGCAATTATTGTATTTATACTTCATTTACTTTTTAAAGAGTGTAAACTGGCATAGCATACATAGCAATTGTGTGAAATTACTTGTCGTTACGCCCCAGTTACATATCGGAATGTATGATTCCACATTATTTATATTAATTTTAATTCGCAATTCTCCACTATACTCTCCGAAATAGCTATTGTAAATTTAAGTTATTTTTCACGAAATTTTAATTGCGTATTTATAATAATACATGTAATTTAGTGTAAATTTTCGTGCGTAATATTACAATATTAAAGTAAATTTACGTACATAGTGAAGTATATTTAAAAGCTCAGTCTGTAAGTTTGCCTGTCGGTTTGGGTATATTTACTACTAGATCATAGTAATAATACATTAGCCATTAAGTAATTTTCAATTGTAATTATACAACGAGTCCTCAAAATTACTCGATGAAGTTTATTATTACAGTACATTTTGGTTGTAACATGATTACAGCAATTTGTCGTGTAAAATTGCGAATTCGTTTTTAACAGTGTATGACAAAGTTATTATTAAGTATACTTTGAAACATTTTTAGTGCCACTGGTTCGCGCGCGCCTGTGGTGCCGCTGTTGCCGGGCGCCGAAGTTTCAACCTCCCGAAGAACAGCGTTGGCCAGCGAAAGCGACCTCACGGCCAATGGCTCCCAAATTGTCTAAAATTCGGGAAAATTTTTGAAAGGCCATAACTTTTTATTTTCCGCGCGTTTCAAAAAATACTTTCATAGCATTGGTGTCGAAACTTGCAACCGGTTAAAATAAAGAAACACCCTATATTCTACATTTTATATCATTTAAATAAATCTCGGCAATGGCGTGGCGACGCACTAAAAACGTCGCGTCGGTGGCATAGACCGGCGGTAGACGACCAGTCAGATGAAACGTTTTTCAAATGCATGCCAATCATATATATATATATATATATATATATGAATAGAAGGGTGTGCAATTCAATTTTCCGTTTGCATGAAAAAGCGATGTATTCGAACGATTTTCAAATGCATTCCAATATATTGTATGATAAATTTGAATTACCAAACGACGATTTACCGATTGGCATGCAGTTCTGAGGTGCAGAACATTGTCAAAACTTAATGCGAAAAGGGCAAAACATTGCAGGTTATTTCAGATATGAGCAACCTCATGACAAGAACTTACAAAAGCGGATATACGCCATTAAATATAAGAAATACTCAATAGGCTCAATGCTAAACTAGTCTACGGGCCATCCATGCCATTTTGTTGTTTTGTTATTTTATATTATATTTTCTGGTTTTGTTCAAAATCAGTCAAAAAGGCTTTATTTTCTAAAGTTGACTTAGTAGTAGTCATTATTTGCATAAACTTTTAGCATAATTGAGCAAATAGCGTCAAGTACAAAGTGTCATTAATAGTAATGAAAGAAAGAAAGCCTAACTCTAACGTACGATTTGCTACAGTTAAAATACATAAAATGGATAAAAAAAATGTTACATTAAACAATATTTGACAGTATTAAACCAATAAAATACATTTAGGTATATTTAAAACCCCAAAAACACCCAAACTCAATCCACCTAGAGAAGCGAGAAACCCAGATATTCGGCTATTGAATATGGCTCAATCTGTAAGATGTACTGAAAAGTTTTGTTTTGATGGTGGAAGTTTATTATCAAAACTAACACACGCATACATGGGCAAATTTGTTCTTGTATTATACCTACTCAAGAGGAGGCAGAAGGTGCTCGAAAAGTGAAAAGTTTTTAAAGAGAAACACGATGCACTCATAAATATACACACCTGGAAATGTCCAAGCCTCTGAATGTCCCCCTACACCTACAAGTCTCGTGCCCGCATTCCCAACAAGACTCGTAATGCTCTCTTTTGAATAACGAACACCTCCGAGCCCCTTACAGCTCCACCCCAGAATATAACCTCGTACCGAAGGACAGAATAAAAATTAGCATAGTAGGCAGCAAGCATATTAGTTCCCCACCGCAGGTAGTCCTTCAACACCCTCAGAGAAAAGCAAGCAGAGTTCAACCTTCCGCATACGTAGTCTTGTATGGTTGACAAGTACTAAACAGAGTTTCAGACAGGAACTATTCTAATCATAAAGCAATATCCTGTTATTTGATGAAGATTTTTACGTATTGCACTTGATTGTGGACATAGTGCATACAAATGTGTTATTGAAAGTTTCCCTTGTTCTTCCACATAAAATAACAAGACCTGCATTCAGAACATGTTCTCCTTCAGAAACACATTTGGAATGTTTTGATCCATCTAAATATTCCATATACTTAATAATGCTTAAACGGTCCATGTTTATATGTAGAAAATATGATAAATAAATAGGCACCAAATAATAATAAGATCTTTTATTCTCCCTGTAACCTCAAACAAGATCTAATCTCCAACAACCAACAAAGTTCTCTATTTGGGATTCTCATTTTAAATTTTTAGTTGCCTTTATAATTACCTACATAAATCAAAAACAATATTGTTAAACTTTATAACCATGCAAATAAACTTTATGAAGACGACCACAAAATATATAGAAGACGACAAGAACAAAGAACGAAAGAACAACGCAGTGTATACCCAAGGCTAGCAAAAGCACCGTGGTGAGTGGTGACGATGTCCCATATATTAGTTCACATAATGCCCGTCGGGGCGTTGGCATCTTTAATTCAGTCGCCTATAGCCGAGTGGGTAAAGGCGCGTGCCTCTGAAAAATTCATTTATTTCGTTGTAGGTTCAAATCTCACGCAATACTTTACCTTTTTTTTTTAATTATCAACGAAAATTCAGATTTTATTTTTTATTTTTATTGTATACTATGATCTAATGTTATAATAGTTAACAATACAATCTGCATTTTTGTTGATAATAATGATAATCGTTCAGAGACATCGCAACAGAAAATTGAATTGCATACTCTTCTGCACGCGAGCGGCGTTTAAAATTCTCTTCATTGGCACATTCACGGCATTTATATTCATATATATGATTGGCATGCATTTGAAAAACGTTTCATGCAGAGCTGGGCAGTAATGTTTACATGTCGTAATCATTACAGTAATTAATTACTTTTTTTCGAAAAGGAATTGTAATTGAATTACATTATTCAAAAATGTAATGGTAATGGGTAATTTAGTATTGCAACCCTAAGTAATTGGTGCATTACTTTTTAAAAGGAATCATTACAACAATTTCTTTACTTCATTCCTAATTACAGTAATCATTACAAAAAGGAATTACATTACTTTTAAAGTAATCATTACTTTCTGTACTGATTCCTTTATGGTTTCTAAAATTCCGGTTGCGAAGACCTAAAATATTGAGACAGAATGAAATAGGAGGAACTCCCTTAGTGCCAATCTTTTCAAAAAACTTCTTTACTTAAAAGGTAATGTTTATGGGGATTAAAAAGTACTTTTTTAGTCACTTTGTATATTAACTGAACTACTATAGTGCGTTCAAATCCCAGGCGAATTAAATGTAAACACAATCAGGCGCTGTTCACGTGATTGACAGAAAGTGGCATGTCCAGAATATTTGCTTAAAATTTGTCACACGTCACAACCAAGTGAGAACCGTGCTTTTCATCTGTAAACGATTATCACGCGTCTGCCGGTTTTTGCTTTAGTTCGCCTTGGATTTGAACGCATTTTAGTAGGTATTAGTATCACTATTACATATATTTGTTTACTTTTTTACTGAGATTAGTGAGATTTTAAGTTGCTATGTTTTTGTGATAAGAATTATTATTTTGTTATTAGCTGTTTTTGTTTTGCACATTTGAATAAATATTTTAAAACACATATTGTGTACCTATTTAGTTGTTTTATTTTTATTTATCAATAATAAAATGTAATTAAGAAAGGAATTAGAAATTCCTTTTTCTGCAAACAAAAGTAATGTGTAATCTAATTACATTTTTGTAAAAAGGAATTATTCCTTTTGTAATTTCATTACATTTTTCTCAAATGTAATGGGTAATGTAATGATTACTTTAAAAAGTAATTTGGCCCAGCTCTGGTTTCTTGTGACTGGTCGTCTACCGCCGGTCTAGCAGCGCCGGGTCCAGCCACCTGGTCGTTTTATTTCGGGGCCCGCGCTCCGGTCATCGGAGCGGCCGCGGCCCGCCCCTCCGAGGGCCCCGGGCGCCTCCGGTAATTTATCGGTATTTAACGAGCCGGGCTGCGGCCAAAAACACCCCTCGGCGATATTTCTCCCTTTCCGGCTGTATTACGCGGCATCCATAACGTCTAGGGCGGGCCGGCGCGGGGTTAAGGAGTTAAGGAGCCCCCATTACGGCCATCCCCTTCACCGGGAAGTGCGTCTGGGAAGATGAAACGTAGGCAATGACGATCTATCTCGTTTTTTTTTATCGTGTTGAAGGAGGACTCGGGTCCTTCCGTACTTCGGGGGATTTACGAGTTATCATATTTGATCCCCCTGTAAACTCGTTTGCCGGAGGGATTGTGGACATGAAAAGAATTATTCGAAGGCAAATAACATTCACAATGGTTTTACAAATATACCCAAATTTATCTGAAGCAAGAAATATAACCATCATTTTATCGGGGGTAAAATTACGACCGCCGGATATTTTATCCGTAAAATTTTCGGAAGCGCTATACGCGATTGAATATAAGAAATACGCCCCCTGTAGGCTCAATGCTAAACTAAGTATATGGGCCATGCCATTTTGTTGATCCGTATATTATGTTTTTTGTTTTGTTCAAAATCAGTCAGAAAAGCTTTATTTTCTAAGGTTGACTATTATAATAATGTGGTAAATAACAGTTGAATTCAAATGTTTAAATATTCCCGCCATGCTTGTGCCAAAAAAGAGAGAAGAGTTAAAGAAGAGTTGTTAGAAAATGAAATAAAGCAAGTAAAATGTGATTTTTATTATGATTACCACGCCCAAAAGGCCTCCCACAGTTATCAGAAGTGGAATTTGAACATGCTAAAGTGTTATGCAGTGTGTAATTACGAAGTTTTAGTGCGAGATTCGGACGAAAAACCGTCTTGATCGCCGAGGTCCTAACCTAAACATTTTTTGTTCGTTTGTTCCTGAAATTATTTTCGAGATGGAACAAGTTTCGAATCAATTTAATTTAACCAACAAAGTTCTCTATTTCGAATTCTGCTTTTAGTTCATTTTTAGTTGCCTGTTCCCTTTGCAATTACATAAATCATAAACAATAATGTTTAAACTTTATAATAACCGGTAAGTACAGTTTCCCGCGGTGTATGTCTGCCCCGATTTTTTTGAAATTTTGGCTACCCCCCTATTTTCGGGGTCCCTGAACACGAATCTGACCTTAGTTTTTGGTGCTCGGGCGTAGTTTCTGAGAAAATGAATTTTTAAATTTCCTTTGACACCTCACTTTTCATGGCGATATTTGTGGTTATAATCCGGATGAATTTTCACTATATGCAGCTCAAACTGATCACCACACTATTTTGCACCTTTTGCAACATCGAAACTTCGCGGAAACCTGCGGAAAATCCGAAATTTGGAAAGATTTGTGCCGTGTTTACGTCCGGCCCGGCCGCTGATTTCGCCCCACAATCGGCGGGCGCCGATTGTCGGGGGCAACTTTTACCTAATAACCAAATAACTTTATGAAGACGACCACAAAATATACAGGGTGGCCCACCACGAACTGCATCGATCTATATATGGAAAAACTAACAGTAGAAAAATTATGAAAATTTGGCACCTCACCAATGAAGATGGGCGCTGCTCAACTAAAATATTTTGGTGAATCTGGCACTTCCGGTTATACCGGAAGTCGATATCAACTTTCTTATTTCAAATGGAACACCCTGTATATTATAGCATTTTTGGATTCTAGGTATCATTTTGGAACAAAAACATGCAACATGTCCTATGTCTAAATCCAACCGTTTTTGAGATATTTGCATTTTTCAGAAAAAAATTACAGCTGCAGACCTAAAGTAAATTAACAATTATTTATACGAGGAAACCGCGAAATTTCAAAACGAATTTTTGGCATCGTGTAACCGAAGCCCTGACCTAGTGATCTCTGCTGAGAAATAAATCCGTTCTTAAACAGGGTGTTCACAAAATATGAATAAAAATTACATTCAAAATGTGCTTAAATCTCGAAATTTTCAAATGGAAACCCCCATTTTTTTTAATGCGATCTTATTCACCACTAAAAATGATGACAACTTTGCGTAAGGTTTCCTATACCTAAATGCAGTAATTTTCGATTAATTTACGAAAAACCCACTTTTCGCCCATAAAATGCGGGATTTGCTTAACCCTTGTAAAATCATATTAGCCGTGGACGTTGAAAAGACAATCGCGGCTGAGGAAATGTCACTTGGTTTATAAATTATTGTCAACAATAATGCCGGCGCGCTTAAATTACACAAACGAAGATTATTTAAATTTGTTTATTATCTACGGAGAATGCAACAAAGTAATATCAAGAACGTGCGATACATAATCTTCTTTTGTGTAATTTAAGCACGCCGGCATTATTGTTGACAATAATTTATAAAACAAGTGACATTTCCTCAGCCGTATCGTCCACGGCTAATATGATTTTCCAAGCGTTAAGCAAACCCCGCATTTTATGGGCGAAAAGTGGGTTTTTCGTAAATTAAACGAAAATTACTGCATTTAGGTATAGGAAACCTTACGCAAAGTTGTCATCATTTTTAGTGGTGAATAAGATCGCATTAAAAAAAATGGGGGTTTCCATTTGAAAATTTCGAGATTTAAGCACATTTTGAATATAATTTTTATTCATATTTTGTGAACACCCTGTATAAGAACGGATTTATTTCTCAGCAGAGATCACTAGGTTAGGGCTTCTGTTACACGATGCCAAAAATTCGTTTTGAAATTTCGCGGTTTCCTCGTATAAATTGTTAATTGACTTTAGGTCTGCAGCTGTAATTTTTTTCTGAAAAATGCAAATATCTCAAAAACGGTTGGATTTAGACATAGGATATGTTGCATGTTTTTGCTCCAAAATGATGCCTAGAATTCAAAAATGGAATAATATACAGAGTGTTCCATTTGAATTAAGAAAGTTGATATCGACTTCCGGTATAACGGGAAGTGCCAGATTCACCAAAATATTTTAGTTGAGTAGCGCCCATCGGCATTGGTGAGGTGCCAAATTGTCAGAATTGTCCTACTTTTAGTTTTCCATATATAGATCGATGCAGTTCGTGGTGGGCCACCCTGTATAGAAGACGACAAGAACAATGAACAAGAGCAAATAACAACTCAGTGTAAACCCAAAGTGTGCCCAAAGCTAGAAGTGACAATGGTCCATATAGTTAGTTCGCATAGTGCCCGTCGGGGCGTTGGCATCTTAAATTCAGTCGCGTATTTTGCCTAGAAAGATCATGAGCATAAAATATTTTTTCTTACCTCTATATATCTTGTACGAAACAAATTCTTTATTTACATATCAATATGTGGGTTGTTTCAAAATATGCGTGGGTGCTATCAAAAAGCTTTTGCGATTCAATTATTATATTGTTAGAGTTATCTAGTGCTCAGAAACCTATTCGTTTATTATGCCATGTGCAAACAAAATCTTTTAAAGATGTGTCGCCTTTCTTTATTAAATATGCCCATAGGGGGAAATGTCGTATTTCTAGGAGCCACGAGTCCTCCTCTCATATTATACTTCAATAGTTTCAAACAAAATAATTACGAGTAGTAACATGCAAGCCTCAGCACTAGTAAAGCTGCAAATAATATTATGAGAAAATCATTGAAGTTGAACATTTTTTTGTGCACAAGACCCACAATAATACCAAAGTTACAATGCGATGTTCAGGGCAAAACAGCTAGCAGCTTTTAGATCAAAGCATTTCAAATTTTATAGCCATTTAATTGGTCGATGCGTATAAAAAATATTCTAAATATTGACCTGGTGTCAGGTGTGGGGTGGAAATCTAGACTCCACAGCGTCCACAGACCCTATTTCGCATACGTTGTTGAACAATGTGATGATAGAATTAAGTTTGATTACCTAGTTATTACTCGTATAAGATTTACTATGGTGTATTCTCTATGACGCAAAGTAATTTATATATTACTTAGATTTCATAAAGAGATAAAACTTATACCTAGGCACTTTTTGCTGGTGCTCCGGTCCGTCGTATCACAGTCGAGTGTTGTCGATGAATCATTCATCTGTGGTCGGATCCAGACGATGTTGCCAGACCAATATATTTGTCAGCAATATTTCTATACCTGAATTTTATAATCCTACGAAATGCAATACAATTTTCATATTCATATTCATGTATATATTAATAAACTCTTAAAGGTTTATTTAATTTTAACTTTACATTTTAACCGACCACAATTTGATTTGATTTAAACCAGTGTAGAAGTATGGAAAAGCTGCTCGATAAACGAAATCTACTAGCACAGAAAATTGAGCCGAACTATGAAACCAAAAAATGTATTTAAGCATTGAAAATAGAATGTCTATCGAATTGTGGCTGTAATAGATGGCTCGCGAGCTCAGAATCATAAAGTCCTTTATTCTTCTAAAGCCGACGTTAACTGCTCCTGTGGTCGTCCAGCAGCATAATTAATTATGTTATTATTTCCAAGATAAATGCAGATTAATTAATTTTTTGCCTATTTCATACTTCTTTGAGAATTGGTTGGGACCTATCCCAAAAAATTCTATGATTATTTTTAAAAGAATGTTCGCATAGTTTTGACTTTGAAATTTGATTTTGCCTGATATAAATTTTATGTTCTTTTAAACGCCTTCAAGTCCCCTAAGATATAACTTTCCACATTCACAAAGAATTTTATAAATGCAATTTTTTTAACTTTGCACCTCATTAAATGGTTTCGTTTTAACAACTTCTTAATGTATTTTTGTATTTAAATACTGTTGACTTTAAAAAGATTAGGTACCTGTGCATTTAGCTTATCTGATATTCCAGGAATATAATAAGGAATACTAATTAAATTTACTGATCATCTGTTAGCGTTGTTGTTTAATTGGCATTCCTGAAAAACTTGCTCAATAAAGTCAATAGGATAACAACTGTTCTTTTTAAGAACATGTTTGATATGTTTAATTTCTTCCACAAATTTTGTGTTATTAGAACAAATCATTTTAATACTAATATAATGTTTTGGTGTTCTCAAGGCACTAGTTTCTATACTGCTTGATTTTAGTACAGAAACATCTAAGAAAGTCTATTGATTAATATTTTCTATTTGTAGGGTTAACTTAATAAAAGGTTCTTGTGAGATTATAAAATTTTATAATTAATCTAAATAATCTACTCCATGTTGATGAATATAGCTATCTAGTCAACTTATTTTGTTGAAAATCTTCAATGAATAAATTTCTTATGAAAGGCGATAAAGTAGACCCCAATTATTTATCTTTTTCGTTGTTTCTCCCGAATTAAACGGAATTATTCTTCCTGATGGTGATATTTTTCCTAAGTAAATTGGATTCGCTGAATCGATCTATACCTACCATGTTCCCGAAATCCTCATTTCGCGGATATAAAAGTTCTGCCGACTCTAAGTGCAGAGGGTAAACCCCTATTGAGAAAGGTAAAACAATGTCGTCCCTTAAAAAATATTTACATGATAAATGAGGACATTGTCGCCGATAATCACAGAGATGAAGGTGAAACATTTAGGTAATAGGTCAACAAATAATGTTTCTTCAAACCGCACCGAATACACGAACGGGTAAGGGATTTATAGCTCCTCTAGGATCTAGAATACGTTTAGCAATCTCCAGGCAGTTCTCGTATCTTGTATTTACCGCTTTAATCTCTGGAAGATTTACGATGTTTGGGTTATCTGTTTTAAGGCCAGTTTGGGCGGTAATGGACAGGTGGCGAATAATTTATCTGCGGCCCTGAGGTCCGCTGCTGGCGCTTGTAGCGCGGGCTATCCCGTCGGATCCGGTGTGAACGATTATCTCAACTCCCGCGGATTCTTGAGTTGTGGAGCGGAGCGGCGATAAATCCGAAGTTTTAAGGAGAGCGGGAGTTAATCGTGGATGGACAGGAGCAGTGTATCCAGGATTTAGTTTTTTCTGAAAGATTATTCTCGTGTTTTGCAATTTTTTTCCACAGAGAACGAGAGGACGCGACAAAGTTTCGAGTTTTGGCTTAACACTAGGAAAATAATTGTATAACGTGCAATTTTCATCAATCAATATTGCAGCAATCATATTGAACCTATACAAATACTTTCCTTTCTCATTGCTTTCCAATGAGAAAGACCTTCTATTTTCATAAATAATAAATACAAACATTGTCACAATCAGAGAGAGAGAGACAGACAATCAGATTGAATACGTTTCTCATTAGATAGAAAGAGTGACTATTGAAGAATAGTCACCGATATAAGATCTCAACATTTCTCTTATATTACATATTACTTTACAGTTGTGTTTTTCAAAATCACCCCTCCTCCTTTTTGATACAAGTACCTATATGTTGATCATGGAAAACGGTAGAAGATACAAGGTGGACCCAGATGGACTATGCGATAGGTGTAAAAGACAAAAAAATTTCAAGTTGAAACTTGACAGAAATTAATTTGCCCCGTATTTTTTTTAGATTTTAAAAATCAAGCAGGCCTTGAAAGGGGCAATTTATTCATTTTCAGTTCAGGTAAACTACCTTTTCCTTAAGAGATATCGAAAAATTTTATTATAAAAAGTTGTTCAGAATGCAAATCCAAGTCCCCGTACCAAATTTTAAAACAATCGGACACTTTGTTTTTTTTTTCAAATTTATCTATCTATTTTTGCGGTTTTCGCGCAAATCAAGTACATTTATCGAAAAATTGTATCGGAAAAAAATTTTTAGAATGCAAATTTAAGACCCTGTACTAAATTTTAAAAAAATCGGCATACTTTGATTTTCTTCCAAAAAATCAAGTTGAAATTTGACATAAAAATCAAAGTCTGCCGATTGTTTTAAAATTTGGCACGGGGACTTAAATTTTCATTCTCGACAACTTTTTCCAATAAAATGTTTCGATATCTCTTAAGGAAAAGGTAGTTTACCTGAACTGAAAATGAATAAATTGCCCCTGTCAGGGCCTGTTTGATTTTTAAAATATTAAAATATGGTGCAAGTTAGTTTCTAATCAAGCAAGGCTGATCGCCCAAAAGTCAAGTTTCAAATTCAATTTTTTTGTCTTTTATACCTATCGTTTAGTCGATCTGGCTCCACCCGTCCACCCTGTATAAATATGGATATTATTTATGTGAAGTGATATAGGATGTATAAAAGAATAAATAAATACGACGTTAAGCTTCGCGACGCCGCAAAATAAATATAATTTATTATGAAAATAAAGTCTTTGTGTTTGTGTCGTTACCATTGACCTGGGTTACGACACAAACATGGCAAAAAGTTCATTAATAAACACAAATATAAAAAAAACTTCAAGATTCCACTAAGTTTAGGAAAAAAAACAGGTAATACTAAATATGTTTCCATTCCGTACAACCAGCGGTTCACGAAAGGTCTAGAAAAAGTGTTTAATCATACGAATCGATAAAAAAGTATTTTGTGAGATATTTTCAAAAACCTTTTTTTGTTCGAAAGGTCTTCAAAAAACGCTTCTTTTGACGTTTTTACTTTTGTCAAAACGCAAATCCAGGGACGGCTGCGATTTTTTTATACCGCGATTTTCACAAAAACCATTTAGCGATTTATTTACTTAAAATCTGACACAATAGCGTTAATCAGGACACCCCAATACCCCCATATACTAAATTTGAACAAAAAATTTAGAAGGTGTTCGGTTCTACACCGTGTTAAAGTTGCGCAAAATAGGGACTTCAAAGGCACCTGGCGAGTCAAGCGTGCCATGGAATTATTTTAAAACAGTGGAAGAATTAACAGGACCACCCAAAGTGTTGATGGAAGAAATTGCAAGAAGAAATATACAGGATATTTTTCTCTACAGCGTCTCAAATTTCCGATTTTTTTCGAATTTTATGCTGGTCAAGTTTGCCTTGTATTATTGAAACAATGTTACTAAATGTAAAATAAATTAAATTAAAAAATATATAAAGAGTCATTCAGTCATTGTGTTTACGAACAATATTCTAGTTTTTGATAGGTAGGTAATAGTTAAAAAAAATCTGCCCAGACAGTTTAAATTCTTAATTAAAATATTCGCAAAAATCAGATCTGCCATGGAAATTAAAAAACAAGTCAATACAATAAATTTGACAGTTCTGTTAATCTTAATTTTTGGCCAACTTGACCAGCATAAAATTCAAAAAAAATCGGAAATTTGAGACGCTGTAGAGAAAAACATCCTGTATATTTGTTCTTGCAATTTAATTCTTCCACTGTTTTGAAATAATTCCATGGCACGCTTGACTCGCCAGGTGCCTTTGAAGTCCCTATTTTGCTCAACTTTAACACGGTGTAGAACCGAACACCCTCTACATATTTTGTTCAAATTGAGTGAATGGGGGTTTTGGGGTGTCCTGATTAACGCTGTTGTGTCAGATTTTAAATAAAAAACCGTTTTGTGAAAATCGGGGTATAAAAAAAATCGTTGCCGTCCCTGGATTTGCATTTTGACAAAAGTAAAAAACGTCAAAAGAAGCGTTTTTGAAGACCTTTTGAACAAAAAAAGGTTTTTAAAAATATCTCACAAAATACATTTTTTTATCGATTTGTATACACTTAAAAGTAAACACCCTGTAGGTAACCCCAAGGACACAATTAATCTTTTAGAAAAAAGTGGAATATATGAAGTTAGCTGTTCAAATTGTAATCAAAAGTATGTTGGACAAACTAGACGTACCATAAAAACTAAATTAAGGAACAATATGGGTCATTTAAAATATGGTCGATTGGAAAAATCTAGCACTGCCGAACATGCCTTTGAAAAGAATCATAGAATAACAAGAGAAAATTTAAAATTACTTAAGTATCTAGATACCTGGTAGGAGATTATTAGACCCTGAAAATTTCAAAATGTAAATTTATTTTAAATAAAGATAAGGGACCAATCTCCTACACCCCCTTATACATGTTAATAAACTGGACAGGTAGGTATGGAAACTTAAGAATAATATAGTGTGCTATAGTTCACAGTATAAATAGAATAGGTTAGGAATAAGTAGATTTGACTTAATCATCTCCTGACGATGCTAACATGGTTAGCGAAACGCGCGTCGAGTGCAAAAAAACAAAGTTTTGATGTGTGGAGTTAAGCAAAAGAAGTATTTTCTAAGTGCCAAAGGTTCCTGATTCCTAACTTAGTAATTATTTTATGTTTTAATAACTATTATAAATGACAAAATGAAAATCTCTAGTACAAATTGGGGTAATTAAAATCATAATTTAAAATTCTGAATCAGCTAACAGCATACAAATCCCAAAAATTAACCAATTAGGTTCCCTGCCAAGTTGCTCCAAACAAAAATGTTTTGATTGATAAAGAAGATCACTGATATGTTAAAAATATTCAAAGGTAGTTTGAAATTTTTATGATTTTCGGAATGCTTCTTATACGGGACAAACCTGTTTCGGTACTAGAGACGGGGAACCAAAGCTTTACAAAAATTCAACACTGAATATAAAAAGAACATAGTTTACTTCTAGTTTCTCTTTGGTTTTGCTATTAGTAAATTCCGAATCTAATACTTATGAGATAAGAAAAGTAAGAAATCAAGTAGTGAGCGAGCTATTAAACGAGATCCAATATACAGACCGTTCCGAATCCAGTAAGTATTTTAAAATGTTGGCCATCAGACAGTTTGTATTTATAGGCCCTTAAAGTAAATGCACAGGAACGAAAATGGATGGGTTTGCGATGAATTGGAAGTTTACTTTCAGCCCAAGGCATTAGGGCAACGGGAATCGTATTCGGGAATCAGAAGAACATAATTCTTGTAAAAGAATTTATTACACGCCTTTATTACCAACGCATACAAATAAAAGTCAGGAGTGGGAACATTTCTCTAGAATATTTGCATATACAACCGAACTGTAGGTATACATACAGAGTGAGTCTGACATAAACGTGTCAACAAGTTTAATACCAAACCAAGAACCCTGAACGCGGCTACTACAGCTGACTACTAAGCAGTGCCGGTTTAGCTGAACTTTGGGCCCTGGGCTCTTTAATAGTCTGCCTTCGGCCTCTTTTTTACAAATGAAACAAAATTTGGGGTTTAAATTTTTATTACAAAATGGAAATTTGTTTGGCAAAACTGATTAAATAAATTGCATTGTTTTTATTGTCGAAGTAGATATTCTTATTTTTATTGACATCATTTTTTATTTATAAATTCTACATATCGATACACGCATGCAAGAACATTGCAAGTGACATTTTTAAAATTTTCACTTTTTCACTTTTCTGGGGTCTAGTTACGGGATATTTTTGGATAAAAATCCAAACTATTCAATTTCGTATTATTTCCCATAATTTTTTAATGTTTTTTTAATTTATGTTGTAAATACAGTTACAATTTTGGGTTTCCATTAGTTCGACTGTTAAAACAGTGTAACGCTACTTACAATACTTTCGCCTGAAAAAATCACAAGTTTTTTTAAAGGCAATGGCATCTACAATGTTCTTACACAAAGTTTTATTGAGACACGATACGTTTACAATTATTGGAATGTGAATACTTATTATGGACTAAAAGAAGTACCATTTTTCCATTTTTACCTGGTCTACAATTTAAAAAATATATATAAAATTATTGAAGACATTCATTTTGAAGGCCATGAAGAACATTATTCATTACTCTCTGGAAGGTGCTGGGTGCATTTTTGAGACCAAATGGCATGCTTTTACACTGATAGTGGCTAGTGTGTGTAGAAAACGCAGTTTTGGGTATATCTTCTGGTGACATCTCGATTTGGTGAAATCCGTTGGCTAAATTGAGGGTTGTAAAGTAATGAGCTTTGCCTATTGTGTCAAGTATATTTGTGATATTTGGTAATGGAAATTTATCGTCTATAGTTTTTAAATTTAGTTTTCGAAAATCAAAATCGATGCGCTATTTCTTTTTTGCGATACGCTATTTCTTTTTTGCAGATTTTTTGGGCAGAATCTAAATAGGATTGTTCCAGAGAGCGTTATTTAATTTTTTCATGTGCATGTTAGATCAAACAGGATCAAACGAATATAATAGGTATATACTGCTTTAAGAAAACCACACTTTCTTAGGTGTTACAATGTTTTTGCACGGAAATTGTTTAAAATCGAATACATTGTAACTTCTATAATATTTAAAACTGTACCATGGAAAAACATTGTAAAAGTCTTTGCAATGTTTTTAAGGTAAAATTATTGAAATTTTTGGAATTGCAAATACAAAAAAGCAAGAAAAACTTGCTTGTTCGAAAAAGTGACTATAGTAAAAATATAAAATCCCTCTATTTTCTATCGAAAAAATGTCCATTATAAGTTAAACATATATTAGCATTCTTAATAGTCAAAAATTACAAACCTCTCTCTTGAAAACTAGCCCGGGACAGGGCCCTGAGGGGCCCGGGATAAACCAGCACTGCTACTAAGATACAAAAAAGTAGAAATGAGACTTTTCCTTCCTTATGAACGTTAAATGTTAAAAGTTTTTATTATTTCCGTGGTCATAATATAATTTTATAGGACATTTTGTTGGCTTTGGCACCGACTGGCTGAGAGCCACCAACCGCACTAGGAAATAAAACGTCAGTAGGTGGCCGGATCTCGTAAAGCTGCCGCGAATCCAGAACTGCAGCCGACATTTTTAGCGGGGAGCAGTAGAATTTATTAGTTTTAATAAAATATGGTATTGCAGAATTAACGGATAATTTCAGTGAAAGGGGGCAGGAAAATAATTCCCTATTTCTGAAATTTACGGGTCGCATCTATAAACACATAGCTTCAAAGTTTAAGAGTTACAAATTTATTGTTTTGAATTTTTTCCTAGGTTAGTACTTTTTTGTATTCACTAATTTCTAATTATTGTAATCAAAATTGATAGATCCAAGATTAATGGAGATAGGTAAGTTTCTACTGTGCACAATAAGGACAATAAGGACAGAGCAGCTCGAAGGATGCGCGCTTCCCAATTCAAACTGATGTAGTTATTTCCCGCTATTTTTTTGTATTTAACAGAGTTAATTAGAAAAATTAGACTAGGAAACAGGGATCAAAATATTTTGCTCCATAGGGAGGAAAATACATACCTAGGTACTTTAGGATAGGATGGAGATAGTCGAAATAGTGTTTCACAAGACAAGATTTCTTGTCTTGCTAGGCCTATTCTTGTCTTGTCTTGCAAAGAAAGACAAGAAATGAAATTCATTCTTGTCTTGCCCGACTCTTGCCGGAAAAAAATCTTGTCTTGCAAGCAAGACTTCTTGCAACTTCTTGTTCTTGCATTTTTTTGTTTAGTGACGTCATCGCAGCAAGAGTCTTGCTACCAAGAGTCTTGCTACCGAGACTCTTGTTAGCAAGACTCTTGCACTATTTATTTCGTGTAAAGCTTGTCGAGACAAGCTGGCGCAGCGTTGCCGAGTCGCGGTGCGGCGGGTCAATGATTTATTTTTTTAAATTATTGACAGATATATTTTTTATTTGTATTTCTTTTTTGTATATTAATAATAATTTTGTTTTAATGTTTTCATGATTTTCAATTCGAAATAGTCGAACACTTTCCTATCTGTTAAAGCTCTGTTAAAGTTACTTTGATGTATGTGGCTTTCGATATGTGTGGACAAAAACCGCGAAACCCACTCTCCCAAAATGACCCGAACCACACTATGCCACACTAATATGAAACGAAACAAAGCATTAGAAAGTCCAATAGATCCGAGAAACAGCTAGTTTATAGGTAAGTATTCATTTAAGTATTTTAGCAAAAATACAGTTAAAGCAAACTTTTAAAAAATAAATTAATCCACTGTAATGAAAAAATTGAAGCGTACATATCCTATTAATTTGTCGAATTTAAAATAATTAACATTAAAATGATTTTGTTTGTCGCGAGTTGGGAAGTATGCATTACATGCCGCGAAAGCGGCGTAATTTCTTTTTGAGTAGCTGTAATGCCTGAAAACATGGATTAGTATTACTGACCTACTAGGAATATTGTAAATAAAATATATTTACTAAATAATATATTAGTATTTATACAGGGTGTTCGAAAAATAGACGGAGATATTTTAGAGGGTGATTCCCTGTTAAGAAATATGAAAAAAAGTTTCTATAAACATGGGTCCGGAAATGCAGAGTTTTCAAGAAACAGGATGTTAAATAAATTGCATGTCACTGGACAAAATTGGTTTATCAATTTTTGCAAAAAAAATCACAAGTGCCTTGGAAAACAAATAATCAAAAGCATTTCTAGGAAAGAGTGTTATTGCAACTTTTCCAATATCATAACATAAAGTACACTACAACCAATTTTGTCCAGTGACATGCAATAAAACGGTTTTTATTTTTTTTTCTCGAAAACGAAGTGAGATGGGAAAACAATACAAGAGGGAAAGAAGTTGTATTTTTAGATGCTTAATCAAACAAAAAATATTAAAGTTACAAAAAAGGTAGTGGCGTACATTTTTTTGATAATAATATTCGCTAAGGTGCCCCCCGGGACGCCACTGGACTTAATAAATTTAATCTAGTTAGGGCGAAATTAGCCTCTTAATACAACAAATAACATTGCCAACATTCAACAGAATCGAGTAAATAATTTTTGAGACATTAATAATTTCATGTTTTATTTTTTTTTTATTTAACATCATGTATCTTGAAAACTCTGCATTTCCGGACCCATGTTTATAGAAACTTTTTTTCATATTTCTTAACAGGGAATCACCCTCTAAAATATCTCCGTCTATTTTTCGAACACCCTGTATAGATACAGTAATTTCTTAAATAACCATTTTTTCTTGAAATCGGCATTAAAATGTCCCAAAATCGTCATTAAAAGCACAGAAATCGTACAATAATGTAGCCCATTATTGTACGATTTTTCAATAAGTAGGCCTTGGCGAGATGTAAACATCAAACGTCAGACGCGGAGACATCGCCCGTCAAAAGTGACCAAATATTCAAAACCCGGCCGATAAAGGCTCATTTAACTTTTCGTACACATTGCGAAACTCTTTCCTATAGAAGCGCAATCCTTCAGTATACATATTTTAGTAAATTTGAATATCAATGGATTTGTTGTGTAGGCTGCAGAAGAAGCAGCAGTTTGGTTTTTCTGTAAAAAGGGGCCGTACGTCATTATACTTGTCCTCAAGGCCTACTATAAAGACAGGCCCTGGCGCACAAAAATCACGTGACCATCTTAGTCAGACGTTACATGTCATTTGTCACATAACTGAAAGCGGCAGCTTGGGTTTTGAGAAGTTTTAAATGTTTAAAGTGTTTTTAAACGTCTTATTGTTTATATTTTAGAAACAAGTTTGTGTTTAGTGCGCGTGTGTCCTGGCGGAGGGGAACCGCCCAGGTGTTATTATGGCCTCTGGGTGGGAGTCGTGGCGTCCAAGAGTATTGGTGCCGCTCGCACCGACGCGTGAGTGCTGTAAAGGGGAATTCTCCCCCGAACCACAGAATAGGGAGCCCGGAATTCCGGAATGGACTATTATGGACATGGACCGTATTGGACAGTGGAGCCTGATTCACAGAGGGGTGAACTGCTTACGGGAGATCCGCGAGTTCAGACGGTCCGGGTGGCTGGAAGCCGTTCCCGTTGACCACGTTCGGGTTTGTGTATTTATTGTATTCACCATTCACCTTGTGCGAAATAAATCAGTGTTGTAACCGTTGATTTTCGTTGTCGACCCACGCCCCGATACGGTTTATCTATTCGGTCTTTCACGCTGCCGAACAACTGAGACCTCGTCAATATTTGCAGTATACCTACCTACTGAGGTTAGTTTTCATTTTTATTTCGTAAAAAATAACCTAAATACCAAATATTGGGTCTGTTTATATTATATTTATACATATTACAAAAGCCAGGAAGAAAGTGTCGCCATAACAAACATTTGTTTTGTCTCGGCATGAAAATTTCCGCCAAAAATGGATTCGTCAAATCCCAACTGAGATTTAATTTCTAAAAAACCCTTGGTATGTGTGACTAACACATTTTCAAGAAAGTGAAACAATAATTAAAGTGGACAAATGTATTGTGGGAGGAAAATACCTATAGAGAATATCACCTAAGCTAAAGGAAGGTGATGTCCCAACAATTTTTGAGAAGTGTCAAAATATTGTGAGTGCAGTGCCGTTTAACTCTCAGCCCAAAACAGTGAGGCAGGTTGAAAATTTTGAAAAAGCAATTAGGGAAAGCTTGGATGCACAAAACCAATAATGTAATAGATGAAAGAAAACTTGCCAAATTGTTACGAAATTTGTTTTTCCTACTTATCTCCAAAAATGCCTTTCATTAAATAGTCACGTGACTACGCGATTATGCGTTAGCGCCGTGGCCTGTCTTTATCATTGGCCTCGACTTGTCCTAGGTAGAGCGATCGGTAAAGTCAAGCAACGCCGCGCGTAGTCGGTTCGTGGACGGGTGATCCCTTATTATTATTTTCTTGCCTAATAAAACATTTTTTTTTCCGATTTCAAAAAAAATATAATATGTACCTCGGCACTGAAGTTCTTTTTCTGACTCATGTGGTTTATTTGCCTCGGCCAGAGGCCTCAGCAACTAAACTCCACATGAGTCATAAAAAGTTGAACTTCAGTGCCTTGGTACATAAATAACTATTATTTATGCTTATTTTTTGAAAATCAATATTATCACCTACATTAATTATTTCTCTTATTAAAGTCTTACAGAAATTAAAATTACAGATACCTAGTGATTTTCTTGCAAAATTGCAAGAGTCTTGCAGAAAGATTTCTTGTCTTGTCTTGCAAAGCCAGACAAGATATTTAAAAGAGTCTTGTCTTGTTCTTGCAGCAAGAACAAGAAATTTGCAAGAGTCTTGTGAAACACTAAGTCGAAAACGCTATTTTCAGAAGGGATAGAAAAAAACATTTTTTCCAAGTTACGAATGCGAAATTTCTCCTCTTACAGACTCCTAGTTATATTTTGCTTTTCATAATTGATCATTATAACACTAGGTCATGCGCACATTGTTCAAATTTCTTAAAGATGAAGAAATAATTGAAAGTTACGAAGTCTTAAATTGAAGTGAAATATAAAGATAGAGAAAATACGTTCTCTGAACGCCGTCGCTATATGTTTCTGGCAATTTAAGATTTCGAAATTTAGATTAAAAGATAAGGAAAATTATTTTCTCTCCATGGGAGCTAGGTCGTTATATAACAAATAATTTAATCTCTGAAATATACAGAACATACCTGTATAATAGAATAGTAGTTTAAATTTCCGGTTTGTTCCCTCGTTGAGACGTCTTAGCACTGTTGGCATTTCTCAATGACTTTCATTTTGTCGATTTCGATCAAATTCCGCCTTGAAAGAGATTTGCTAGAGAAGGATTGAGACTTAAATTATCTTTAAAATGTCTCGTGATGATTTTGGGATCGTATACAGAGTGATTCAGTTCCGGTGCTCAACATAGGGATCTCGGAAACCGTACAAGATATATACGAAGTCGGCCAAATGGTGGCAAACTTGCGCCTTTGGGCGCCTAACATTATGCCGTTGAGAATCATAAAATATTTTTTATACGATCGTTATAAAACCTTTACCTTTTTTAACCTTTTTAAATGCCTAAAGTATATCTTTTTTTAACAACTTAAAAAAACTTACTTTTTTTCACTCTGAGCAGTTTAGAGTGAAAAAAAGTTAACTTTTTTGAAATAAGTAAGTAAGTAAGGAAGTTTAGAGTGAAAAAAAGTTAACTTTTTTTCACTCTAAACTTCCTTACTACGTTTACATGGAGTTTGGAATCGAATTCAGTGTAATGCAGTTTGGTGTTTTCATAAATGGTAAATGTGGCGTTAAATCCCGAAAATAAGAAAATTTATTTTGAGATTCAAATCAATCTCAAAATCTCTTCATGCGGTTTTCAATAATTCTAGAAACATATTCAAATCGATTTCAATACTATGTGTAAACGTAATGAGACGGCGATCTAAATATTATAATCCTCGTAATTGAAAACCATAGTGCATTTATACCTATACCCTTTAGTATATAACACAAAAATCCCATCCCAAATATTTCAATGTTTAAGCACGATCGTATAAAAAATAATGTATGAAACTCATGCATAAAGTGTCTTTTTTTCATTCATGGGATTGCGCGCACTCACCTGCGGTTCGTGCGCGCAACTTTCCCATTCATGAAAAAAAGTACTACTTTATGCACTTGTTGCATAAATAACTATTCTTGGGTTGCTGAGATATTTAAGAAAAACGGAATTCTTTAAAGTTAGATTTTATTTTATTTTCTGGCGCCATTTGCGATAATATTGAAAAATGAATTATACCTTTCCATTGCACCTTTTTCTGTATTACGTCATGGCATTTTTATATTTTCGGGGCGACGTTTCGTTTTTGAGATAGAGGGATCATCTTAATTTTTTTAAATACGGACCTTGATTTTTATTCCATATTTCGAAATGAATCGTTGGCCTGAGTACAACGATGTATAACATACAATTTTTTTCTCGTTTTGGCCACTAAAATGCACATTTACTACGAAAAAAATTAATACGGTCCTTGGCTATGCATTTTTCTCTTTTCTTTTTTCAAAGTTATTCCAATTATAACAGGTAATCGTTATTTTAATTCCTACTGAATTAATTAAACTTCATGTTTGTCATATTTTCAAATTATTTTTTATACTTTAGGTAAAATGTATCCCACTATTGTTAATAATTAATTATTGTTGTTATTCACCTAAAGTATTTATAAAAATTACATTTCAAAATATGTCAAACATGGAGTTTAATTAATCCAGTAGGAATTAAAATAATGCTCACCTGTTATCATAGCTTTGAAAAAAAAAAGAAAAAAAATCATAATCCAGGACCTTATTAATTTTTGTCTTAGTAAATGTGCGTTTTAGCGACCAACACGAAAAAAATATATATGTGTGTGTCATACATCGTTGTACTCAGGATAACGATTCATTTCGAAATATGCAATAAAAAATCCAGGTTCGTTTAAAAAAAAAGAAGTTGATCCTTCTATCTCAAAAACGAAACGTCGCCCCGAAAATCTAAAAATACCATGACGCAGTACAGACAAAGTTGCGACTAAAAGGTTTAATTTATTTTTCAATATTATTGCTTTTTTCGTTTTTGAGTTAGGTATTTTGAAAAAAGTATAATTTTGCGTTTTCGATTTCATTTTTTCTGAAGTTGTTATCACAGATAGACAAAAAAAGAAAAGCCCTTTCTTATGGCACTTTTTAACCGGACGTAAGATGGCGTTTTTAGATTTGTTCTAAAACGTTTCGTTTTTGAGAAACCATCTTCAACTTAATTTTTTTAAACACGGACTTTGATTTTCTTTGCCGATTTTGAAAGCACTTTTCATTGCAAATACCATGATGTATGACAAGAAATATTTTTAAAATGTTTTAAGACAATTATACTGAAAATTCCTTTTTTCCATTATTTTTTTTCTAATGCGGCCCTGTATTTAATAATAAGAAGTCTAAATATTAATCAGTATTGTCAACAATTTAACTTAAAACTTATCTGTCAATTGGAGAACTAAAGAAAGGTCGGCACATACGATAATAAAAAATAAATAAAAGGAAGTGGCTATTTATACGTCCGACGGATACAAACGTCAGTATACGTCTTGCGCTCTCATTGGTCGATTGAGTCACGTGACACATAACCTTACTTCTACCGTCCGATGAATTATGAATCGGCTTGTTTACTAAGTCGATTGGATGATGTCCGAGATTATTCAGACCTATCTTGTCTCATTTTATATTGCGTATGCCCTACTTTTTCCGCGATGGGCGCTGCGGAATGAAAAATGAAGTGGTTATTTTATTATTTACAATGATGTAACCCACCCGACATTCGGCGCCGAATGTCGGGGGGGGTAGCCAAAATTTCAAGAAAATCGGGGGTGGGTTACACCATTGGAAATTATTACCACTTATTTTTTCATACGGCAGCGTCTATCCCCCAAAAAGGAGCAGTGCATACGCTCCTTATTGCAAAGATGCTTGAGGAAAATGCACTTCCAACGTATCTAAATATTAGTTTACTTCGGCTTCGGACGTGTACGGAGTTAAATGCACGTCCAAAGAAGTCACGTGAGTCAGCCCGCCAATGAGAGCGCAAGACGTATACTGACGTTTGTATTCGTCGGACGTATAAATAGCCACTTCCTAAATAAAAATCCTCCACCTAGAAGGCTTTGAAACAACGAAACCAATCCCTTGTCATTTGTCATAACTCCCACTGTATCATTTAGTTAACAATTTATTTCATTACAAATGGAGGGTGCTTTTTCAAATGACGACAAATTTAACATGTCAGCATGTTATATCTTGTGTCACAGAAATACCTAGTGTAGAGGCCGAACGAATGTATTTTTGCAATTAATAAATGGCAAAAGTTATTGATTACGTTGGCTTAAAGCTTTCTTCTCGCAATTAGGAAAAGCGAAGAATTTACTCCAAAACACAATGCGACACTGTTTGCTGTACAACAACAGAGGAAAACACTTTAACAGACGCAGGGCCGTACAATTTAAAAATATTAAGTTTTCGAAGTAAAAATAAACTGTAAGTTAAATTGTTGTCAATACTGTTTAATATTTAGACTCCTTATTATTAAATACAGGGCCGCATTAGACAAAAATGAATGGAAAAAAAGGAATTTTCAGTGTAATTCTCTCAAAACATTTTAAAAATATTTCGTGTCATACATCATGGTATTTGCAATGAAAAGTGCTTTCAACATCTAAAAAAAAATCCAGGTCCGTATTTAAAAAAATTAAGTTGATGATGGTTTCTCAAAAACGAAACAAATCTAAAAACGCCATCTTAAGGCCCATTAAAAAGTGCCATAAGAAAGTGTTTTTCTTTTTTCTCTATCTGTGATAACAACTTCAGAAAAAAATAAAATCGAAAACGCAAAATTTTACTTTCTTCAAAATAACTCAAAAACGAAAAAAGATATTAGAAATCTGTTTGTGCCATTTTATTGACCTCAAAATTGCGCAACGTTTGCAATATCCCCATGCTGTTCATTCTTATCCTGCTGGACACAGTGTATATTTGAAGTTGTGCAGGTTTTCATTAATTCATATTGGCGTATTTCCCAGGCAGATGTGGAGCTGCATGGTATGGCGTATCTGTAGCAAACATGCGACCGCGTTTCCACCAGGGATCGATGAAAAATGTATTACAAAATGCATATTGGCTTATTCGTTATTCGTATTTGTATTTTCCGGAATTTGCAATATTAAAATATTGCGGTTCAATTTATTCCAAGAATGAATAGTGGGGAATATGTAAAGAGTTTTATTCGGATTGATGAACGCAGTTGAAGTCTGGCTAGCACAGTAGTTGTTAGTAGTATTGTAATATTGTGTTGTAATATTATTAATGCTTACCCTCCCTCACAATATTCTAAAGTTAGAAGTACCCGAGAAGCAACAAGGCGGAAAAGTAATCGTTCTTATTTCGGCTTCGTTGCCATTTGTGGCTGAGAACTACTTTTTCCTGATATATAGAAAAGCACAGACATAAAGCTATTAGGAGCAATACCGTGAATCTTACACAATATGTCGCAACAGACTTCTCTGGTGAGCTTAGGACAAGCTGAGTCGCTGAGTCTAAGTTAGTCGACGCACAGGATAGTGTGAAAATATTTTAGAGAGTTAGGCCACTGGTTATAATAGTGTGGTATAGGTAACCAAGACTGGCTTTATCGTAATCTATACCTACCTAGCTGTAGTGGATAAAATTGTAAATAAAGTGAAAGGTGGTAGTATCCAGTGAATAGAGCTTTTTCAATTCAATTGCAGATCTTTATTTAGATCAGGGACTCTTTAAAATAAGGGGACCCAGCATGTCACAGTCTATCACATAGGAAAAGTGAAGCCTTGAGGGGAAGTTTGTTTTCTGTACCTATACTCCAAGGAGACCACATAAGTGGGCTGGTAGAAGGTTATGTCAGTGTCCAACTGCCATCAGGTTTTATGTGATAGATAGTGCCATAGATTCTAAAGGAGGCAAAAGATTTCCCATCATAATTCACAATTTTTAAGTTTTCTAACTTCCAGATAGTCAATTAAAGGTAATGCGGCCGCCTGCAGTAGTACCAATAATTGCAACCAGATTTTTCTTGTCTCACCTTTAGTAATCCTACAATTCCCATTACGTGGGCATTACGTATAAGTAAGTAGTTCAAATCAAAAATGGTATTTCGTAAATTTTAAATTATTAAGCAGGTAGCAGCTACAACTATAAGTTTATTTTACGTTTGTGAGGTACCTTGGGAGATAAATAAAATTACAAAAATTTTATAATGAGCACCGAGAAAACTACATGATTAGAACTAAGTACAAGACCTGATCTTATTAGTCCATCCCGAAATCTGTGAAAGTTCTTTGGGTATAGATACATTCAACAAGGGAAGAAAGTTCAAGTACGTACCTATTATAACTACATATTACAAATGGTTTGAGGAACCTGGTAACAAGGTGCAATAGCGACAGATTCTCAAATAAGCAAAATCGGCACAGACTTACCATCCTTATATTACTTAAATTTCTGGAAATAATTGCAGAAAACAAATTCAAATATAAAATATATTTGATTCATTTGACAGTTGCCATATTCTGTGTTTGTTGACCATTATTAATTTTTACTAACAATCAAAGTACCTGCTATATTCATAGATTCTCCAATAAAATGGCATACTTGGCATCATTGAGACCATTAGAATGAGGAAAGAAACGGCCTCACTTTGGAAAGTATAATGCTGGGTTCCCTTACTTTAAAGGGTCCCTGATTTAGATCAAACAAGCGTCTTTCATGCAATAACTACGTAGTTTTTGACATGATACATAACAGCCAAATAAACAGATTTGTTTGACGTTCTAGAAAAAAGCTCATTAATCCAAAACTAAAATATTTGAGAAAACAATATCAAAACTCCCAAGCTCTTTATTTTTTTACTGAAATACTTTATAGAACTATTTATAACTGTAGGCTTCTTTGATGACAAACGTTGGATGCGCTTTATTTCGCTTTTTTGCCACTAAACAACTGCTTATTTGTTATTTTCTTTGTCAATTTTGTCGGTATTTAAAATAAAACGTTGTTATCTACAACGATCACAAACTATAACCCAACAAGACGTCACACGTGCTATGAATCGAAATATTGTTATGGACAAGTAACTTTCTTAGACGAAACAGTTTTCCAATATACCAATTTTCACGAAATTTGACTAATGAGGTTTTTACTAGAAAGGCTTAATTTCTTTACAAGTTTACCCTTCAAACGCCAAACCAGCATTTTTTGTTAAATACCTCTAAACGTCACAGTTAAAAGCTATGCATCGGCGCTGCCATTTTATTGATTTTCATTATCCCATTGTTGTACATACGCGATGCAGATGAAAAATTATTATAGATGCGTAAATTAAATATTTTATCGTTATTATTTGTATGGCGCGCGTGGAATGATGAATTGTCGACCGCAGAATTGTGCCATCCCTTTGTCAAAGAGTTCATTTCGGTTGGGATACACATATAATTATTAGTTCAATAGTGGTTTCAATTTCGCCGCGTGTGGTGCCCCGATCAGAAAATTATCGATCCGCTTTAATATTCCCGCAAGGGCGCAGGGAAACCACAAACGAAGCTCTATTATTTAGATGGGTAATTATGAAGCTTCATAGATATCTAGTCGTATATAACTAAGCTCTCCCATGCTAAATATACATAATTATTAGTAGGTAAGTATTTCAGCTTATACACACCAATAGAGCTGGTGTGTATAAAAAATTCGTGATCTTTCACCTTTTTAGTACTTCGTGCACTAAATTTTGTTCAATGTTCCACAACAATGTCAAGCCAATATCCTATTTAAAAAATTGTGCATTAGATGGTCCATCGACGAAAAGAGGTGGTGACAAATCACTACAAGTACAAGCACAGTGGGGAAATCATCTATACAGTTTGCAGAGTACATGTATAGGGCACAGATAATAGCAAATATAGCCAGTTTGCCTTTATGAATATTACCGTTAAATTATTGTACAAGTCTCTCATATAGACGTGGATCTCTTTGTAGGAATGAGACAAGAAACTTATCCTTGAGGTTTTACTTTTCTTATGCGATCTTAGACTGGGTGTTTTAGGTAGGTATATCAAGGAGTCCTTGGACGAGATGGACTTGAATATTATTTCAAGCAAGACCACTCTAGCTAAACGTATCCGTTGTAAACCTTAGAAATTAGTATGTGCTATCTAGCACCTTATTCCAACTTTTTCCATTAGGACACCCCGAGCCCATATCTGACAGTTCTGCGAAATGCTGGCAGCAAAGAAAATTCGTTACCGTAAAAAAACGTAAATAGTAATAAAACTGAATATTTAACATATCGGATATTCTAACCACAGAATACCCCCTATAACTTATAAATAAGTCGCTCGGGTCTTTCGAGGCCAACGGTAAAGACAGGCCACGGCGCTAACGCATAATCGCATAGTCACGTGACTAACTTAGTCGTATATAATAAAAGGCATTTTCGGAGATAAGTAGAAAAAACAAATTTCGTAACAATTTGGCGAGTTTTTTTTCATCTATTACATTACTGGTTTTGTGCATCCAGGCTTTCTCTAATAGTTTTTTCAAAAATTTCAACCTGCCTCAGCCGTTTTGGGCTGAGAGTTAAACGGCACTGCACTCAAATATTTTGGCACATTCTCAAAAATTATTGGGACAGCTTAGGTGATATTCCCTATAGGTATTTTCCTCCCACAATACATTTGTCCACTTTAATTGTTTCACTTTCGTGAAAATGTGTTAGCGACACATACTTAATCTCTATAGGTATTTTCCTCCTACAGCACATTTGTACATTTTAATTGTTTCACTTTCTTGAAAATGTGTTAGCCACACATACTTAAGGGTTTTTTAGAAAGTAAATCTCAGTTTGAATTTGACGAATCCATTGTGGGCACAAATTTCCTTCCCGAGGCAAAGCAAATGTTGCTATGGTGACATTTCCTTCCTGGCTTTTGTAATATGTATAAATATAATATTATAAACAAACCCAATATTTGGTATTTAGGTTATTTTTTACGAAATAAAAATGAAAACTCAACTTAGTATACTGTAAATATTGACGAGGTCCCAGTTGATCGGCAGCGTGAAAGGCCGAATAGGAACCGTATCAGGGCGTGGGCCGACAACGAAAATCCTCGAATACGTTACAACACTGATTTATTTCGCACAAGGTGAATGGTGAATACAAAATACACAAACCCACCGAACGTGGTCAACGGGAACGGCTTCCAGCCACCCGGACCGTCTGAACTCGCGGATCTCCCGTAAGCAGTTCACCCGTCTGTGTCTCAGGCTCCACTGTCCATTCCGGGGGGGGGGAGAATTCCCCTTACAGTGCTCACGCGTCGGCGCGAGCGGCACCAATACTCCTGGACGGCACGGTTCCCACCCAGAGGCCATAATAACACCTGGGCGGTTCCCCTCCGCCAGGACACACGCTCACTAGACACAAACTTGTTTCTAAAATATAAACTAAGACGTTTAAAAACACTTTAAACATTTAAAACTTCTCAAAACCCAAGCTGCCGCTTTCAGTTATGTGACAAATGACATGTAACGTCGGACTAAGATGGTTACGTGATTTTTGTGGGCCATGGCCTGTCTTTATTGTAGGCCTCGCGGGTCTTTAATATGGTGTCAGTCTAGTGTAAACTTACTAAAATCACCTATTGGCTGATTTAAAATAAAATCACTTGACAAATTTAGTGCAAATAGTTCGTTCTAAAGTCATTTGGAAAAATAAAATATAAAATTTATAATTTGACCTCCTTTTTAGATATGCGTTTTGACAACACCCTTAAATGAACTTATTTCGTCTTATTTTTCGTTGTTCTTTAATCCTAAAAGTCTGTACACTGGTTTTTAAAACAAGCTGCAATCTCGTCGACTTGCAAGTGCAATCACATCCAAGTGTAGCTTTAAATAGCTACACTTGTAGCTATAAATAGCTACACTTGGATATGAATAAATTTTAAAATTTAGCAACAATTGTGTTTATTGTCCGCATTCTCTCAATAACGATTTTATATTGGCGGAATTTATTTTATCGATTTTCTTATCATAACTCGCTGCCGCATGCACTCAGTGGTAGATGAAAAACGCGAAACGCACATATTAAACATGGGGTCGTTATGGCGCGCGCGACATGATGGATTGTCGGCCGCAAAAATCGTTTGGTCCGTTGTCAAAGGGTTGAAACCGCGGTCAGTAATGGCTTATATAATAGTGGTTTCAGTTTCGCTGTGTACGCGGCGGCGATGGGAAAATTATCGATTCGTTTTGTCATGCCGCATTCCCTCGCGGCGACCACAATCGAGCGATTTGGGGTATAACGAAAGTTCGTTACGATATTCAAATTTCACAATCAGTGCATTTTATCCTGGAAATTGGGTAACTCTGTGGCCTTCGCGCAATCTAATTAACTGAAGGAAAGTAACAAGTTTCAAAGAATGGTAAATGAATAAAGTGGCGGAACATAAAGGGTTTTATGCCTCTGGCCGGGGTAAATAAACCAGATGAGTCATAAAACGAACTTCAGTGCCGAGGTACATAATATTATAGTATAGGTATATTTTTTGAAATCGGAAAAAAATGTTTTATTATGCAGGAAAATAATCAAGGGATCACTCGTCCATGAACCGACTTGACCGCGTTACTTGACTTTGACGATAGCTCTACCTAGATCAAGTATGACGAGGCACGGCGCTTCCCAACAGAAATTCCAAACTGGTGCCTGTTGTGCAGCCTCCATGAAAAATAGATTATTATATTCAGATAGATATTCAAACCTACTAAAATATTTGTACCCAAACATAGCGCTGCTATAGATGACAATTTCGCAATGTGTACGAAAAGTTAAATGGGATTTATTGGCCAGGTTTTGAATATTTGGTCACTTTTGACGGGCGATGGCTCCGCGTCTGACGTTTGATGTTTACATCTCGTATACAGGGTGATTCTTTGATTAATACAGAAATCTTAACTTGGGGTAAAATTGATACCCGGGATCATACCTATAAAGTAATTAAAAAAAAACTTTACTTTCCCCTGGTTATAAAATTCCTGTACTTGTACTTCTGTATTTTGCATTCCAAAATACCGATGACTTGACTTACCTTACTATGAATTGAAAACTTTACAAGTTGGCGAATTATATTTTTAAAACAAATAAAATTGAATTTTTACCCCCAACAACAAACAAAATGCCCTTAGTTCGTTATGGACGCAACTATTTATCACTCTTATTCCCCGCAGACCTATACTTCCTCTTCATTACAATATTATCTTGATAATAAGCGATTATTTACCAGGATGCGTTTAAGGTCTAAAAAAGTTTTAATCATATTCACCCCACAGTTTACAGTCTTTTCACCCCCCTATCGAGCCATTTTACCAAAATACAACTCTCTTAATTAACTGGGACTTCTTAATCTCCCAAGGCACAGACCCGAGAAAAAATAATGCGTAGCCAAAAACCTGTTAGGACTGTAAAGAAAGACTAACACCACAAAAATTACCGGCAGGAGTCTCTCAAACAGGGCGTGCTAGGACGATAAAATTGCAAATATATTATTTGTTATTTTTTATCGAAAATCAAACATTGCCATCTTATTTGGGATCCTTGACAATGGTTACGGTAGGTACTGTAAGACTCACTATTTTCTAGTATGTATAATATGTTTTTTTTCTCCCTTGTTAAAAATCATTCTTACCGGACGCATAGCCGAAACAGTTTCCAGTATATTTTGTTAGGCAATTAAGAAAGTTCAAAAGTCTGTTCTGGCTAAGTTGTTTATAAAACGTAACGCAAAGTTAGCGGTACTGAGAATAAAAGGGTATTGATTTCTTCTCTATGGCACACGACCTGTTCCATCGAAAGATTTAACAGATTTGCCTTCACTTGAGTTTTGGTTCCCGAGTAAGAAGCCTAATATATAAATTGTGCTAATTTTGTGTCAGTGTTGAGCTACATGAAAGAGGTGAGTTTTCTCACAGGGCATATTTGTTTGTGTTTGTACCGATGTTTTAAAATTATTATGCAAATAATCTGAGTAATGGATATTTTTAATTACTGCTTGTCGACTGTCTTGCCTGTGGTGTTTTGGCAATAGTTATGGTGTTTCTTGTTGATACCTGGAGTAGGTCTGGGATCATTGCATGACTCGTTAAGGTATGTAACGGGGCTCTGTGTCTGGAGGGGACCCTCGCGTTTTGGTGTCCATTGCACTAGTCAGTACAGAGTGATATTGTCAAGTGGTCTAGATCGGAGGTTGCTGTATCAACCTTGGTTATGAGTAATTGACTCAGGTAGCGTGTTTGCTACGGTATTGAGTGAGTACTGTATTGCTCATTGCACGACTCGATACGTTTATTCAGGCACTTTGGATGGGTATAATGTCCATTACTCATGCATTGTCAGTACGTTGTCGTTACTGGGACAGTCCAACAAAAGGGAAATAATTTTATTTGTTTAACTTCAACTAAATCCATTTTAGTGAAATAAGTATGCTCAGGTTTGTTTTATTTATTTACAGGTTTGCCACTGATTATCCTGGAAACGAGAGTTTGCCAATCGCTCAGTTGTTTTTTTTAAGGTGGTTATCTGTTGATTTAATTAGTTTAATATTATTTAATCAATTACTATTGATATGTGGTTAATATCCTGACGTGTCAATAAAATATAAATCATTCCAAATACCTTGAAACAAATATTTTCCTACAGTACCAATGTTCATAAAAAAATATACGGCGATAAAGTACCATCTGAGGGAGGGATTATTGACTAGTACTCCAGAACGTTTAAAATTCAGTACGCACTGTTAAAAATCATTTTGCGATTTTACACAAAAAACACTGTAAACCTGTTACAAAACTTATTTCGAGTATTATTACTATCGAACCTAAATTTTACAGACATGCCGTAAAATTACTTATGAAATTTGCTTATTCTTTAATGTATAAATACGGTAGTAACTTACTAAAGGTACCAATATAAGCTTGTAAATATACATATATTATTCTCGCCTGCGTAAAATTTAGTATGAAAGTTAACGAAAAATCGGAAAATTACGAAACTAAATTTGTAGGAATACCAAAACTTTATTAATAATACTTGCATAAGGTCGTAAATTTACTTTCTTGTTGTATATAAATTTACCTAGTTTTTTGTAGGTTCTCGTAAGATATTATGTATTTTTACATAAGTATAGAAAGTTTGCTGTTGATATTTGGTAAATTTACACGTTTTTGGTTTATATTTTGCTATGAATTTATAGTATATTTAAATCAACTTACCTGAATTTTACATTCACATTTCAGCAGAATTACGTGGCCTCTTATTATTAATAATATTATTATTGTTATTATTTTATCTGTTTTGAAAAATATTCTAATACCTTTTTCCCAAAAGAAAAAGGTAATAAATATGTAAAGGAAAATAGTAAACGAAAAGGATTGGACGAAAGGAAAGTGGATATAGCGACGTATACAGACATGGTCATTTACAATGTGCAACCTATGGTAATTAATTACAAACCAAAATTCAAATATTGCCGAAAGTTGGTGTATGTTCGATAATCATACCTATTACATGCACTTTCAAAGTTATGGCTAAATAAATAAACAAATCATTTATAAAAGCGTTTAGGGTGAATAATAAAAAAATTTATTTTTTATAATATTCACCCTAAACGCTTTTATAAATTAATCAAAACCAAATCACTTTGGTACAACTTTGTTTAAATTCAAGCATATTTGCAAAATTAACCTAATAGGGAATCACCCAACTTCATGTTTGTTGCAAGTTGCAACGATATTAAGTAAACACAACTTTAAAATTTCGTAAAAAATCTTTTTAAGGTAAAGCATTGGTAATGGTAATATGCATTAAAAGTCTCATTTAAAGTGCAAAATTTTTATTTTAATGAATTATCCTAATGAAACTAAAACAAATTTCATTTTTGATACATTTCTATGAAGGTAAAGGGGTTGTCGTACCTACCGAAAGAAACGCAGTAAACCCCACAATGAGCGCAACGCATTTTGATGTATATATTATTATTTTTTATATAAACTTCCACTACGCTTCACTCACTTCACTTCTTACCTAACGCAAGTGATGACCGCCCCGAAAACAAACACCCTCTTTCCCACAAATAATATCCAACTGAACTGAACTGGAGGTGGGACGGGCCCGCAGAGCAAGGTAGACCGTGGCGGTAGCCGATTCCGGTGTCCTTTGTTTTTTAATACACAAACTATCGAGTACATTTCACAGAATGTGTAAATTTCAAACTAAAAATGAAAAAATACGATATCGGGGAGCAATATTACGTTACTGGTATGTAATATTTATTTTAAAGTTGGCAAATTACTAAAATATTCGAATATTTACTGAAATGATGTAAATATTCTTAAATGTTGCAGAAATGCTAAAGGATACACAATAGATCGAGTAAAGATTGTTTAAATTTACATGATAATGACTGTAAATTTAAACATATTTTTAACAGTGCATGTACAATTGAGAGTGTAAGCTGTTGCCACTTATTATTGCGTACCTACGTTGTTACTAACATTGCGGACGTTGTGTTTCCTTTTTGCAGACATTGTGATTTATTATTGCCAACGTCGTGTGAACTGCGCGTGTATGGTATAAATGAAGTCACTTGGAACAGCATAAAAACGCTTGGGCGGCGTTTGCTTTGTAAAACAAGACCGAATCTTAGACGGCGCGCGGCCCTTAATAATATTATAAAAAATTTACTTAAATGCTCTAAAAAATAACATAAACTTTGAAATAATTCAAACCAATAATTTTGTTTCACACAAAACAACACCACACAAAATAAAGGCCAATCCTTATTTCCGTACACGACACTGGTTATACTGGCCTAACTGGGCTAGTGAAATATTATGTTGCTTGTAGAATATGTATAATTTTGAAAATTGCGTGACGCTTATGTCCTTTATTCTTTTTGTGACGGCAATTAGAGTTTTTTATGCTGTTTCAAGTGACTTTAGAAATACTATACCCGCACGGGGATTTAATCCGATTTGTAAGAACCAATGAATTTTTGTTTAAGTTTCTTTACTGTACTTAGGGATACTACGTTACACCACAAGGGTGTGTAGTGTGTAACTTTAAATTTGTTGATCAAGTAAGAGTATAGTAGGGTAGTAAAATATGTAAAGCTTTATGTCATGATATAGATTTTCTTGTTTTTGGCTTTATATGAGGCTTTATAGTACGAGTATCGGAAAGTTAAGCAAAACAAGTGGCTCCCGTATATGTTTTTAGAGTTTATCTTACTGTTGACATTGACCCTGCCCGTCTCCACTGTCTAAAAGCTGTTGACCGTGTTTTGCTCGTAGAATCTGCTCAATAAGGTAGCGAACATCTCTTGTGATTCTTCAAGGTTTATTCTACATTATTTGTTTATTTATTTGGTATTTGGTCTTTTTTTAAAACGCCACAGAAACAAATGACATTGATGGCATTGCATATGTATCAATTCTTTGTTAAAATTTTTAAATTTATGTCGATAATTGATACTTACCGCTAACAATTATTCAAGTTCTAGTAGATGAGTCAGATGTAATTTAAAATTTAATAAGAAATTAATACAAAATAGGAAAAGTTATTTAAAATAAAAATCATTTCTACCAAACTTATTCCTTGTAATCTTAAACATTTTTCAATTCAAGAATTCTTGATATGAAAAATTAATTGAATTTACAAGAAAAGGTGATAATGGGCATAAGCATTAAAAGTTAACAAAAAGAAAAAACTAGTAACCGCATACACGTGTTTCATGCTATTTGGCAATCATCAGTACGGTGTAACATTAACCAAATCAAAAGATAGGCATGATTTGGGAAGCAACAAATGAAGTCCAGGCAGGAGCCAACAGCACATTTGCAGCTTCAGTCAGCACATCCCCTAATTGAATCATTTGAAAAATGTTGTTTTAAATAAGTTTCGTATTTTGTATTAATTTCTCATTAAAAATTACATTCCATATCATATGACAGCGAAGTTATGGAGCCATATAAAAAAATAACAATTGAGACATTTACAATGTCATGAATGTCATTTGTTTCGTGTTTCCTGGGCCTACTATATTTTCGTAAAATTTTCAAAACGTTTTATTTGCAAAATTTTATCGCTGAATATTTTTTGATGAAAATTGATGAAAATTAATAGGAAGCTATTTTCGGGGATGTTAAATAAGATGGCTATGCCACATTATGGATAAAAAATCGGTAATAACATTTTAGAGGTATAAACATGATCGTAAGTAAAGTAGACCCTGTTTGAGCCATTTGCGGGATGTGGAATGCTCCCAGAAAGCATCTTTCCACCTCCCATCATGACGGAAGAAGAAACACACGTATATCTCACAAAAAGAAAATGTTACGAGGGTGTTCACACTTAAAATTATAAAATGGCACCACTTTGGTGCTTGGCCTCAAAAGTTAATTTAAATTACAAAATTACTTGCCGATGCATTATTATCCTCCGTCACCGCGCTTCGGTTCATTGTTTCCTCTGACAAACTGGAAAAAAAACCGATTTCCGGAAAAACATTTTCAAATATCGTCCTAGAAATAACAGTTAGTTGTGTACCAAGGCACTGAAGTTCAAACATGACTTATAAAAAGAACTCCTGGGGCTTCACTGGCGAGGGACACATTATAATTTTGTCCAACAGGAAGTTTTATTATGCAAAATAATTGAAAGAAGGTCACCCAAACTTGTTCAGAAACTTCTCTAATAATTTCCGATGGACGATTGGATAAGTCATGAAGTGTTAACAACTATATTATATGGAAGCTTTACAGGTAAAACAAATAATCTAAAGGAAAAGGGGGCCCTGGGGGCCTCAGGCCAACAAAGATATGACGGAAAATGCCTCTAAATTAATTACAAAAATATAAAACTGTAAGTAGAATACCCAAACTTAAAATTTAACTGCTAAATCTTTGAGTAGGTTAGAAAATCGTGCAGACATGTTCCTTGAAAGCTGATATAACAACTTTAGAGGCATTTTTCGTTACAGTATGTACATGTGCGGCGATTATTTGCTACAAATTGCATGCTTCACGAGCACAATTAAATAATAATTCTTGGCGACAAAAGCGCGGAATTCGGCTAGCCGCACCGTGCTCAGGGTAATCCCGCAGCTTGGACCCATTCCAAAAGAACTAGGCATTGTTCGGGGCCGTAAAACTTTATAACGCATAAAACTTTGCATTAATTTGTCGGGATTTACTGCGAGAGATAACGAGGACCCGAGGAAAATTGATTTGATGGCCCCGGTACCCCAGATGAGCTGTTTTACGAGGCGAGATAGAGTAGGCGCTGAAAACCCCCACTCCCGCACAGGTCGTAATAATGCTAATAGATCAAAACGAAAATTTAAGATATAGTGGGTTGGGCAATTTAGGAAATATTGCCTTACGTTTTTTTATAAACTGTACTCTTTTAATTATATAAAACGAGAAGATAATAAACAGGTGTGCGTGAGAAAGAACACAGATAGAAATACAATTCTTCTTAGAAAAATATTTGTCGTTTGATCACGAATTATTTGCCAGAAATATTATTTATTTTCGTAAAAACTATGTTATTTAAATGAAGATTTATAATTAAAAAATAAGTGCTTTTTGGGCAAGGTATTTGATTTCTTTGACACATTATTGTTTAGGGAGCATATATTATTTTCCTGAAATAAGGTATTACTTGGTGCAAACAAGAATAATAATTTTTAATTATAGCATTAGCTTTTGGTTGTTTGGGTCAACCACATTGTTATTTGGTTTAAATTTGACCTTATTTGAGTTAAATAATACTGCTTACCATTTTATAGCTGTCTCACTCCAGAGAATGAAAGATAGAAGGAAAGAGAAAATATGGGAAGACAGAGGGCGCACTCTAGTGTCGGGTTCAGTGCTGTTCGGTGTCCGTATAAGTACACGTCTGTAGTCTTCCTAGAGGTTTTGTGCGCGCAGTTTTATTATCAGGGGTAATATGACAAGTGGTGTGCCTATTATCGATAATACCTTTCGTTAATTTTACGAATTATAATCCCAAAGCTGAAAATACCACGACTGCGCAGCAGGAGTGGTATTTTCTTAGCATTGCGATTATAATGAGTGATAAATTAAGGAAAGGTATTATCTATTATTAAGCATACCACGAGTTGTATTTAAAAAGAGAATTTAACCACTGCAAATAGTTAGTTTGACAGCTAGCTGTCATTTAGGTTGAACTTTCGGTTCTGAATATGTTTTTTGTGCTAATAGATATTTAAAGATCAATGTGTTAACTGAAAACATATTATATTCTAGTCCTATATTAAATTTGGTAATGTGAAGAAGTTATCGGGTTATCAGTTTTAGCTGCCACAATATTGGTTTTCATACTGCTTGCATCCAATAAGGTAGCTCCTTCCATAAAAATCCAACCAATCATATGCCTCTGCTAGCGATAATTGCACTTGTGCAAATTATCGCGGTAATTGCACTTGTGCAAATTATCACTTCGTTGCTTAGCAACCGCGAATCTGTTGGATACCAACACGTACCTACTTCTTACAGTTTGTGTGTTTCACACTGTTCTAAATTATGCAGCTTATAAATTATGTTGCGGTACTATTAAGCATTGTATCAATGAATTTATAAAGCTTTTACATTGCTAAATTTTTGTTATTGGACCTCCGTCTCCGTTTAAATTTATGACACATTCAGAAAATAAACCACCTGACAGAGACAAAATCCCAAGAGCGAAGACCAATTTGTACCTACTCGTGATCTTTCTATAGGCAAAATAGCGCTTTCGAAAAAATTATCGATAAAATTTCCGGCACTTGTGATATTACATACGAAAATACCACTAGTGGTATTATCGTATGTAATATCACTAGAGCGAAGCTCGAGGGATTTTATCTCTGTGAAAATAAAAGCCCAATTTGTACGAGTGGTTTTGCTAATGGGCAAAATAGGGCTTGAATAAAATTATCTAGAAAAATTTCCGGCACTAGGTATTTGTCGAGAATATTTCACGAATACGATTTAATAATTTCTCTATTGATTTATTTTATGTTTACATTTCCCAAACGACTCATTTTGAACGAGTTTATTGTCAGCTTCGACTGTAGCGTTCGATTAAACAAACATGACGTTTGGGTATCCAAAGTATCCCAGGCAAATGCGATTATACCTACACCCTGTCGGTGTTGGTTTATTTTCTGAATTTGTCATAAATTTAAACGGAGGCGGAAGTCTAAATAACAATAATTTAGCAATGTAAAAGTTATATAAATTCATTGATATAATGCTTAATAATACCGCAACATAATTTATAAGCTGCATAATTTAGAACAGTGTGAAACACATAAACTTTAAGAGGTAGGTACGTGTTTGTATCCAACAGATTCGCGGTTGCCAAGCAACGAAGTGATAATTTGCACAAGTGCAATTACCGGTAATTGCACTAGTGCAAATTATCGCTAGCAGAGGCATATCATTGGTTGGATTTTTATGGAAGGAGCTACCTTATTGGATGTAAGCAGTATGAGGGAAATAATCGCTGAAATCATCACCTGATTGGTTAATATTTCAAAAATCGTATCATTTCATTGGTTTATATTGGCAGGCGTAGAATTCTCATTTATAGCCACCCAGTAGCCGCGTGTATGTGGTGTACTGTGTGTATTGTGTATTGTTTGTTTTCAACTTCTTTTGTAAGTATAAGCATAAACAATAATATAAACAAATCTCAAAGAACTACCTACTTGAAATAGGTATGTATATCAGATTGACCCTCATCTGTATAATGAAGAGGCGCTTTCCTTGGTATGTTTTGTATAGTTTTTTTTATACCAAATATTGTTTTTTTAATTGTATTTAAATACATATTTTTATATAGGGTTACAAGTTATCGTGTTTTTCTAATCCAATAATTTCCATCTTTATGAAACTAAAGTTTGGGATTAATGATATAGATAACGGTTGCTTTACTATATTTTATTTGAGTGAATACCCTGAATGTGCGATTCAACCCTCCACAGTCGTTTGAGGCAACTTTCTTAATTTTTTAAATAGAATAAATGTTTTTTCACATTGTAGATTTGTTCCTTCGAAATATATCATTAATCAATTGAAATCATTAGTACCTCCATGGGAATAAAAATTAATTTCTTAAAAATATATTTTATTTGTCTCAAATTAAATGTTGCTTTTAAATTGAAACAAACCAAATGTTTTATTCAGAGTTAGTCTAGGGTTCGCCGTATACAAGAATCAAATTTGTTTGATTATTTGATTCAAGTATCTCTTTCTACCTGTGAAAGAAATTTGAAAGCACGGGTCTACTACTTTGATTTCCACATTTCCACTTAACACTTTACCATTGGACGATTCTATTCCGTATATGATATTGAAATTTTTTTTCAGGAAAAGTTGTTTAGAACTGAATGGGGATACAAAATTGGGTTTATTTTCTCGGTCTATCTTAGATAACCAGAAAAGTTTTCTCGCCCATAAAAAGGAAAAGAAAAAATGTTTAAACCGTGGGGCAAATCAACCTTAGCACCCGAGAAAGTCGACGTTCCTGGTTAAAATAAATATTTTTTGTTACTGCATTGATCTTTATCTTTATCATGAGATCAACAAATTTAAGTTATACAGGGTGTTCACTTTTAAGTGGACACAAATCAATAAAAAATTGATTTGTTGGGATATTTTCAAAAAAATTTTTTTTCATACAAAGGTCTTCAAAATGCGCAACTTTATACGTGAACACATTTGTCAAATTGCAATTCCAGGGCTGGCTAAGATTTTTTTCACAAAATCTATTTAGGCATTTTTTATTTATAATCTGACCATACAGCGTTAATTAGGACCCTCTAAAACCCTTAAGTTCGAAATTTGAACTAAAAATATAGAGGGAGTTCGGTTTTACCGCGCCTTAAAGTTGCGCAAAGTAGTGATTTCGAGGGCCCCTGGAGAGTCAAGCGTGCCATGGAATGATTTTAAAACAATTGAAGAATTAACAGGACCACCCAAAGTATTGATGGACGAGACTGCAAGAAAAAATAATACACTATGTTTTTCTCTACCGCTGCTGAAAGTTCAGACTTTTTACGAATTTTATTCTGATCAAGTTTGCCGTGCTTTTTGAAACAAATAAACGAGCTACAACAAAAAATAATTGAAGCTTGCGATTCCGTAACAATAGATGAGTTAAGACGAGTTGTTTCTAATAACAACAAACGTCTTGAAAAATGTATTACGTTAGAAGGCGGTTATGTTGACAAAACCCCGATAGTTTAAGCTCTAAATATTTTGTTTGTTATTTTATTGTTAAGATTAAATAAATTTTGTTATTAGTAACTTTGTTTCAAAAAGCACGGCAAACTTGATCAGAATAAAATTCGAAAAAAGTCTGAACTTTCAGCAGCAGTTTTAGAGAAAAACATCCTGTATTATTTTTTCTTGCAGTCTCGTCCATCAATACTTTGGGTGGTCCTGTTAATTCTTCAATTGTTTTAAAATCATTCCATGGCACGCTTGGTGACCAACTGCTGATAAAATATTACAGGAAAAGGGACCAAATTGACTTTCCGACCCGGTATTTTAAATGAAAAATGACATAAAAAAGTCATGTTATTTTAGTCCAAATAACCTGTGGTCAGTGGATTGAACTTCCTATAAACAAAAATAGAAATGATATTTGTTACATATTATTTGCATATATATATTATGTATAATGTATTCGCTTGTTAATATACTTGAATTATCTGTATATATAATAAATTGTTGGGTTTGAAAATAAAATTTGTGTATTTTATTAAAATATCATACTTTACTTGACTACTTTTATTTATTTATTATTATTGAATTATTTATATTTGCGCTTACAGTAATCCTACAAATAATCACAGTACGAACAATTTTCAAACTGAATTATCCCGTTTATATTGAAATTTCAAATATGCCAGAAATTTTCCAAACTGGATTAGCCTCTTTGAGACCAATTCATTATGCTCCCGGCTTCGCGTCCTGTGTCTATTTAGAGAGAGTTAACTGAGTCGACTTCATTAGCCCGAATATTATTAAGTACCTAATTCACAACACCCAACTAAATATAGGTAGCTAGAGCATAACAATCAGTACCTGGGATTGTTCTCGACTCGGCAAAATATCTATGGCCCACTGTCGGGAGCACAGGACCGCATCTAACAAAATGACGCATGGAAAAATCTTAAAAATATGACACCTTTATGGTCCAATATCAGTTGCAAATCGAAACAAGCTATGAGTCAATTGAATGAGATAGTCTAGACAGAATGAGTTAATCGAATGAGATAGTCTAGCCAGAATGAGTTAATTACTCATTATGCTTGTCAATATATATTTAGATGCAATTTCGAGTGCATTTAATTTTCCGTGTTAGGTGCGATCTACACACGCCTTTAAAACATAAGAATCATTATAAAACAACATGCAGGTAGCTGATAGAGGTTTAGTAGATTGCCTTGGGATATTATTTATTTTTATTTTTCAGTTAGTTATTTGTTTGTAACTCAACTCAAATAACGTTAACCACTAATCTCCAATTTAAAATACTATTTTTAAGTTTTACGTTGGGGTCGTTTGAGAATTTTTTGTCCATTTAGATTTGGGATAAAACGTGTTTTGATCAATCTACAACTTACACATTTTATTTAACAATAATAATAAAATCCTTTTTTTAATTCTGGATCCCTCGACATATAATTTGTCCTATTTGTCTCCAACCGTTTTCGAGATATTTACCAAAAGAAGTAGGCCAAGTTTATGACATATCATGTGAGACATGACATAATGAAACTGACAGTCAAGTAGGCTGTCCATTCAACATTCTACGTACCTGTTATATCAATTTCAAATTTTGTTACTGGTTGCAGTAAAAAGAAATTGAAAAAATAATGCTGCAGTGTTTTGTAGAGGTCTTTATCAAAAATAATAAAAGACGCAAAATTGGAACAACTTTTATGGCGTCAAAATCGGTTCTTGTTCTCGAAGAATAGTTTCAAAAATTTCAATTTTATTTCTAATTTATTTTGAAAAATTAATGACATCCGTGGCAATATTTTGAGCCATATTTGCCATTTATGAACAGTCCACTTGGAAATTCCATTAGGTACATGCAACTTCCCTATTAGGTGCCCTGAAATTGCTTCAGGCATGGCAGGTATTTTCAAATTTCTAAGATTGTGGGTATTTATTTGGACACGAAGTGGGCTTATATGGGTATTTAGGTGACTTCAGTTCGCAAATAAAATCATCAAATCATTTTTAAAATTGCAATCGTCCTAGCCCATTGCTAATTCGCCCTTTGGCCGGACAACGCGCCGTATCACTTATGTTCCTGCCTAAGGTGAGTTTTTTGTGTTTATTTTTAAAATCATTATGTTTTTCAAAAAACCAATACTCAACTCAAATACTGCATTATATTGCGCATATTTGGACAAAAAATCGGCAAAATCTGATGTCTCGTTTGGAAAAACAATATACCTAAAGTTTTTGGTAATTTTATATTAGAGAAGAAGAAGAAAATACATTTCAGCATTGACTAACGAATTCCTTATTCAATGATTTCAGGTAGGTATATTGTTTTCGCAAACGAAACATCAGATTTGGCTGATTTTTTGTCCAAATATGCGCAATATAATGTAGTATTTAAGTTGAGCAATGTTTTTTTGAAAAACCTAGTAATTTGGAAAAACACCAAAAACACACTTGGGTTGGCACAATGTGTGATAAGGACTGATACGTCTCAGTTCGGACGACCCGCCACAGCAAACAATCGGTTGCAACCAACGATATAAGCCGAATTCGAGCGGATGACCGATTTTAACCAGGTTATAAAAAGTTAGGTTAGACCATAAGAAATTGAACATTAAAATAATTTTTGATGATAATAGAAAAATCTAGTGTGTTCACAGTGCCTTAAAACCATATAATCTGGCCCTTGATCAAATAAATAAATTTGTGAAATTTACTCAAAATTTAAATTTTATAACCTGGTTCAACCTGGTCATCCGCTCGAATTCGGCTATAGGAATAGATAGATTGCCGAAGGCAACTTGTTTTGTTTAATGATTTTAAAAAGATGTTATTGTTGGCACATTCAAGGTTTCCAGTTTTTTTTATACGATTTAGGTTATTTTGTAAATTAATATAAGTATTTCAAAGCATATACAGGGTGTCCCAGAATATATGAGCAATCTCTCGGATGTATACAGCAGACATTAAAATAACATGACAAATTTCTATAAAAAATTTCCCCAGAGGGCCCACCTACGGAGATACAAGCCCCTAAAGGACGACCCTGAAAATCGATTTTTTTAATAACTTTTAAAAGACTTTGTGCAATTTAATTATTTTTTAATACGATGGACAATGGATAAGACTCCTTAAAAAGGGTCCATGAAAACAATTTTGGCTTATTTGGTTTGCCAGGGAAGGACTAGCTGTAGCACAATAATGTCAATTTTTTAGACCCTTTACGATAAAGGCACAAAAATAATATTTTTTAGATAGCTTGAACCTTAAACTAAAAAAAGACACTCATGGTTGATATCGATGAAATGAACTGTTTTCGAGAAAAAAACTATTTTTGTTGTTTTATTCTATGCCAATCCAGAGAAAACTTATTAGAAAGGATTCAATTTCATTGTCGCGAAATAAGAACCAATGTTGAAGCATTGTGGAGGATCCAACAATCATCAATTCGTAGAGCTAGGGAATGCATAACGTTAGAAGGAGCTCATGTTGAACCAACCTACAAAATTATGTAATAAAAATCGTATTAAACAATAACAGGTTTTTTTCTCGTAAACAGTTCATTTTATCGATATCAACCAAGAGTGTATATTTTTTTAGTTTAAGGTTGAAGCTATCTGAAAATATTATTTATATTATAGGGTAGTTTGCGTCTATGACCGATTTTCCCTTTTTATAGGGTTGATTTCTTTATTTTCGGTGGGCTTCCTTATAGCTTCTTTTGTTTTTAAAAGGGAAAATCTAATTCTAAGTATACTCACCAGGAACTAAATCGGAGAAAAAGCAGAGCTGGTAGCGCTCGAAGAGAAGAGAGCTTCCTTGGCAGCCGCATATGCCTATTTATTTGGTTGGGTAGCGCCACCTAGCGGCGAGTGCGCCGGCCGCTTATTGGTTAGGGCCGCGGGATCAGGCGATCGTCCCCACCATTCTGGCATCAAAACGGCAGCTGGAGTCTATACGGGTTGTTGCACTCCTGACAGGTCCCTGACTGTGGTTTCTCTGGATCGGGCACGTCCTGTATACCCGGCTTTCCAAAAGGAACGGCGGCTCTAGCTGCAAGTTGAGTTAGTAATCCGGTTCTACCCCTTTTCGGTGTCCCTCATCCCTTTGGTAAAACGAGAAATTATTATTAAAGGTTAATTAAATGCAATTTGGTGTGAATATAAAAACTCCGGTGGACGGCCGGCCACTAAAATTAGCGCGTCGAAAGAATTAAGTGGGTGTAAAATAAAAATGAAAACTCTAACACTGGTAACTTCGTTACAATATGCCTTTATCGTAAAGGATGGAAAAAAATGGCATTATTGTGCTACAGCTAGTGCGGCTCTGGCAAACCAAAGAAGCCAAAATTGTTTTCATGTGCCCTTTTTAAAGAGTTTTATCTATTGTCCATCGAATTAAAAAATAATTAAATTACACAAAGTCTTTTAAAAGTTATTAAAAAAGAACGATTTTCAGGGGCGTCCTTTCCTCCATAGGTGGGCCCTCTGGGGAAATTTTTTATAGGAACTTGTCATGTTATTTTAACGTCCCCTGTATAAATCCGGGAGATTGCCCACATATTCTGGGACACCCTGTATACGACATACAAATCTATCAAAATAGGAAAGACTGAGTTTAGGACATGCCAATGTAAACAAATTACCTCGTCTGATTCCCCCCGACCCGCTAATGTAGAAGCAAAACAAAACAGTGTTATTTTGTATTACCGTGACTATACAGGATGATTTTTTTAGGTCTACCACCGCGATTTTCTCGCTTATTTTGCACCCTACAAAAAAAGCGTAAAAAACAAAAAAGTTGCAATTTTGGACAGCTAAGTGGTGCTGCAAAAGAAATCGGCATCCATGGCCAGCTTGTCGCGCAATATTAAAAAAAACTCAAATTGAGCAAAACTATTAATAGCCGTGGAATGTTTATTTTAAGAGACGGAGGAAAACATTTATATTGAAAATTGATGGCAATGAGAAGCTTTATCCATCCACGTAGTCAGATAGTTTCTGCAAATTACACAGGGTCTTCGGCTCTCTTGAGACCATGAAAATTTTTGTCGATTCTAAGTTTTCTTAGTACAGTGCGAAAAGTTGGGCATGGAGGCCCATTCCTTTTTTAAAGTCGCCTCGCTGACCAAAATTGCCATATTTTGTTTTCTAAAGTATTTTCTGTGCGGCCTAAAATAAGCGAGAAAATCGCTTAATAAGAAATAAATAAAAAAAAATTCATAGCATCAAGAGGGCCGAAGACCTTGTGTAATTTCCTGAAACTACCTGACTACGTGGATGGATAAAGCTTCTCAGTGCCATCAATTTTCAATATAAAAGTTTTCATCTGTCTCTTAAAATAAACATTCCACGGCTATTAATAGTTTAGCTCAATTTGAGGTATTTTTAATATTGCGCGACAAGTTGGCCATGGATGCCGATTTCTTTTGCAGCACCACTTAGCTGTCCAAAATTGCAACATTTTTGTTCTTTACGCTTTTTTTGTAGGGCCCAAAATAAGCGAGAAAATGGCGGTGGTAGACCTAAAAAAATCATCCTGTATATCGTTGGTTGCAACTGAGCCCTATGTGAGCTAAGAATAAGCTGAGTCGAAGTTAATCGAAGCGCGAGAGTATGAAATTATTTGAGAAAGTCAGGATACTGGATATGCTGTAATAAAACCATGTCATACAAGCAGATAAAGTTTAAGCGAAACTGAATTTCTCAGCGTGCGGGCGGATGTTCCACGTCTTGCAAAACATTTCATTATGTGTCCTGCCTCAAAGCTCAGCCCGAGTATCCCAAAATCAGATTATACGAAAACAAACCAATTACTTTGTTCATATCGGGCCCGCCGTATTAAATTTGGCCCGTTTTATATGCCACGTCGGCATTTGTAATTCAAATTGCGTCACCGAACGACAGATTAAAGGGATACGTCCCTTTTGTGTTTTGCGGTCGCGGGGGGGGGGATATGGCGATGTTTCTCCTTTTATTCCCCCGATTTAAAAGTTACTGTACGCCCGACATGGCACAGGAATTATAAACATGATGTCCGAAACACATGCTATATTCTGTTTTAGGCAGTTCGAAAATTAGCCTTTTTTGCAAGAAATAATTCCTGAAATTTCAGGCCAGATCATGGGCCGTCTTAAAGCTATATTCTTCAATAATAATAATAAATAGGGTATTTGTAACATGAATATAATTTGCACAGACGATTTGAAGTGGTATTACAATAAAGATGTAACATTGATGAGAAGAGAGATTCATTTGACTACCGAGAGATAGCGCGGAAACCAGGTCAAATTTGACATTGACGGCGAGATGTTCGTACGTTGTTGCCGGATTGTGCATTTTTTCCGTTGATAAGGATAACAGTAAAGTGGCAAACATGGGCGGCAGGTGATTCGACGAAAGAGAATCGGCAACGACCACTGCAGCTGCTGTCGGCTTTGGAAGAGTGAAAGACTACGATTATGCATCCAGGCACCATCTATTATTGCTATAATGTGTTAAAGTAGTCCGTTATACATGCATGTTATCTGTGAGTGGAAGAAAATAATAATAAGTAAATAAATGGAGGGTGATTTGAAGTTTCTCATTTAATTACTATTATTCTTACCGAATCGGCAAAATTCACGGTTTAATTACAAAAAAGTGTAATGGAAGTTATAACTAAACTGAAAATTTTTCCAACCATTAAGAGTTAGTAATAAAATTATTGGAAATTATTATGATAAATTTTATACAACTTATATGGAACCTATCAATTCTCTAAATTCATCGTCGTACTTTTATTGTTAATCGTTATTTTATATAAATTTTATCGGAGTGGAAAACCCCGACGCACAAGTAGAAGCATCCAAAACTTGATGTAAGGTTGTTTTTGGAAGGACCATCTGCTTTTTAAGGGAAGAGATATATCTCTTCATTGCACCAAAAAGTTAAGAAGGTCGTGGAAACAATGGAATGAACAAACAGCATTGGTTTTCTTGAAATAGGGTGTTCAAATTTTTTGTTAAATTCAATCCTTCCATTTTGAAATCTAATAAGAACTTTTCTCAGTTTAAATGGTACAGTCGATGTGTAACGTTTGAAAGCGGTAGGTAAAAATTTTATGTTTCGACGCAAACGGTTGATTTTATCGTTATGAAACAAGAGTACACTTTTGTTGTAAAATGAAAAAATACACTGAAATGATGGACCTGCAAGACGAAAAAGATAACATCAAAAAAGTTTGAGCAAAAAAATTAATAGGTGTTGTTAGTTTTTTGCCTTTTTTAGGGCACTGTGTAAATAAATAAATTACCCTAAGGCGTCTTCCAGTAAGTAGATAACACATACAAAATTTCAAATTTTTGAGTAGCGCTGTTATTGAGATATAAATAAAAACAAATACTTTTGGGTCACTCTGTAGACCAGAATAACTTGGCAAGGAAAGCCCAAATCGGAAAATTTTATATGAAAGACCCCCTTAAAACCACCTGCGAACACCCCTTTAAAGTATTTACTATACATTCTGACTCACCCTGTATATTTCCAATCGATCTTTAAAATAAGTGATATTGTTTAATCTAATTTTGTCAGTGATTGAACTCTGTGGCTGGAGATAGCTAGTAAAACAATAAGCTGCTTGTAGGTTAATTTTTCTAAGGATTCATTTGGTGCGAGGGTTTCAAAGTATGTTAAGACTTTGTTGGGATCCCAGATTTCATTGTATCTGGGCTGGGGAACATTGGCCTCATTCTAAAAACTCCTTTCATGAATCTAGCTAATGTTGGATGATCGGTGGTTTGTAGGAGAGTATTTAGAACAGATTTGTTTTGATCGAAGCTATTGTAGGTCCCCCCCCCCCGGGCTAATTCTTTATTTAGCAAATCGATTATTGTATTTGGGGTGGCTGTAAAAACATCGGGACTTTTACAGTGACCACCATTTTTTATATGTTACATTGTACTGTCACTCACAAGGATGATAGTAATACATCGATAGCATTCTCTGGATCTCCCCTTTTTAGGTATGCTTAGCGGATAATACTGCGGCTCCCAGGGTAAGGTTTTGCCACATGAGGTGTAGTTTCCTGAAAGGATAAAACAGCAAAAAGCGGTGTGGGGGGAATATGATTGGTTTTGAGAGCATGAGTTGTTCTTATTTTGTGTTTGAAGTCCGCAAGTTTTCTTTTCCGTGGATTCGGCATGATTTGGTATCGCACACAAAGAAACACGCGACGTGTTCGAGCGTATGAAACATAATGAATATCAGGCGGGCGCGGGGATATCGATACGAATTAAATGATTGGCCACAGCAGTAGGCTTTTAAAAAACTTTATTCGAAAAGCTTTTGACAAAGATCGGTCTTAATCTGAACGCGCTTTGTGATACAATAAATATATAAGATTTCGGATTGCTGAGTTTGCAGGAGACGAGACGGTTCTGGAGCTTCTACAGTTTTCTTGATGATGCATGAATTTCTGCCTAGATAACTCCTCCATCCTTAAGAGGCTTCTTCGGGAGTGTAGAGGATCGAAGTAGCCGTAGCTTTTTCTTCCTTTTCTTTTCTAGGTTTTCGGAACTTCCAATATTTCCAAATTCCATATCCAATTAATATTAAGAGAACCATTACCATTGTTATCCATAAAATCCAATTTGTTGTGTACGTATTTGCAACTTCTTCGACGACCACAGGACTAATAGAGTTAATAGTTTTTCGAAGAGCATGGATATCGTCCAGTGATATGTTCCTGATGTGGAGTTTGCCAAATGTATTGATGTTTTCTTGAACTTCGCCAATTTTAATCGCCGGCAATACCAATGAATGGGTTTTACTGTTTGATTTATTATTTCCATAAGAAATTCCATTAATTTCCATGCTGCATCCGGTAGGTAACCAAATTAAATGCGGTGTCTTTATTATGGCATGTTCCATGTTTTTGCATAACAATTTAATTTTCGATTCTTCTTTCGGGACAACAATTATAAATTCGTCGTTGACTCTTTCAATTATTTGATTGTGAGTTTGAACTTCCATAACGTTACAACTTGGTTCTTCGCCAGAAATTAGTGCAGCTATGCAATCTTCTTTTGGAGTTGCTTCTAACCGTTCTTGTAGACAAATATAAGTTCCATTTATTTCTTCGCAGGAATTTTCCATATATTGGTAGCTAGTAGTACTAAGAGCCATGTAGGGTTTGGAAGGAATAATTATGGTATTTTTGGAAGAAGGTAAAGGATATAAATGATAATAATCAAAATTATCTGGATGAACTAAAGGGACATCTAGGGCAAAAACAATTTGATTTTTTGAAATATAACTACTTGTTTTAATTACAGAGTACCAATCATAAAAATTAATATTAATAATTTCGTTTTCTGAATAATGTGTTTTTAAGTCCGTTAATATCTCTTGTAAGTCGTCGATATTCAATATATCAGGGTGAATAGTATGTAAACGTGAAAAGGTTATAGCATTTTCCAAGTTGTCTAGGAAAGTAATTATTACATTAGCATTGATAAAAATTTGATTAAGTATACTTAAATATACAGTATATTTATAGAATATATCAGTTTCTCTTTTTATTAATTCATGGTAACGTTCTAAATATTCAGAAATTTTTCGTTGATTATCAATTATAGTTTCAATTGAGGTTCCGTAGTGATCAATTAATTTTTTGAATAAGGAAATTTGTGTGTTTACTTCTGATACAATTTTCTGTTGATTTTTCTCAAGTATTCTTATAGCGTTATCGTATCTAATACCGTCATTTGCATCAAGCGATCCAGTAAACCATTTATTTACCGTTCCTATAGCATTAAAAAGTCCGCGTTTACTGCGTTTATTTATATTTTTCTTAAATATTATGTTATTAAATTTACGTTCTATTTCTAAGATTAAAGGTTTAAGACTATCATAGTTATTTCGTAAGCTAGAAGAAAATACAAATTGTGTTTCTTTAAAAATAGAAATGTTTAAATCATTATGAACCGATCTAAGATTTTTTATTTCGTTACTTAAGGCTTTAATTTGAACATAATGTAGAAAAGTGTGTTTTCTAGTTATGATCTTTGCATTTCCTAATCTAAAAGGTAAGACTCCAGGTGAATCTTTCAAATCCGTTATTTTAATTTCCTGTACTTGGACCTGGGATATCAGGATCAGGGATATCAGGATCAGGGATATCAGGATCAGGGATATCAGGATCATCAGGTGGTTTCTCATGTCTGTCTGAATGTCTGTCCTGTAATAAAGATTTTTCTGTCAGTTTTCTTGGTCTTTTTAAATTCTTTTTGTGAATTATTTTGCGTGGTAATTTCGCTTTTATACCTAAGTTTTTCTGAACGATCACCTTTTTAAAACGGGGTTTTATTTTTGAACGGTTTTGAACTCTTTCGTAAGCGTATTCATTTTCATTATATTCTATAGGATCTTCGCGATATTGGTTTCTTTTTTGAATGATTTTTTCCTTTGTAGATTGATTGATTTCATGAATTTTGTCATAAAGTAGACGTGTTCTATTTTTATGTTCGTTAACATATTCATTTATAATTATTTCAGAAGTAGTATCGAAAGCATCAAAACTATCGGTATGTCCACTAACAATGTTATATGGAGTTTGTTTTGTTACTGAATGAACTGTATTATTATATGCCAAAATTGCGTAGAGCATGAGTTTGTCGATTCGACTGTCTTCGTCAGTTAATCTTAAACATCTTATGTGTTCAATTAATGTAGAGTGTAAACGTTCAACTAAACTGTTGCTATTAGAATTATTAGGAGTAATAAAATGAATATTAATTTTGTGAAGTTTTACAAAATCTTTTACGGTTGTATTATTAAATTCTGATCCATTGTCAGATACAATGGTTCTTGGTAGACCATGATGTGTTGCGAATTGTAAGAAACAATCAATGGTGTTTATAGCTGAAGCTCCACTTATTTTGTATGCTTGTGCATAACGAGAGAATGAATCTATTATTGTTAAAAATTTATTGTTTTCTATTTGGAAAGTGTCAACATGTATGACTTCAAAAGGTTTGGTACTAGTGGGCGTCAAATTAAATTTTATTTCTGCGGGTTTTCTGTCGTATTTAGCTAACTGACAAATTTCACAATTATTTACGTATTTTTCTATATCAGTTTTTTGTTTTGGCCAGTAATATCTTCGTTTTAGGGAATTTTCCATTTCATTGATACCTCTGTGGCAAACTTTACCTTCATGATAATATTTTAGTTTTTCTTGTTGTTCGTCAAAAGTATAAATATCTTCTAAATAGGTTGAACTTTGTATTAGTTTAAAAGAAGAATTTTGGAATGTCTTTTGGATAATGTTGCAAAATTCTGGGATTATATTAGGAGTTTTAAAATATACACAGTAAACCTTTTTATCTTCTACGTATTCTTTTATAAAAGCTATTGTTTCACTTTCGAAATTTTGGAGAGGTAAAGATACCGTTAATCGTTTATTTTCGTTAAATGGTTTGTTTCGAATTACATATTTATGTTGTGTCTTGTTGTTAGAAGAAACAATTATTTGATTTTTGTATGAGTTTACCGATTTTTCTGTTATTGGCATTAGTAAAACAGGATCTTCGACTGCTGTATGGACAGTTTCGTTTATATTATTTCTCGGAGCGTTTTCTTGGACATTGAATGCCGGTCTAATAAGTATATCGGAAATAATATTAATTTTTGGTTTTTCAACAAGTTTTTCGTTAGGGGTAATTCCTAAAATTTCATTTACATCTTCGCTTGAGATTTCCGGAAGGTTTCCTTCATCTAAATTTTCTAAAAAGGTAATAATTTCGTCATCTGAATCACCTAAATTGGCTGTTATTGATTCGTTTTCTAAAGAATTTTCTAGTGCATTTATTTCTACTCGAGAGAGTGCATCCGCGTTGGTATTTGATTTTCCTTTTTTATATACTATTTCGTATTGATATTCCTCAAGTTTGAGTCTCCAACGAACGAGACGTGAACTGGGGTCTTTAAGGGAAAATAGCCATTGAAGGGGTTTGTGGTCAGTGATGATTTTAAATTTGTGTCCAAACAGATAAGGTCTAAAGTAATTTGTGGCCCAGACAATTGCTAACAATTCCTTTTCGATAGTTGAATAGTTGCATTCTGCGGGATTAAGTGTACGAGAAGCATATGCCACTGGAAGATCTTGGCCTACAGTACCTTGTGATAATACTGCACCTATAGCGTAGTTTGAGGCGTCTGTCGTCAAGTTAAATGGCTTAGAAAAATCTGGATATTGTAAAATTGGGTCATTCGTGAGTATATTTTTGCACAACTCGAAAGCATTAATAAAAGATTCATTGTGAATGACCTTTTCTCCCTTTTTTAAACATTTGGTGAAAGGTTTTGTGATTTTTGCAAAGTCTTTTATAAATTTTCGATAATAACCTACTAAGCCTAGGAATGATTTTATTTCTTTTGCCGTTTTAGGAATTGGAAACTTTTGAATAGCCTGAATTTTTTTTATGTTTGGTTTGATTCCGCCTGGTGTTATTATATGTCCTAAGAATTCTACTTCCTTGCGGAGGAATTCACACTTATCTAATTGTATCTTAAGATTGTATTCACGTAATTTTTTGAAAACTAGTTTGAGATTGGAAATATGTTCTTCTAATGATGATGAAAATATTATGATGTCATCAATGTAAACTAAACAAACTTTTCCTTGGAGTTCTCTTAGAATGTCGTCCATAACACGCTGAAATGTGGCTGGCGCATTTTTTAGGCCAAATGGCATTCTATTATATTCGTAATGACCGTTGTCTACACTAAAAGCTGTTTTTTCTATACTTTGGGGGTGCATCTCTATTTGGTGAAAGCCGGAAGCTAGATCAAGGGTAGTAAAATAAGTACATCGGCCTAACTTGTCTAAAATTTCATTAATGTTGGGAATTGGATATCGGTCATCAATAGTTTTTTCATTGATTTTCCTGTAATCGACTACTATACGCCACTTTTTTTGTCCGGAGGCATCCGATTTCTTGGGGACAATCCAGATTGGTGAAGACCATGGACTTGAAGAAGGTCTAATGATTTCGTCATCTAACATTTTTCTTATTTGTCTTTGAACTTCATTTTTTAAGGCATAAGGATACCTATAAGACTTTGTGTGAACAGGGACCTCGTCGGTGGTTTTTATTTCGTGTTTTACTCTGTTCGTAAATGAAAGTTTTTCTCCTGTATTATAAAATAAATCTGAAAATTCTTGACAGATTTTAAAAATTTTTTCTTTCTCTTCAGAATTAAGATGATCGGATCGTATTATATTTTTCACATCATATTTTTGTTTAGATTTGCTTTTTTTGTTATTAAAAATTTGTTCGATATTAAAAAGAGAGTAATCATTATTGATTTCTTGAAAACTAGCTGTAGTGAATGGTTTATTTAGAGATAAGACTTTTGTTTCGTCTGAATGATTTTGAATTTCGACAATAGCATAACCATTCTTAGCAGTAGTTAGAATTTCCGGAATAAAACAATTTCTTGAAATGTCTTTTCTTGGAAAATAGATATCTCCTGAATTTACAGAAACAGGTATTTTCGCTTTACATGTTTCGTGAGGGTTGACTTGTATAGAAAATAAGTTAGATTGTTGATTGTGTCTATAAAAAATATTAATACAGATATTTTCGTTATAGAGAATATTTTTGTCAAAATCGGGTATTAACTTTAGTCTTTTTATATCTTCGAAGCCTAGTAATCCATCAAAAAAATCATGAAATTGAAACAAGTGGAAAGTAATCTGATCGTTTAAACCTAAAAGTTCATTTATTGGTATGTCAGCTTTGAATCTACATTTATTTGTACCGTTACACGTTTTTATTTTAAAGTCTTCATGATAGATTGTATTAGGGAAATATTTTTCTGCAAAACAAGGATTTATTATTGATTTTGAAGCTCCCGTATCAATTAAGAATTTAAATTTCGGGTTATAAGTCTCAATATAGGGTAAGATATTAGTATGAATGTTATTAAGATCAATTATTGTCATTTTCTTTTGTCTACGATATTGGTTTCCTGAAAATTTTCATTTTTTATTTCCTCTAGATGTTCTGAATTTTCTGGTAAACTAGTATAACTTTCATATTCCGTATTATAGAGGTTTGAATAGTCATGTTCAAAAAGATTTTGATTTGAATTTTGGTTATATTCTTCAGGGATATAATAATATGAATTCTCTTCGTCGACAAATAAATTTTGGGGGTCGTAAATTGGGTTGTCGTCTTCTATATTATATAGTTCTTCCGATATAAAGTTTCTGGGACCTGAACTTTGGAAGTAGTTCGGTACACGTTGCGGTACTTGTTGGCGTAAACTTGGTATTGTCGCGTTTACTGACATAGGGGTTGGTTTGTCATTAGTTGTTCGTCCGGTTGATTTAAATACGTTGGTTTGGGGTTGTTTTGACCCGAAAACTTGTTGGTTTGTAAAATACTTTTGTTGTAGTTGTCTTGGTTGGGGCATGTTTATAGGACCTCTGGGAAATTGGTTATTTTGTGGAAATCTTTGGGGTTGGACATGTTGTGGTAATATTTTTGTCATTTGTTGGTTTTGGAAAAAGTTTGTCCTTGGGGTATTTGGGAATTGCATCTGAGGATTGAAAAAATTAGGTTTTGGGATATTTTGGGGATAGTTTTGCGTCTGAATTGGTCTTTGAATTTTTTGGATATTATTTTGAGGTTGAATTGAGGAGAAAAGGCGATTTTGAGCATAGAGAAAATTTTGTTCTTCAATTACTAACGCGATAGCATTTTCGAGACTATCAGGGTCTTTAATACGCACAATGTCTTGTAGTCTGCCGGTGAGACCTCTTATAAACGTCTTTAAAGCTAGTTGTTTATAATTATTCAATTGTAACTGTTTCATATTTGGTGCTAAGTCGCTAGAATTTAATTTGGAAATAATTAAGCTATGTGCATCTTGGATCCTAGATCCGAAATTTACAGGGGATTCATTTTTTAACGGTCGTAAAACTATCAAATCTTGAACAAGACAGTCGATGTTTCTATTATCTCCAAAAGTTAAGCGTAAAGCATTGCGAATTTCATCCCATGTCTGAAGTTCTGTTCTTGTCCCTATTAATGTTAGTGCCCTACCAGCGAGTTTTCCGATTATTGCACGAATTAAAAATTTGTTTATTGGATCGTTAGGGATCGCTCGGTTTGTATAAGTTTGTACAAGATAATTACAACTGTCAATAAAAATTTCGAGAGTATGTACATCACCAGAAAATTGAGGTATATTTTCAATATACATGCGTAGTAATTGATAATTAACATTTTGATTTTGGTTTTGTTGCTGGTTGTTCATTGTAGAAAGATTTACTTGCCCAAACAAATCAACTAAAATTGCTAGATCTGTATCGTGATCGATACCTAACCTTCCTACGTTTTCGTTCTCCTCTTCACTTTCTGAATTACTCATAAAAATTAAATTTTTGCTACTAAAATTACTTAAAATTAAGTTTTCCTAAAAGAAAATCAAAATTTGAAAATGTGAAAAATCGTTTTTCGAATTTGAATTCTTAACCTAGTGAGATTAAGTCTTTGCCCCAGCAGAGAGTATAGGATAGTTCAACGAAGGGAAATGGCTCTTACCGTTGGTAGCTAGCCCTTTTCTTCTTCGGAACCTCAGTCCTTGCCCTCCTGGTTGAAGCCCAGTTGCTGCTTGGCCCGAGTCGTCTAACGGTGGAGACGATGTTGCAGGACGAACCGCTTAATCGGAACCCGAAGGAAAAACGCGAGTTTCGGCGACTGCAAGGCTTGCCCGAATCGCAAACTTCTGCGATTTTCCGCGATACGTCCTACCGACTGCGCCAATTAAATGATTGGCCACAGCAGTAGGCTTTTAAAAAACTTTATTCGAAAAGCTTTTGACAAAGATCGGTCTTAATCTGAACGCGCTTTGTGATACAATAAATATATAAGATTTCGGATTGCTGAGTTTGCAGGAGACGAGACGGTTCTGGAGCTTCTACAGTTTTCTTGATGATGCATGAATTTCTGCCTAGATAACTTACGGCTTGTTACCAAACACTTTTTTCTATAAACATACGCGACAAAAAGAGCACAGAAACATAAACTACAGTGTGATCTCGAGGACGGGGCCACCGACGTATAATTCAAATCATTCTTGTAACGCGCCGTCCTTGGTTGTGACGTCAAACAGTTCGTTGGTGGTGGCGCCTCTGGTGGGCGGCACCACCATGTATAAACTAATATTATGGACAGCACGTATAAAAACTACATTAAAACTACTATATTAGGTACTTTGAATTTAAATAGGCCATGGAGTAGATTGTGAGTAAAATAATATTCATAATAACCCCATTGTCCAATTATTACTTAAAATGATAATAAGTGATAAATATAAGAGGTAAAATGCAGTGACAATAAAAAAACTTGGGCTTCATGTGGGATTGGGAAATTTCTATTTTCTATTCTCCTATCTCCACGATAAACTTACCCACGGTATGTCATTGCGCATCTTGTGACGCGTCAGTTGCGAGTCAGAATGTAAATTGCTCCATATGTCTTGTCTGCGGCATGCAGCAATCGATTTTTTGGCAAGATTATTGTCCTTGGGAAATCTATAGTACTTAATTTCCGTTCCCTTACTGTTTCTGTTATTATTTGGACAAACGCTGACTGCACATCCCGGCATTTCTGGCCTATTTTAAAGCACTGTCGAGCTGGACTGGCAGTTGTTTACATTTTTTTCTTGACACATTAAACTGTAAACTATAAAAAATCGTAAAACACAACCGCATTTTGAATTCGTGACTCGCAACTGACGTAGATGCGCAGATTTGCCTTGTTTTCGGATCCTTACTGACATACGGTGGGTAAGTCTATCGTGTCCTATCTCCAATTCTGTGTAGCTGTCACTCCTGTCACTGCCGTCCGATCGATCGAGCGGCGTGTTGTAACGACCATTCCCGTGCTTTTCGTGTCGTTTCAAATGAATAGCTTGTGGTGACAATTTTAATTATATTTTTCAAATTAAATACTGGCGATTTGAAGGCTGATATTTGGTATGTGCTCTTTGTATAGATAGGCAAATATATTAAAGAAATAAAAAATGTTCATGTTCCCCATTATTATTGTGCGTCAAGCTTGACGAGCTTTTACTTGTGAATTGTTCTTTTTCACGAATACGTACTCAGGCTTTACTTAAAACAACAATAATTAAGTGGAGAAGCACTTCTAGATGATGAATTTAGCGAAGACAGAAAAGTTTTGTAAAATTTACTTTGATCAAAGGTTTGGCCTAAAAAATTACGGAAATATAAAAAAGAATAAAAAATACTTAGGTATAAATTCTGGTAAGGAGGCATATCGCCTCAAGAGGAAGGTTGAGCACAACGCCGTAGACCGAGTGCTCAATCGTTCGTGGAATAAAATTCAAAGGTTGCCTCATTTTCCAACATGGACGCACAAGCAAAAAAAGCGTTGACTGATGTATTAATAAAGACTGCTCACGGCTGTCATGTTTGACAGTTCTCTGGCTCACCATGCGCTTCCCGGAGACAAAATACAATGCGAAATACATTGTTGACCATAGGCGCCATCTGTTTTCCAGGATATGAAGCTATAGCCGTGAGAAGTCTTATTAATACGTCAGTCAACGAAAAAAGGCTTAACTCTGATTGGTCGATTTCGATTTGATATATGCTTAGCATAATTTCCCAAGGAAAAATGTATCAGCATGAATTAAAAAGAGGTCCGCTCTCTTAATAAGGAACGTCTTGTTTTGTCATTTTTAGTAACATTATTTTTCCGAAAATCAATCAGAAATATTGACATTTTTGATAACATTTTTGAAAGAAAAAGTCAATATTTCCTTGCACTTAGTCGTTGCCAGGCAACGGAAAGTAACTGTTAGGAAATATTTATTTTTGTACTGTAAGGAAATATTATTTCCTTACAGTTATTTATAAACTAAAAAAATGATTGAGAACAAGTTTTTCGAAATTTATGTTCTTTGAGTAATTTTCGATTTTCGGAAAAATAGTATGTATACCTCGTAGGAAAAGCCACATTCCCCGACTCCGTATTGCCAGTCTCGGCTTACGCCTCGACAGGCAATCTTTACGGTCGTCCGGGAATGTTCAGCTTTTCCTACTAGGTACACAATGTACTATAGTTGTCTGTCATAAGTGATAAAAATAAATATTTACTTCTAATTGAGTAATGCCGGGTTGAAAAATGACTATACGCGAAAAGTCATTTAATGGTCGCTTGTACCGTATCTACACGCGTTATTTAAAATGCAATTTCAATTCCATTTTTATTTCGGGCCTGCCAGTGAAGTCCGTTCTGGTGTGCAACGGAACAACGTTATGTTGTGTTCGATGCACGCAGTCCCCTGGCCCTGATATGGATGGAAGTAGTAATGGAATTTAAATTCGCTTTAATGTCGGTCCAGTAATGTCAGTCACGCGAATGGATGCCCCCGTTAATCTGGAAATGATTGCTATACAGTCGAAATTTCTGGAATTGTTTAGGTGAAGGTTTGGACATTGGACATTGATTAGAATAATAACTACAGGTGTCGCGTATTCATATAACACAACATGAGAAATATCTTGAGCTCGTTTTGAATTCTACAGAAATCAGTGGCGGCTCGTGGATTAATGGAAAAGGGGCTACGTTTTGAAAATAAAAAAGAATACACTCGTGACAAATAAAAAAATAGGTGAGTACCGAGGTAGGTCTCTACTTCAAGCATGGGCTTTTTAGTTTTTGTTTGTAATAGTACCTATAACTACGTATTTTTGCATAATTGATATAAACAGTGTCTACATAAAACACAAAATCCGTAGGTAATTCCTACTAAAAAATATACGCCGAAGTAGGTACTTACCCCTTCTCAATGTTTATTATATAAAAATAAATAATGAATAGACCTACCTAAAAACTAAGGTAAAAAAACTTTAGTTACAAACCCAAAACTCACATTGGTTTTGAAGTAGTTAAGAGTCATGACCGCGCAGACAAGATCTAAAATTAACGGTCGCGACGACCGGCTGGAATCTCAGGAATATTCTCCTCTAGTCACCCCTCACCACGCACTCTCGTCCCTTCCCCTCTCACCGGCAGCCCGTTAGGTGTCAGACGACGGACGACGTTTTTTCGGACCCGAGCGAGTCGGACCGCCAGGCAGCCGAGAGCTGAATCGGTCGGAAGGGCTCCGGTGTACAGGGTGATTCCGCGAAATTAGGCCACTTCATAACTTTTTTATTTATCAACTTAGAAAAAAATATCAAATACAAAAGTTGTAGGGCTGCAACCTGACTACTTCATGGCGTTTTGTTGTTGACTCGGTTTGTGTATTTGTTGTGCTATTGTTAAAAAAATATAAATAATAAACACATATAAATATTAAACACATACCCCTATTTGTACGAATTCCGAAAGTATCTTTTCGAGCCTTTTTTATTATTTACTAACCCTGTTTTTTTCTTCAGTGCCTTGCGGAAAATTGGGTTATAGAAATTAATAAAAAAAAAACAAAGTTTTGTCTGTATATTTCGATATTTTGTATGCAATAATAATTGTTTTTCTGATAAGTGCACTGAATTGAAAAGAAATTTTTTTATAACTTTTTACAAATTTTTCTGACATGAAATTATTATTCCTATCAATCAAACAGCCAAAGTAGAACAGTGTTTCAATAAATTATCAGTTCCACAGTAGGTAGGTAGGTTATGCTATATCTATGTGGTATTTTGGATTTCTATTATTTTTTCTTTTCCTACTTTGTGCCTCTAAGATGTGTTGTGGTCGGATCTACCAATTCCGGGAGCAAACATTTTAAATATAACTTCGTCAATTTTGGCTCCATCTGTTTTTCCCAAAAATCGCGACGTCTATACATATTTAGGTATAAAATTTTCATTTTAAAAATTTTCCCAGTCCAAATGCCAAAAAGGCACTCCACTTTATTGGCTACTCTTAGTTGCCCTTGTACAGGGTGGTTCATTATAAATTGACACGCCCCTTAACTTGTCAGTTTTTGAGGTTAGAAACAAAAGTTTTTGACAAAAGTTTTAGATAAATACAACGTTTTTTGTGACGCTATTGGACCGTGTACAGTGTGTTCTAGAAAGCCGTGGCAGACATAACTTATGTTTTTTTAAATGGAACACCCTATATATTTTTGCATTTTTGAAATCTGCTCATCAAGGCAATCAAAATAATATTAAACTTTGTGGCATTATCTTTTTCCGTTTTTGAAAAATTCCGTATTCAAATTTTATACTAAATTTATTTAACTCGAATTTATGGATCTCGTGATAAAGATAGACGATCAATGTAATAACGAAAAATATTTGTTTTAAACAAGAGAGTAACGTAGTGAAACTTCCAAAATGTTTAGGAGCTTTTACGATTTTCCTGAAATTCTTTATTTCTAGAATACATATAATCAGTAAAATTTGAAAAGGCTCCTAAACATTTCTCTCTTGTTTAAAACAAATATTTTTTGTTATTACATCGATCATCTATCTTTATCGCGAGATCCACAAATTCGAGTTAAATAAATTTAGTATAAAATTTGAAAACGGAATTTTTCAAAAACGGAAAAAGATAATGCCACAAAGTTTAATATCATTATAATTGCCTTGATGAGCAGATTTCAAAAATGCGAAAATATATAGGGTGTTCCATTTAAAAAAACATAAGTTATGTCTGCCACGGCTTTCTAGAACACACTGTACACGGTCCAATAGCGTCACAAAAAACTTTGTATTGGTATCTAAAACTTTTGTAAAAAAAACAACTTTTTTTCTAACCTCAAAACTAGCAAGTTAAGGGGGGGGAGTGTCAATTTATAATGAACCACGCTGTACTTGAAAATACCATTTATAAAAATTTTAAGTTTGATTTTTCCTATATATGTGTTATCTACTTACTGGAAGACACCACAGGGTAGTTTATTCATTTACACACTGTCCTAAAAAAGGGTAAAAACTGACAACCCCTATTAATTTTTTTGCTCGAATTTTTTTGTGGGTCATTTTTACGTATAACAAAAACATTATTTGCGTAGCCCTTTTATTTAAGAAACTTTTTTCCCTGTGCATTTTTTCTCGAAAACACAATATTTTTCCTACAAAAAAATAATTTCATGATAAATGCCATTCCCCTGACTACAGAAAATCAAGTAAAAATTCATAGTAGACGGGCGTCAAACAATTTAATTATTTTTTTTTACTACTAACCTGAGAAATCAACATTATTTACCTCATTCCTCTAATGAGAAGTAATATTTCTCTCCCTAGGTAAATAATGATAATAAAAAAACCTTGGTAAATAATGAACAACTTTCTATATGACATTTAAAAATTATTTTCATTTTATCAGCTTGACAACTGAACTCCCAGGCTTTCGAAGTATTTGAAAAAAGCGCGAAATGACTAAAATATCAAAATCTAATCAAATATGTAAAATGTGGCAATATTTCAATGTTAGTAGTAAAAAAATCTATAGACACTTCGGTTGAGAAGGCCATTATTTACCTCGCATATTATATCCTTCGGCGCTAGGCGCCTCAGGATATAAAAATGCTCGGTAAATAATGGCTCACTTCTCAACCTAAGTGTATAATCATTGATTAAGACGAATTCCTTATTCAATGGTATAATGTAGGTACTATTATTGAACATTAAAAAAACAAAAATATCAGGTAACAACAATTCAGCTTCGGGATAAAAAAAATGTTACAGTAGATGCCCAAAATGATAGGTCCATAATAAAAGGGCTACACAAATCATATTTTTGTTATACGTAAAAATGACCCACAAAAAAATTCGAGCAAAAAAATTAATAGGGGTTGTTAGTTTTTACCCTTTTTTAGGGCAGTGTGTAAATGAATAAACTACCCTAAGGGATTTTGAATGATGTAACAAAAATGGTATGTTGGTGGGAAAAAATATTTCTTGGCGCCGCAACGCGACGCCTAGCGTCGTATTAGCAGAGAGTCGCTACATGGGGCCAATTTATTCCTTTATACACCCTATATCATCTCCCATATATATAATATCTCCATATCTTCGACCGTTTTCCACTAAGAAAGGCTGGGCGTCTAAAAATGATCACCCTGTACATAGACGAACTAACACAACCAAAATTTAAAATATTGCATTTATGGTTTTATATACTTGTAAATTCCATCCGGAAGAATTTCAGTAACATCAAATTCAGCCTATAGGAGCCTTCAATCAAGATTAGGCTAGATAACTATTGTAGATAATAAAAAATAAAAGATAAAAAACCTTTTTAAAAACAAACTTTTATTTAAGTCATGTACTAAAACGAATAAAATAAGATACCTACGTCATGTATCTACTAAAAGGAATAAAATAAAATAAATCTAGGTTTTCGTTAAATTCAATGCCAAATTGCGACAAATTTTTGTAAATCAAAAAGCTAGTCGCGCGAATTCTAAAAAAAATACATACTTTGGCAAGTAGGTACTTGCTTATCAACCAATCACTGTATATTAAAATTAATTGGTACCTACTTTCTATGAACATTTCTCGCGACAGGCTTTTTAAATTACAAAAACTTGGCGCAATTTGGCACTGAATTATTCTAACAAAAACCTAGATTTATTTTATTTTATTTTATTCTATTCGATGTAGTACATGATTTATTTCATTTTATTCGTTTTAGTACATGGCTTAAATAAAAGCTTGTTTTTAAAAAGGTTTTTATCTTTTATTTTATTTTGTGATTTTTAGTACATATTTGATTCCCATATCAGGAGAGTGGTAAAGAAATTTAGTCCGCCATCTTCGAGCGGCGGCCTTATTGCATTTAGTGTGATCTCACTAACTTTAGCGTTTTCTACTTCTCAAGCCCTTTCATTTGATACCCATATTAAGTATTAGAAAGTAGAAAGTATTACAATATTGAGTATTGCATATTGCATTGTCACCGGAACTAAAGGTGTATGCAAAATTTCAGCTCAATCGGATGTCAGGAAGTGGTTCTAATTCAGCTTGCAAGATTCGACCCACACTAACAGGTGAAGTTAAATAAAAAAGCTTGTAAAATACGATAAGCGGAAACAAGAGTGCGACGGCGAACATATTGTACCTCTCTTTGTCTACTTAGTGTCCCCTCTACGGAAACTCGCTTGAGGAGAAGGCAGGAGTGGGGGCACGGGGGAATTCCGTGTATTCATATTGATTTCGGCTTTGCAGTGTTTTTCTAGAAGTCGATCTACTTTTTTATTTGCAGTTCCAAAAATTCGATTTTTTTACCAAAATGTAACTAATAGATGGAGGAACAATTCGTATGAAATTTTTTTTAAAAAAACATTGTTGGTACTTGTAAAATTTACAAAAATGCTACCGTTTCATTTTCTCGGGAGTATTTGAAGGAGTATTTTTGTTACCATTAAAAAACTACAATTAAAAACCAAAAAAATTGTCCATACGAATCGTAGACCTACATTTTCGCCACAGTTTGAGACAGGTTTGACAGAAATCAGTTTACGTATAAGAGAGGAGATAGATTTTGTTTCAAATTTCGTTTTGCATCTTTGGTGGACGTCCTGGGACTAATTCCATGTAAAGTATACGGTAGAAAGCTAGCGGAATTCCGTGCGTTTATCTGTACTATTTGCAGTGCCATTGCTCATTGTTTTTAATTGTCGAACGCTAACACACACTAACACTTATTAATGTTTACATTTTCTGTTTTTGTCCGAAATAAAATGTTCTACAACTTGTTCGTCAAAGTTTCTGATATTATGTACAGGGTGATCCAAACACGACGCCCCAGGCCAACAGCGGGAACACGAAGACTCAAAATAAAATTTCGAAAAGGGGTTCTTAAATGGAACATACTATGGTCCAATTTTGATCGAAAATTAGCTTTTTTGATGTTTGGGAAAATGGATGCTGTGACGTCATCGATATTATTTTCCCAGAAACATACCAGTTTTTCTGTATTATGTTTTGAAAGTCCTTATCATTCTCAACGACTTTTGTAGGGAAAGATTTTCTGTATATTTTATTGTTCAAAATATACAGGGTCAAATATGTAAAAAACATGGAAATTTTTATGATCGTTTTTCGAAATCTAGATAGCTGTGGAAACAATTGATAGTCAGAAATTATTTAAGAGTATGTTACAAACAATAATAACAAACAAGTTAGTAATAAGCACAATTCAGAAATTTAAAAAATATTCCAGTTGAATAAATTTAAGGGTGCGCAAGGCACCGTAACATACTCTTAAATAATTTCTGACTATCAATTCTTTCCATAGCTATTGTAGATTTCCAAAAATGATTAGAAAAAATTCCATGTTTTTTTACATATTTGACCCTGTATATTTTGAACAATACAGAAAATCTTTCCCTACAAATGTTGTTGAGAATGATAAGGACTTTCAATATATAGAGAAAAACTGGTATGTTTCTGGGAAAATAATATCGATGACGTCACAGCGGCCATTTTCCCAAACATCAAAAAAGCTCATTTTCGGTCAAAATTGGACCTTAGCATGTCCCATTTAAGAACCCCTTTCCTAAATTTTATTTTGAGTTTTCGTGTTCCCGCTGTAGGCCTGGAGCGTCGAGTTTGGATCACCCTGTGCAAAGTTTTTATTTACAGACATCACTGCTAACGAATTATGGCGTTCATCATACTTGGAATTTCTTAAAAATGTCTTTATTCTCTTGAGAGTCGAAAAGCAAGGCTCTGATTCGGCTGTTGATATAGGAGCAGCTTTTCCTGATTGAGATAATTGTAAATCTGGAGTTGGTCTTCCAAGAGTTTTATTTCAACTTTCTCTGTCAATCAAAGACTTAAAAAGTTACCTTTCAAAATATCCTGTACATTATTTCTATTTGCCTTTGCCATTTTGATTTTGCACGACGCGACGCCCGGACACTTGTTCGCGTAACGAGGGGACGGCCAGCGCGAAATTTATTAGCCCCTCGCTTTTACTTGAAATATTGGCGGGAGAAGCCGAGTTGGCCCGAGGTGCGTCCGAGTCTTGCTCCTCTCCCGCCCGTCTCACGGACCCTTCGCCTCCTCTATTGCATAAATCACGGGCAATGCCCAACGCAGAGAGAGAGAGAGAGAGAGAAGAGAGAGAGAGAGAAGAGAGAGAGACCGATTGAAGTAGGGATAGAAGGCGCAGCGGAATGCCGCGAATCGTGCGCCGTATCCCCACGGACCGGACGGAGATGCATGGCAAGCACGATACATAGGGTGTTTCCAAGCATTCCTGGGGAGTGTCTAAGTGTCTAGTTTAATGTTAAATTACCCGAAGTAAAATATAGAATATTGCACTCGCGGAACTAAATTATTCTTCCCATTTTCTACTGGGGGTTGCTGCCCCACAGCCCCTATGGATCCTGCGTCAGCAAAACTTCTCGTGCCAAGGTTTCGTCCTCGATTGCACGGGACATCCTCAGAGCGCGACGATCACACTGAGACTGATTGTTCTATTACCTGTGATGGTATGAATAGGAACATGGAGCGAACAAGCGAAAACGCGGGAAAATTAATGATATGATTTAGGGTGATTTAAGAAAAACGCGCGCCAACAACTATGTAAAAATAAACCCCGAACACGGTTCGGATTGTTAGGGTGTTTAAAGGATTTCAATGGGATGGGATGGGATGGGTTGGGCCGATTTTGATAGGATCTTAGTATGAAGCAAGACTTGGTGCCCCGTGTGCAGATAATGTTCGGCAAGTGCAGAATGGTCCGGTACTCAATGGTATAATATCCTTAATCGGTCGGTAATATTGGGATAATTCAAGGAGCATGGAAAATATCTTTACTATGTTATGTAGATTTAGAATTTTGGAGATGCGATCGGTTATGAAATGAAAGCCATGGTGGTCGGCGGGTTATTTACGCATCTATTAGTATTTATGTTGTAGTTAGTAGATATATTTCTTAATAGAGCTCTGGATACAATGATAAGAATCATATCATTAATTTCCGAGAGAGAATTTTTTCGGCTTCGAGTTTGTGTTTCTCGTATGCGGGCGTTCCTTTTCTACCCCTACCAAATATGGTCGGTCGAGAGAGGGTCAATACAAAAGGTACTTTTTGTCCGATTTTATAGAAATCACGGCTTTTCCGATCGGGGCGCTCTTCGGGACGAGAAAGGCCATACGGGTCCGGGGCCCCACGCCAAAGTTGAACTCGATCGACGACCTAGGTTCGAAACGCCGGCCCCTTAAAAAAATCGAAAAAAAAAATCCAAGGGCCAAACGGCTTTTGCGATTCGGGCGCCCTTCAATAGGCTTGGGGTCCATACGCATGCGCCGCCCTGCGCGATTGCTCAAAATCGAAAAATGCCTTTGATGCATGATCCTCAAAAGTTAATTTAAATTACAAAATTAATTACTGATGAATTATTATCCTCAAACATTTAGTTTTGACGGCCAGGGAAGAACCACAAACCACAGCTAAGCATAATAACTAGAAAAAATATCCAAGTACCACATACTGGCACTTATCACCGTGTCAGATATCAAAATATTGTGTAAAAACTTGGTTCCTACACAGGGCGATTTCCGTCTCACGTATTTTATAATACCTGTAGAACATTGACTCCTTATTCAGATGTACGATGTACATAATGTACTTCCGCAAAACCCAAAACTCCCTATTTCATTATGTTCTAACATTTCATTCTGAAATTCGATTTGAAATACAAATAATACTCATGTACGTATAAGATATGAAAGTGTGGCTAAATTTTTGCCTTCTATAAACGAAGTAATTGGTTTGTTTTCCTAATCTATTTAAAGGCCCTGGGTTGAGCTTTGAAGTGAGGCACAATGGAATCTTTTGTCGGAGAAGAGTAATCCGCTGCAGGGACATTCGTTTTCACGTAAACTTCGGGTTGTGTGTTTGTGACATAGCTATAAGTTTCGTATATGGAGTTGCAAATTCATATTGAAGCTAATGAAATTATAAGCTGCACTGAGGAAGTAGGTTGTAGATATTAATTCATTCATTTGCTACACATGCTTCCATAAGCATGTAGTTTGAAAACAATGAAATATTTTACACTTGGATATTATACCAGCATTAATCTACCGAATTAGCGTTATGTGGTAAAAATATATCCGTAATTTTTTATATCTTCAATCATCAATTCTAATAAGTTCTAATAAAAGATCAGTTATACAAACTCGAAATTAACTAAAATCTGTAGCAATATTATTCATCGATATTGAACGGCAAATGCAGATACTGGTGCTAAATTTCAGAGACAATAATTCAGCACATAATATAGAAGAATGCCTTCTCATCAATGTAAACTCACCTGATTGTCATCAATATAAACTCACAAAGAATAAGGAAATAAGTTCAAATTACTGCGCCAAGATCTGGCGGAGAAAATACAACAACTACTATAATATTATCTTGGACCGTGTGCTCCAGACAGACGTCAGACTAACGAGTTCCCCATAACAGACCTGATCTTACAATAATTAAAACAATTTCTAACACAACTTTGATTTCCATACTAAACAACAACAATCTAACTTTGAAGCACCCTGAGAAAGTATAGAAACCTGCGAGAGGGAACGAATAAAATTGAAGAACTTCCAGAGAGTTTCAGCGTTTTCCGAAGAACATCAAAGATCTGCGTCTTGTACGGAAAACCTTTTCGGGGCCATGCAGAAAATATAACTTGAGAAAGTCATGGGGAATCACACAGTCAAATGGACATCATTAAACAAGAAAGTAATACAAAAGTATAAAAATAACAAAAACAGTTAATATACAGGGTGTCCAACTTTTAAAACTGTACAAATCCGTAAAATTTTCATTTTTGGAGATAATCGCCTAAACTTTTTTTTTTTGTTTGAAAGGCCTTCAAAACCCGCTTCTTTTGACCTTCCTGCCATTTTCAAACTGCAAATCCAGGGCCGGCTGCGTTTTTTTTATACCCCCGATTTTCACGAAAACCATTTAGCGATTTTTTTATTTAAAAATCTGATCCTACAGCGTTAATCGGAACACCCCAAAACCCCCACGTACCAAATTTGAATAAAAAATATACAGGTAGTTCCATTCTGCAGGGTGTCAAAGTTGAGCAAAATAGGAATTTTAAAGGCATCTGGTGAGTCAAGTGTGCCATGGAATCCCTTCAATGAATGGTCAACAGGATTACTCAAAATGTTGGTGTGAAAATATTTGCTACAAAAATATACAGGGTATTTTCACTGAGCCAACTCAAAATTCAGAAATTTTATGAAACTTATACGGATCAAGAGTGCTCTGGAATCATTGAAAAAATATTGATAAACACAAAAGTAATGTATTTCTTTACAAAATGCCAACTAACAAATGAACACAATTTAAATTACTGTCTAAAATGATACACTTTCTGTGCGTTTCATGTTGTGGCACTCCAGCCACCTTAACTGATATGGACTTACTGACTGGCAGCGTTGGGTGAGGCAGGCTTCTGTATTTTTTGGATTTACTTCATTTTATAGTGTGTGGAGCGGTTTTGATATACCACTCGATTTTTGATCCGTATAAAGTTCCAAAGATTCAGTAATTTGAGATGGCACAGATAAGAACACTCTGTGTATTTTGTATTGGACCTTTGCACACCAACACCTTGAGTTGTCCTATTGACCATGCAACTGTTTTGAGGGGATTCCATGGCACACTTGACTCGGCGGATGCCTTTAAATTACCTATTTTGCTCAACTTTGATACCCTGCAGAATGGAACTCCCTATATATATATATATATGTATTTATTTATTTTTATTTAGTTCATTTTATAGTGTGTGGAGCGGTTTTGATATACCACTCGATTTTTGATCCGTATAAAGTTCCAAACATTCAGTAATTTGAGATGGCACAGATAAGAACACTCTGTATATTTTGTATTGGACCTTTGCACACCAACACCTTGAGTTGTCCTATTGACCATGCAACTATTTTGAGGGGATTCCATGGCACACTTGACTCGGCAGATGCCTTTAAATTACCTATTTTGCTCAACTTTGATACCCTGCAGAATGGAACTCCCTATATATATATATATATATATATATATATATATATTTCAAATTTGGTATATGGGGGTTTTGGGGATTATCTCCAAAAATGAAGATTTTACGGATTTGTACAGTTTTAAAGTTGGACACCCTGTATAGCTAATTCATGTGTGGGTACCTCGTGCTAAAAAATGTGAATTGGTCGTATAATATTTTTCTCTTAGACGCTTGTTGACTGAAAATAAAAGGCGTTGAAGTGCTTTTCTTAAAATTTAATTATTGCAATATCTGAAATTTGGCTCTGCTGGGATTTTGGGGATGGAGAATATGAATGCATAAATGGGACAGAGTGACAGAGAAGATATTAAAAAGGATTCCTATGATGTTTTAGCCTTACATTGGAAAATACTCACCATTTACGATAAAATGAAATTAATTTTAATTTCGTACATTGCGGTTACAAAAATAGAAGGTTGCTACTAAACTGTTATTTCTCTATCAAACAAGGTTAAAAATCTTTCTTTAATGTATGTTACCATACTATACAAACTCACAATAATTCCCTTGTATATGACATAATATGTAATATGTAATACCACGCACCCCTATCTATAGGCATTTCGAATGGAATTTTAATTCTATCCCGTTTTCATTTCCATAATGTCCGCCAGATCGTGCAACGGAATTGCATTATGCTGTGTGTAGCGCTCCATAATTCTATGCTCCTGATATGAAAGTAATGGAATTTAAATTCACTTTAATGTCAGTTTGGTGATATCCGTTGGACGCCACACTACATGTACCCTCAGTTAGGTATCTAATCTGAAAACGATTGTGAGGGGCACGACATTTTCTGAAATTGTGTTCATGTGAATTTTACAGTTGACTTTGACCATATAGAAGCAGCATATTGGTTCTTAATAATTATTATCTACTCAAATCCTTGAAAAATTACAGACCTATATAGCTTCGCTATATAGGAAGCTATATAGGTCTGTGATAATAATAATTACATATCGCTAGAAATAAATAATTGCAGACCATATATTTTTATTATGTATCTCGTTCACTTCAGTTTTTTCGTGAAGAAGTGGCATCCCGTAATTCTTCTCAGGGCAATTTCATCGTAAAATATTAAAATGAAAAAGTTTCGTTCCTCAAAAGGCAAGTAGATGCAAATTACCATATTATTCAGCAACCTTCCCGTAAAGGGGCTTCTTTAGTTTTAACAAGATGGCTGCTACAAAAAGTCCATCAGATGATTAGCAAAAAATGTTCGTCCGCTCACCGAGAATGGAAGCACAGGGATGCCGTTTTTCTTATAGGACCCCTATAATCCTGTATTAAGGCTCAGTAGCCTACACAAAGAGAGAGTATGTGTTTTAGGTTAATTAAATCCATAACTAATTGCTACTAGACTAGATCTTTACCTAATTATCTTCTATTACGTTTACAACAATAAACTTCAGCTAATTGGAAAGGAACGTTCATCAATTTTTCCTGTAAATGTTATAATATAAAGTATAAAGACATAACCATTCTGGTCAGCTCAGTCAACTGTACCCCCAGATTATTGCAATATTGGGAAGTGAACGTAATTACATGTAGCTTCTTCGTAATGGTTACTTGTCCTCCATATTGAATTCTTCTTATTATTTTATTACGGCGGAACGTTACAGGGATTACAAAAAAAGAAAATTTGATTTTGAACAAAACAGTTTATGTGACTTTATGCTTAAGAAAAAAGATACAGGTTCGGTAAGGCAAGTGGCGCGAAGTAATCTTTTACCAAACCTAATACTAGCAATCCTAAAGGTGTCGTCAGGCCAGGCGAAGAATGTGTAGGGATATATCAAGAAATCAAATAAGTAGAAAAGGGATAGGAATAAATGCGAGAAGGAATATTCAGCTATTTTATTATAATTAATGTTTAATATTTTTAAAGTTTTAATGTTAAACTTGTTCAACTTAAACCTGTTTCAGTTTTTTATTAAAAACCATTAAAATAGTAGTTTTTTTAACCTTAAAGCTATTTCAACTCCAACAGCCACTGGTCTAACCCCTCCAGGATTTCCTAAAACTGATTTTAAGTAATTTTCCTTAAAATTTCTAAAAAATTTCTTCTGCTGCGCATTTTACAGAATTATTTTTTGTTTGAAAGAAATTCACAGAAATTCATCGCCCCGGCCTACTTTTTTAAAAAGTGACATGCAAAAAAAAGATACCATTCTGGTGGCGTAGGTATCAATTTCCAAAAATTTGTTCGTAATGGATTGAATAATTCCTTGCCGGGGCCCCGCACTTCCATCCCAGCCCCACAAAAGCTTGAGCCGATCCTGAACCCCCCCCCCCCAAATTTTCGCTAGATACGGCCCTGATTTTATATAGGGGAATGCGGGGCAATATGGGGTACCGGGGTATAACGGGGTACGAGTATTTTTACTAGATACAGCCTAACTGAAGCAGCCAAATTTCAAATCTACATGTCCCCCTTCCACCTCTTTTCGATGCAAGACCACGCCCCCGGTCAAGTCAATTCAGTGAGTACATAGCTATTGTTGGGAGTACAACAGCTCCCGTGTTTTAAAACTTGTGTTTACGATTTTCCAAGATAAATACAGTTTTTATACGATTTTCGATGTGAGTTTTATTGCTTAATTAAACTTATTATTAAGTATGATTAATCTAAATCATTTTATCGAAAAATAATTGTCGTTGTAAATTTTATTTATATTTTATTGTAAAACGTGCGTCGGGGCAAAATGGGGTATTATAGATGGGGCAAAATGATGGGGTACCGTACCCGGATTTCCTATTGAAATACCTACAAGGCAATTTAGTTTTATTCTTGGACGCTTCAACAGTTGATAGAAAATCATAAAATATTACTATTTTGTGAATAACTTTATATATCCCAGAAATATGGGGCTATGAAATTAAGTACTTACCCCATATTGCCCCGCATTCCCCTACGCATATTATAAATATTGACATTTTTCGGACGGAATTTATATGATCGAAAAGAAGGACATTTACCTGGTGCGTTGTGATTGGTCCGTGAGCGTTTGTAAAAGTACTTTTCTGTTGTGACCTGATTACCGTTTTTTTTTTCTTTGTTAAAACTAATGTTATTATAGCCGACTCCTCTCGTACATTCGGACCAAAGAAAATAAGTAGTAGTATTTTCTTTGATTCGGACACAATCCCTCCACTTTTCTCAGCACCCTTGAATAAAGTAAAGCTTCCGGGCATTCAGCGCCGACCGTATCACTGTAAACCGATTCCCAAAGTGGCCACTTAAACGAAGCAATTTGCGTTCGTGTTTGGTCGTTCTGGTGGAAATTTAAAACAAAGCGTCCGTGCTGCTCCGCAAACTCGACCGCCCTTTTTGTTTGGCCACCGACCCGCTTTTGTTTGACTTGGGTTCTCCGAGAACGATCACGCTGCCTCCGATTGATCGATGGCGGTGCTTCGTCCTAATGTTTTTACTTTACGCGCGTCGATGTAGGGGCGTCGCGACGCGTGGCATTAGTACAGTGCGTGGGGAGATTGCAAGATTCGCGGTACAGCCATAACTTTAACGGTCTATCTTTTCCAATGTCGCTTTGTGAATATTTTAAACATAATATTGTTAACGCCAGAATATTTAGTTGTTGCAGAACTAAATGTACATCCTAATTTAATTTGGTATCACGTTAGAATATTTTTCTACAAGCGTGCGGAAAAGTACACTTTTCCGCACGCATTTTAGTTTAGAAAGTGTCACTTTTCCGCACTAGTGCGGAAAAGCGATTTTTAATAAATCTTTTATTTTCTGAGATATTATTGTCCGTTGAACCTTTTCAAAGAGTGATGCTTTTTACCTACTAATATCATCTTCTCCTCCCAAACCGTGTCTTTTGAGAGTATATTAAGTTGAGTATGTCAATTTCTACTTATCATATAGAGGATGCCACATGAGCTCTTTTTTTGCGTCAAAATTAGCAAAACGTATCAAATTCGGAAAATTAAATTTTTGCTTACCTCTTTCCAATTTTATAGACTAATTAATTGTACTTATATTCAAAATGAAGGAAAACGCCAAATAGGCATTAGGCAAAACAACATTGATTTACTTGAAATAGGGGGCCCAAATACGAATTCAATAAATATGCTCTAGTTTATTTTTTTATATATAATTTTTGGTTTCTATTTTGTGCACAGGGATTTTTTTCTCACTTTAAATGGTACCATTCATCTGTAAATTTTGAAAACAGTAGGTGAACATTTTATTTTTCGAATGTTGGAGTAATATACTTTACCAATTTCAACGCATACAGTTGATTTTATTGATGAACTTGCAAGACCAAAACGATAAACTCAAAAACGTTAGGAATAGAAGCACGATCCAAAAAACAGCGCAAGTGGCGCCCTCTGCGAGATACGTAAAAATTAACATGCTCCAAAAGCAGAGTGGTGCCAAATTTCAGTTGAACAATTTGATTATTTTGGGAAATATAACCCTAATTTAATTTTAAAAAATGAGCTTTAAAACATTTTAACTCAGTAACGACTATTGAGATCCGACCCGAATTGTTATGATCAATCGTAATGTTTTGGCCCAAACTACAATTGCTCTGTGGCCCATAATATTGAAACTCCCTGTTACTGTTGAGAACAGCTGCAATTTTTATCGCTTAAGGGGGGGTTGCCGGCAGAGAAAATGAGGTTAGATTTCGTATTTTTTAGTTGTATAGCATAAAATCTAATAACATTTTACCTGGAAAAAATTTAGTACAAACATCCCTGTATAAGACCTTACAAGCAGTTTTGTTTTATAGGTTATGAAAACCTTGGGAAAAATAACAATTCCAGTGCATATGCCTTTAAGATCTTATGATTAAAATGAAGACATACATGTTTTTACTAAATTTTTGCCAGGTAAAATGTTATTAGATTTTTATGCTACTTATACAACTTAAAAAAATACGAAATCTAACCTCACTTTCTCTGTTGGCAACACCCCCCCCCCCTTAAGTTTTATTTGGGAATAAAAAAAATGGAATATACAAGCCCTGTCTTAGTGACGTTGGCACAAAACACGCACAAAATATCAAATTGATGGATTTACAACATATCGAAGCAGACGTTTTTGAAAATGTGCTATTTTTTTGTTTCTTTACAGATTTTAGAGAATGTTTAAAAACATTTTTACATATATTTAGCGTTAAGTTTCGATTGTAATTGTAACAAAATACACGACGAAAACAGCTTAAGTTAAATAGTCTGTTTCTAGAAGTTTAGTAAATCACAATATTTGACGTTTCAATAAGTTTAAAGGTTAGTGACATTTCAAACATATTTGTGCATCCATTGTAGTTGACAAATAAAAATGTCTCGATGCAGAGAAATGGAAGTCGGCTACATTATTTTGATACAAATGTAAGGGCTCTGAGAAGGATTATCGTGCAAAATCGCTGGGCTAATTATGGAGAATTGAGAGTTTTATGGAACCAGGCAACAGATAAATGTTTTTCAAAGGCAACTTGTCACAGGGCTGCCCGAAAACTAGGGTTTAAAACTTACAAGGTAAGCCCAAACTGTTTCGGATTTTTTCCCGTTTTCAATTTTACGATCTGTAGGCAAAGGAAAAGCCTACTAACAAGAATTCAGAAGAAAAATAGACTTTTGTGGGCAAAAGAGCACAGAGCTTGGTCTCAATGGAACTGAATTATTTGGAGTGATGAGGCTATAGATTTGAAGTTTGTGTTGGTGATAGTCATTAGAAGGAAAAGTGTATCACACGGACTGCCTTAAGAAGGAATTGAAGTTTACGTACTCCGTGATGGTTTGGGGATCCATGTCAGCTATATAGAGGGGTCGAAAAATTACACTTTGTAGATGGCATTATGAACGCTGATAAATACATTAACGTCCTTCAAAACAATTTGAAACTAAAAATTGAAGAACTGCGTTTGCAAAATATTGAATGTATCATACAAAAAGATGGCGCCTTTTGTCATATACGCCTAAAAAAGTGAAAGATTGGATGTTGAGACGTATCGAGAGCAGTAATAAGTCGAAAAGGCGACTGTAACGCAGTAGTAATTTTCTATTTAATTTTTGTCGATTTTCTGTTTATTGACAATATTAGGGATTCCTTAAAAATAATTCTTTATTAGTTAAAATATAGTTTAATTACATGCCAAAAGAAAATAAACGTTTCCTATAATATAATTAGAAAAATGTGTTGATTGTAATAAATTTTCTGTTAACACTATAAATTTCTTCAAAAAACAAATTTTTATTAGTTTTTTATACGTTTTCTCGGTTATAGAGTTCTGTTGAGTAGCCCTTATTATAGTTGGTGCAAATATTTCCGTTGCAAAAAGTATCTTGCAGGCACATCTGTAATTTATAATTATACCGAATAAAATTCATCATAACTTACTGTCACCGACTCCAAAGATAACTCAATTTAGAAATAGAAAAATATTTCTAAATATTTAGTTGAAATGTGCATATACGGGCAAATTTGTGAAGTCTGTGTTATTTTTTGTTAATTTTTTTTTTCAATTTTTAGTGGATTGTGCATACGGAAAAATTTGTGAAGTCGGTTTTAGTTTTTTTGTTAAATTTTTTTTATTTCTTATTTTTTAGTGAATTATTAAGAATTATCGAAATCGGTTCAATATTAAATTTCATCCCCTATTTGTCCACCCATAGGATTGAAAGTTTTCTCTTCAAATTTAATTTCTCTTCAAATTTAAATGTGACCACCCCTAAGGTAACCCCCTTTCTAATAAAATAAGCATCATCCAAATCGGTCCAATATGAACTTTCATCCCCTATTTATCTACCCTCAGGGGTGGAATATTTTCTTTAAATTTAAATGGGACCACCTCTAAGGTACTCCCTTTCTAATAAAAAAGAATCATCGAAATCGGTTCAATATGAAATTTCCTCCCCTATTTGTCCACCCTTACTGGTGAAATTTTTTCTTCAAATTTAAATGGTACCTCTAAGGTACTCCCTTTCTAATGAAAAATAATCATGGAAATCGGTTTAATATGAAATTTTACCCTTTGTCCATCCTTAGGGATGGAATTTTTTCTTCAAATTTAAATGGGACCAATCTGTAGGTATATCTACCCTTTCTAATAATAAAATAATTGCCAAAATCGATTTAATTTATAAATGAGGGAGTTCTGAGGTAACAAACATAAAAAAAATAAAAATACAACCGAATTGATAACCTCCTCCTTTTTTGAAGTCGGTTAATAAGGTTTTCTTGAAATCGGCATTAAAATATCCCAAAATCGTCATTAAAAGCACAGAAATCGTACAATAATGTAGCCCATTATTGTACGATTTTTTCAATAAGTAGGCCTTGGCGAGATGTAAACATCAAACGTCACCTTTGTCGTTATTCACCAAGTATACCTTTTTTGCTTAGAAAACGTGTGGGAAGAGGATACATTCACAAAATGTCATAAAAGTTTATTGGCAAAAAAATTAGGGCAAATTAAATTAAATAATGATAGCGTACGTAGCGCCCTCTACAGATTGCACCAAAAATAATACCAAATTATGACTTCTCTTCCCAAAAAAAAACACGGCTACCAAGTTTGCAAGAAAATTTTGTCGTCTCAAAAAGTTACTTATAAAATCGAAAACAAAATTTTTTCATATGAACTTTTCCCTTTTTCTTTTTAATTTATCAATTTGGTGCATTTCCGAACACCCTGTATTTTGGGGATCTTTCTAAATACACATAAGGCCGACGAGTTTGTTTTGTTCCGGTTGGAGTGTTTTTTTTTCTGGGGTTACGCCCACAGCCTTTCATTTCATGGTCTGGGAAGGATGTAGCGAGCACGTAAAGGTTGGAATAAATTCGGTAAAATGTTGTACTGTGCGATTAAAAAAAAACGCTTCGACACGTCTAACCTAATTCTAAAAGGCGCATATTTTGACATATTTTTGTCGTTTTTGTGACGTCATTCTAACCAAGATATGACGTCAACTGTATGTTTTTCGAGGCCTACGATAAAGGCAGGCCATGGCGCACAAAAATCACGTGACCATCTTAGTCCGACGTTACAATTCATTTGTCACATCACCGAAAGCGGCAGCTTGGGTTTTGAGAAGTTTTAAATGTTAAAAGTGTTTTTAAACGTCTTAGTTTATATTTTAGAAACAAGTTTGTGTCTAGTGCGCGTGTGTCCTGGCCGAGGGGAACCGCCCAGGTGTTATTATGGCCTCTGGGTCTAGGTGGGAGTCGTGCCGTCCAGGAGTATTGGTGCCGCTCGCACCGACGCCTGAGCGCTGTAAGGACCCGGAATGGACATGGACAGTGGAGCCTGAGACACAGGCGGGTGAACTGCTTACGGGAGATTCGCGAGTTCAGACGGTCCGGGTGGCTGGAGGCCGTTCCCGTTGACCATGTTCGGGTTTGTGTATTTTCTATTCACCATTCACCTTGAGCGAAATAAATCAGTGTTGTAACGTACTCGAGGATTTTCGTTGTCGACCCACGCCCTGATTCGGTTCCTATTCGGCCTTTCACGCTGCCGATCAACAGGGACCTCTTCAATATTTACAGTATACTGAGGTGAGTTTTCATTTTTATTTCGTAAAAAATAACCTAAATACCAAATATTGAGTCTGTTTATATTATATTTATACATACTACAAAAGCCAGGAGAAAAATGTCACCATAACAACATTTGCTTTGCCTCGGGATGAAAATTTGCGCCAAAAATGGATTCGTTAAATTCCAACTAAGATTTAATTTCTAAAAAACCCTTAAGTATGTGTGGCTAACACATTTTCAAGAAAGTGAAACAATTAAAGTGGACAAATGTGTTGGGGGAGGAAAATACCTTTAGAGAATATCACCTAAGCTAAAGGAAGGTGCTGTTCCAACAATTTTTGAGAATGTGCCAAAATATGTGAGTGCAGTGCCGTTTAACTCCCAGCCCAAAACAGCTGACGCAGGTTGAAAATTTTGAAAAAACAATTAGAGAAAGCCTGGATGCACAAAACCAATAATGTAATGGATGAAAGGAAACTCGCCAAATTGTTACGAAATTTGTTTTTTCTACTTATCTCCAAAAATGTCTTTTTATTATATAAGACTAAGTTGTTCACGTGACTACGCGATTATGCGTTAGCGCCATGACCTGTCTTTATCGTTGGCCTTGTATTTTTTAGATGGCAACCACTATTTTTTAGACAAACCTATAGATTGGGTTTCCCTGATATTTCCAGTTGATGGGAATGTTTTGAATATAATCATTTGGAAACTACAAAATTTAATTTTTAATTCATGTACAGGGTGATCACGCGAAACTAGGCCAACCCATAACTTTTTTGTTTTTCAACGTACAAAAAATATCAAATACAAAAGTTGTATGGCTGCAAACTGTCTACTTCACGATGTTTTCAGAAATTATACAGGCCTTCCCAGAAAAGGGATACGACACAAACTTGTATTTTTAAATAGAACACCCTGTATATTTTCCGATTTCCAGAATCGACATCATTTTCTGATTCCAACGACATATGTTGTGTATTTGCTTCATCCATTCGGACGTTATTGCTTCATATTTAGTCCGGCAGCCACGGGGGTAAACCCATAAATATGGGATGAAGTTTTTTTCAAAACGGATTTGACATCTCTAGGACTCCTAGTTTTGATATCCAAGTGATGACAAACTGTCATCCTTGAGCAATTTGAGATACAGCGTGTCCTTATAATAGGTCCCATGTACCCTAATTTTATATATTTTTGAGGTTAGGAAAAAAGTTTCAGATACAAGTTATAGAAGCCAAAGCAAGCTTTTTTCAGCGTTTATTTATTTTTATACAGGGTGTTCAGAAAAGCGGTGCCAAACCAAACTTTTGTTTCTTTAAATCGAATACCCTTTATATTTTTAGATATTTGAAATCTGCCCATTTTCGCAATTTCAATGTGTATATACATGTAATATGTTTGTTTCAAGCGTTTGTATTAACTTTCAATTTTGCACTTTTGATGTTTATTTTTTCGAAAATGAACCTGGCGGGTATCGTTTTTATTTTTTAATTAATTTATTAAAACAGCTATAAAAAAAACGAAAGACAACGTTTTCTGCTATACATGCTTTTTATAGGCATTTTAATATACAGGGTGCGATGACAGATTCCTCTCTAGAAATTATAAAGATTTAGCGAAGCTGCCCCATGTGGAGCTACGATCCCTCAAAGAGGCTCGACAAAGGCACTTTTTCTTAACTTCAGAACCGTTTAACTGATCGCCCTCAAATTTTGTACACACTATACACTCAATAATACCCACTAACCACCTTTAAATGGACCCCCTGGTATAGAAAGTGTCTGTTTTTTAGGTGACTCATTCTCATTACTATTCACTGTAACATCCGTAATCGAACATCAGCAGCCCAGGTATCATTCTGTTCCACACATGTTTGTAAAATAGCTTCCTTCATTGCTTTTTCGTATTCTTGTCTTCCACGACTCTCAACGATCGCCATCGTTGAAGATTTTTTTATTTTTTCTAAATTGCACTTTTGTCCACAGTACAAACCTTGATCTCTAAAATTAAAGTTTGTCACTTCTGAACGCCGCGCCTCTGCATTTTTACAGTTGGAGTTCCAGTATTGGTAACAATATTCTCCGGAGACGACCGGAGATAAGCATCTTTTTAAGTGGGTTTTGGAAATATGTGTGGATACGCAACTTCTATGACAAAATTAAAAAATCCTTACTAGTAGTGGTCGTTTCTTACAATTCTCCAAACATGTTGTCCTCGTAAACTTTACTACAATTTAAATTGTTTTTATGCGCTGAATACCATAGCAACTGAAAGACTAATTTTTTTCACAACCATATTTTCACTAGTAATCGCCCTAGTGCTTGAATTATTGCCGAACATTTTTCGAGACACGAATTTTCTTAAAAAAATTGTGTTAGAGAAAAATTTCCGAATATTAATTCAAGAACGTGGGGGATTCGGTAAGAAAATTCCATACCTACACGTAAATTAAACGAAATTATTATCAAAATTTTTGTTGAGCATATGTTATACAATGTCACATTATAATAATGACTGTACTGGATCAACACAAGCTACGTAACAAATATTATAACAACATTACCAAATATGGCCAGCACCATTCCTCTGTCGACGTAAATCATTATGTAGGTAATTAGGATTGTTTCGTATTAGTTTATAAACAATAAGTGCTTACTTATAAGTTACAACATTAGGTTGTGTACTGAATTCATTTCATACAATATAGTCTGTCTAAAAACCTCAACGTGTTCACTTGCTTTAACCACCTACAAATGATCACCGAACAAGGGTGATTGCATGGCGATCCTGCCAACGCAAACCTGCCAACTCAAACCTGCCAACGCAAACCTGCCAACTCAAACCTGCCAACGCCGATCTGCCAACGAAAATAACTGGAAATGGGTTTAAAAGAATCAAAAGAAGAGGTAATTATCGCACAAGCAGGCAATAGCGGAGGTTCTACCACTTCACAAGAGATTCAGAGAGGAGTTTCCCTAGGAGAAGTTGTCGCACTGATAGCTGTAGCACTAGTCCTAGCAATAGTAGTCGCATATTGCTATTTACGCGGAAAGAAGAAATTGGAGCGGAAGATTCGTAGGGAAATTATAAGAAGCCAAGAAATCGCGTAAGCAGAGTTCGTCAACTGGCCGTACCACACCGGTGGCTGGCATCGTGGGAACGGGCTAGAGTGGCGTAATGCCTCTAGTTCGCAACGTGGGTTTTGGACCAGAAGCCCTCAAAGCAGCTCTTGGAGGAAAAAACGGCACAGAAAATGATGTTTAAGGTTAGAACTGTGTATTTCAAATTTTAAGTTAGATAGGCAAATGAATATTATAGAATTGGAAAATTTAAAGGAACAATTAGAATCCGTAAAAAAGTTTTATGGTAAGGTTAGCAAAGAACCATTAGATAGGCGAGAAAACCAGATTAGGCTAAACAAATTATTATTAGAAGTAGGTTTATTAGAGGATGAATTTACGAAAATAAAGTCAAAAGTTGCTAAAGTTGATAGGAAGCCAGAAGAGATACAAGTTATCAATTCGTACTTTAAAGAAATCGAAAAATATATTTATCATTCTAGACATTTACTTTTAAATAGATTAGGTACTTTAAGTAGTCAAGATAGTCAGGTAGAAATAAGAGAAATTCAAACTGTAAAAATGACCGAAAAGTTCGATTTACGAACAGCGTCTTCGTTACTACCTCTTATGGACGGTACTGAGGATACCACAAAACAATTAATTGATGCCATTGAGTTATACAGCGAGTTATTGGACGAGAATGGTCAAAAATTAATGATTAGTTATGTTTTGAAAGCTAGGTTATCCCAAAATGCAAAGCTTAGGCTTGATAGAACTTATAAAACGGTTGACGATTTAGTAAACGATATGCGAACCCATTTGGTTAGTAAAAAATCAGCCACAGCACTTGCAAGCACACTTCACAGCGCTAAGCAAGAAGGCAAAACAATTGATAACTATGCGCAAATTATAGAAGATTTATGCGTGAATCTTACAATAGCTCAAGCTGACGGGAATAGTAATAACGCGGCAATACTACGAGTAGCAAACGAAAAACTTGCCATAAATGTTTTTTCAAACGGTTTAAAAAATAGTGAGCTTCGCACCGTTATAAAAGCTAGAAATTACTCTACTTTAAAAGAGGCTATAGTAGGTGCCAAGGATGAAGAAAGGTTAATATCTAGTAATCAATCCGGGTTTTTTCATATGCGGACACGAAATAATAACAGATTTAGTAATCATGGTATGAGAGGCAGATTCAATAGGTCTAGACAGTACAATAATAGTAACAGGAACGCTCAAAACAATGTAAACAGCACTCAGCGAAATTTTAGTGGTACTAGAAACTTTCGATGTCATGGTCGCGGAATTAGTCGAGGTCGTGCTAATTACCGGGGACAGCAGCGCAACAATCGAAGTACAGGTCACCAAGCTTATTTTGCAGACGCATCGGGAACTGAAGGTTTTAATTCAATAGGAGAAACAAGTAGTGTAAGCGAAACGCAGCAAAAATTTTTTCGTGTCTAAACGAGAGATTGAAGAAGAATGTGTGTTTTTAGAGTTAAAGGGAATGAATTTTGTACGTGTGAAATGTGGAATGCGAGATATGTTGTTCTTGTTGGACACTGGAGCTAGTATTAGCGTAATTTTTTCAGAAAGTGTACAAAAAACTGATAGTGTTGATACATCTAAAAAGATACGTGTAAAAGGTTTAGGTGGAAATATAGTTTCAACAGGAGTTGTAAAATTATCTTTTTCGATAGCTAATGCAAAAATTAAACATGAATTCTATATTCTTGAATTTAATACAGATTTTCAAGGAGTTTTAGGTATGGATTTTTTCATTCAACATAAGGCAAATTTAAATTATGAAAAATTTTTGTTTTCTTTTTGGAATAATGACTGTGATGTATTAGCACCAATAATATCTGATTATGACTGTTATATGTCTATTCCACCCAGAAGCGAAATAATAAAATACTGCTCAAGTGATCAAACGGACGAGTGTGTAATTTTTCCAGAGGAACTTTGTGAAGGTGTTTTTGTTGCGGGAATTTTAGCTAAGTCGGAAAATGGAAGAGTGCCAGTGAGGTTGCTGAATGTGAATGATCGTGAAGTAAAAATTAGAAATTTTAAACCTAGATTGGAGCGTGCATGTAATTTTGAGGCGTATAATTTCGGGAAAACCAATAATTTATCTGTAGAACGTATCGATAAGGTATTAGATTTAATAGATACATCAGCGCTAAACAAGGAAGAACATCTTGCAATAGAAAAAATTTGTGCGAAATACGCCGATGTTTTTCATTTAGACGATGACCCTGTTACAGTTACTAGTTTATATAAGCAAAAATTGCAATTGAAAGACAATGCAGTACCTGTATATGTCAAACCCTATAGGTTGCCTCATTCTCAAAAAACAGAAATTAACAAACAGGTTAAACAAATGCTACATGACGGTATTATTGAAGAAGCTAAATGCGAATGGTCTTCACCACTATTAATAGTACCTAAAAAAGCTGATTTGAACGGTATAAGGAAATGGCGAATTGTTATAGATTATCGGTTATTAAATAAGCAAATAATAGATGACAAATTTCCATTACCATGCATTTCAGAAATACTAGATTCGTTATCAGGTGCAATATATTTTTCCCATCTTGATTTATCTCAAGGATATTATCAATTAGAGTTACATAAAAATAGTAGAAAATACACGGCATTTACTACAAATGAAGGACAATTTCAAATGAAACGATTACCAATGGGGTTAAAAGTTAGCCCTAGTGCGTTTTCTAGACTAATGACTGTTGCATTATCAGGTTTAAATTATGAATCATGTTTTATTTATTTGGATGATCTAATTATTTTTGGAAATTCGTTACAACAGCACAATAGGAATCTTGTTCGTGTTTTACAAAGGCTTAGGGAAGTAAATTTAAAACTCAATCCCAGTAAGTGTGATTTTCTCAAAAAAGAAATTTTGTATTTAGGTCATATTATATCATCTGAAGGAATATTACCCGATCCAGAGAAATCTAGATCAATTTTGCAATTTCCAATACCAAAAAATGCAGACGAAACAAAACGTTTTGTAGCTTTTGCGAATTATTACCGAAAATTTATTAGAAATTTTGCTCAAATTGCACAACCATTAAATGAATTATCACGAAAAGGAAGTATTTTTAATTGGTCAGGTAAGTGTCAGACTTCATTTGATACTTTAAAACAAGCTCTCAGTAATCCACCCATATTGCAATATCCAAATTTTTCAGAAAACAACACTTTTATTCTTAAAACTGACGCTAGCGGATATGCCATAGGAGCAGTTCTTAGTAATGCAAATGACCATCCCATTGCTTTCGCATCTCGTGTTTTAAATAAAGCAGAGAAAAATTACTGCACAGTAGAAAAAGAACTATTAGCAATTGTATGGAGTGTACAACATTTCAGACCGTATTTATATGGTAGGAAGTTCGAAATTTTTACAGATCATCGCCCACTTGTTTACTTATTTAGTATTACAAACCCATCAAGTCGATTAACTAAATTCAGACTGATATTAGAAGAGTATGATTTTACGATAAGTTATGTTAAAGGTTCTGATAACGTAGTAGCGGATGCTTTGTCACGTGTAAGGATTGATTCAAATGAGCTGACGGATATGTGTGAAAGAGTGAATGTAATGACTCGAGCTCAATCAAAAAGAAGCGATATTCAAAGAAACCTACAACAGGAAAAAATGACTATTACTGAGGAAAGGCTTGATCACCCCGGACTCGTAGAAGTTTTAAACCGTCCTGTTGATAGCGTAGAATTACGGCCGATAGACAAAAATTTATTTATTGAATGTAAAAATAAAATTTGTGGAAATAGTGCACAATCAAATAAATCAACAAATGATGACTATATATATGATGAGTTAACCCAAATTATTTATTTCAACCAAGATTACCGATCAACGTTTGACTTAGGTACATCGTTGAGGGAACTTGCGAAAATTTGTAAAAATTGTGAAATAAAAGAATTATATATTATAAAGAATGCGCAAAGTAATGAATTTATTAAACATTTATCGCGATATAAACAAGACATAATAAATACCGGTATTATCAAAATAAGTATTATTCAAGGTGTAAAACGAATAGAAAATAAAGAAGTTCAGCAATTAATACTTAATGACTTTCATAACCTGCCTACAGGAGGACATTCCGGAACAAACCGAATGTATAATAATATTAAAAAATATTATCATTGGTCAAGGTTAAAGAAAGATATTGAGGAATTTGTAAAAAAATGTGACGATTGTCAGAGGTGTAAGTATGGAAGAGTAAATAAACAACCAATAACAATAACGACAACGGCTACCTCAGCATTTCAAAAAATCTATCTTGATTTAGTAGGCCCCATTAAAAATGATATTGATGAAAATTCTTATATATTAACAATCCAATGTGAACTCAGTAAATTTATCGAATGTTATCCTTTGTTGTCAAAAGAAGCAGATATAGTTTCGAAATCCTTTGTTGAAAATTTTATTTTACGTTATGGTATTCCAAGAGAAGTTGTTACTGATCAAGGAAAAGAATTTATAGCTAATGTGTTTCAAGAATCGTGTAAGTTGTTAGGCATAAAAACTTTAAACTCCACTGCTCACCATCATGAAACATTAGGAGCTTTAGAAAATTCACATAAACATTTAGGAGCTTATTTAAGAATTCAAGTTTCTAAATACACTCGTAATTGGAGTACATGGTTACCATATTGGTGTTTTGCATGACATCTGTCAAAAAAATTTCCGCTGTAATCACCTCCTGCTGCCTAGAGCAAGTGAGAATATTTCCGGAAATTTTTTGAGTTGCCATGACAACGAAGCAAAAAACGAGCCTCTGATTGGTCAAAAAAGTTAGGTATGGAATTTTCACTCAAAAAGCACTTCTTATCACTCATGTCTAATAACCTTTTATTAAAATTTAAAATCTGAGCAACAAAACACTATTATAGTTGTGCCACAAGACACGATATAAGGCTGCTTTAGTACGTTTTTGAGAATTGATGAAATTCCAAATCAGTTAAGTACGTTAATTCCCAAATAAACAACTAGACGCGAGCTGTTTTCCAAGGCCTCCAATAACTACTTCTCTTAAATCTGCATTGCACAATGATACTCCCGCACAGTTTTCTGTGGCAACCCGTGCACAATAACATTCCCGCATCGGTTCCTAAAATGATATTATACACAGTGACTTACATTTCTCAATTAAAAACGAAAATACAATGCAATGAGGCAATTTCTTTAGAGCCTTAGAAAAAGCGCGTTTTTTTGTTTCTTAATATAAATATAATAAATTAAAAAAGCATTCTTCTTAAGAACTAAAATTAAAATATAGTAAACGCAAACTGAGAAGGAGGGTTTTGGAAAGGGGATGAGGGACTAGTAATATAATACAGGAAATAAATGTTTAACAACCAATAAAAGGGTTTTATACATAGTCCTAAATTGCTATTCGTCCTTCCCCATAATTCTTATCTCATTTCTGGATATTATAATATACCGAGTAGCGAATGCCATTAAATTAAGTACACTAAAGTAAAAAATCGTAATTTTTTTTATTGTAGTATTGCCCATATTGGTGGAGAAGTGTGCCTATAAATTCTATAATTGCACACAATTAGGACAAATTACGTAATTTAATGTACAACTTTGAGTTTAGACAAAATGCTCATTTGGCTGCAGAGTGGACAGAGCATCAAATTTAAGACGCCCTGTACCTGTCATGTAGCTTTATCTCTAAACATACCCATTTTTATAATTTTATTAGTTTTTTAAAATAGATACGAAATGTTCTAATACAGAGGAATTCATAAATATTTTAAATTCATAACACATGTTTTTAAAACACCTTGTATATTAATGATAACTGTAACGTAATTAATTTATACAATAATATAATAATAACAACCATTTTACAGCTAAATAGTAAGATATAGAGTAGAAATTCCATATATTGTCTAATATTACTGTCTAATATTACTGTCTAATATTACTGTCTAATATTACTGTCTAATATTACTGTCTAATATTTGAGATACCCTGTATATCAAATTGCTCAATGACGCCAGCATGTCATCAGTCGTATATGGTTAATAGACATACAAATCTGCAAGAATCCGTTAAAAAAAGAAGTTCATCCCAAATTTCGCACGTCAGGCAAAAAAAGCGGTTCCGCTGCCGGACTAATTTGTTGACTGAATTAAATGAAATCAGTAATGTCAAGTGTGCCTTGGAAAAGAATGTAAGTCACAGCACCCAAGGAAATTAGCTGTTAAATATATTTATAACTAGTAAATGCATGTGTTCTTATCAAGTAATAACAAAAAAACAGTAACAAAAAAATTTATAATCTTCAAGAACGTTATGTTATGTTATGTGTTCACGGATTGTTGTCGGAATAGGCGTAAATGGGAAAAAATGAGTTTAAACACTTGAGGTCCACGCCTACATGTCCAGGAAATAATTTTCACTATATTTGTAATTTTGAGAAATCAGCACATTTATGCCCATAATGCTGACGAGACATTAGCTATTTCTTATTTCTTCATAACCGTCAACAATAAGATAGAACAATGAAATGTGGCAGCAGCGCTCTCGAGTATTCACCTTGGTCGTTTGATTCCAACTAAAAGCGTCGAGTTATTCCAAAGATAAGGTTCGTTTGTCCCACGTCTTGAACTTGACTTGTTCGCATTTTCCATTTTAAAAATAAGCAATCAACTACTAAATAAGTATCCAACTAGAAAGCAAGGGCAAAAAGTAAGTTTATTCCTTAGACAAGGGAGGGGAGAGAGGACGCATAATCCGGCCAAATTGAGTGTGCCCAGTTAGGCACCACCAGTGGCGTATCGCGTGGGACTGGCAAAGAATGAAAAATGCCTATAAAGCAATACTGTTGGTTTGTAAAGGGACCAAATTTCGACAAAGCAACAAAATTTTAGTTGTTTGAGGCGGTATACAAATAATACAATTTCTTTTTTCCTTGAAGCTATTTTCTAACTCTAAATATTTATCTATGAAAGGTTATTACAAAATTACAAAATTTTAGTTGTTTGAGGCGGTATACAAATAATACAATGTCTTTTTTCCTTGAAGCTATTTTTCTAACTCTAAATATTTATCTATGAAAGGTTATTCCTGATTCTTTCTGTTCACATCGACTTTTGCAACCAAAAGCTGAACAAAACACCATTATGATGCTACAAAAATAACAATGTCTTCAGTCGGTATAAGCACAAAATCACAAAAACTAAACCTGCTGTCACACATGACGTTTGGAACCAAATTATGGCGTCGCATTGTTGTATTTGTTGTATTTGGGCACATTCTCTGTAATGGTCCGTATATACAGGGTGAATCAGTTTTTTGTAGCAGGACTTTAACAGGTAATAGATCTTCAAAAAATAACCGCACTTTTTCGTATAAACTATATCTTTTTAAGGCCTTAGAAAAAAGTTACAGGGTGTTAAATTTTGAAAAAATATGTGGACTTTATTGAATATTTACCAAACTAGTTGAGATATTTAAGTCATATTTGGTATACATTATAACGGCATGGGTTAGCATAAAACCTGTTAATATCGAACATCTTGCACAACCAGTGGCGGAGAAATGGGTAATTGGTAAAATTATTTTTAGAAAAAAAATGAATCACCTTGTATTGTAATAAAAGGTATAGAATTTTTTTCATGTAGATTTTAATTGCAGACAAAAATGCCCTTTTATCGGTATGGCGAATTTTATTTGACCTTTGTAACTTTAAAACTCAACATCTGTTGACACATCGCTTGAAATGTCAGAAAAGTTCCATAGCCTACTTGAAAACATTCAACAATGACTGTGTTGAATAATAAAGTCTATAAAAACATGTTACGATATAAAACAGTGTTTCTCCTTTAATAACAGAGATAATGAAGTAAACCAAAAAAGAAAATATTGAAGAAAGATGGACCTACCGTCTAATGTCAACTGCTATATGTTTCGGTTGCTAGTATACTCCACAGAGTGATACGAATTTTCGGAAAAACATAACATTTTTGTTACACCCGGTATAAATCGAAAATGAACTTTTTATCATAAACAGCGAAAACTATGACATTGTCAAGGAACCAACCTACAATGCAAAAAAAATCATTCAAATCGGATCATAAATTCAGGAAAAAAATAGCATCGAATAAGTGGCACATTTATGATGTTGCGTTAATTTTGTCCAGGAGTTTATATAGAAGGAAGCGTTCCGTTCCCGTCGCGAATGAAAACTGTACGAACTGCGTCTTGTACGGTTTTCAGCGGGGATGAGAGGCAAAGTTTGACGGCGTTCGGACTGCCTCGGCCATATTCGGAGTGACCCTTCTATGTGTGAGAGGCAAAGTGATCCTTCTATGTATTATATCTTCGGTGGTATCAGAGTAGAGTCTGAAGCACCTTATCGCGCCCGTTTTTTAATACCTCTCGCAGACTGTGTAGGGCCGACGCCATATTTGCACGCGGTGATTTACTTTTCAATACACGTCGCGCCTTTGTTCGCTATGCGCTCGGCGGGGGCAACGTCGTAAATTCGCCCCCTCCCGCCTCCGCCCCCCCCCCCCTTTCCCCGCGTTCCGATTTATAGCAAAGCTAGCTGCGATTTTTCGCGGCCGTCTCAATTTTACGGCTTATAAAGTTGTACAAAGGGGCGGAACGGTTACGATTGATTGGAAGGGGAGGGGGCGACATGGCGCTGAACCCTATCGGGGATTACGTCTGGTCTGGTGGGTTCTCGTTCGGGATTCGATAAGGTTTTAGACTCAGCAGTTGGAAAGATTTGTATCTAAAACAATGATATTGAGCTGAGAGCAGTCAGAAACAGTCAGAACTCTAGAGAGTGTCCTAGAATTATTGAAAAAATATCAATTATTAATGCAATTTGTTTTCTTTTTACAAAATATCAACCAACAACCAACTATTTAAATTAAAAAAAAAATCGCAAAAGGGGTACAATGTAAATAAGAGATAGTGTAGAAAAAATAAATTCTTACGAAAAAACATAACACACAACACACACAACAAAACAAAACATAAAATCGAAAATACCAAGAACGCGAAAATAAAAAAATAGGCCGATTGTTCTAAAAAAATTTTGAGGCAGGGTGTTATTTTTTATTACTAAAGACCGGATTATATGCAATCAAAAACCTTTATAATATGCGCATATATTTTTTTAAATATATGCATGATTTATGCAAAAGCACCATGAAATATGCAATGACTAATTCCATGGCTTTTCTTTGGCAAAATTATTAAAATAAACAACTAAACGAATTTTAAACATGTATTACATAGTTTACATTATTGTACAAATACATATATGCATAAACGTAACTTAATACTAAACTTCAAGATCAATCTGAAATATTGTAAAGTGCACTAGTAACAATATGTGTTTCAAGGTTTCCTACTGTAAAATTATGTCTTCGGTCACTAAGAATATGTTTATATAAAGAAAATGATCTTTCTACATCAACCGAAGTTACAGGACAAAATTTTAAGTTTGGAATTATAGCCGGTTCAATATACAAATTTTCTAAAGTTATACCGGACATTACATTTTGAAGCCTGAACTAAAACATTATAACCCGGATTTCTTTCAATTAACCCTTCTAACTTCGTAGCTACGGCCTTTCCTACTTCACCTCGCACTTGCTTACAATTATATATAAATTTTTCTACTATATCTATTGACTGGCAGGCTTTTAAACATTCCTTCTAATTTTAAAATACTTTCTGGTACAAAACTATAGTTACTTTTAATGTAAATCAATTGCTGTTCAATTTTAGAATTTTGAAGAAGTTGTTTGCATTTTTGAATGGATTGGGAATCATCTTCAATTTGTAAAACTAACTCTTTAAATTTTTGGAAATTATCTGCATAAAATATTGCGGCTCGAATCCAGGTACCCCACCTGGTGACAACAGGCTCAGGTTGTAATGGTGTTTCAGGTAAGTACGATTTATAAAACTGCACTCTTAATGGAGCCTTTAAAAAATTCCCATTAGCAATTAAATCATTGACCAATAGGAAGGAAGTTCTAATGGTCTCTGCAACCCTATTGAATCCATGGGCTAGACAAGTTACATGAAATAAATTTTATTTTTAAATTCCGCCCTGCCTTTAACATATACGGTGCAGCATCGGACAACAGAATAAGAATTTTATCTGTTGGGACTGGATGTGGCAGATAGAAATGTGTTAATGTTTCTTGAATATAACGGGTAATTGTTAGGTTCTTTGTTTTTTCAAGTTCTTTTACTACTATAAGATGAGGGTTTCCAGGTTCTTCAGAAAGTTTTCCAATCATTAGATTAGCTATGTATATATGTATATGACCGCAAGCATCAGTTGTTTCGTCAAAAATAATATATCTGCCCATGGTGTTGATTACTGCTGACTTCCAAAGCTTGCTTCAACGTTGACTGAACAGGACCCGATTTGATTCTGTTAGCCTTAGAAATGTGGGACGGCGTCTTGGGGTGCTGGTCTACTTGAAATTTCTTCGAGCAGGAAACAATTTTTGAACAAGCCTTGCAAAAAATGCGATCGCCATCCAAAATAAGTTCTGGATACGGTTTAATCCACGAGGCACTTTGAATTTTTGGCATGTTCACTACGTAATTCACGTTCACTTTGTTTGGGCACACTTTAGGTGTTCGGACTACTGCAACCACACTAATACTAGTGTTACTAGTAATTTCAAAAAGGATGCAAATAATTTATAGTAGAGGCGCAGGTAGGTATTCAAACCTCAGCTTAGCAAAGCTATAAAAGTCTATTAAATTATTTAAATTAATATTTACCTGAATATTTTTGGATTATTGTTTATTCTATTGTTGGGTTTAAACTTTTATGGCTTTATGTAGGTATTAAGCTGGGGCACCTACCTGTCCGAATGCCCATGTTAAGTAAATGAGAAACAAAATTTATTTATTTCTATTTTCCAAAATAGAAAATATTACGTAAATATGCAAGATATGCAAAGAAATCCTACATATGCATTAAATGACCAAATTTGAAGATATATGCAAAATATGCATAAAATATGCAATTGCATAAAATCCGGTCTTTATTTATTACTAACAACTTTCCCCGATAAAATGTATGGAATGAGGAAAACATATGACGAAAAAGTAAAAGTACTTACAAAACCTTTGTAAGGCTATTTTTGAATTTTGGGGATTAGGTAAATTATTGTACCTTTTGTTTCATGTGATGTGAGAAGTAGACCGTCTACCGCCCATATAAAATAAAAGGGGGGCATCATTATGAAAGCTGGAGTTCCTTCTACTATATCATTAGTCGTCCGGCAAAAAGTCCTCGAAGCCGTAACGGAACAAACCCACGAGGCTTATTAGGTGTACTCTAGAAGAGCCTTGCAATGGAGTGAGAATGGGAGAAGGGTCCTTATGGCGACACTTCGGACATTGAGATTTGTTCGCTCGAGAAATTCGGAGAAAATACCACCACCATCGGAATGGATATTTTAAGGGATTAATATCGAGCATTAATGCAGGGAATTGCGTTGACGGATGACTCAGATTGATTAATGAAGAAGGACAGCAAGAAGAAAGTTTGAGGATACGTAATGCCAAAATTTTATAGAGTCGTTATTGCATACAAATATATACAATCGCACCTAAAATATGTTGAGAACTTTTAAATGCGTTTTTCTACGTAGTTGGTTGTATGTTTGCAATATTATTTGATTTTGAATTTCTATTTAGGTTCTCTTTTTATTCAACTGATTTATCCAGTTTTTTTTGTCCATTGTTCTTTCGCTATACGTCACTTTCTCCACCAGTCAGAACTGATCTGATGTGCCTCTCCCCCCACTCTTCCAGTTTGTGGTTTTCTAACCTCACTTTATACAGGCACCGGCAGAAAGTTGTACACGAAAATTTAATAGCAGTTTAGTAGTAAATTCATGTGTTATCCGTTGATAAAGTTCGATTGCGGTATTTTGTTTTTTGTAATACACAGGGTGGTCGAAAAAAATACAAAAAAAGTTAAATTTCTTTTTTTTACTAGGTGGCTGTGACTTTAAATCTGACATTCACCTTTGATTCCAAACAACTTTTGTTAGTTACTTTTTACCGTATTTTAAAAAATAAGGGTACTTGACTCTTGAGTTATTTTGACATTTTTGAATCTACCTCGCATCCAAAACGAGATATTTAAATTTTGATATGTGCGTTTTGAGTTTGAAATGATACACCAACTTTTATAAAGAATAACTTTCTGCCGGACACTGTATAGGTGTCATGCACAGCGACTCTGGAATTGAAACACAACTTCAATTTATATGGAAGCGTAGAAGGGCCACACCACTATTTTATTTTTATTGAACTCGAAATTCAGACTTTACTGTCGAAGTCCGACTTTGAAGTCGAAATTCCGACTTTAAAGTCGAAATCCGACTTTGATGTCGAAATTCCGACTTTGAACTCGAAATTGCGACTTTGAACTTCAAAGTCCGAAAAGTGTTTTTTTTCTTTATTTATTTTTAGTTTAAGTATTTTTATCTTTGTAATATTTTTATAAGACTGGATATATTTTTTGGGTTTTTGCAATAAGTATCATTATATCAGAGGTATATTTTTTGTCCTCAACAAAAAGTTGTAAGTTATTGGGTAAATATTATGTAAAAATGATGTGTATAAATTGCTTCTAAATCGTCGAGTAATTAAATTAAATATTATTATGGCATGTGCCTTTTTTTAAACGAATAATGATTTTTTGATTTTAACATATAAGAAAAGATAGGTATACCTACAAGGAGGTAAAGCTTGATATATTTGATATAATTCAAATTTTATTCAAAAGGAAGTAACAATAAATAATAGAACTTAAATCATCGATATCAGTTTTTTTGTTCATAGATGTAAGTAGGTATTTTCTTTTCGAATTTCAACCCTTTCAAAGTAAAGTTTTTTCGAGTACCTAATTTCTTTCACAGTAAAGTTTTTACTTCTTCAAAATTAATTTTCTGCTATGTCTGTGTCAGAACTCAGAACATTCTACTCTCTATTCTACTGTTTCTGTTTATTTTAGAATTGGTAGATATATAGAAAAATAGTAGTGATGTAATGTATCGAGATAAATGTATCTAGATACTGTATCTAGATACTTTTTATGTACCTTGACACATATCTAGATACCTACAAAAATCAGGATTTGCTTTAGTATCTAGATCCTTTTGATAGTATCTAGATACTTAGATACTAGATAAATTTTTTTAGCCAAGATGCCAAGGCGTGCCACGTGCCTATATTAATTTTAAAAAATAAACAATACAAATAATAAAATGGGGTGTGATTTAGTGATTTTTTTAAAATACCGTACATAAAGTACCTACTCAGTGCTCACTTTGGAGTGACGTAAATGATAAACTACTAACCCACAACTTGTTTTGATTAGTGACAATCGAGGTGACAATCTAAACTTCACATTCGTCTAAACAGTTCTACTTTACCTACACCCACACTTTTCATTTTCATAAATATCTAAGTAGGTAAGTATATTGATTGCCTTATGAGGTCTGAAATTTTCTTAATTAACTGATAGTATCTGAAAGTATCTGGAAGTAGGTATCTAGATACTTTTTTAACGTATCTGTATCTCTACCCTGATACTTTGGAAAAAATGCATCGGTATCTGTATCTAGATACATCTGCCAGACAGTATTTGTATCTGTATCTAGATACCGAAAAAATGTATCTGTTACATCACTGAAAAATAGTGCCTTTTGAATAATCAACATCAAAATTATCAATACCTCGTGTGCCTACTTATTCTAATGGGACCGTTTGACCATTTCGTTGTCTAACAACGAGGCCAACCATGATAGGGCGCCCGATGGCACGCATCTATCACTGCGGCCACGAACGGGGGCCAAGTGGGCTAATTGACATCGCAGACTGCTGCCGCCATGAAGGACCGACAAGGGTTTCTCACTAAATCATTGCTCGGCGACTACCGGCACGAAGCCGGTCGTTGCAGGGTGCAAACTGTGATTGCCGAAGGCTATAATATAGTCACCTGTCGACTGAATATGTGTCCACGGGAGTGACGCCACGTATATGTTGAAATGTTTAAATGTAAATTGCCACAGAGGTATAAATTATTTAAGAACGAAGTACACGTGTATTCACTTTGAGCAGTGATTAACAGTGGCGACACACTCTATGGTCAATTCAAAAAAAATAGGTGGGTACCGAGGTTGGTACCTACTTTTTGCGTAATTAATACAAAAAAGTGTATAAAACAATAACTCCCTTTATTTAAGAAGTTAATAACGCAAAACAGTGCATTTAGTTTGTGGCATCCACCCACATAATCCACTTAGTCTCGTCGTTCATATTTCTATAAAACTAAAAGTGTGTCGTAAAATTTGGAAGTTGCAACTTTATCCGGTTGAGATAATTGCAAATCTGGAGTTGGCGACTAAGCTGTAAGCTCCACTTGTACTGATTAGGATTAGAATGCTAGTAATCACCGCTATATACAGTGTCCTCCAAAAAGTTCGCACCAAAGGGGGGAAATTTTTAATTAACGTTTTATTTTGAAATTTAATTTTGGGATTACCTTTTGTTTTAAAAAAGATGAAAAATGACCTACTCAAACGTGGTCATGTGACTTTCGTTATCTGTCAAAAATGACATTTAAAAAATATATCGCCAAAAATGGGTTTAGTTGTTAAAATATTAAAAAGTATTGCTTGAAAAAGTTGTTTGTTTTTCAATTCTATGTAAGTGTGCCAAATTGTGCAAAATATTTAGTTTTTTGCCAATTTTAATAGGTATTTATGAAATTTCTGAAAATTTTAAAAACGCGAAACTTCGTAAAAACTATTTTATATCACTAGCTTTATCATTCTATTATTTTCTTATTTCTAATTACCAATAACAATAGGTATTTTTCAAAAGAAAATTATATTTACGCTTTAAAATTCTGTTATGTTTGTTGCAAAGTTGATGTACCGTCTAGCATTTGGGGTGTAAATTTAGTTGCATTACGTTTCCCAGCTCTAAATCATCAAAATTATTTACGTATTTAAGCAAAACTCTTGACTTTTTTGGAACAAATAATTATTACCTTTAAGTTTAATTTCACATTAATCGATATTGATGAGTGGGCCATGGAGAGAATAGAAGCAATTGTTTTTTTTTCGACAGTTTGATAACGATAACTGTCAAATAAAAACAACTGTAAAATAAAAACAATTGCTTCTATTCTCTCCATGGCCCACTCATCAATATCGATTAATGTGAAATTAACCTTAAAGGTAATAATTATTGGTTCCATAAAAGTCAAGAATTTTGTTTAGATACGTAAAATAGTTGGATGATATTTTAATTTATTATTATTTTGGCATCAATTTAGAAGTGGGAAACGTAATGTAACTAAATTTATACCCCAAATGCTAGACGGTACACCAACTTTGCAACAAACATAACAGAATTTTAAAGCGTAAATATCATTTTCTGTTGAAAAATACCTGTTCTTATCGGTAATTAGTAATAAATAATTAATAGAATGATAAAGCTAGTGATATAAAACAGTTTTTAGGAAGTTTCGAGTTTTTACAATTTTCAGAAATTTCATAAAAATAAAAAAACTAAATATTTTAGTGGAGCGTTCAAATTTGGTACACTTACGTAAAATTGAAAAACAAACAACTTTTTCAAGTAAAACTTGTTGATATTTTAACAACTAAACCCATTTTTGGCGATATATTTTTTAAATGTCATTTGTGACAGATAACGAAAGTCATATGACCACGTTTGAGTGGATCATTTTTCATATTTTTTAAAGCAAAAGGTAACACCAAAATTAACTTTCAAAATAAAACGTTATTTAAAAATTTCCCCCTATGGTGCGAACTTTTTGGAGTACACTGTATGCTACTCTAATGCAAAGTTCTTGACTCGATACATACCGCCCTCTGCGGACGATAGCCTGAAGTTTAATTTCTCCAGTTATAGTTTCGCTATTAGTCGCTTGATGCCCCCAACAACGCTGCTTATATGCCTATGCAGGAGAACCACAGAGATCATGTGCGGAGGTAACAATGCGCTCCTGACGATTCATTACAGAACCACAGATTAATTCATGCTAAACCCTCAGCCTCAGCCGAATGTCTTTTGCCGCCGCCATGTAACGGGCGAAAGCTGTACTCCACGATGGAGCACTAAGCTATGCTAGCGATATCCCGTGTCGGGAATTATTTATCTGTCGTAGGTTTGGTCGTCTTCCCAGCAACATCGACGACGCCGAAACGCCCTCGCGAGCCGGACCGAAGACCTCACTAAATCATTCAATCGGTAGTAGCGACGGGCGGTGTGTATAAAGGGCAGGGACGTAATCAACGCGAGCTTATGACTCGCGCTTACTGGGAATTCCTCGTTCATGGGGAACAATTACAAGCCCAATCCCTAGCACGAAGGAGTCGAAATTTTACCGCAAAGTTTCGATTCTTGCCGACAAAGTGAAAGCCTGGCCGTCAGGACGCGGTGAGGAAACATAATGTACAGTATGTCCTCGAAATGAGTTAATAAGAAAAGCAACTTTATTACTTTAGACTTTTGCAAAAGAATTAATTGTTCTTCATAAAAACTTTTGCTTGAAAAATAAATAAGGACAATTCATCAATGAAAAAAGAACCGGCATTTGTAATTGTAGAGAAAAATATTTAATTAAAAAGTTATTTCGCGTTAATTAAGGCCCTCAAATCTGAAATTTGAAGTAAATTCTTAAATAATACAAAAATAAATTTTGACTAGGTATTTAGCAAATTTCAGATTTTAGGCCGTTATTTGCTTCGAAACAACTTTTTAATTAAATACCTAAAGTTACAAATTTCGGTTCTTTCTGTTTTGAGACATTTGCATTTTCTGTACATCTAAGAAGAAACAACTAAGTATACAGGGTGATTCAGTTCCGGTGCTCAACATGGGGATCTCGGAAACCGTAACAGATACGAAGTCGGTCAGACGGAGGCAAACTTGCGCCTTTGGGCGCCTAACAATATGCCGTTGAGAAAGTTAACATATTTTCATGGGTTGCTGAGATATTTAAGAAAAACCGAATTTTTGAAATTTAGATTTTATTATTTTCTGGCGCCATTTGCGATAGCATTGAAAAATAAATTATACTTTTTCATTGCAACTTTTTCTGGACTACGTCATAGTATTTTTAGATTTTCGGGGCGACGTTTCGTTTCTGAGATAGAATCATCTTAATTTTTTTAAATACTGACCTGGATTTTTTTTATTGCATATTTCGAAATGAATCGTTGTCCTGAGTACAACGATGTGTGACACATACATATTTTTTCTCGTTTTAGCTACTAAAATGCACATTCAATAAGAAAAGAATTAATACATTCCTGGACTATGCATTTTTCTCTCTTTTTTTTTTCAAAGCTATTCCAATAATTATAACAGGTGACAGTGGCGGACTTACCAATGGCCGCAATGGGCGGCCGCCCGGGGCCCCCTTCATTTGGGGGCCCCGAGCTTCGAGCTTCGGCCTGCTCTGATTCTCTGCACGGTTCGGCCCCTCAAATTTGGACGTAGTAGTTAGACCGTAGTGAACTAGAAGCGCCCTGTAGTATCTGGTAGATTAAAACACGATGTCGAGAGTCGAGACACTCGAGACCCCGGAGGCCCGGTAGCGTAAAGCCACAGACCTATATAGCTTCGCTATGTGGTAAAGCCATTGTCCAGTGCAGCACAGCACATAGATTTGCTAATTTTTGCACAGGGATTTCAGATCTGAATTTGACATTTGAGACGCATAGCTGGCGCTCTCGCTCAAATTCTAGGTCTCAGGGGAGTCGTAAATGTACCTACCACAAAATATAAATAATATCCCTAATAATTTAAGTCACAAGTATAGCAACCATTTTCCATTTTAATAGTTTGTGATTTGCCAAAACATAGCAGTTATTGAAGGTTATTGAATGTCTGTGGTAATTTGCACTATTATAGTAAAGTTGTGTATTATTTGTTTTAAGTTATAAGTAGTTTAATTTAATATGAGAATGAAGCGAACATATGAATCGTGTTCTCAAAAGAAAAGAAGAAGGATTGAAACGAAAAACAGCGTTAATTAAATTCTTAAACTACACGAAATGTGAAAATATAGAATCACCAATAGAAATGTAAAAATGTATAAATGAAGGTTTGAAATCCCAACGTTCAAGCTCCATTAATAGTATATTTCCTAACAAGTGCGGAAAGTGCCACTTTTCCGCATGCGATTGCAATTGGCTAAACGACGCGTAGCGGAGTTCAGCCAAGAAATCGAGTGTGGAAAAGACACTTTCCGCAAGAGTTAGGAACACTATTTTTTCTACAAGCATGCGGAAAAGCAAAGGAATTAAAAGTACACTTTTCCGCACCCATTTTAGTTTAGAAAGTATTTTTCCGCACTAGTGCGGAAAAGTGACACTTTCTAAACTAAAATGCGTGCGGAAAAGTACACTTTTCCGCATGCTTGTAGAAAAAATATTTTTAATAATTCCAATTGCAAATGAAACTGGAGAGAAATCATTTTCCGTTTTGAAGAGGGTGAAAAGCTACCTTGGCAATAAAATGACCTATAGGATAGAGTAAGTGAGCTAAGCATTTTACAAATTAAAAATGCGGAGATTGATAATCTAAGCACCAAAGAGATTATCGACAAATTTGCATCCGAAAAAGCAAGAAAGAAGAATTTTTAATATTAAAAATTATAGGCATATACTCGTATGTACAGCATATTTATAATGTTGTATAGTGCCACATCTGTATAGTTTGCACCACAGAAAATATACGCTACGCGGACAGAAGTTCCACACAATGTAATTATTTGGCAGCCCGAAAGGAAGCCGGCTCTCGAAAGCCGGCTTACCCAGGCTTTCAGCAGTGTCTATAGAAGAATTCTTCCATAGTTCTGCCTTGACGGCCGTGGTACTTTCATTACTCAATACTAGGCGGCAGCACGCTAGGAAAAAGCATCCGAAAGCGGCGTTGCCGGATTGTGCAAACAGTCGGTGGTTTTACTGAACTATAAAAATAAAGAGAAGATCTTTAATAAAATGAGCTTGCCCATTTAGAATCCAAGGTTAACAGTGACGCTGTCAGCAGTAACTATAGAATTCTTCCCTCGAGAGATTTATTTTTTTCGTCGTTTTTGGAAAGGGCATTCAATAATTATTTTACGAATCCTGCGCCGTTTTTAGCAACGACGTTCCAAATGATTCCAGATGCGTGAACATGAACCCGTGGTAGAAAAATTTACAAGCAAAAATTATCCCTTCCAACTTCCAACCCTCGGATAGATTGCTTTTGGTCCGACTATGATAGTTTTTTGAAAGCCTAGCCACTATAACTCTTATTTCACGAATCCGTGGTAGAAAAAAATCATCGTACAAAAGCTACCCCAGTGGCGTCGCGTCGGGGGGGGGGGGGGCAGGGGGGGCACGGGCCCCCCCAGTTTTTGTTAGGTGGGAATTTTATAACACTACCTACCTAAGGTAAAAATGGAAATAATTCACAGCAATCACTTAATTAATTACATGAGCGGTGTGATGGTGCCTATAGTTTTGGCCTCATGGGCTACGGTAGGCACCGCATGGCCGCGCGTGCATAGATTTGTCTTAACCTGACTCGCCTCGCACTTGATAGAATGTTTTACCCAAAAAAACAGTCGAAGAATGAAGTTTTATTGAGTAAATATGATGTGCCTGACCTGTAAAAGATGCATGATATTTTTACAAGCTTTTATTTAACTTGTCCGCATCAATAAGACTGCTCACGACTGTCGCGTCTGACACTTTTTTGGGCCACCATGCGCCCTTCCGAGACAAAATACAATGCAAAAGGCATTGTTGGTTATTTGCGCCAACTTCTTTCAGGGACATGAAGTTATAGTCGAGTCGTGAGAAGTCTTTATAAATACGTCAGTCAATGCTATTTCTGCACAACCTATTTGACATGGGTATGAAATGACGAGTACAAAAAAATAAGTGGCGTCATACTAAATCCAATATAGCGGATGTCCCAAGATGGTGGACTAAATTTCTTTACCACCCTCCTGATATTGAGAATCAAATAAAATAAAAGGTAAAAAAACTTTGTCAAAACAAGCTTTTATTTAAACCATATACTAAAACGAATAAAATAATATAAAATAAGTCTAGGTTTTCAGTAAAGATAATTCAATGCCAAATTGCGTTTTTGTAAATCAAAAAGCATGTCGCGCGAGATGTTCATTAACGTAAGTACCAATTAATTTTGTTGGACAGTGATTGGTTGATAAGCAAGTACCTATTTGCCAAAGTATGTATTTTCCTTAAAATTCGCGCGAAAAGCTTTCAGATTTATAAGAACTTGTCGCAATTTGACATTGAATTATCTTAACAAAAACCGATACTAAAATCGAGCAATCCGTACGCCTGGCGTAAATAAAAGCACGTGTTCAATGACGATCCGCGATTGGTCGGTAGTCTATAAAGTTTCACCCGAGTCGGCAACAGGGAGGTACTCGATCGCAAAAGTGTTGTTATGCGGTCTTACCTTGTTGTTTTCAGCTATTTAGACAGTGCCACAAATAATTTTATCGATGTTTTGATCCATTTTAATTAAGCCAGTAATTCTTTTCCCAAATATTTTGATGTAAACCATTGTAAAACTAACATTAAATAAAGGTCATGCCTCAGTGCGGCCCTGGCGAATATTTCAACTCACGTGGTCTTGTTTACGCCAGGCGTAAGAGTTGCTCGATTTTACTATACCTATACTTATTTTATTTTATTCATTTTAGTACATGGCTTAAATAAAAGCTTCTTTTTAAATAGTATATTTCATTACGAGTCTGTAAATAAAGATTTTTCCCTGCACGCGTGACATATTCCCGTGTTCGGCTGCGCCTCACACGGGAAGTCATGCAAGCACGGAAAAATCTATTTCGGGACGTATAATGAACGATATTTTTTATTATACTTCTTTGAAAACGGAAACTTAAAACATTTTATCGGCATATTATAATAAGTTTAATTGACAAAAAATAAACAATGCAGACAATATAGTGTTTGGTATGTTTGATGCGTTTCCATGGTTACTCTCAAATTATTTCAAAGATGCGCTTTGTTGTAAATTCGTTATTGTCAGATAAGGTGAATAAAACGTCAACAATATTACAGAAATGTATCTAAATATTGAAACACTTACGAACTAAAATACAAAATAGGTATATGTTAAATATCATAGAGCATATAGAGTTTCTTAAATTTAGTTACTTTGCTGTATATTTCTATTTTAAAGCTATATATTCGGTATTTTTATTCAGCGCACGGAAAGTTTTTCCATGCGCTGTTTCCGTGCGCTACCCCGAAAAACCCCATCTTTCATTATTGCTAAAACAGATGAAAATAAGGTGTTTTCAAAGAAGTATAATAAAAAAGTTTTTCTACATTATTTTATTTTTTAGAAGTTATTTATTTTTTGTTTGTATTAATGATAGGACAGTACATACAACTTGTTTTATTTTGGAAGTTTTTTCTGACAGTGACAGTACAAGTTTTTTTTAATTTCGGAAGTTTTTTTTTTGTTTTTGATTCATGTATTATTTGTCTCGTTGGTTCATTAAAAATATGAAAATAAACGAGTACCTAATTGTTTTCTTTTCCCATTTTTGTTTCAGTTGTTGTGTCGTTCATTGTCTTGAGAAAAAAAAAATTAAGGTGCCCCCCCTGCTTCCGAAGTCACGCGACGCCACTGAGCTACCCCATGCACCCCCTGAAAAATTGATAATTCCATTGTTCTTAGTTCGATGTTCACCGTTTTAGCAAGGACGTTCCAAATGATTCCAGATGCACAAATTAGTGGTTGAAAAAATTTGTCAGAAAAAACTACCCCCTCCACCAGAGATATTGTTTTTGAGACGATTATTTAGTCATTTTTTGAAAAGGCATTACTATATACCTACCTTATTTCACGAATCGGTGGTTGAAAACATTTACGGGGCAAAAACTACCCCTTCCCACCCCCGAAAGTTTATTTTTAATTAGATTATTGTCGTTCCTTGAAAAGACATTCACTATTTCCCTTATTTCACGTATCCGTGGTTGAAAACATTTGCGGGGCAAAAACTACCCCTTCCCACCCCAGAAAGTTTGTTTTTAATTTGATTATTATCGTTTTTTTAAAAGACATTCACTATATCCCTTATTTCACGAATCCGTGGTTGAAAACCTTTACGGGGCAAAAACTACCCCTTCCCACCCCCGGACCGGAAGTTTGTTTTTAACTTGATTATTGTCGTTTTTTCAAAATGCAATCACTATATTCCTTATTTCACGAATCCGTGTTGAAAACATTTGCGGGGCAAAAACTACCCCTTTCCACCCCGAATTGATTTTTTTAATTTGATTATTGTCGTTTTTTGAAAGGTATGCGGGGGTATTATTCGCCCAACAATTTTTTTAACCACGAATTTGTGCATCTGGAATCTTTGCGAACGTCCTTGCTAAAATTGGCGAGGATCCGACAATATAAGTTATCATTTTTGTTCTTAAAGTTGTGCTGGGGGTAGTTTTCGCACAAGAATTTTTTTCTACCGCGAATTCGTGAAACTAGAGTCATTATATAAGGACGTAGTTGCTAAAATCGGCCAGGATCAGACAATGAAGTTATAATTTTTTTAAAAGGGTACTGGGGTAGTTTTCGCCCAACAATTTTTTTAAAGTACAAATTTGTGCATCGGGAATCATTAGGAACGTCCTTGCTAAAAACGGTGGGAATCGTACCATGAAATTTTCCTTTTTTTCCTTAAGGGGTAGTGGGGGGTAGTTTTTGCCCAACAAATGTTTTCAACCACGAATTCGCGCATCTAGAATCATTTAGAACGTACTTGCTAAAATCGGCCAAGATCCGACAATAATAAAGTTATCATTTTTGTTTTTAATGGGGTCCTGAGGGTATACTTAGTTTTCGCACAAGAAATTTTTTCAACGGCGAATTCGTGACTAGTCATTAAAAAAATTAAAATTTTAATTAGATAATGATTAGCTCTGAAGCACTCTGTATAACTTAGTATACGTCATACGACTTCTGCAAAGACGAAGCAAATAATAAATCCCACTATTATTTCCTATAGTTCAAGGCCTCTGACCATCTGCCGGGAAATAGATTTTGATGACCGAAAGCGGTCGCCAGCATAGACAGCGTTTATGAAACCTTTATTCCTAAACCACCGGCAACACGGTTAGGCTCTTCAGCTGACTGCTGGCGCCTCTAGCGGTGACTTTTAGCGGAGGGCATTTTACGGTTTTAAAAATCGAACGATTCTGCATCCGAGCGCTATCTGTTAGGCCAAGGCAAAACCAAGTTTCGGTGTGCTATACATATTTTACGAGCCCGATGCTACTGGCACTTCTGTCCGCGTAGCGTATATTTTCTGTGGTTTGCACTATACAGATTCTGTATAATTGGTTTAACTTTCTATTTTGAGTTTAAAAGAAAATTTTATTTGTGTTATTTAACCCCCCTCCCCCGTTTATAGAATGTCTTGCTCGTCGAATATTTTTCACGGGCGCCACATGACTATAGGGCCCCTCTTAAAAACAACGCCCAGGGCCCCAAACATTCTAAATCCGCCACTGACAGGTGTTCATTATTTTAATACCTACTGGATTAATCATACTCCATGTTTGTCATATTTTGAAATTCTTTTTTATACTTTAGGTAAATAACAACAATAATAATTATTACTAACAATAGTGAGATACATTTTACCTAAAGTATAAAAAAGAATTTCACAATATGACAAACATAGAGTTTAATTATTAATCCAGTAGGTATAAAAAAATGATTACTTGTTATAATTGGAATAGCTTTGAAAAAAGAGAGAAAAATGCATAGTCCAGGACCGTATTATTTTTTTTCGTAGTAAATGTGCATTTTGGCGGCCAAAACGAGAAAAAAATATGTATGTGTCATACATCGTTGTACTCAGGACAACGATTTATTTCGAAATATGGAATAAAAAATCCAGGTCCGTATTTAAAAAAAATTAAGATGATCCCTCTATCTCAAAAACGAAACGTCAATATTTTCAGAATTATCAGAAAAAAATTAAATATAATTTTCAAAAATTCGGTGTTTCTTAAGTATCTCAGCAACCTATGAATATATTTTAACTTTCTCAACGGCATATTGTCAGGCGCCCAAAGGCGCAAGTTTGCCTCCATTTGACCGACTTCGTATCTGTTACGGTTTCCGAGATCCCCATGTTGAGCACGGGAACTGAATCACCCTGTATGCCAATTTATTTTGCAAACAAAAGTTTTTATGAATGATTTTTTGTCAACAAGTCAAAAATATAAAAGTTGCTCTGCCACTACCCCTATACATTTTTAATTTGTTGTGGATAGAAAAAAGTTTTAGATAAAAGTTGTACGGAATTTCATACAGTTATCTGGGATAGTAACAAATCGTATACAGGGTGTTTCGCAAATGCGTGGCAAACCAAACTTATGTTTTTTTTTTATGGAACACCCTATATTTTTGCATTCTTGAATTCTGCTCGTCAAAGCAATAAAAATGATATACGAATTTGTATCATTATCTTTTTTCTGAGAAAAATTTTATATTATTAGTCGGATATAAATGACAATAAAACCCAGTTCAATAATTTCGCATCGTCCCCAGAAATCAATTCAATCAGCTGTGGGCGGGTAGGGTAGTAAATATTTGCAGGGCTCCCATTTTCCGGGACTTGTTGCTTGAAGCATTAGCCAAATTATGTCGTGATGGAAGCGCGGGCGAATTCCGAGAATGCCTGGCAGTCTTTCAGCTGCGTGGATGTCGTCTAGTTTTGTTGCGGAATTTTTCATTGGCGCCGACTCCAACTAAATTACAGAATTAACAATGGCGGTTAATAAACTTGATGGATATCGGTGGCGTGGCGCTATAGCCCTCCCCCCAAGTTTGCGCTGGGTCTGAAAGCAGTCCGGCTCTGCGCGTTATTTATATTGGTGTACCTACTTATACCGAGGCAAAGGTACCGAAGTGTACAGGGTGATGTCATGGACTACTGGAAAAAGTGGTGTAGTCAAGGTCAAGGGGTTTCTAATAAAGAAACAAATTTGGATTTAGCTATCAAAGCTTCAGCTACCTTGCATGCTGATAAGAAGACTGCCTACCCCGAAATCTAGTTTGGAATGCCTAGATATGTGCGATAAAAACCTTTATCCTAATATTTACACATTACTACAAATCTTGGCTACCATTCCTGTATCCACTGCTACCCCAGAAAGGTCTTTCTCGAGCCTAAGGAGACTGAAAAACTATTTACGAAACACTACAAGTGAAAACAGACTTAATGGTTAATGAACATTCACTATGGAACAGAAATTCATGCAGATGAAGTAGTGGATATACTTAAAAGAAAAAGCCGAAGATTTCTTCTTTAATGGTTTTAGATTTAGCGCAGAGGAACGAAATTAATTTATCCATTTCATTTAAAGTTAAGAACTTTATAAATATGTCGTAGTTTTTCGGATGAATATATAGATATTAAATTTCATGTAAGTATATTTTTGTTGTTTTATTTACTTCTCAAACTAAACCCCCCCCAAAACTAAATCCTGGCTACGCCCGTGCTTCAAATACTGCTAAATTGACACCGTTGAACAATAGGTTCATACAAAATCTGCTGCATTTTGGTAGTACCTATTTCCAAATAGATGTTCCTTTTATATAAAAATATCTATTATTAACACAAAATATTTGAACATTAATTGATATGAAGAAAATATTTATACCTATATTACCAAGTTTTGCCATGCACCTCACAGTTGAAGAGACTGTATGAAGACATACTTGGGCAACATATTATTTTGACTTTCATTTCTGCATTTTATCTTAGTAAACGTGTGCGTCTGTTAACTTATGACACATTCTTGTAATATAATCGCCAACAACTAATTCGTAGAACTCCCCTACTATCTTTTCATGAAACCCTCTCTTCCATATCGTTTATTTCGAATTGGATATCATGCTTACAACCAAATACAACCATTAAGTAGAAAACATTGCCTACAACAAATTTACGAACGGTCTACAATATTTTTTTTACGCGAGAACAATAATGTAATGGTCTTCTTACCTCCAGATCTTTGGGTGACCAGGAATACGAATTGCAAGCTCGAAATCATATAAAAATATCCGTATCCGTAAAAACGCAGGAAAAATTTTCAACTAGGCCGACAGGAAATTCGAGTCTGGAAATAAGGATTTTTCCGTGCGCGTGGGAGGCGAAACCGAACACAGGATGTCATGTAAGCTCGGAAAAATCTGTTTCTGGACGTATATAATGAACGATATTTTTTATTATACTTCTTTGAAAAAGAAAACATAAGAACGTCCAACGCTGACAATACAGTCAAAGTCTAGAATTCTCTAGTTAAAAAAAATTCTAACTACCAACTACCAACAACTGGTTCCTACAAAAATGTTTCATTTTTAAAACTATAAATGTTTAAACAATTTTAAATATTATATAATGACGTAAACACTAAACCATGCCGGTTTAAACATTTTCACCATCAAATTGTTATAAAAAAATATACATTGGCTCTGATGAAGATTGTTATAATAATCGAAACATATGTTAGCAATAAATAATGCTTCGAAAAAATGAAAAATTTTAAATTAAATTTACTTATTCTTAATACCACGCATGATTATAATGGTTGATACCCAGGAACAAATAGTGAAAACAATAAATACTTCAGTCCAAATTTTGCACTCTGCGGCAGACTTACAAGCAAGCACGACTAAAAATACAGACAGACGGTGGAAAATAAAATACGTGAATTTAGATTTCATGCGGATAGTCAAACAAAATTCAGATGGCAAAAATCCACAAACTACTACACTAAATGTAGCATAAAAACTGGTCTGTAACCATAAAAAAACAAGAAAAAATTGAAAACGTAATTTCTGTCTAAATATTACTGGTAAATAAATATTTTAGCAAACACACATGAGCATATAGGCAAATTATAAGCAAATAAAGATAAATAAATGATCAAGTTCTTACCCCTTATTGTTCAGGACGGCTGGTGGCACAAAGACCCCAAGCGTTGAGTGAGGAATAATCACTTTCCTTCAAACACGAAATATGTACAAGAATTATTGATTTTATTTAACTTAAAAATATTCTATTTATGAATAACCACTCATTACATACCTTGGTCGTCTATTTCCTATTTATAGAAAATAGACATCTGACATCTGGTGTTAAGGCCGAATAAAATCAAATGCACGTATAGAAAAAAACTATAAGCTAGTGCTAGGAAATACTAGAATAACGTTTTAAAAATCATTTGAACGTTTATTGGTATTATTTAATCGTATACATATACAAAGATTTCTAAGCGTGTTAGAAGATAGAAAATTAATTTATTCAAATGATAATAGCATGTAGATGTTGGATATAGCATCAAAATTATTTTTTTCTTAAGTAAACTGCACTTTTCCGGCTTAATGAAATTTTTCTTTACTGTAGATTATTAAAATTGCAATTACGAGGGTCATTCAATAAGTCAAAAGAATAAAATTAAAACAAAAATAGCATGGAACGGAAAATCCTGAGAATTTTCGTTACAAAGCTAAGCTATTCTGAAGAAAATAGGGAAACGAATTTTTTGCAGAAAGTTTGGAAGCCGGCTTTATACGCTTCTGCCTTCAAGTGTATGATTTTAATGTGCCCACCAGCAATACTTTGTCAACTGTGCAAAGGATGTGCACGAGACCGCATTTGAGCCGACGTAAAGAAATTCTTTACTATGGGTAGAATCAAAGAAAATGAGTATCATTTTCTTTGGTAGAATGTACTGTGACCTCATGGTCTGCCAGGCTCCACACTTGGGTGGAGCGAAAAAATTAAGTTTTTTCATTTATTGGAAATTCGCGATAGGCTAGTAACCAAAATTTGCTACTTGTAAACGTTGTTTACTGTACAAAAGTGACTATAATGTGGAACATACGCTATTTTTTGCAGCGCAGGAACTAAAATTTAAAAATTCGCAGGACATTATGTGAAAAGAAACCATCAGTTACACCACCAGATAGCTCTTAAAAAGTTAAGATGACATTCATTTTGTTCTATCTCAACTATGTAGTTTTGTTACTACAACGGTGCAAAGTAGTCAAGATGCCTATTTTCAATTGGTCATATAGCTCAGAATCTACTAATTTTTAAAAAATGACATTCTTGAGATGTAGAATCATAAAATATAATAATATACAGGATTTAAAAAATAATTACACATTTGTCACCACACTTTCGAGGTACAGGGTGGTTCATTATAAATTGACACCCCCTTAACTTGCTAGTTTTTGAGGTTAGAAAAAAAGTTGTTTACAAAAGTTTTAGATACTAATACAAAGTTTTTTGTGACGCTATTGGACCGTGTACAATGTGTTCTAGAAAGCCGTGGCAGACATAACTTATGTTTTTTTTAAATGGAACACCCTATGTATTTTTGCATTTTTGAAATCTGCTCATCAAGAAAATTAAAATGATATTAAACTTTGTGGCATTATCTTTTCCGTTTTCAAATTTTATACTAAATTTATTTAACTGAATTTACGTGGATCTCGTGATAAAGATAGATGATCGATGTAATAACGAAAAATATTTGTTTTAAACAAGAGAGTAACATAGTGAAACTCCAAAATGTTTAGGAGCCTTTTCAAATTTTACTGATTATATTCTCGAAATAATAAATTTCAGGAAAATCGTAAAAGCTCCTAAACATTTTGGAGTTTCACTATGTTACTCTCTTGTTTAAAACAAATATTTTTCGTTATTACATTGTTCGTCTATCTTTATCACGAGATCCACAAATTGGAGTTAAATAAATTTAGTATAAAATTTGAATACGGAATTTTTCAACACCGGAAAAAGATAATGCCACACAAGTTTAATATCATTTTGATTGCCTTGATGAGCAGATTTCAAAAATGCAACAATATATAGGGTGTTCCATTTAAAAAAACATAAGTTATGTCTGCCACGGCTTTCTAGAACACACTATACACTGTCCAACAGCTTCACAAAAAACTTCGTATTAGTATATATAACTTGTCAAAAACTTTTTTTTAACCTCAAATACTAACAAGTTAAGGGGAGTGTCAATTTATAATGAACCACCCTGTACATCCTGTATAACTGAAAATATTTTTAAAAATTGTTTTTTGTTTCCCCTAATTCCTCACATTTTTTCTTTAATATCTATTTTCTCAGGCCAATTTTGGTACTTCCACAGACTATTGTCCCACCCTGTATAAAATAATTATATGAACACTTAATTAATCTTTTTGAATGAAGTATATAATTGGCCAGGGTTTCTATTGTTTTTGTTACTTTTAATATCAATAAGGGACTAAAATATTTTAGTCTCAAGGGAGTAAACGCCGCAAAAGAGGGAGTAAAGCGATCACTAGTATCTGGGGTGCAAAAATTAATTTACATAATATTTACAGCTACAATTATTCACGGAAATAAAAATTCGACTAAGAATGAATCGTTTTAAACTTATTTTTGTCGGACTGGCAATCTGATCCACTATTTTTGTCGGACAGTGCTAGGTACATTTGGTTCAAAAACGTACCAACTTATCACGTGCGATTTTTGTCCGAAATTTTGTAATCGCAAAACGTAACCTGCCATAACTGACATATTCAGGTTGTCGGACTGAAGAAACAAGGCTGAAAATTTGTCGGACAAGTTATCGACTATCTTTTTTAGGCAATTATGAGCAATTTCAATTTTCGTTAAAATGAAGCACCTAATACCATTTTTACGACTTTTGTAGTAATGAATAAAAAATGACGCTGGTACTGAGGACTATATGCACTAAATCTCTTGCGGATAAATACAATTTTATAAGCATTTCTATCGGCTAGCCGGGAAAAGTGACACTTTCTCGCTTGTTTAAAGTCCTCAAAATTGAACGGATGTGTTTCCCTGGCAAATTTTAACTAATACGGTAAATTATGCCGCTGGTCCATAAATAATATATTTTTTAATAAATCTTCCCCGGGGAAATACCAAAAGTAATAACAACCCTGTCGGTTCCGGCGGGACTAGCCCATAAATATGACCCGATTCGTCCGAGGGAGTCTACCGATAGCTACAAGGGTCCGGCCCGATCTGGACCTGTTGCGGGAATTAGCGGGCGTATTATTTTGAGATAAAGAGCGCCCAGGATATTTCCCAAGCGATAATAATCTGGTTAGGCGCGCGAATGTATTTTCCAATAACGGTAGATATAGAGTAACCATGCGGTAGGAGCAAGAAAACACTACAACCACCGTAGAAACACACCGCTAGATCTACTTAGTCTGCGAACTGACAAAATTTAAAAATATTTATCTTAAAATATAAGAGGTTTTCCAAAAAAAAATTTGGAAAAAGTTGTTGCTTTTGATGAGTTAGATATGTAGTGAAAATGCAACCTATTTCCGGGACACCCTGACCACCTTTAGGCGAACACCCTTGGGTTTTCAAACACCTGCAGAATTATAGTTTTCCAACTACAAGTTTTGTATTCGAATTCTTTTACTGGTCGCTTTCTCATGTGGAGGTCTATTACCTATAGCAACCTATAACTGAAGCGGAAATGAAGCGGAAAATTTAAAAGTTTTGTGCAGGATGCTTCTTTAAGGGATTGACATTTTACACTAAATTCAAACTGGACATTTGATTTTCTGTACATTTTCTCTAAATTATCATAAATTCTACACGTTTAGGGGAAAATGGCCCAAAATGATCCCTTCGGATAAGATGATCCCCCCATGTTATTCGTAAAACTAGTGATGCCATCTAGGTTCTAACATCGTTAATATTGTCTTAGGTTTCAGTAGTATAACAAATACCGAGCTAGTGGCATCTTTATTCGCCTATACCTTTAAAAAAGTGATTTTCTGTGGGTTTCATCTAAGGTAAGTTATACAAAACAATTATTAGTATAGCGCGTAAAACGGATACCTCTCGCATAATTTTGCAATTTACCTGTAACGAACACATGTATTTGGCTATAATTTAGAAGGTCTAATACTTGTGCCGGCGTAGCCATTTTTTTGTGGAACGCCCTGTCGGGTAATACGATCCCGCAAAATCTTGGGCAAAATGAAGATCCGGGGTCCCGGGATCGTTTTACCCGAACTTTGGAATAATGAAAACAAATTTTTTTTTCAGATTCATTGCATGTGTAAAAATGATGCATAAATACAAGCGCAAGACTGAAAGGTAGAGCTGTATAGCGTTGATTTTATTTATGCCCGTCCGATTTTCCCTTTTTAAGATTTTTCGGTGGACTTCCTCATAGCCTCTTTTTATTTAGGAAAGAGAAAATCGGACCTCCGGCGGAGCGGTTGCTCAGGCGCCAGTTTGTTAGAGCGGTATACTCCGCTGTGCCCAGGATAGCTTTCGTCAGAGAAAAATAATTCCAGAGGTCTGTGGTGCGTCGAGGGTCGGATACAAATAAGGGAGGTTTGGCAAATTTAACACGGTTTATTAAATATAAAACATTCGATTAACAATAATAAATATTGGATAATATTCGTTTAACAATAATAAACTATTGCCACGGCCGGTCCAGAGAGATCCACGTAAGTATCTGGAAAGAAGAAACGCGCAGGTTAAGCCTCTATAGCGAAAATTCTATTTATCATTGACACGGTTTTGTCTACAGGCGGTAAGCAAGCTCAAAACTATTCGGGATAACTAGTACAAAACACGGCAAACTTATTACGACGCGGGAAAGTTCTACACGCCCAGTCCAAGCGGTACTGTTCGGCTATGCTTGGTGCAAACTGGATTAAAATAATTTTCCTGTGTTGGTTTGGGATAATAACTCGCGCCACCAACACGGTTCCAAGCCTAGCTTCAGTGAACCTTGGTCTGGGGGTGAAATGAACCGGTGTCGGCTTGGGATAATAAACTCACGCAACCAACACGGGACAGTTTCTAAACCTAATAATGTTTACCAGGAAATATGACGGAAATCAGAGAGCCTCCTCGGCAGCCGCGGCGTATTTATCGGCGTGGGTGCAGGGTGGATCCCTCTAGAGATGAGTGCGCCGGCCGCCCATTGGTCGGGGCCGTGGCGGAGACTCAGGTGGTCGTCCCCACTCTTCTGGTACCCAAAATGGCTACCGGAGGCTAGACTGGCAGTTAGGGGTGGTTGCACGCCCTGCAGGTCTCGGACGGTGGTCTCTCTGGATTGGGCATGTTCAATATACCCGGATTCCCAAAAAGAACGGCGGCTTTAGCTGCAAGTTGAATTAATATCCCGGTTCTACCCCTTTTCGGTATCCCTCATCCCTCTTGGTAACACAAGAGTTTATTATTTAGCGGCGGAAAGCCGGAAAGTAATCAAAACCAGGATTTAATTATATGCAATTAAAATCGAACGTCGGCCTCCTATGTAGAAAAGGACTCATCGATGTGAATATAAAAACTACTAAGGCAGACGGCCGGCCGCTAAACATAGCGCGGCGAAAAAATCAAGCGGGTGTAAAATAAAAATAAAAACTGGAAATTAGTAACTTCGTTACAGCTGGATTGTTTCATTTAATTTTCCTACATATTGTTTCGGTAATAGAATGGCGACATCGTTTTGGCCTACCATAAGGTAAAATGATCCCTTTACACATTTTTGAAGAAAAAAAAATGGTACACATTAGTTTTGAAACAAAAAACTGATATTAATTAACTGGCCTAAGCACTAAAGAATGCAACAGATAATTTTTATTTCGCCACCACACTTAAACTTAGGGGGATCATTTTGAGCCACTTTTCTCTACTTGTTGGCACAATCCTTCAAATTTGGTGAGGAAGCAGAGTGGCGCAGTCTGTGCCGCTTAGTTTCCTAAGTGATGGCAATAGTGTTATGTAGGTATAATATTTCTAAAGTCACGTGAAACAGCATAACAAACTCTAATTATTGGCGTCGCAAAAAAATATATTCTGCGAACAATGTACCTAATATTTCATTTTCAAAGTGTTTCTAAGGTTGTCATCAAACACAACGTAAAGGTTAATGCACCATATAATATTGTCAAAAGTTCTCTCAAAAAACCATATCGATTATAACTATTTACGCAAGAAGTATATCCTAAAATCTGTGAAATTATGGCACGCCTATCCACTTCATTTCGCTCGACAAGTGGCCAGACGTCGAACAGTGTAATCCATGCAAGTATATTGGTGATATTATATTAGGCGAGCGTATCTACAGTTACTTCTTTTTTCTACAATATCTATCTTCCCTGTCTCCTTCATCTCTTTTACTACTAACACCAGGTTCGGTTTAATATGGTAAAAAAGTGTTTTGTCTCGTATTTTATTACCGAGGCGCCTGTTCTCGAGCTACCCTGGTAAAATATAAATGAACTCACTTTCAACTTAGTGATATACGGAGCGCGATCTATTTCATAGCATTGCTCTGCTGCTGGTAAAAATACCAGACTTATCAGCAGAAATCATCCGTATAAAATAAAGGTTTTTATGCTGTTCCAAGTAACTCATTTATACCATACCATTGTATTCGGAATGGCAAGTCCGTCTATTAAAAAGACATCGAAGTAGGTACTATTTGAGGGAAAAGTATGGAGTACCTGGAGGACGACTTTTCTGAACGTTGTTTCCTGTTTACTTTCGAAAGTCAACTTCTTCCCATTCGCATTTTATTACATATCCTTGTAGGTATAGAGCGGTGTAAGAAAAGTGTGCATTTTCAACCTGTGTGGGTTAGAATAAACTTAGCGTGTTTAACTATTCTTGATACGTATGCCACATTATGCTATATATGTTTGTCCTCTAAATCGTGGTTTTTACATCGTGCTGAAAATGATTTCAACTGTTATAGTTACACTACCAATCTACGTTGGTAATGGGATGTTGCGTGACGCTTTTCAATGAAGGTTTCCTTTAATGTCCCCTAATAAAATCCGCCTGTTTTAGTGCTAGGTGGCATTTACCCCGTTTATGTCCGGGCTTTTATGCTAATGTCACCACAGCAATCGTAACCGACCGAGTCCATGTTTGTAGGTATACATTTACTAATGCTTATGGAAGTGGTCTACCTATATTTGGAATAATATTATAAGATAAGTCCCTACTTATAATACCACTTCCATATTTGAGCAATCTAATAATTTTGTATCGTATGGTGGCTTGTGGTTTCCCATGTATTTATGAACCTCTAACTTCTGCAGTTTTCTACCGTCAAAGCTGTCGAAATAGAGTAATGCCCAAACAAGCGATCGTAAATCATCAAAAATTGAGGGAAAACGCGAACGACACTTTCCATATAAGTGTTGGGTACAGGTGCTTGACAAGGAAATATGATTGACGTACATGTAATCTCTTCGAACTTCTGGTCTGACTTGTGAAGGGAGGGCAAGTCTGGATATAATAAATATAAGACGCACTCACAAGATGTTAACAGTAAAGTAATATAACCGTTATTGGTTAACGTTTAGTACATTGATAAAACGGGCAATTAATTACAAACTAAATTATGTCGCAAGATTCCTTTTTATATAGGTATTTACCTAAAATTTTATAACACCACTTACTAAAAGGCACATCATTTTTTTGTACATGAGCACCACGAGCGGTTGCGAAAAGCAAACTATAAGTTCTAGATATTTCAAATTTTCAGGAATAACACAGAACAAAAAATATTATCACAGTATTAGAGGAGAAATAGCGCTTATAAAAGATCGCAACGGTTTATTGCAGTTAACATAATATACAGGGTGGTTCACTTTTATGTGGTAGGACTTTAACATTAGATAGAAAAAGATAATCTAAAATGAAAATTTTATATCAACATATATCGGGGAAAGCTTAGTTTCCGAGATACAGGGCGTTGAAATGTTGGAAAAAATATGAAGTATTTTTTACACTGTCCGAACCAGTGGAGATATTTAAACCAAATTTGATGTGTAGTACCACCTTTTTGACTACGATATTTAGTGATAATATCAAGGTCCTGAAATAACCAGTGGTGGAGTTATGGGTTTTCACTATCACTAAATTTAAAAAGTAATTAGTACGGACCTGTCTCACATCAACGTAATTTTTTTTTTTTCGTAAAGTTATTTCAATTCTCTACAAAAAGTGTATCTTGACATTTTTTTGTATCTGCCACGGTTGTGTAGTAAATAAATTATTTCGTTTCCATCTCAGCCTTTTTTGCCTAAAAATGTGTTTTCTAAGATTATTGATAAATATCGCAAATAACAGAAATTAATTATGGAACACTTATCGGATTCAGTTATTTTATTTTTAATTTTATGGAAACAATTTTAAAAATAAACTGGCACTTGGTTTGAGGTACATTACTTTATTATCATTTTAACATATTTATCAAATCTAGTATTATTTCTTAATAATTTTTATAATTCTAAATTTGTAGAATTCTAAATTATACCACGACGAGTAAAACATGATTCTTCCGCCCATAAAATGTTATTTAAAAATTGTCTTATTTCCTTTGACTACAAAATCCATCGGCAAAATACTAATGTCCTGTCTGCATCGCCGTACTGGTGAAGATAAGTGTGCCATGGAAAAGAAAATCTTATTGACAGTTAATAATACAATAATCTGTCATCCAGTAGCAGCGCCGCAGTTTGTCTTTGTTAATAATTAAAATGCCGTTCCAATTTACAAATGAAGAGCAGGCTGACATCCATTTCTGCTATGGAGTTGCAAATGGGAACTCTGCGGAAGCAGCCAGAGAATACCGGAGGCGATTTCCAAATAGGCGCCATCCGCGTCCCTCGGTGTTTGTTAACATGCACCGGCAATTCAGAACTCGCGGTCTGAGAACTAGAATCGTCGAACGAGGAAATGAAAACAATATCCAACAAGTCAGACGCATCAATGAGATTCTTCGTGAATTCGATAGGAATCCTACAACAAGTAGCAGAAGAGTGTCAGTGGCCCTACGTGTTTCAAAGTCTGCAATTTTGCGAGCTTTAAAAAGAGATCACAGGCATGCGTATCATCTACAACCGGTACAAGGTTTAAGGCCCGGCGATGCAGAAAGAAGATTAGTGTTTTGCCGATTGATTTTGGAATCAATTGAAGGAAATAGACAATTTTTAAATAACATTTTATGGACGGACGAGTCGTGTTTTACTCGTCGTGGAGTAGTAAACTTTCATAATCAGCATATTTGGGCACAAGAAAACCCACATGCAATCCGGCCAAGAAATTTTCAGGTCGAATTTAGTGTCAATGTTTGGATTGGACTGTACAACCATCATCTGTTTGGACCCTTTTTTTTGCCACAGCGAGTGAATGGTGACAATTTTTTGGAGTTTTTAGTAGCTGAGCATAATAATATGTGGGAAGACATTCCTTTAAACTTAAGATTGTTGGCTTGGTTCCAACTTGACGGCTGTCCTGCACATTTTCACCGAAATGTGAGGAACTGGTTGAATAATAACTTTCCAAATAGGTGGATCGGGCGAGGGGGACCGGTCGCTTGGCCACCACGTTCTCCGGACATAACACCTCTGGACTTCTTCGTATGGGGACTTTTAAAAGAACTCTATGCGACTCCTGTAGAAACAAGGGAACAACTTATTGATCGTATCAGAAATGCGTGCGATGAATTGAGAAATGGCAATTTAATCGATGCTGTTCAATCCGTTAGGCATCGAAGTGAATTATGTGTGCAACAGAATGGATCACATTTTGAACAATTGTTGAATGTTGTACAAATTTAGAATTATAAAAATTATTAAGAAATAATACAGATTTGATAAAAATGTTAAAATGATAATAAAGTAATGTACCTCAAACCAAGTGCCAGTTTATTTTTAAAATTGTTTCCATAAAATTAAAAATAAAATAGCTGAATCCGATAAGTGTTCCATAATTAATTTCTGTTATTTGCGATATTTATCAATAATCTTAGAAAACACATTTTTAGGCAAAAAAGGCTGAGATGGAAACGAAATAATTTATTTACTACACAACCGTGGCAGATACAAAAAAATGTCAAGATACACTTTTTGTAGAGAATTGAAAGAACTTTACGAAAAAAAAATTACGTTGATGTGAGACAGGTCCGTACTAATTACTTTTTAAATTTAGTGATAGTGAAAACCCATAACTCCACCACTGGTTGTGTCCTACCACATAAAAGTGAACCACCCTGTATAATATGTTTAAATTATTGTTTCAAAACAGTTAACTTGAAGCCATCCCGCGGTTGGCCTTGAGCGGGCATTATCTGAGACACTCTTATTAGATAAAAATTAATAAAGCAAACCTTACAGTCGAAACTCCACAAACAGTTTATATTCTCAAAAGGAAACTGTACCTGTTTCAAACCACCAAGGGTTCATCTTCAGCAGCGAAATAATTCATTATGAGATATACAAAGCTAGAAATAGGTATAAGTATGAAAAATCAATAAATACAAAAAAATGTTTTAACCTTACCTTCCAAGCACATTTAAAAAAAAATTATATTATCAAAAATTCATAGGAAAACTTCAAAAGTTAAATGGCGTCGAGTTGTAACCATAAAAATCTTTAGAAAGCTTTAGAAAGCAGACTACTACTGAGAGCATTATTCCTTTTGATTCTAATCACCCTCACTGTCAGAAGCTGGCTTCCCTTCACTGTTATTTTCATAGACTTTTCTCCATTCCTCTAAACCCCACGGATTCTAATACTGAGTTTAATATTATTTTCCAAATAGCTCTAAATAACAAATTTCCTAAACATGTCATCAATAAAACATTTTTGAAACATTTGACTAAATTTCTAAATAAAGGTTTGTCTTACAAAAATAATCTCGAAACTAAATACTATTCTTTACCTTTCTTAGGGAAGATTTATTTTCAAATTAAAAAAATTTTAAACAATATAATTTTTGCATTTCCTTTAAAACCCATAATCTGTTAAAAAACGAATTAGTTAACAACAAGGATTTGATTCAGCATTCTGACAGGTCGGGAGTATACCTTTTGAAATGTGGTTCTGATAATTGCCCTACATGGTTTATATTGGTCAAACAGGTAGAAAATTTAAGGTTAGAATCAATGAACATCATAGAGAAATTTTGAAAAATAGTAACAACCCCTCAGCATTCTTCAAGTCCGCTTTTGCAGAACACATTGTTAATAACAATCATTTTTTATTTAACCCATCCCAAGATATTTCCTTTCTTCACCTTTATAATAAGGGCACTATATTGAACGTGCTTGAGAGTCTGGAGATTTTTAAAGCTAATAACTCTCCTAATCTCCAAATTGTAAATGATCAACTTGAATTTTCTAATCTTCAGTTTTACAAGAGTTTATAATGTTCCTTAATTTTCCAACTGTTGAACTATAAAGATTTTTTTGAAACTTTGGTGAAGGTGACGGTTTGCCTACCGCCCCTTTTTTTAAATACTGATTTTGTTTCGCGCCTTACTACTTCCTTTATAGCATGCGCAGTAGATTTCCCTACATTGCTCATAAATACGTAGTTTCCACATTCCATTTTCTGTCATGGTGACCTGATCGTTATATCTTTTAATTAACTATGCTTTTTTGGTTCTTTGGAACCCCAAAACGTTCACCTTATAAACTAAAATGTTAATTTGACGACGTAGATTTATTGGTTTAACGGTTGCTTGGAGTGAAGTTTTTTTGAAGGTATGGTTTACATCCTAACAGTGCTACTTGGATTACCACGTTTTCTTTTTTTTTCAGAATTTTATGAACTTTATCTAAAGCCTTTTGGTGGCTTTAATTTTTAATTTTGGGTTTTTTATGGTTACAACTCGACTCCATTTAACTTTTGAAGTTTTCCTATGAATTTTTGATAATATAATTTTTTAAAATGTGCTTGGAAGGTAAGGTTAAAAACATTTTTTTGTATTTGTTGATTTTTCATACTTATACCACAGAAAATATACTATATTTTCTGTGCTTATACCTATTTCTAGCTTTATATATCTCATAATGAATTATTTCGCTGCTGAAGATTAACCCTTGGTGGTTTGAAACATGTACAGTTTCCTTTTGAGAATATAAACTGTTTGTGGAGTTTCGACTGTAAGGTTTGCTTTATTAATTTTTATCACATTACTCCACTGTAAGAAGATGGACTATTTTTTCTATCTTATTCGATATTCTCTCGCTGTCGTGTATCTTTGCTGGAGGCAGCACTAAAAATAAAGACCAACAAGGTAACCTCAAGACAGTTATCCGTATAAAATCCATTGAGCTACCCCGCATTCCCACCCACCCCCCCCCAACAAGTTTCATTTAAATTGCATAACTTCTGTAAAAGTTTTTGCGAAATAGTATATTATACACTTTTAGGGTTGAGAAGTGAGCCATTATTTACCGAGCATTTTTATATCCTGAGGCGCGTAGAGCCGAAGGATATAATATGCGAGGTAAATAATGGCCTTCTCAACCGAAGTGTATATAGAATTTTTTTACTGCTAACATTGACATATTGCCATATTTTACATATTTGATAAGATTTTGATATTTTAAAAGGTGTCAAGCTGATAAAATGAAACTATTTTTTCTACTAATCTGAGAAATCCCCATTATTTACCTCATTCCAAAATTTTCTATTATTTAAAAATTAGTTTCATTTTATCAGCTTGACAACTGAACTCCCAGGCTACTTGATATTTCGAAGTAGGTACGTTTGAATAAAGCAAGAAATGAGTAAAATATCACAATCTAATCAAATATGTAAAATATGGCAATATTTCAATGTTAGTAGTAAAAAAATTCTATATACACTTCGGTTGAGAAGGTCATATATTTACCTCACATATTATATCCTTCGGCGCTACGCGCCTCAGGATGAAGAAATACTCGGTAAATAATGGCTCACTTCTACTACTAATATATTTTTTTACTACTAACCTGAGAAATCACCATTATTTACCTCATTCCTCTAATAGAAGAAAAATTTTCTATATTTTTTCATTATTTACCTAGGTATTTTTTTATTATCATTATTTACCTATTTACCTAGGGAGAGAAATATTACTTCTCATTAGAGGAATGAGGTAAATAATGGTGATATCTCAGGTTAGTAGTAAAAAAATATATACACTTCGTTTGAGAAGGCCATTATTTACGAGCCTCAGGATATAAAAATGCTAGGTAAATAATGGCTCACTTCTCAACCTAAGTGTATAATATACTATTTTCAAACTATACCTTTATCACCCTGTTACCTACTTTTTTATTATGCATTTTCGGACTCATGTTTATATAAGAAACTTTTTGTTCAAAATGACGTTTTCTACCTGTCATATTATATTGGCACCATAATTTAGAAACACCCGAATATTGTGCCTTGACTTTACACTTTACAACTCTATATAAGATAATAATTTACTTATATAATGTAAGTACCTACATTTTTATTTTTATATATTTCCCAAAGAAAAGCCAGAGAGCAGTTTTATATATTTTTTTAAAATTTAGCAAATAGTAACTAAATTCCCGCATCCTGTATTCAATTCGAATACATCCATGATAAAACTTGTGGTATTTGGTCTATTCTTATTCTAATTAATTTGGAATTCAAAAATGCCTAAAAAAAATTAGTCCTTAAGACTAGCTTCTAACATATATCCTTTGATTCTTTGAAATTTCAATTTGAGAGCAAAAAATACCAGTACTCCCCGCTTGAGGCATAACAGTAAAATATACTATAACTTAGTAGGTATAGAAGAATCGGCGTAGTAGATTCTTCTATGGTATTACTTATTTACTTTTTATTTACTATTAATACAGAGATTTATCGTATGGAATGTTGTCTAGTTCGTCCAGATGGAAGGTTCAGTTACTGCAAATTATTGTACTGGGATATTTTGGTATTGTCTCATACGTTTTAATATACCTAGACGAGTTACGAGATGTATAAGCATATTATAAGGGTGCAGCTTTCCGCAGGATGGAATACATTTTGCACTTTTGACATAGGTTTCCTCAGATATTTATAAGGTGAACTTGGGTACCTGGTACTTACCTACCTAAATTCTAAAATATGTATAATGTCTTTATTTTTACTTTTCATTTCCATTATTTGTGCAGAAACAATAATTAACATAAGTAGAAGTTAGAAGTGATATTAAAAAGTTGTCTTCAAATTTACACTTTTGCATAAAATTTAGATGTTAATAATGAGGGAATTAATAAAGATTAGTTTTTTCATATAACAAACAACCTACCTTGTGTTTGTTATCTTTAATACTATTTTTTTAGCAATCCAATATTATAATTAGGAACCTCTTTCACGAAGTTTAGAGAGCAAAATTAGGTAATTAATATCACAGACATATATAGCTTCGCTAAAGCTATATAGGTCTGTGTTAATATAAAAAATGCATGAGGTTAGGGATTCAGGCCTACTTTGCTAGAATTCGAGCCACATCTTTATAATTTTTCAGAAATTTATTTTATTTATTTATTTATTTATAAGAGAAACTGTTTTACACGAAGAAAATCCCAATTACAAAACAGCCGTAGTAGGTACGTACAAGGGACAATGCTAAGACTAAAATTAAAAATAATATAAAATAAAAAATTAAACTTACATTAAACTAGATTTAACTTAAGATATAATACGATAAAACTACATTAAATTAGATCAAATTTAACTCAACAATAATAATAAAGGCCACTGACAATGTTAAACAATCACAATCCCGAAACCAATATATTATAGTTAGAAAAACATCTTCTTGAGTTCTGTAATAGGCATCTGGACGAAAAATGTCAGAAATCAATCAATATATTACAGGTATCACGGTATCACACATTCGAAAAAATGGAAAAAATCTCAGGATATTCGTGAGTGGGGTAGGCGAGTAAAACTTAGATTGTTGGCGAGACGATTGACGTGGCACTTGAAAATTAAGCCTGCCAAGCAGGTCTGGACAATCAATCACGCATGAGACAATCTTCAACATGCAGCATCACCTGCGAAAGATACCGGCGCCGACCCGGCAAAGACTGCATGCCCAATGTGTGAAGCTAAAACGTAATTAAGTAAAGTAGGTACCCACTCTACTGATGGTATGACGATTTTCGTTACATCATAACCTTTTCCCTAAAACCGGGCGTTAAACTGACGGGGCCCCGCAAACCCGAACATAATGATTTTATACGAAGCGGATTGCGGACGGAGTTATTTAACTCGCATTCCGAAAGGGCCGCCGCCGTAAAGAAATTGAATTCCCGAACAGCCGGAATTCCCGACGCAGCCGATGGCGGGGCCCATCTCAATATTTAGAACTTTTATAAACTTCATCCTTTTCCTTCCTCCGGCGGAGTGAAAAACTTTATTATAAACGGGCCTTCCCGATGTGGCGGGCATCCGACAGATTTTCGCGTTCTCCGGGAGAAAATTGATGGATATATTTTATGTACGATGTGTGAAAGTTGAAACGGCTTACTTAACTTAAAGTATATATAGGGAAACTGATCTATGTCTTCAGGGGTCAAGGTTTGAACAGCGTAAAGGTTTGAACAGCTGTGACAACCCTGCTAAGGGAAATAGGGAAATGCTAGAGTAGGTAATCACAATGCATCCGCTAGTATTTTATTGAAACGTGCGATAAAGTGTCGTTACTGCCATGAGGTAATTTGTTTTTATGCATAAAATTTTCAGCTAATTTAGAATCTAACGCACTGCACAACTATTTGTTGATGAATTGTGAAAACAAGCTAGCAATAAAATCTCTGTTGTGTTAAGGTTTACAAAAATTTGAAATGTCACAGCAGGGTCTAAGAAAACATCAATAATCAGCAAATAATTTTATGTATTTTGACCACAGTTAGGTTTAAGTATATCAGTTATATGAAGGAATATTACGATCTTTGGATCATTTTTTAGACCTATTTTCGGAATACCCTGTATAATATACCAACACATATTTATTGCTTATTGCAATGTAGCCCATGTTGTTTATTAGGGAAGAATCATATTTAACACAAACAATTTGAGTCGACAGTGCCCAAGCTCTCTTTCTGCAGAATCATATTTAATTATTTATTTATAATTTATAAAAAAAACGTTGTATGTATGTACATACAGTGTGTCCCAAATTCGACGCCCCAGTGTCCCTGATTCCGAATTGGATTGGCAATATGAGGATTTTCAGTGAACCAATAATATTTGTTTTTACGAGTAGGTAAGCCATTACTAACAAAACGACTTTCGTCTGTCCAAAGTATATGTCTGAAAATAAGCTTGTCAACAATCTCCGTCAGCACAAGCCTTTTTTCTTTATTTGCCTCTCCCAAATCTTCTAAGTAATGTAATTTAAAGGTCATGATATTTGTTTGTTTTTTCCATAATTCCTTGTATGGACGCCTTCTTCAAATTTAATTCTCTACTAGTTTATCTAATTGAGTTTTCGGGTAATCTTCAAAACATTGTAACACTTGGACTGTTGCATCATGGTTGCGAACTATTAATTCTTCTAATTGATTTGCCTTTGCGGGTATAAAATGCAGTTTGGTTCTCCCTTAAGTTTTTTTTTAATCGAATAAACATTTTGTGATCAGGTAGGTGACGTTCAGGATATTTCTCAATTTCTCCCTATAAATTCTAACGTCTCTTCTAGCATTTTTTTTAGCTTCTCCATAGACTAATAACATATCAACTTTTTCATTGTGTATTAGCATTATTGCAGTTTTATGATTCGTTCAATGACTGGATACAATTTTTAAATGTCAAGAGAAAGTGTTTCAATTATGAGAGGTAAGAATAATAAATTATCAACTGTCGATTGTTTTCCATGGATACCCAATCAAGCCAACGCTAATTTGATTCAGGATATATACTTTGTATTACACGAATATAATTTCTAATTTTTGCAACAGCTACCAGTTTTCATAGAAAATGTGTCATTGCAACATGTGGTTTCAACCGAGCTCCACCCAAGGCCAATATTGTAAAAGAATTTCTAAATTATGTGTTTGGAAACAAATGGATTGGAATAAATGGTCCCATAAAATGGCCAGGAAAGTTGCCCAATTTAACACCATTATATTTCCATTTATGGGAATTTCTGAAAAACATTGTTCGCACAACTCCATCTCGGAATATTTATTTATTTTATTTAGTGTACACTGTTCTACAGGCATGCGCCCAATTACAGAGCAGAAAGACTTAAAACTATCCTAAAACTAAGTAAAACAGCGAATATATAACAAAAGATAATAATTAACAAGTCAGTGAAGTAGAATATGATATATTATCCATTTACACAACAAAATATGCTCATAACCACAAGAATACCAAAATATAACCATTTTATGTGCGAAAAGATTCCCTAATAAACTGTGGATTGCAGTGAAAAATATCGTACACGTTACCATTGCAATTGTAAATTCGACTCATGGAGAATATTGGCGAAAACTTCAACAAGTTAGTGCGAAAAGATGGTAAATAAAATGTTTCAGTGTTTCTGGGATTATGCTTAGGATATCTAATATTTAGCTCTTGCAGTAGATCCTCACATGTAATTTTGTAATGAAATAGTTTATAAAGGAACAGTTGAGAACTACATAAACGTCTTCTGTCTAATCGTGTTAGCTTAAACCTAGTCAAGAGATGATCGTGCGGTATTCCTACTGTGGGATAAACACCATCAGACTTAAACCAAAGAAACTTGGCAAATTTTCGCTGCACGGATTCCAGACTATCTATGTGAACTTGGTAATAGGGAGACCACACTGTCGATACATATTCTAGCTTAGAACGGATAAGTGAATTGAATAATGTCACCAGTGTATCAGTATTTATAAAATCTCTGCTTGATCTGATGATGAATCCCAATAATTTATTTGATTCTGCCACTATACCGTACTTTCACCGTTTTAGTAGACATAGCCATGGGTGGGCGGCGCGCCGCCGTGTATTCTGCCGTCCTAGGGAAAAACGTCGTATCTACAAAAAAATCGAAATTTAAGATTTCGTCATATTTTGAACCTAAACCATGTGGGGTACCTATTTATCAAATATTTTATTATTTTTTACATAAGAAGTATATAAAAAACACATATTAAACGTGGCCGTATCTGCAATTTCAGAAGCGCTCCCAAGTAAAATCGCCGTATGTACCGCATGCTAGGCATAAACTCCGTATCTACACCTAAAATTCGTGGTAGATACGGCGTTTTTACGTTGTACTAAGCATGTACGGCGTTCTTATTAAGGAAAGGCGGCAAGTGTGTGTAGATGCGGCTTTTAATAGTTCGCCGCGCATGCAGATGAGGCGTTTTTACCAAGGAACTAGGCTCCTCGCCCAATTCAATTCAGTACACACAGAAGTAGCGGCGGAAATAAGATCGTGCGTGCGTCGAAAAGAAATTTGAATTTTTGGGAAAAAACGCAACAAAATATTTAAAAACAAAATTAGAGTGTTTACCACAATGTAGTGGATTTCGTAAAAATAGAAAAGAGGAGGTAATAAAAATTTTAAAGTGAATTGTCTCAGAAAACCGGATGCATTTTTGGTGTACCCTGCCAGGAAAAGAATAACTTTTAATTTTATACATTTTTGTTCTTTTTTTTATTTTTCGTATTATTAACACTGGTATTTTTTAGTTATTTTTTTAAGAAGACATTTTTTGTACCTAGGTAAACCTGCGAATAAAGTTTTTTCAAACATAATTAACTGCTTCTTTATATTTTCCTGGAAATTTTTAAATTAAAACATTTAATCTTTATTCATAGCTCCCCTTACTGGATATTACAAAATAGGTACGTCTAGGCACGTTGCCGCACTTGTCCTCCGCCACTGAGTCCCAAATGCACAGTATGTTACGGCAAATTAATATTTTGATGCTATATGCTTAGTAAAAACGACGTATATGAATGATTTTGCCCAGATACGGCGCTGGACGTAAGCTGCCATTACATGCTGAGATTTTTTGCCGTATCTGCGTTTTTGGGTTCTAATTGACGAAAATTTGGAAAAAAGTTGGTTCATTGTGTTTTCTGTTTTATTTAGTGTATCTAGTATTTTTTGCAAAATTTAATAACTTAAATCCTAGCAGTGGTGATTAAATAAACTTTAACTTCAATTATCTCAATTTCATGTTCTCTGTAGATACGACGTTTTTCCTTAGGACGGCAGTATTCGGCTAGGTTCGTCAGTCGTTGGCGAGGGGTGGGGCGTGTTTTTTTGCTCGCAAAACTCGACTGATAAGCGGTGCGGGACTACTGTGTACTTCCCCCGCCAACGACTGACAAACCTAGCTGGACTCACGGCGACGCGCGGCCTATTCCCCTATGTCTACCAAAACGGTGAAAGTACGGTATATTGTTAATGTGATCTATAAAAGTAAATTCCCGGTCAAAGGTGATGCCCAGATCTTTAACTCTAATCACAACTCCGAAGCGAACAGTTTCCAGTCTGATAATCAAATAAAATGTCTTCTTTTTTAGTAGAAAACGTGACAACTTGACATTTTTCGATGTTTAACGTTAATCTATTACTGACACACCACCGCTGCATTTCAGATAAGCTATTCTGCAGACTCACACAATCCAGGACATTATTTACTGATAAAAATAGCTTTAAGTCGTCAGCATATAGTAAACAAGGAACATTAATATATATATATAATGTCATTTATAAATAATGCAAACAATAATGGCCCCAATATGGATCCCTGCGGAATACCAGATGTAGAATCCGCCGTATGAAACATACTGGCTTCTCGTAAATAACTACAAAACAAATTCATTAAGTGTGGCGAGAAACCAAAACTGAGTAACTTATTTAGCAGCAGAGAGTGGTCAAGACTATATCAAATGCCTTTGAAAAATCTGTGTAGATTACATCAACTTGTGATGATTTATCAAGAGCTTCAGACACATAGTGAGATAAGCAGATGAGATTAATCTGTGTACTGCGACCTTTAATGAATCAGTGTTGCTGAGGTGCCAATTGGCCCTTAAGTTCTGGAAAAATGCTTTGATGAAGTGCAATCTCACAAACTTTTAATACATTACATATCAGAGAAGTCGGCCTATATATAGTTCGCTATGTCGGACTTGTCTCCTTTCTTGAACACTGGACACACAATAGAATTTTTATATATTTTAGGAATAGCACAGGAACGGATACATTTGTTTAATAAGACTGTAAGTGGAGAGGCCAAAACAGGAGCACAGTCTTTCAGCACGAAAGCGGGGACCAAGTCCGGACCAGACGATAGTTTTGGTTTTAGAGTCTTTAGGGCACCTAACACGAACTGCTCCTCAAAGCCACAAATATTTATATTTGGAACCCAAACAATCCTTAAAGTGAAGTTTATTAAAAGAAGGTAGTCACATTGAAAATTATTTATAAGTAAGAACCCACCTAGCCTTTATTTTTATATTGTTGGTTTTTGTTCTTCGCTAAAATTTTTAGGTTTATAAATTTAATACATAATAAGGGTTTATAATAACAGTTTTTCCTAAAAAGGCGTTCATACAGTTATATTTTTATAACTAATAATAAAATTTTAATACTTTTTCCATAATACATCAGTCCGAGCATCTGTCAATTGTTTCTATCAAAAATATACCTTCATAAGTCATGGCTAACTCGATTTTCATTAAAAAAAATACCATGGCATATTTTTAAAATTTTTACAAATTAGAGGCATATAACTTTTTAATGAAAGAAGATATCAAAAAAAATGTATTTGCGTTCGTCAGAAAAACGTGCTCTTTCCAAATATATAGAGCAACAGGTATGGTCCTGGGAAAAATATATTCGACGACGTCATAACTTATATTTCCCAAATGCCTAAAAACTATCTTTTTGGCCCGAAAGCAAGCTTGAGTGGTCCTACAAGGAACCCACAAGTCAAATTTTTACTGGCTGTTTTTGTTTGCCTATAGTAATCAAGGGGCTTCGAGTTTGGGACACCCTGTACATACAAATGGTAAATTGTTACCCCGGACGCCACTGCCATAAAGAAATTGAATTCCCAAACAGTGGGGATTTTAAGAGCGGTCGATGCGGGGCCCGTTATAATATTAGAACTTTTGTAAAGTTCATCCCTTTCTCTCTTCCCGGCTGTCGGCCCCCGGAGAGAAAAACTTTATTATAAACGGGCACTCCCCGCGGCGGCGGTCCGCCGATGGATTTTCACGTCATTCCGTGGAAAGTTGGGGGAGTTGGAACAGCTTAATTACAGGTGGGTAACTAAACATTTTGGATAGAAGCTGGCCCGTAGAGAGTTAAATAAATAACGTTTATTTTTTCACCGATTAACTTAAATTTCCGGATAACAACTGCACAAACTGAACCCTGTTAGTTAGGCCCTGCCACAACGCCTAAATTTCAAGCCCTGAACAGACATATGTATAGCAACGCCGCAGCGGGACGGATCTATGAAGTTACAGCGGGACTCATCAATGGAGATCGGCCTTTGCCATAAACTTTATGGCACTTTCACTGGCGGATTTACCAATGGACGCAATAGGCGACCGCCAGGGGCCCCCTTCATTTGGGGGCTCTGAGCTTCGGTTTGCTCTGATTCCCCGCACGGTTCGGCCCCTCAAATTTGTCCGTAGGTAGACCGTAGTGGACTAGAAGCGCCCTCTAGTATCTGGTAGCTCAAAACACGTAACACGATGTCGAGACACTCGAGACCCGGTATGTAACTTTTGTATAGAGAGAGCATAGCGCCCTCGCTCAAATTCTAGGTCTCAGTAGTCGCAGGTCTGTGACTGCTACTACTGTGTGAAAAAGTCCCGGCTATTGGCTATATCAAAAGTAAAAGTACCTACCACAAAATATAAATATAGCTAATAATTTAAGTAGCAAGTATAGCAACCATTTTCCATTTTAGTTTGTGATTGGCGAAACAGGTGAGTTTATTCTTGTCAATAATTCGAAAGGCATTTTTTAGCGAGACATCGCCTATAATCGTTAATAACCTGCTCGGTAACGTCCGACAATCCCCCACCCCAAAATCTTATCCCTCTTGACATGACCTTGACAAATAACATAGCGGCTATTGCGGGTTATTGCGTTACTTGGTACTTTTGTCTGTGGAACGGACTTCTAAATAAAGCTCGACTGCTATTGGTGCTTTCCCCTCCACCAACTTTTGTCCGGCCGCCAGAGGGCGCTTGGGCAGCTATGTTGCGCTGATTTCTAGGGGTTCTGTTGGTATCATTTATTTATAAGTCTTCTTCTTCTTCTGTTTCAATTCACGTCGAATTGAATTGAATTCGAATTCGAATTGAATACACGGGCACCACATGACTATATAGAGCCCCTGATAAAAATAACGCCCAGGGCCCCAAACAGTCTAAATCCGCCACTGGGCACTTTGGCTTAGTTTCTTTTTTCTAATAAATGTTCAACACGTATATTTAAATTATAATTGGCTGCAATTTTGTGAATTGAGTAATTTGATATACAACAATAAAATAAGGAATAATGGACATTGTGTCCAGAGGCGGAGTTGCTTATAAAATGGTTGAGGAGAGATACTTTTTTTGCTTGAAAATTCGGGTCACCCTGTAAAAAGTTAATGAATTGTGCGACTTGACCCGGGCTTTTCTTTTAATTGTAGAGCTTGAGAAAGTGCATTTTTTGAGCAAAAATGATCCCTTTCATAGAAGAATCCAAGGCCTACTAACTATGCCAGTTTCTAGGAGCAAAATCACACTAGCGATTTTATAGAAAAAAATCTGTGCACGCCACTCGATTCAGCACCTCTCAAAACGGGCCTGTAAGTAATAACGATTTTGTGGAAAAAAATGCACACTAATTTTTAAGTCATCCATGAAAAAGCAATACCTAGTTGAAATATTCAATAATTGTCAAACATGAAAAATTAAAGTCTAAAACGATATTGCAGTTTGTTTTTAATTATTGATCATGAAAACTTACGACAAGAAAATGAAATTATTCGTCTTGTACAATTATTATTATTAGAGATCAGTACATATGTTACGGCTAATACGAGAAATTATTTAATTCGCGTGTCAGCCGGCTAATTCGCGAATTAACCAATACAGCCGGTTAAAATGGCAAGATATACATATATTTTAAGAATTTTACGCTGGATAATACGCGAAACTAAGGCACATTCGGGTTTTACCCTCAGCATCTGGCTAATTCTCGATTTAGCAGGATGAAACGAGAATTAACTAATTTCTCGTATTAGCCGTAACATACGGTGTGTCCACGGATAGAGTTCACATAAGGTGTAAATGACAAAAAAATTTCGAGTTGAAATTTGAGCTTCTGGGGATAGGCCCTGCTTGGTTTGAAACTAATTTGTGACGTAATTTTAGTTTCAAAAAATCACATATGCCTTGGGAATTTTGAAAAAACGAATTTTCCACATCAGTAAAGTGCCCTTTCTGTAGGTTTTACGACGAAATGTTATTAAGTTAACTGAGTTGGTTTGCGAAATTTCGAAAGTCTAGGCCTACTTTGATTTTTTGGCATTTGTTCCCACTTTAGAAAATTGCACTTTGTGTAGCTTTCACATTAAAATGTTATTAAGAAAACTTGTTCACAATGAAAATCTGGATAGGTGTGAAAAAAATTCAAAAGCCTAGGTCTACTTTGATTTTTGTGCATTTTAATTTTTTAGCAGAAAAAATCAAAGTAGGTCTAGACTTTCGAAATTTCGCAAACCTACTCAGTTTTTCATTCTGAACAAGTTTTCTTAATAACATTTTAATGTGAAAGCACACAAAGTGCATTTTTATGAATAGTGGGGAAAATGACAAAAATCAAAGTAGGCCTAGACTTTCGAAATTTCGCAAACCTACTCAGTTATTCATTCTGAACAAGTTAACTTAATAACATTTTGTCGTAAAACCTACAGAAAGGGCACTTTACTGATGTGGCAAATTAGTTTTTTCAAAATTCCCAAGGCATACGTGATTTTTCGAAACTAAAATTACGTCACAAATTAGTTTCAAACCAAGCAGGGCTTATCACCAGAAGCTCAAATTTCAACTCGAAAATTTTTTGTCATTTACACCTTATGTGAACTCTATCCGTGGACACACTGTATACACCTATAAATAGATTATTCTTAAAACCATACATTCACCTAGTTGGGTCCCTAATTTTGTATATTATCCAATTTTTGGGCGCCTTTCCTATCCAGAATGAGGCTTCATGGTTATGTGATTTACAAAAAGAAATCCTTGATAGAAATCTTTGTTGCAAACACTTAGGCTTACTCTACAACTATTCTAGTACATATATATACGTCTATGCCAAATTACATTTTTCTGCGAAAAATACTCTTATCTTTTTATAGCAGTTTTCAGGAGGAGAAACAATAAACCCTAATTTGTCTGTTGCATAGCCAGACTTGACGCTAGCCATGTGCCTGTCATAAATTTCATTGTTCGAATTTCCCGCCGACTGTTTGGAGCCAAAATGGCGCCAATTGCAGTAGGTATATAAGTACTCTGATAACCTTGGACTTTACCAATGTATTTTTCTATACAAATTATGTTCATAAAAGCCCATGGTGAACCAAAAATTGTCAAATGTGACAGCCGTTATTATATTATTTTCCTTACTCAACAATTATTCAGTACAATTTTTGTGTTGGTTTAAATAAGTAGTATAAAAAAGTGTGAATTTATTTTATTATAAAAACATAGTTAGAATATTAGATATATGTAGGTATATTTTTCCCAAAATGCATAGAGGAAAGAAGTATCCTAATATGAGACAGTTCCCAATATGAGACCCCACACTAACTCCTAAAGTAAGAGTCTCCATCTAGCTGGCAATGTCTCAAATAATCACCAATGGTATAAGTCGACCAGTGGCGCACCCAGAGGGGGCCAGGGGGCCTCGCCCCCCCCCCCCCATACCTATCATATTTTAAAAAATTCTCGAGGGTGGTATCGTAGATGTACTGTCCTCTGTGCGACTCTCGTCAATTATTTTCCCAACCCGAGACCTGGCCTGGGAATTTCTTTTCATCATAAAATATTTTGTATGCAATACGTAAAACTTTTTAAGTCCCCCCCCCCCAATCGTATTTTCTGGATGCGCCACTGAAGTCGCTACATGTAGTGCAGTGTCTAGCTCATCTAAATGACATTGTTTACTTCACCCGTAAATGCACAAACTTTTATAGAGCTTCTGTTACCGTGTAATTCTGAATAACGTGGTAAGTGTTTCATATATTTTTGTAGCTTGTTGTATTGAATACAAGTTATTTTATAATTATTAAAGTATTTATACAACGAATTTAATACCATTTGTTAACGATGGCAAAAAATTCTATGATATGTACATCAGATTCCTAATATGAGACAACCCAGTGTTCCTAATATAAGCGAGACTCGCTTCATCCAATTTATATTACTAATAATTTGAATACAGTGTCAAGTGTTATATAATTAGGTAGAGAGTGGTATACTGTGTTAAGTTGATATTCATTTAATGTTTTTAAAATGAAGATTATTTTGTGGTAAGTAGTATTTTTGTTAAACCTTAATATGAGACTGTCTCATATTAGAAGCCTGTTAAGTGTGTCAAGGGTTATGTAACTAAATTGTTGTATAATAGGTTAATATGATATTCTTTTAAAGTTTCTCATATTATGCACCCATTTTTAAAATTTGAAGATTTGACTTTTTTTTCATAATTATCATTTACGCAACAACTGTTAATATTTGGTATTCCTACATAAACTGCAGTAAAAATAGGGACTATATTAAACGAATTCGACGTAAGTTTGCGCATTATATTATAGGACAAAATACAGAACAAAGTGTAATGTGGTCTCATACTAGGGTACTTTCCTCTATTTTTGCGGTAATTATGTCATTTTTTTGGTATGTACTTCTGCATATTATACATTTACTATTGTTTTTATCTCCTAAGGACCGCGGAAGAATCTTATCTCATGTCCTCCTGAAGAATTGGTACTTTTGACTTTTTCACTTTTGCCCGCCGATCAAAGACATACTTAAATACATTTGATGTCGCCACCTAGCAGTCAATAGCCAAACTATATCGTCACAAAGGTGACGTACAAGCCATCTTAGCCCGGTGTGACAATATGCTTTACACAGGGTCATATTATAAATATGTTCACACCATGGTGTGAATGTTGCTCTTGAAAAATTGCAGTTTCAACGGCCTATAACGGTTAGGGATGAAAAAGTACCTACTATTTTGTTCCAAATTTTGTCATATTTAATTTTGCATATAATGTTGCCAATAGGGCTGTAACAAAGAAATGAAAATGGGAAATAAACTTCCCCGGTGTACCTATAGTATCGTATATTTTCGAATTGGTTATAGCTGATCCTGCATATTAAAAGAGAATAATTGAAGACAAAATCCTAGATATACATCTTTTGAGTACGGACAGTGTTACACATTTCCCAGTGGTAAAGAAACAATTCGGGTTAAAATATAGAACTGAACAAGCCAACTTTAATCGGCAAAGAATTCACAAACAGTTTGTCTTCTCTCTCTGGTGGGTACCTACTTGAGATTTCACCACCAACTTCTTAGTCAGCTCTTGACACATTTACACCTGTGTGAGAAACCTATCCTGCGGGAAAGACTCAGCAAAACTCCTCATCCTTAGGTGTCTCCAGTATCGCATGTGCGACCTTGGAAAGTCTTTCCAGCTCCTCAAGTTTCCGCAAAGACAAACATAATTTAAACTTGCCCGTACTTCCATCAGAGTTACAGCTAAGTAGTGTTTACGCGGCCGCCTTAACCCTCATTTCCCTTGGTGTTCCCCAGCGACCTCGTTCCCCTTTTTGCCGAAAATCAGGGACCCTTAAAGATGTGATAACACACGCAGGGCCCTGCATTAGCGCTTAAGTTCACCGCCAGCGAAGATTATCATCTACAAACATAGGCGTCGTATCCATTAGCTACTATTAGGGTACAGCTATAATAGTTTCCATCTTATAGCTAGTGTCACATTATCCTTTATCGCGAGTTCACGCTAAAAATTTCGGCTCCAGCATAGTAAACGAAAAGTGTAGTATTTATGTGAATTGTATTAAGAAATTTATGTTCAAGAATAGAAGACCGCATTTGCTAACGATATAAGCATATTATAGCTGTAAAAACAAACAGTGAGTAGAACATAAATTGCAATAGAAATATATTTGACCCACGATTCAAAACGAGTTTAAAAGAAGCAGTCTCGACGACAAAAAAAAACGAGTCCCGCTGACCGTCTAGAACATTTTAGGCCGGTTACCATATGAGCCAAAACGATGTTGATCTATATACTAAAATTGTGTCTGCTGTACAAGAAATAAGTGAAAAACAAACTAAGGAACTAAAACAGGATATAAAAGAATTAAAAGCCTGCATTCAAGATGAGAAGAATAAACGAGAGGAACTAGAACAAAAGTACAATGAAATAAAACAACAATATAAGAAATTGGAGAAACAAAGCAAAAAAAACAACGTTATAATTTTTGGTCTCGAATGCAAAGATGGACAAGATATTCTAACAGAAACCCTAAAATTCCTAAATCAGAAACTAGAAGTTAACTTGAGAGAAGAGGACATAAATAATCTGTATCCAATTGGTAAAACCATAGGAATAAAACCTATTATCGTCCAGTTTGTTACATACTTAAAAAAACAAACAGTCCTTAAGAACTGTAAGAAATTAAGAGGGTCCAACATATTTATCTCGGAAGAATTATCGCCTGAAGAACGTGAAAACCGCAAGATATTGCGTAATCACTTGAAATTGGCTAGGGAGAAAAAGGCAAATGCATATATAAAGGGAGAAAAGCTCTACATAAACGAAGAAACTTATACAATTGAAGAACTAAAGCGTTGGAGCGAAACAAATACTGAGGAAGAAAATACCATTGCAAGGACAAAAAAAGTCGGAAGAGAAACAACTAGTGAACCAGCTACACCAAATATACAGAAAGAAACTCAGCCATCTGAATACGACTCTGAAGAAGAAGAATTTGAAGAAACAACCGATGATGGAACAGATAGAAAGAGAAAAGTGTCCCAGAGCGACTACATTAGAAAGGTTGAGGTCAAAGAAGTCCAAAGAGAAAAGATCAAAAAAAGCTTCACCTAGAAAGAAATAAGATAAGAAAAATAAGGGGAGGGGTCTGAGTATAGATAATAATATGTATTTGATTTTATTTTGTTTTCATTTATTTTCTTTTTTCTCTCTCTTTTCTCGTTTGTTGTTTGTTGTTTGTTGCTTTTAATTTTCAGATATATAAGGCGTGAATTATTGTTTATGAAATTTAAGGAATACTAATAAAAATGTACCAGTATGTGAGAGAATTTAAAAACCCTGAAATTAAAAGTGAAATATTAATTTCTGGAAATGATTTCTTTAAAACGGAGGGAAGATCGAGCGATTTGAAGATATTCCATATGAATATCCGAAGTATATCCAAAAACTTTGACGGGTTGATTGTTTTGCTGGATGAATGCAGGTACTGCTTCGATCTTATAGTCTTGACAGAAACATGGAAGGTAAGTGATACAAGCTTTTATAAAATTCCCGGATATACACTTTTTTATAATAATGGTGACATAAATCAAAATGATGGGGTCATTGTATTTGTTAAAAATAAATACGAAGATATAACTAAAGTAGAAGTAAACAATATAGATAATATTAAGGCTATTAGAATTTCCCTAAAAACAAATACAGGTGATATTTATGTAAATGCTATTTATAGGCCCTGCGAAACAAGTATCAAAACATTTACAGATCACTTACACGAATTCTTAGACAAGTTTACACGAACTAATAAAAATGACACACATTTTTTCATCGGCGACATTAATATAAATATAGAATCTGATGAAGTCAAATCTACCTAAATACACTTAGTGAACATGGATTTCTATCGCTAATAAATACATAGGTACACGAGAATAAAAGGAAACTCAAAATCTGTTATCGATCATATATTTATAAAAACCATAAAGCTAAAAAATTTAAATCATATGTTTTAACTACAGGTATCACCGATCATTACTCAACAATCGTTGTTCTTGACTATAACTTGCCGACTGCTCCTCGAATACCTGAAACAAAAAAAATAGATAGATTAAATGAAACAAATCTGAAAATGCTTGCTGAAATGGAAGATTAATATGTCTGCCTGTCTAATAACAACTAAAATAAAAAAATATAATAAAATCAGCCACTCTCACGTATGTGGTAAAAAATAAAATAAAAAAGAGAAATCCATGGATTACTCAAGGCCTAGTTAAATCCATCAAAACTAAACAAAAAATGTACAAAGAATATCTAACACATCCTGAAAATGCAAATTTAAAAAATATATACAATACCTACAAGAAACACGTACGAAAACTTATAGAACTGAGAAAAAATAATTTCTTTAAAGAAAAAATTGATGCTAAGACAGACAGTAAGAAAATTTGGAAGACAATAAATACCTTTACAAACAAAGATGAATCAAATAAATATAAAATACATGAAATAGAGATCGAAAATAAAACTATTACAAATAAAACTGAAATTGTAAACCACTTTAACAAGCATTATGCCACAGTGGGTATGAATTTGGCTCAAAAAATTAACAAACCCTCTTTAAGCGTGTTGGATCGAAAAATTGCAAACCGTAACTTATTTCTTTACCCAACTGAAACCAACGAAATAGAAAGATATATAGTGGAACTAAAACCAAATAAAGCTCCAGGAAATGATAACATAACTGCCAAACACTTACAAATAATTAAAGAATACATTAAAGAGCCAATTTGTCACCTTGTAAACAAAGTAATAGAAACAGGTACATTTCCAGACATATTTAAAGAAGGCATAATAAAACCCATTTATAAAAAAGGGGATAAAAAGAAAATTGAAAATTATAGACCCATAACTCTAATTTCGAGTCTTACTAAAATAGTAGAAAAAGTAATTAAATCTACGATTGTAAGCTACCTAGAAAAGTTTCAACTCCTCTCAAAAAACCAATTTGGGTTTAGAAAAGGATTCTCAACCGAAGATGCAATTGTCTATTTAACTAATAACATATTTGAAAACCTTGATAAAAATAGGACTTGTATTTGTGTATTTCTGGATTTAGCAAAAGCTTTCGATACTGTTGACCACAAATTGTTACTGAATGTGCTCGAAGATCTGTGAATAAGAGGAATAGCATTTAAATTATTGAAGTCCTACCTGACAGATAGAATTCAATATGTCCAAATCGAAAGTAGTACTAGTGACTCTAGGACAGTAACATATGGCGTTCCACAAGGAACGGTACCGGGCCCTGTTTTATTCTCGATTTATATAAATGGCCTGCTACAGCTGTCCACGTCAAACGGAAGGATATCTTCATTTGCAGATGACACAGTTATTGAGTATGTTGCACAGGATTGGGATGATGTAAAAAATCTAGCTGAAAAAGACATGACGTTAATAAAGCAATGGTTCGATGAGATGAGTTTGACAATAAATTTTGAGAAAACGAAATATGTAGCCTTTTCATGTAAAACACATAGGGCCCCACAATACCAACATCTAGCAGTGTCAAACAATATTATAATAACACAGACTAACTCTGTTAAATATCTGGGAGTAGAAATAGATAGACACATGCCATGGGACAAACATATATCTACGTTAACAAAGAAAATAAGATCGATGGTATTTAAATTTAAAAAATTAAGAAAAATCCTAAGTACCAACCACTTAAAAATTGTCTACCATGCATTAGTAGAATCGCTATTGCGGTATGGTATTGTGGGGTGGGGGAGTGCTTACAAAACGCATCTACTTAAACTAGAAATCATACAAAATCACTTATTTAAAATTTTACTAAATAAAAAAAAGGACATACCCCAGCGATCAAACCTATAAAGAAATAAAATTGATGGACTTAAAAAAATTATAGGTTTACAGAGCCCTTATACTACAACAAAAATATAAAAATAAACTAATATACATTGATCACGGATACTCTACGCGACACAAAATAAAGGAACAAATTACAACAATGAGAACATAAAAAAAGATAGGGCAACAAGCATTTAATTATATGCCACCTAAATTTTATTCAAAATTACCTGTAGAAATAAAAAATTGTACCGAAATTAATTACTTTAATGGTCGAGTAGGTACCCAGTAGGTACTCTCTGATGGAAAAAGCATAAATTCCTCCAGACTTTGTTTTATTTATTTATTCATATTAGTGCAAAAAAAAACCTGTTTTCTTATTCTCCACATATAAAAACCTTTAAAATTCCTTAAATTTACTAGCATTAGTAATAAGTTGTAATTGCATCTATGTGTGCATAATTTTATAGGATTTAAGATGTGCTTATTTGTCGGAATCCTTGTGAAAGAAGTGTCCTCTTCCACGCACGAATCACTAGTTGATTTCAGTGGGTTGCCACTTATTTTCCAAAAATGGGGTTTAATTATTGTTATTATGTATTTGATATTTTGGAAAATAAATTATTATATTATTATTATATTATTATTTTACTTCCACATCACGAGAATGTAAATGTTTTCTTGAAAAGGAAATGATAATCTCGCATTAGTAACATTCCGTGTTAAAATTAAACTATATTATTCTATACAGTTTGATTCAGTTTCGGTTCTCAACATGGGGATCGCCGCCTTTGGGTAGCTAACAATATACCGTTGAGAAATTAAAAATATTTGCATGGATTTCTGAGATATTTAAGTAAAACCGATTTTTTAAAAATTACCATATCCACGTAAAAGCGCAACCGTGCCTTTATTTGACCGACTTCGTATGTGTTAAGAGTCAGTGTACGTGGTAATTTATCGTTTTGCCCCATAAAGTGGCCTTTTTTTAAACATTTGGTCAATACATAGTTTAAGTTTGATTATTCTCTATGTACCTACTTATAACTTATAAATAAATAAATACTTCGGGATGGTTTCAGACAAATGCTTTTAATTCCAATTCTATGTTGTACGGCCATTGTGATAAATATTTTAAAATAATTTTGGTCCTAAAATGTTACTAATTACTTGAATTAAAATTTGTTTTGATCAATAGTTTAAAATTATGCATGTTGCTCACTACAGGTTTCCGAGATCCCCATGTTGAGAACTAAAACTGAATCTCCCTGTATAGAGCTAATGGGAAATAGTGGAAAATATTGGAATTTGCTGAGTGATGAAGTACTTTTTTCTACACATGTTACTTGTCGTTTTCTTTACAACCTACCGAATGGATACCTTAGTATAGGCAATTCCAGTTAGCTGAATGAATATGATTTCTTATCAGTCCCAGGATAGATATGGAATGGAAATCAACTGATAAAAGTGAAGTGTCTGTTGACGTGTTGGAAAATCAAGCAACATTTGAATTTATTTTATTCCAACACGTCATTGTAATGTGTTAAATTATTTTGAACATGATCTATGGGCCATCATGTTGGCTATTTTGTGTTAGCGGACAATTTTACAATGGGTGGCTTTGTCAGTCAACGCGCAATTTGACATTGCATTGCGTACTAGTGGAATTTGAAGCTAGTGTACACTGTTGATAACAAGGAGAAAAATGTGATCTAAATCATAAGAAATATAATGAATGAATCATAAGAAATATAGGAAGTACAAGGTGGTACAAGACAACCTTCAGAAATTAACTTTTCTATTTTGTCACAGAAATTCCCTACAAGTGTCTAGGTATGTTTTTAAATAAACCAAATTTCACCTTATTGCTTGAAAGGCTTGAAAGAAAGGTACATCCATCGATGTTGAATAATCAGAGAACTAGGGTAGGGATGCGAAAATAGTAAAAAGTATCGATATAATGAGTCACATAGGCTCTGGGTGAGGGGTCAGACACTAATATTCCACTCCGACAGTAAAGCTGCGCTGCAGGCACTGCGGGCAAACCGTACTGCATCCCTGTTAGTGGGCGATTGCAGAGCGAGTTTGCTCAAATTAGTGGCCGAGGGGAACAAGGTGGCTCTGTCCTGTGTTCCCAGACATTCGGGAATCATGGGGAATGAGATCGCCGACCTTCTAGTCGGAGAGGGGTCCATGACCAGGCCGATGGGGCCTGAGCCCCTTGCGGGTAGCGCTACTCGGGTTGCAATTGGTGCCCTGGACGTATGGCTGCAGGACAGATTCGTTGAAGAGTGGCGCAGGGCTCCGGGGATGAGGCAGACGAGGCTCATGGTTCGGGGTCCATCGGCTGTCTTGTCGGGGGAGCTTCTGCGCTTGCCAAGAATAGAATTTAAAGGACTGGTGAGGGTCCTCACTGGGCACTGCTGTCTGGCTCGGCACCTGCACCTCTTAGGTGTGGGTCAGGAGCGAGAGTGCAGATGGTGCCTGGAGAATGAGGGGACCCCTCACCACCTAGTCACAGAGTCCCTTGCGCTTGACAGGGTAAGGTTTGTGTCCTTCGGCACAGCTAAATTGAGCGAGGAGGATGTATTTGGTGTCAGGAGAGGGGAGCCGCGGGCCTTCATCAATAAGGCTGGCATGATGGCTGCGCTATGATGGGGGCACAATGAGCCCATAATAGGGGCCTACGTGAGGCGGCCGCCCCTGACCCTATAGACAGATAGATAGAAGAATTATCATAAGAGACTTTTTTTTGAAATTGTTGAGATTAATTTAAAAGATAATTTATCTATGAATAAAGGATCTAATATTAATTATTATAATACCAATATTTCAACGAAAAGTTAACGAGAAAAATAAGATTTTTAAAAATCAAATAATAAAATTATTTCCCATTTGGGGCAAACTTTATGAATAGCACTGTATAATTTTTTTTGTAGAGAGGTAATGTTCACCGTATCAGACGGGTCTTCACTTCTAGCGAGTAGAAAAATATCCCTCATTCCTAACCTGTGTTCATCGTAGACCGACTGGGGCTATGCTGTGACGCCCATGCTCCCTAACAGCGAGTGGAATTAATGTAAATTAATTGGAACGTAAAATAGGAATATATCCAGATTTGGAGAGAAGGATGATTTTAGGACGGGCCTCGGCGTAATGGGCATTGAGATTACCGCGCAGCAGTGCTGCTGTTGAGGGGGTGGTTAAGCTAAAACCACACAAACCGCAAGGTATACCCCGATTACTGTAAGAAGTCCCGATTTTGTCAGATGACTTCTCCACAAAATCACTAGGAATTTTCTGTTAACCATGAGTATAACATTGGTATATGTGTCACAACTAGTTAATGTCGTCACTCATTGATTTATGATGTGAAAACTTTTCTATCTTTTCACTGAAAAGATACCCCCCTATCTTTTCACTGAAAAGATACCCCTATCTTTTCACTGAAAAGATACCCAAGTGATACGAAAAAAGAACATAATAAAATAAAAACCCTATTTATTGCAATCACGATTATACCGCTACAAATAAAAATAACTATGATTACAACTCATTTTAATAATAAATTCAAACGTCATGGAAACACTTTCATTTTGGTATTTTGGTATAATCAGCTACTTGCGACAGCGTCTATGGTGCGTACTCAGGCAAATTTTATTTCGGTGTTATGAAGTCACAGTGAAGGTTGTCCGGATCGCTCAAAAGGGTTCAAATTTTGGGCAGTGAAAATATTCGCGGATTTTGTACGTTTCGTGATTTTTACCGTTATCTGTGTTGTTCTTGTTCGTGTTATTAGTAGTAATTCGTTGTGCAAATGGGCTCGTTACTGACCCGCACTTATGACCCGGTTGCATTTGTTGCTGCATTGATGCCAACTTAGGATGGCGAAATTACCAATTGACAGTCCCAGTAAGGATTTCTTAAAATAATTTTACTATACTATGGGAGCAAGACGTAATAATCTTTTTCCTGCTCCTTCCTCCGTAGGTGCAATTTACATACTCGTCAGCACGCCCTAGAGCCTTATAAGTCAGTTATTCGCGGTGTTCTATTAGTTTGGTTGATAGGTACACAAAATATTGTCTAGCAACTTTTAGCCAGAAAGCACCCTAAAACCGTTACAAAATATAAGTAGCAACACGAAACTCGCGTGTATTTTAATATTTTTCACAACGATCATTTTATAAACTAGGTTTTATTGGAAAGAAACACGAATTACATGAAATATTGTCCAGGGCTCAATGTCAAATAAGAATAGCCTAATAGAATAACAGTTATTTGGAGCAATGTTAAAGCAACCATCTACTACAACGTAGGGCACGGGTTCAAATCTTTTTTATTTTTATTATCGCTGCATTCTGCCTCTTTATATTCGTCATTGATTATAATTTTTAGTAATTGAGCAATAATTATTATGAAGATGTATAAAAAATATATACAGTTCATATAGTTTATTTAAAGTTTTAAATTGTGTGTAGCAAGTAATTACACGATTACACGATGAGTAAGTCCTTTTTTAGACTCCGGAGTTACTTTTAAGGAGTCAAGCAACGCTTCATGTAATGTATTGCAATATTTAATTCTTTCTTCCAAAGGCGATGCTACCCATGTGAGTTTTTTATACTTTAATTTGGATGCGAAATGGGAACAGGAGAGCCAAATTTTTTCACAGTTTTTTCTTTTTTATTGGTTACCGATTTCAGTCATATTGGACCATCATCAGACCAGAAAATACAAGTAGAAAAGTTATGTTGCACCAAAAACATAAGCAGGCTACTTACAACTACTCGAGTTTTCAAAATGAATTTTCTCTATAGAATCAAATTTAATTACTTAAATTAATGACTTGAAAATAAAATTCGGATTTTTAAATCTTCAGACGTTTAGACGTAGTACCAAAGTCTAGAGAATACTAGTACGTTACAATCCTAGAGAAAATATAACTAGACAATTTTTTCTTGAGAAATAAATCGTGGACTACATCAACCTGTTTGCAAATTTGACGAAATTGCCACGTGTACACCTATATTCGCCATTCCACAGGGTATACGTTAAACTATGTAGCATTTTTATTTGAGTATTAATATTAATAATTAATGTGCCGAAACTATTTTTTATACTTACATCACACATTATTATTGTACCGACCAACAATATACTCGTATATAATAGGAATAGATGATAATAATAATAATAATAATAATAAGCGCACACGAGATGCAGGACGGCCAGGAGATCGAAGCAATGAGCATGGGAGATACATACAAGTACCTCGGGATGAAACAAGCTCAAAGGATAGACCATCGAACAATGAAGACTGATTTAACGAATGAATTCATCAAGAGAGTAAGACAAGTAGTGCGAACTGATCTTAACAGCAGGAATTTGTTTAAGGCCCTGAACACGTATGCGTGCTCTGTACTCAGCTATTCGTTCGGAATAGTGAATTGGACCAACACGGACATCAACAACCTGCAACGAAAAGTTAGGACACTACTGACAAAAGCTCATAAACATCATCTCCGTAGCGCCGTAGAAAGAACAACTCTGCCACGTCAACTAGGAGGAAGAGGATTGGCAGATCTCAGCAAGCAATTGGACCAACAAATATTAAATCTGCGTAATTATTTCTACAGGCAGGCCAACAGCTCCACACTACATAGGGCTATATGCGGAGCAGACGTTTCAACACCGCTACGTCTGACGGAACACGAGCGTCAAACTCACCACCGAGCCGACAACGATAGACTGCAGAGGTGGTTGGGGAAGCCGCTGCACGGGAGGCATCCTAATGAGGTTAACCAGGAACATGTCGACAAGTTAGCGTCGAACTATTGGCTGACCTCGGGACGAATGTTCCCCGAGACGGAAGGCTTCCTACTGGCCATACAAGATCAGGTTATACCAACTCGCAACTACCTAAAATTCATTGTAGGAGATGCATCGGTAGTGGATGATAGATGCAGATACGGGTGCCCAACTTCAGAAACAATCCAGCACATAACAGGAGGATGTCAGATGTTCGCATCGGCGGAATATAAGGAGCGACACGATTCGGTTGCCAAGATCTTGCACCAGGAACTGGCGGAAGGACTTCTGCTTGTGCAGGCAGAGAGGATCCCATATTACAGCTACACACCGGAGCCTGTTCTTGAGAACAGCAACTACAAGATGTACTGGGATCGTACAGTTCTGACAGATCAACGAGTTGCCCATAACAGACCGGACCTTATAATAGTTGATAAAATTTCTAGGAAGACAACTCTGATTGATGTGGCCATCCCGAACGACAACAACCTGCGTGTGAAGCAGGTCGAGAGGATCGCGAAGTACAGAGACTTAGAAGAACGAATTAAAAGGCAATGGGAAATGGACAACGTTCAGACGATTCCAATCATCGTGTCAACAACTGGTGTCATACCAAAAAGTTTGCTGAGAAACATCAAAGAGCTTGGTCTAACTGATAATCTTTACAGGTCCATGCAGAAAGCGGTACTACTTGCGACAGCCCGAACCGTCAGGAAATTCATGGGGAGTGCAGGAACGTTCAACAACATCAATGTCACCTAAGGCCCGATAACATGGCAAGGGTCTCGTCCGAGCCAGATCCTTATGGTATCCGGGATACCCGGGATCTGAGTGAATGTTCTCCAGAGAGGGAGTGCGAATGCCTTTTGGCTAAGTCGATATAATAATAATAATAATAATAATAATAATAACTTTATTTCCACCGAATGCACAAACATACATTATAGAAAACGTCACAAAATTTTTTACTAGTCACAATCGCTGACATAACAACAACTAATTTACAATACACCATATAACATTCCTAGTTACACATCATTAAAAAATTCCTTCACAGAATAAAAACATTTCTGCTGCAGGTAACACTTCAAAGTCCTTTTAAAAACATTACAATTAATTGATTTTTTTATTCCATCATTTAGTTTGTTATATAATTTTATAGACAGATATCCAACAGAAGTGCGGCCGATCCTTGGGGTGTCCTAAAATCATTCCTTTGCCTAGTATTAAAACTATGAATATCTCTGTTCTGTTGAAGGTTAGATCTATTAGTGTACGCATAGACACATAACTCATAGATCAAAATACGTGCAACTGGCAGCAACTTCAGCGACTTAAAGTGCTCTCTGCACGATTCTATTTGCGGAATCCCTACCATACATCTTATTATTCTTTTTTGAGAGAGGAATACTTGAGCAGCCCCACACGAACTACCCCAAAAACATACTCCGTACCTAATTCTAGATTCCACGTAACCATGATACATTAACAACAGCTGATCGCGAGTCAGCACAGTTTTTAAACTTCTTACAAGGAAGCACAAACTATTTAATTTAGCTGTCAAATTTCTGCAATGACTTTTCCAATTTAGGCTCTCGTCGAGAGTGATCCCCAGAAATTTTATTTCTTTGTGTCTTTCGAGACGTTCGTTATTAATTAATATATCAAGATTCAGCTCATTCCTGTTGTTATAATTATGAAATCTTAAATAATGCGTTTTTGAGGTATTAATGTACAATGAATTGTGAGAAAACCACCCACAAAGTGTTTCCATATTTTGGTTACATTTTAATTCCAGAAACTCTGAGTGTTTGTTTGACATTATAAGTGAAGCGTCGTCGGCATAGAGAGCCACGGTGCAGTCATCTAATTTAGCACTAATATCATTGATGTATAGGAGAAAGAGGATCGGCCCTAGTATGGAGCCCTGCGGTACTCCTAGTTTAACGTTTAATTGGCCTGACATCACAGATCCTCTCTCCCCACCACTGCTATGTGAGATGGCAACAAATTGTTTTCTGTTCCTCAAGTAGCCGGCAACCCAGCCTAGAGCATTACTCCTGATCCCGCACATTTCTAGTTTATTTAAAAGCTGAGAATGAACGACACAGTCGAAAGCGCGACTCAAGTCACAGAAGATGCCCACCGGTTGCTCCCCCGTCTCCACGCATTCGACTACCCTCTCTATGAAGTAGTGGATGGCGGAACTAGTGGATCGCCCATCACGAAAACCAAATTGATTATCCATGAGTATTTTACGGGAAGCTAAAAAAGCCTGCAAACGCTCCAAATAGCAATACTCGAATATCTTTGAGAAAACCGAGAGGAGAGCCACAGGACGGTAATTCTCCATCAGCCCGCCATCCCCCTTCTTATAGAGTGGTACAATTTTGCTCAGCTTTAGCCGTTCCGGGAATGCCCCGGTCGAAAACGATAAGTTTATCAAAAACAACAATGGTGTGGCCAGCACACTGATGCTTTTTTTTATTAGAAAACTTGGAACCTCATCATAGCCACATGATTTTTTTGGCTTAAGATTTCTGTTAATAAGAGAGACGAGTTCCTCTTCAACGAAGGGAACAAGAAACATTGTGTCGGGGTTTCTGGGTAGCTCGCTGTAGTAAGGTAGTTGGGGTATTCGGTTAACAACGTTATGCGGCGCCCTCTCGAAAAACATGTTAAAAGAATCTGCGACATCCTGTGGGTTTTCAACAGTCATACCACCTTGTTATAATTTTAAATTTCCACAACTAACCGCTTCCTTATTACTCAAGCTGCTGACAACTTTCCAAGCTGATTTTATTTTCTTTTCAGAACAGTTAATTTTGCTTTGGTAAAAAGCTCTTTTTGTTTTTGCCACTAAATTTGCATGTTTGCGTTTGTTCCCTGCGTATAAGGATTCCAATTCGGGAAATATTTGTTTCATATGGAAAAGATCCTTTAAGTCCTTACTGGATTCTTTTACGGAGTCATGGACCCAATGTTTACTTTGCTTTTTATAGAAAGTTTTCTTTGGACAGTTTTTGTTAAAATGCAGCAAAAACTTGTCGATAAAGAACTCATATGCTTCATCTATTTTTTTGCGCGCATACAGGCCTTCCCAGCTCTCCCAATATAAGTTGTTAATAAATTCTTGAATGTTATTTTCGTGAAAATCACGCCCGCACTCTGTCAGACTCGTAGATCTTTTTTCATATACAATTTTGGATTTTATGGCCCTATGATCAGAAAAAAACACATCCGATACTACACTATCTGACTGGACATTGGAAAATACAAAATCAATTCTGTAGTTATTTCTAGTTGGTCCCGTGTTATGGACTTTCAAATTAAATGTTGCCAAAATGTCTCTGATTGCAATATAATCTCCTTCGTCTCTCACAGGATCGACATTGAAATCTCCACACAAAACAATGTTAAAACTAGGTTTAAACACATAATTTAAAACTGACTGACGAGTACAAAATTGATCTACACTGGTCTTAACCGGTGAACGGTAACACGTCAGCAATACAGTTCTCTTATTGCCGCACTGAAAGGAAATACCGCAAATCTCGAAATGTTTCTCAATGCAAAAGTGTTCCAATGGTATTTGTTTGGATTGAATCTCTGAAGAGCACCAAATTCCCACACCGCCTCCCTTCACCTCCCTCCGCGAGAAGGAAGCCCCGTTGTAGAAATTATGAAAGTATATTTGACTTACATCTTGACTCCAAGTCTCCATGAGACACAAGAACTTACAATGCTGGCGTCCTGAGAGGAATTCAGCTGTTATAAAATATATTTTTGCAGGCGTTAAACACTGACAATTTAATGAGATTAAGTCATAGTGATCATCGTAACACCGGCTCTGACCTATTTGCTCTGAGTTGCCTCGGGCTTCTTCTGAAAAAAAACGATTTACATAAATCCCTGAAGGCCAATTGTTGAGCTTTTTCAATATCACAAAAATTAATGATAACTTTGAAAGAAGCATAATGATCCGCATATTTATTGGTGGCTAGCTTTTCACACACCGCCTCAGGGAAGTGAATTCTCGCTATCTTCATCAATTCCTCAGCAGTGGTACTCGGTGCCAGTCTTGAAATGTACAGAAACGCTTTCTTTGGGTTTACTTTAATGTTGTGACTCACAGCGCTTCCCACAATTCCAGGATTTTTTCTGAAGCATTTGGGCCTCCTTCTCTGCACTACTTGCCATGTGTCGTTACCATTTGTTGGTTTATTGACATCTCCAGCCGCCGGAGTGGAATTTGAACTACTGCTACCGACATGATCATTAACGGGTTTTGGTTTCGTGAGAGTCTTAGACCTATCTATATGGGACGGCTTGTTCATTTTAGCACTCGCCGAAGTAGTTTCCTTTTCAGATTTACATGTCGTCGACTTCTTGCTGCACTCCTCGTTGTGGTTCGCAGGCGTTTGGTTTGCCGCCTTACCTTTAGATGGCGCTGACACCCTCTTATCTTCCATGAATTTTATTTTCTCATATAGCTTGATTTGTTGTTTTAAGGATGAAACTGTCTCTTCCAAACACCTAATAGTCGAGTCTTTCTGCTTGATAAGACCTTTAAGGTAGCATATTTCCATTTTATTAGTATCTCCCGATGCACTTCCAAAGGATGCGTCAAGGTCACCTTCCACTTGTGTATCAATTTGCCCATCACAACAAATAATCTTGTCGTTGTCGAATTTCACAACCGATTTCAGGTACTTTAAGCAGCCCTGATGTGTCAACGCACCACACTTAACACATTTTAGACCTTTTACTGGCACAATGTTGCACTTTTTGCATGGCTTATTGGGGACCTTGTTTCGCACGTCCACCTCGCCCGACGCCATTTGTGTACCTGACTCACGCTAATACAAATAAGTCTGTTTTATTTCGCTTCTACATTAGCGGGTCAGAGGGAAGAAGACGAGGTAATTTGTTTACATTGGCATTTCTTAAATTAAGTCTTTCCTATTTTGTAATGCATAATAAATTGTTTTTTGAGAGACTTATATTTACATTCGGCCCATTTGAAATGGAAGCACCCCGTAAAATTTTTATTTTTCGTCCGATTTCAGGCGCTTTTTTTTCTAAAGATAGGTCACAAAAAACTCTACTTTAGTGCAAAATGTCAGGTCTTAATTTCAATTTTCAAGGCCTACTACGATTTTTTTCCAGTTCCAGTAAAAAATGACGAAAACCATTTAGCGATTTTTTTATTTAAAATCTGCCATCTCAATGTTAATCAAAACACACTTAAACCCCCACTTACCAAATTTGAACAAAAAATATACAGGGAGTTCCTTTTTTCGGGTTGTCAAAGTTGAGCAAAATAGCAATTTTAAAGACATCATCTGGCAAGTCAAGTGTGCCATGAAATCCCCCGCTACTAACGAGAGATGGCACCACAGAACGACAAACGAAACCAAGCTTGTATTTTCCCCTCAATTGATAGATGGCGCTGAGACAAGCAGAGCGATCAACTTGTGGAACTTGCTCAACAGGTGGACGCACAAAACTAAAGACATGAAACCGCAATGACAGGTTGTGTTTCATAACACTGTGTCGTGGAATCCCCTCAAAACAGTTGAATGGTCAACAGGACCTCTCAAAGTGTTGATGTATAAAGATCCAATAGAAAATATACAGGGTGTATTTCTCTGTGTCATACGGAACTTTTGTGGTTAGAGCATATCATAACCGCCCCAGAAACTATAAACGAACTAAGTCTAAAAATACAGAAGCCTGAGAGTCAGTATATAAGTTCACAGGAGTTAAGGTTGCTGATGTGCCACAACAGTAAACGCACAGAAAATGTATCATCTTAGACAGTGACTTTATTGAGAAAAGTCCGATAATTTAAATTGTTTTTTATTTGTTGGTTGGCATTTTGTAAAGGAATAAATCAATTTTGTGTTTATTAATGTTTTTTTTTTATAATTCCAGAGCACTCTTGGCCAGTATAAAGTTTCATAAATATTCAACATTTTAGGATGGTCCAGAGAAAAATACCCTACACATTTTTGTATTGAATCTTTGCACACGAACACTTTGAGTAGTCCTGTTGGTCATTCAACTGTTTTGAGGGGATTCCACGACACAGTGTTATGAAACACAACCTGTCATTGCGGTTTCATGTCTTTAGTTTTGTGCGTCCACCTGTTGAGCAAGTTCCACAAGTTGATCGATCTGCTTGTCTCTATCGTTAGTAGCGGGAAGTATCATTTTAGACAGTGACTTTATTGAGAAAGGTCCGATACCTAATTTAAATTGTTTTTTATTTGTTGGTTGGCATTTTGTAAAGGAATAAATTACTTTTGTGTGTATTAACGTTTTTTTAATAATTCCAGAGCACTCTTGGCCAGTATAAAGTTTCATAAATATTCAACATTTTAGGATGGTCCAGAGAAAAATACCCTATACATTTTTGTATTGAATCTTTGCACACGAACACGTTGAGTAGTCCTGTTGATCATTCAACTGTTTTGAGGGGATTGAACGACACAGTGTTATGAAACACAACCTATCATTGCGGTTTCATGTCTTTAGTTTTGTGCGTCCACCTGTTGAGCAAGTTCCACAAGTTGATCGCTCTGCTTGTCTCAGCGCCATCTATCAATTGAGGGGAAAATACAAGCTTGGTTTCGTTTGTCGTTCTGTGGCGCCATCTATCGTTAGTAGCGGGAAGTTGCGCCTAAGTTTGTGGTATTTGGAGAAATTCTGCAGAGTATACGTAGAATGTAGACGTCCTTCGTACCTTGGATTCGAGCAATATGTTTTTATGGCACCGGTGGATTTAATTTTTTCCTTTTTTCATTGAACAGCACGGCAACATTTCGGGAAGTTTTCTCGGCGTCAAGGTAGTTGATTTCGAGTGTAGTTTTAGGTAACTTGCCTTGTTCAACAAGGATTCATTTAACCCCTGGACGTGAATTTGGAAGCCCAAGACCGCTTGTGATTGGTTTGGTCGATGGTTTTGGTCTTCTATCCACTTTCGTAGGATTAGAACTGCTGTATTAAGAAACTGAATCTCAGAACCTACTAAGAAAAGAACCTCATTCCATCCTGCGAGTAATCATATTGCTGGTAAGCCGAATTCGTACCTTGTAAATAATTCATTTTCCTGATTGTGATTTTTATTTTAGAACAGATATGTTCAGAAAGTTCCGATGTTAGTTCAAGTTTATTTTGAAGAAACCAGAAGAAAGGCTTCTTTCCGAGGTATGCTGGAATTTGTTGTTTTTTTTGTTGGAACTAAATTTAGTCGCTTATCTGATTAACCTATTTACTTGTAGGGATTGACTTTAGTAATTCATTTTTAGGGTTTCAAGTTTTTCTTTCATGTTTTGTTTTAAGTTTTCAATTAACGGACTAGGAGTTCTTCGTTTTCTTTTGATACGGTCAACAAGTTCTGTTTATTTTGGGTTGGAGTTTTGGAGCGTGGCCTTGACGAATCACTAGCAGCGTAGACGATGTTGGTAATTTTTACATTGGCGTGCTGAAGTCCAGTCCGCTACAGGAGGATCTTCCCCCAAGGACATCGATATTTTGAAAGCCCATTGACAGCTAAGTCTTGCATGCTTATTTTTTTATATTTATCGTGCCTAACTAGTAAAATGAAACTTAGCTACGTGTACAATTGAGAACGTACGCTATTGCAGCTTACCTTTTTAAGACTTTGTGTTTATTATTGCGTATGTTGTGTTCATATGTGCGGATGTTGTATTTAACTACTGCAGACGACGAGCTATATTGGTTTTATGTGAACTGCGCGTGTACACGCTCAGGGGTTTAAACCGACCTGAAAGGTTTCATATGCTTTTCTTTTACTATACAGCACATTGGATTATTAATATTGCTAGTGAACATGAAGGTCGTAGCTTAAAATTATAAATTTATTATTTGTTTACAACTGAAAATATTTAATGTTTGACTGCTTATTTTGAGTAAATCTTGTAAATATTTATGAACTCTTTTTTTAACCCACGAACGATTTTCCTAGTTTGGGCTTAAAAAAAGTGTGAGGTGTAGAGCGCTCAAACTACAGGTGGCGCCTATTATTTCAAATCTATTATAGATGGGAAAATAACGTGGCAAGTTATATTGTTTTCCAGCAAGTATGACGTGAGAGCAAACGTGTTGTTATGTTATCAAGTTAGCCATAAAACAAATTTATGGTGTGACGTTCGTTGTGGCACGTCATAGTTGCAATTCAAATATATATGTGTCCGAATTATTTTTTGAGTAGATTGTGAGTTATAGTTTCATAATAATCAGTGTTGGTAAATAATAATCAGTGACGAAGTAGAAGAGACAGAGTGTAGAGATAATAAATATAAATAAAAAAATCGGTTAGAGTGGGATTTGAACAAATTTTTGGACAAATTTGTAGACGAGAGCTTTGACCCGAGCGCCAAATTAGCTGTCTATCGATTGTTTCCTTTACTCCGCTCTTCTAAGATTTGACACTGGGGAAATATTGACAAGATTAATTTTTCTTTCTAATTAAAACCAGTTTATAAACCGTTGTGAAAAATATTAAAATTGTTGGAAGTTTCGTATCGCTACGTACTCTAGGGAAATAGTTATTTACAAAACTGCGCAATAGGCGGGGTCGACATGTTTTTGCGTATTAATCCCACGAGTCGCCACTGTGGCGGCGCCTGGACGGGGGCCAGAGGGGGAATCAAGGGATTTGTCTGGGGGTAGGTGGCGAGTTACCAAAGCAGAAAACAGAGGGGGGAGCCCAGGATGAGCGGATGATGGTGAGGGCTTTTAGGTAAAATAAAAGCAAGGGGATATATTATATATATTTACTATCGGATTTCAGGCCTCCTCAATCATCTATATAAGAAATAAATAAGCGGATTTAGAATAGGAACTGAAAGAAGAAAGATAAGAAATTCTTTTAGTATCTACCTGGAAGGAGTATGCGTTAGAAGGAGTAACCAAAAATAAAACCGAATAATACATTTTTATTTGCTACATTATTTTCTATTATATCTAATCGGCATACAGAGATCTAATGTAACAATCTATTGTATGATACCGCATCGCGTTCAAGCTCTTAGAAGACACAGGACACTGTTTTTAAAGCTCGATATTTCCCAGAGCTCTTCGCTTGGACCTTGGAACAAACTTATTTTTTCCATACGCAATACACAATTTCGATAATAAATTACCTAATTAACACAGATTTAAGGAGGAAGTTAAATTTAATTTAACGAATAAGCTGAAGGTATCAATTTTTACGTATCTCACAAAGGACGCCACTTGTGATGTTTTTGATCGTGCTTTTACTCGTAACTTTTTTGAGGTTATATTTTTGGTCTTGCAGGTCCATCATTTTAGTGCACCTTTTCATTTTGCAACAAAAGTGTACTCTTGTTTCATAACGATAAAATCAACCGTTTGAAATTGGTAAAACGTGGCTCAAAACACCTGTTAACTTCAACATTCGAAACATAAAATCTGTACCTACCGCTTTCAAACGTTACAGATTGACTGTACAATTTAAACTGAGAAAAAAATTCCTATGAACAATCTACCAAAAATTGTTGGAAGTGATTGAATTTGACAGAATTTGAACACCCTATTTCAAGAAAACCAATGATATTTTGACCAATGCCCATTTAGTATTTTTTTCTTCATTTTGAATGAACAGTTGATCTGTAACATTTGAAAGCGGTAGGAGACAGTTTTATGTTTCGAATGTTGAAGTTAACAGGTGTTTTAGGGCACGTTTCGCCAATTTCAACGCAAAGACCAAAAAGATAACCTTAAAAAAGTTACGAGTAATAACACGAACCAAAAATAGTGCAAGTGGCGCTCTCTGTGAGATACGTAAAAATTGATGCCTTCAGCTTATTCTCCATCCCCAAAAACACAACATTGCCAAATTTCAGTTCAGTAGCATGATTATTTTGAGAGATATAGCCATAATTCAATTTCAAAAAAATAATTTTAACATCCTGTATCTCCGTAGGGAATTTTTTTTATAGGAACTTGTCATGTTTTTTTAACGTCCCCTGTATAAATCAGAGAGATTGGCCTTCTTTTCTGGGGCACCCAGTATATTATTTTTATATAAAATATGTTTTCTAAGGTGAAAAATAAAAGAAGTAAAGGGGTGTGTAACTCATGAATAATATCCATTTAATTTTTAATTGGCTTTTTCGCCACCAAACTGATCGAAAGACAACTTTTTCAAGTTGCCTGGAAAATTCATAAATTTTTAACAGTGAATGAATGAAACTTTAAACGTGTAACTCAAAAAATAACTTCAACAAATTTGTTTTCAGAGCTTTCGGAGAATAAATCTTCCTCCTTTCTCAAAGATCATGCCACGTTAAAGTGAAGTGACAGATTAATAAATTTCAGGTTAAAATGTCATGACAACAGAAACAATAGCCTAGCTACCTGCCTGATATTGTACCCTGTGTTCTATCTAATTATCTATACTAACTTCTCTTTGAATAAGTGGCAATAATATTTTACTGAATTCCACTGAACATTCAGCAACACAGTTGTCCGTATTTCCTAGAATAAATGCAGATTCTTTAATTTTTCGTCTATTTCCTACTTCTTTGAGAATTGGTTTGGACTTATCCCACAATATCCTATGATTGTTATTAAAAGAATGTTCACATATTTTTGACTTAAAAATTTGATTTTGCCTGATATAATTTTTATGTTCTTTTAAGCGAACGTTAAATGGCCTACAAGTCTCCCCAACATAGAACTTTAAACATTCACAAGGAATTTTATAAATGTGAATGTGGAAGTTTCTATGTTGGGGAGACTTGTAGGCCATTTAACGTTCGCTTAAAAGAACATAAATATTATATCAGGCAAAATCAAATTTTTATGTCAAAAATATGTGAACATTCTTTTAATAACAATCATAGGATATTGTGGGATAGGTCCAAGCCAATTCTCAAAGAAGAAGTAGGAAATAGACGAAAAATTAAAGAATCAGTTTGGTGGCGAAAAACCCAATTAAAAATTAAATGGATATTATTCATGAGTTTACACACCCCTTTACTTCTTTTATTTTGCACCTTACAAAACATATTTCATATAAAAATAATATACAGGGTGCCCCAGAAAAGAAGGCCAATCTCTCTGATTTATACAGGGGACGTTAAAAAAACAGGACAAGTTCCTATAAAAAAATTCTCTACATAGATACAGGGTGTTAAAATTCTTTTTTTGAAATTGAATTATGGCTATATCTCTCAAAATAATCATGCTACTGAACTGAAATTTGGCAGTGTTGTGTTTTTGGGGATGGAGAATAAGCTGAAGGCATCAATTTTTACGTAAAAACCCAATTAAAAATTAAGTGGATCTGTTTGCGCCACAAATAAATTTTAGAAAATATCATGAATAATATAATACTTATTTTAACGAATTACGTAGTGATTCTAGATTTAAATTTTAATAAAAGCATTGAGTAAAGGAATAATATTTATTCCTTTACTCAATGATAAAAGCTTAAAAAGTAGGTCCGATCGCCTGGCGTTTATTCGGTCGACTAAATAAACTGAAAAGTGGACAGCCATATCAAAATGCGGGCGTTTTCTAGTTCACTTATTTCGGAAATTGAAAAATTTATCCTTATTGAATCGACGATATATCTGACTATTATTATCGGACCGTGTTATAAATTCGAAAGCCGGTTTGTTTTTCATTTTGATCGGCCAGAAATAATAGGGCGGCCCTGTGGGTTTTCATATACCTATCTAATAGTACGTGGATAATGGATCCCGTTTCCGATTATTTTTACTACCCATTATTTGTCGATAGATTATTTAGTCAACACAAAATAGGTCTGTTGGGCAACAAGTAGGTAGTGCTTAAAATTACCAAAAGTATTACACGAATTAAATAGGCAAGTATCGTGGCCTAGTAAAATTTGGTATTATTTTGATTATTCCATGGCTAGCTATGTTTTTTTTTTAGATGACAAATTTTGAGAATGCCATATTAGGCATTCTTTTAAGAATAAAATGGATAGTGTCATCGAATTGGCCAGGGCATATCTCAAGCACTTTAGTGTGGGGCCGAAATTAAAAAAATATATATTTTCTAGAGTACCTAGGTACCCTGCATAAACCACCAGGCACAGGTTGGTATTATTGTAAGTAGTATAGCTAGTCTAGCTCATACAGGGTGTTTGTAAAAAATCAAATTTGACGAAAAAAATTATGAAAATTATAAAAAAAATTGATTTTACATTAGTCTCCTAGGCAACTGTCAAATATGTCTGAGACATCGCTTTTTCATGCAAACGAAAAATTGAATTGCATGCCCTTCTGCACGCGAGCGGCACATTCATGGCATTTATATTCATATATATGATTGACATGCATTTGAAAAACGTTTCATCCGACTGGTCGTGTACCGCCGGTCTATTATCTATGAGCCCGTCCCCTCCATAGCTCTATTAACTGGAATGCGTACACTAAACTCGTGTGGACCAAAGGCGTCAGAACCTATAGGAAGGTTTCTTTTGATAAACACCTGATTCCCAGAACTAATCGCAGCGCTCCATTAAAAAGATATTTTCGGGGGGTACAACAGTGTGGTTCCTGAAAACTGTCAATTAAAAATTTCTTCTTGTTGCAGGTGACGCCACAGCTGACGCAAGACCACACAACAGTTGCGTCTACAGAAGAGGACGACGAGGATGATGAGGATGATGACGAGGAAACCGAAGCTGGTCCTCCGGACTCGCACGAAGCAATGCACAATCGCGACTCATTCTACAAGAGCCGCAACAAGAGGGGCTTCGAATTTCTCCTGGGCCTTATCAACAATAACTCCAGATACGAAATCACCAGGGTCGACCCGGAACTTAAGGAAAAGGTAAATTTTTGAGCTTTGGTTATAGGAAATTGCATACCATCACCTACAATATCATTGCGAATTAGGTTATTTAGCTATATATTTTGCAATGGGTATTCTTATAATTTAGTTTGCCTTTTACAAATGTACAGGGTGATCAAAAAATTACTACCATACTGTACAAAATCATTTATCTACTCAAAAAAATAAGTGATACAGTTTTGTAAAAAGAGAGATACGGGCTCTTAAAAATGTGGCCCAAATTTATCATTTTCGGCTATAAATTGTAAACGAACTGACAGAACTCCTTCAAGTTTGGTACGTATTGGACTGAGATGGTTGTGCATAACGTCAGTGGCGTGTAGATTTAATCATATACAAATCCATAAAAATTTTATTTTTGGAGATAATCACGTCATTTGTTTTTGTTTGAAAGGCCTTCAAAACCGCTTCTTTTGACCTTCCTACCATTTTGAAAATGCAAATCTACAACCGGCTACGATTTTTTTACACCCCCGGTTTATCTAAAACCATTTAATGATTTTTTATTTAAAATCTGACACCACAGTGTCAATCAGGACACACCAAAACCTCCATATAACACATTTACAGGAAGTTCCATTCTGCGGGGTGTCAATGTTGAGCAAAATAGAAATTTGAAAGGCACCTGGCGAGTCAAGTATGCCATGGAATCACCTCAAAAGAGTTGAATGGTCAACAAGTCCACTCAAAGTGTGGGTGTGCAAAGATCCAATACAATGTATACAGGGTATTTTTTTTCTGTGCCATCTCAAAATACTGAATTGTTTCGAGTACCTAGGGTAAGGTCACCCAAGAGTACGCACTTAATATTTAAAGTTAAATAAATCGACAACAATAAGTAATACAGATTTATTCGACACAGTATAAATTCCTTATTACATTTAAGAATATGTAATGCAAAGAAATTTTTTTTTATAATTATCGACATGAGAGATATTACATCTTTAATAAAAAAAACAGTTTGCGTACTCTTAGGAACGAGAGCTCGAAAGAGTACGCAGTGCTGAATTGAAGGGTACGCGCTAAAAAGTCATTCTGTCATTCTGAAATGCTCTAGTGTTCACTGCAGAGAGAACAAAGAATATCGTATTGAGATTTTCTAGTTTTTTCAACAAGTGGCAGCCCCTTTTTAATTCCTTTTTTTAATAGACCTATTTGTGCACGCGTACTCTTTGCATGCGTACTCTTGCGGACATGTCAGCGATGATTGAATAATCCATTTAATTAAAACAGGCAACCATAATTACACATCGTAAGCTGTGCGAAACATGCCTATCTAAAGCTTTTTTAAGATGCACAGTCGAACAATATAGTTAAGCATTCACAGGGTAAGATACTCCTTATAGCAAAGATGCCAAAAAATTATAAAAATATGTATAAAATTAATGTTAATTGCCTGTAATTCGTCGAATCGTTTACGGAACACCACGCGACTATAATCAAAACTTGTTGTCAATTGAAGGCGTCTACACTGAATAGCGACCTCTATCCGAATAGCATTGGAACTAATAAAAAATGCCAGTGCGTACTCTTAGGGGCTGCGTACTCTTAGGTGACCTAACCCTATATCAAAACCGCCCAGGCACTAATATAAAAGAACTAAGTCTAAAAAATGCAGAACAGGTAACGCACAGAAATGTATCATCTTAGACAGTGAGTTTTTGGCATTTTGTTAGTTGGCATTTTTTTAAAAAACTTTTGTGTTTATTAATGTTTTTTCAATAATTTCAGAGCAATCTTGGTCAGTATAAAGTTCCAAAAAATTCAGTGTTTTTGGATGACCCAGAGAAAAGTACCTTGTACACTTTTGTATCGAATCTTGCACATCAACACTTTGAGTGATCCTGTTGACCATTAAACTGTGTTGAGGGCACACTTGACTCGCCAGATACCTTTAAAATTCCTATTTTGCTCAACTTTGACCCTGCGCAGAACTCTGAGACTGCATATTTTAAATAATAAAAAAATCGCTTAATGGTGAAAATTGGGGGTATAAAAAAATCGTAGCCGGCCCTAGATTTGCATTTTGAAAATGGTAAGGTCAAAAGAAGAGGTTCTAGAGGATCTTTAAAACCGATGTGGTAACTCTTTTTTGGCCTCGGAGGTCCTTAAATAGGTACTCTCATCTGCAAAAAAAGGTGAACTTAAGTACCTTGCAATGTAAGTAACTTTTTGATAACCTCCTTTAAAAATAGACTAGAAAATATACATAGGTATTATATTTTTCTATTGAAGTAGATGTGTAGTCGCTATAGGAACAAAACCTTTAGCACAGAAAGAGAAATAAATTGTGTAAGTGTCTGTGACACGTGGCGACCCTGTCTACGTGATTCGTAGTGGCGTTTCCCCGATTCTTATTATTTTTGTAGGTCGGCCTTCGAGCCGGCGACTATTGGCAAGATTATTTTTCGAGTGCAGTGTGCAGACGGGCTTAAAATAAAATTTCCGGATCTACGACTCGAGACGAGAGAAAAATGTACGTGGTACAGCGAAGACTTATTCTATATGAGTTTTAGATTTGTTCTGGGCAAGCAGAAATGACCTAATTTCCAATTGTAACCAAAATCGACAGATCTAAGGATCCAAGTCTACTTAAAGGAACATGTATCAATCATCAATGCGCTTTAAATAAAATTCTTACCGATATAAATTTAGAATAGCATACATCCGCTATCATCTGCAGTTTTACGGCGCCTATCGTGCGGTCACAGAAAATATAGATTATTTATTATGCGATATTTAAGTTTCTACTGTCGTAATATGTACAAAGCACAACACCTTCTGCTCGCGTTTCTCAATTGAGGCAGTCACGTCAAGCTAATGAGAGCGTTCCGCGAGTTCTGTACTATAGTCCAAAGCACGAAAGAAAACATTTCTAAAGAATGCGGGCAGCGTTGCGGGATTTCCTATACGAGTAGTAGTTATTTATTGGCGAATACAAGTTTTAACATATTGAAGCCGAATTTCTGAGCTCTGTTCTAATACCGAAAAAATAACCACTTACCCATTTTTGTTTATCATTTTTTTAACGCGGTGTGATAAAACACCTATTATATTTTTTTCAACATCGTCGCGTCTACCATCGCCTTTGAAATACGGCAACATAGCACTTCTGCGAAGGAGTCGGCTGACAAAACCAGTTAGCCAACGCGTTTTGTGCCTGTTTCTATAGTACGTAAAGTTAACTGCGTATTTGGGCTACCATACAGACCTCATTTCTTTTTTAGGCCGCTGGCAAGTTTTTTCCGCCGGCTCAGAGAGCTCAGTGGCGTTTCGTATGTTCGGGAGTTAACGTGTGCAAAATGAGTAAACAGGGAAGAACGTTGCATTCTCAAGCACGAGAAATAATTGCCAATGTTATAAGGGTTTGCCTTCCTCCATAGTCTAAGGCATCACCGTTAAGAATAATATCAACAATAAATTAAATAACAATTATATGAAAATTAAGTCAGTGAGTGACACAAAATTGAGCTACGCCCCTGAACTGTGACTAATTCTATAATATTTGCGAGTTCTTCCCCCTTACGTCGCACGCATTCTGCCGTAAGGAGGACTATATACAGGTAAGTTAGATTATAGTTTTACTTTCAGACAGTCAATTTAATATGAACTATAAAGAGCATGTCAGACAATACAGTGTACCTAGATAAGTAAGGAATTTTTTGTTGCGATAACTTAACTCTAAACGAGTTTTAATAAAAGCGCCGGGGAATTTTCCCTGGATATATTGAATTAAGAATAGGCGATAAATCTGCGGGCCGGGAATAAGATGTGCCAGAAATATGAAATATATTCCCCTAGAAAGAAGAAGGGAGTAGAAAACGCTCAGCTAGGCCTATAAATCACCACCTATGTGTAGTGAATTGATTTTACGTGTTGAAATATTGGGAAATATTGGAATTGGAAATGAAAAATATTTTGTCATAAATCTGACTCAACAGTGGATATAAATATCTAAGATCTGAAAATATACTATTATATGATTTCTTTCGTATGACCACAGTTACGTTATCTGTGGTATGGGCGCTTATTTATTATTGTAAGATGCTTCTTTCGAAGTACACGGTATAATAATGTAACTTTATTAATTTTAGGTAATCAATTAATTAATATTTATCTAATATAAACTGGTCGAAAAAAATTGAGGATATACCCGTTTTTTCACGAAAAATATTATTTTAAAATTTACCTTTGAACCTGTCCTTTTTAGCACACTTGTATTAACTTGAATTGCATGCATGCATTTATACAGCGTGTCCCGCTCCAGAGGCCTCGGCAACTAAACCACGTGAGTCATAAAAAGAACTTCAATGCCGAGGTACATATTATATTTTTGTAATCGGAAAACAAATGTTTTATTAGGCAAGAAAATAATCATACGGGATCGCCCGTCCATGAACCAACTGCGCGCGGCCTTGCTTGACGTTGACGATCGCTTTGCCTAGGTCAAGCATGACAAGAAAAGAAAAACCAAACTGCTGCTTGTTGTGCAGCCTCAAACCTACTAAATATTTATACTGAACGATTGCGCTGCTATAGGTAACAATTTCGCAATGTGTACGAAAAGTTAAATGGGCCTTTATTGCCCGGGTTTCCAATATTTGGTCACTTTTGACGGGCGACGGCTCGGCGTCTGACGTTTGATGTTTACATCTCGCCAAGGCCTACCTATTGAAAAAATCCTACAATAATGGGCTACTTCAGTGCCGATGTCTGAGCTTTTAATGACGATTTTGGGACACTTCACTGCCGATTTCAAGAAAAAGTTTTTACTCGTAGGTTTACGACAAAAAGTCACTCCTTATAAAAACTCCTGCTTGTTCCAAAACGCCCAAAACTATTAAAATATTTTTGATTTTTTATACAGGGTGTTCAGTATTTCGAAAAATTTAGAGAAATTTTGTTAGTCACCAAGAGTAGGGGACTGTTGTTTTTGACAATGTCGAAAAATATCAAGGATGTCATTTAGAATCCACAGGCGGTTACAAATTTGGGGTTTCGGCAATTTATGTTGAAATTTTTTTAACAAATCGGGCAGGTAATTTGTTTTTGCCGCTTTATTTGATATTTGCAGAATTCATACAATAATCAATTTCTTCAATGCTATTACGTCAATTTATTGCTAACAATATGGAAAATTTACGTAAACAAGAAATAATGTTATTAAAATTTACAAAATTAAATTTCACTCAAATTTATTGCCTCCAACTCTTACACAAATTTCAACTCTTCTAATAAATTCTCTATACACATTTTGTATTTCATGTAGAGAAATATTTGCAAAAATGCTAAACATTTTTTGGTTGTCATAGCCACAGACACCCGTGATTTTAAACAGCTCTATTATACACCCTCGAATCAGGTGCCCGCCTTGTCAAAAAATCAACGTAAATTGATGAAACCTCAAATTTATAACCTCCTGTGGATTCTAAATGACATCCTTGATAATATTTTGGATATTGTCAAAAACAACGGTCCTTTACTCTTGGTGACTAACATTTTTTTTTAATTTTTCGAAATACTGAATAGCCTATATAAAAAATCAAAAGTATTTTAACAGTTTTGGACGTTTTGGAACAAGCTGGAGTTTTTATAAAGAATTACTTTTTGTCGTAAAGTTACGAATAAAGAACTTTTCCTTCTTCCGGACATCAGAGCGGGATACGCTGTATAACTTTGTAAACAAATCAAGCAAATCGATTTTCACCCACTTCTAATTGTCGTCTCGATTTGAAATTTTGTAAACTTATTCAGTTTTGGGTGACAATAATTTAATTATCGTACCATCTAGCTTTTACGATGATTGAGGAAGGAGGTAGGTGGGGAAAATATATATTCCTTCACTAGTGAAAGTCCAGAACCAGATAAGCACCTGTACTAGGTTTGTTTCAGCAAAACTTCAAACCTTTTAAAATCAGTTTTAAACTGTGAGGAGCATGCGCGATTTCATTTTTAAAACGTCTAAATACAACTTCACGTGCTCCTGACAGTTTATATAGGGTGATTCAGTTTTATTCGGGGAAACTTCAACAGGTGACAGAAAACCAAAAAATAACCGCACTTTATTGTATATCTTAGTTTATATCTTGTATATCTTGTTCTTTATCTTTTTAAGGCCTTATCAACAAGTTATAGGGTGTTAAAGTTGTAAAAAATATTTAGACTATTGAATATTTACCAAACTAGTTGGGATATTTGGTACACGTTTTTAGTACAATAATTGTTTTTAGAAAAAAAAAATCACCTTGTATAGCAATAAAATCAATTTGTTATGTAAATTTAATTGTAAACAAAAACATTCTCTTAGCATTTTTTCATATGTGTCATGATTTCATAGCAAACTTGATTTTCTCGTATTATCTCGAGATATTTCTGAAAAATTAACTTAAAAATTCGCTCCATAAGTAAAACTCAAAGTAGAACAAATGTAATAATTCTTATTTTAAATACAGTAACTTTTCCCAATTATTATCTCGAGATATTTCTGAAAAATTAACTTAAAAATTCGCTCCATAAGTAAAACTCAAAGTAGAACAAATGTAATTCTTATTTTAAATACAGTAACTTTTCCCAATTAACTTACCCATTCAAGCTTTTACCTTTCAAGATACAGAGCGTATCATTAATTTTATCTTCCTTAAATGTTGTACACCCTGGATCTTCAAAAGTATAGCCTTAAATAGGTCAGTTTATAGGAAAAAGTTACTTTAATTAAAGTAGTAAACACATTATTTCTAGTTTAAGTCTTACTTATGGGGCAAATTACAAAAAATACTTTAAATAATACAAATTTGCTATATATGAAACTTTGACACATAATTATCAAAAAATGCTAAGAGCACGTTTTTGTTTACAGTTTAAATTTACAGAAGAAATTGGATACATTTTATTGTTATACAAGGTGATTCATTCTTTTTTTCCAAAAACAATTTTATTGTACTAATTACCCACTTCCCCGCCACTGGTTGTTCAAGGTGTTTGATATTAACAGGTTTTATGCTAACCCATGCCGTTATAACGTACGCCAAATATGACTTAAATATCTCAACTTGTTTGGTAAATATTCAATAAAGTTCACATATTTTTTACAAATTTATCACCCTGTAACTTTTTATGAGGCCCTAAAAAGATATAGTTTATACAATAAAGTGCGGTTATTTCTTGGTTTTCTATCACCTGTTGAAGTTTCCCGAATAAAAACTGAATCACCCTTATAGTTACCCAAAAATGTGTATACTATTGGTCCTGTTAAAAAATATTCTATTTATAGTTGAGCTTCAATGTTTATATATTATATGTGTAGGTACGTAACTTTGTAAACAAATTTAGCAAATCGAATTTCACACACTTCTAATTATTGTCGTATCGACTGAAATTTGCAAACTTGTTCAATACCGGTGCCAAATAAAATATGATTGTACCATGGAGCTTTTATGATGATATGTATTAGTGATGCATTAGCAGAGATGGATAGGAATGGGCTGATATCCTAATGTAAGGTTTAGGTCCTTCATATCTGATACCTGATTATATACCCTGGACTATTCTAGAACCGTAAAACTCCAGATTTATTAAATTTTAATATTAAAAAGTTAAAAATAAAATTACTAGTTTAAAGAACTGTTCGAAGGAAAAACCTTTTTTACCTATTTGTTGCATTTTTACTTATAATGAAATGATGATAATTAACAACTGTTCATTGCTCAATCGCGTGAATGATTTGAAATAGTGCAAATTGTATTTTAATGATCAACCCTACAAACAACCTATTATATGAAATGAATCTAACATCAAATTTCATGACCCTCCGTTTTCCACAGTTTCCCTTCCACTCCCCATAAAAAAGTCCATAAAATTCCTTTCCCTCGATCGCGGCAGGCGAAACGGGAGGATTATCGATTGAATTTCACATTAACCCCGACTGACCCTGATTTCAATCTTAACCCCGGCATAATACATCCCGATATTGTAATGACCCCTGGATATGGGAAGTGGCTTGGCACTTGCCCCGTTGAAATAACAATGCTCTTTTGAATCCATATTGACGTAATCTACCCATAACAATACGCTGCATGCGCTTTTTTAAGACATGATAAATTCGACTATTCGACTATTCGACAGTTGCTTTTATTTCAATTTGTTATTCTTTCCATTCTCATTTTGTCTGTTCGTTGTAGAATATTATAGAGGGTATCCCAACGAAAACTTGACCCCCCCAAAAATTCGAAAACCGAACAATATTTGAAAATTTTGTTTTTGGGGAGAGCTTTTTTGACAGTCAAGCCAACCCGATATGTTGATCCCCCTAATCCCTGGCAACCCCAACTTTAAAATTTCAAATGGAACTACCCTCTTGTGGCACATCATTTTAAAGCCCTTTTTATTGCGAATACAGTGATGTATCGTTTTTAGAATTCTGTTGAGATTTGACAGAATTATTGGCTAAAAACGGAAAGTTGACAATCCACTGTACCCGTAGTAATTTCTACATATATGCCCGCCACTATAAAGTTTTTTATCTACTGCACACGACCAAATTACCTACCTAGTTTTTATTGATGTGTCGATCAGTTTACAAAAAAGTCACAAATGAAAAAGCTGAAGCAAAACAAAAAAGTTCATACGAATTCAAACCTTATATATTTTTAAAATATGTAACAAAAAGTCACTGTCACAAAAAGGTCCCCGTTTTTTGCTTGTAACTACGAAATTGTTAGTTTCAGCCTACTATTGAAAGTATAAACGTGTTTTTAAAATGGTTTATTCTATCATGGAAAGGTTAGAAATTGTTGCAATTCGTGCTGTAGCTTTAGCGCAATCTTGATTTCGATAACAAATTGCAACAATTTCTACCCTTTCCGCGATAGAATAAACAAACCATTTCGAAAATGCGTTTCCACATTCAATAGCAGGCTGAAAGTAACGATTTCGTGGTTAGAAGCAAAAAACGGGACCTTTTTGTTACATATTTTAAAAAATATAAGGTTTGAATTCGTATGAACTTTTTTGTTTTGCTTCTGCTTTTTCATTTGTGACTTTTTTGTAAACTGATCGAGACGTCAATAAAAACTATGTAATTTGGTCGTGTGTAGTAGATAAAAAACTTAATAGTGGCGGGCATTTGTGTAGAAATTACTACGCGTACCTACAGTAGATTGTCAACTTTCCGTTTTTAGCCAATAATTCTGTCAAATCTCAACAAAATTTTAAAAACGATACATCACTTCATTCGCAATAAAAAGGGCTTTAAAATAATGCGCCACAAGGGGGGTAGTTCCATTTGAAATTTTAAAGTTGGGGTTGGTAGGGATTAGGGGGATGAACAGCTTGACTGTCAAAAAAGCTCCCCCCAAAAACAAACATCGACGGGTCAAGTTTTCGTTGGGATACCCTGTATGTAAGACTATAAGTAAGACTAAATTCAATCTTTTATAAAAGTTATATCTATGCCTAAGTTTAGCCTATAGTATCTTGCATTTACGATATTATTGTTAGGAATTTAACCCAGGCAATTTAATTTCAATTTGAAATAAATTCAAATTGTCTTATAAGGTAATTTCTACTCTTGTAATTATCCAAGCGAGAAGCTTAATAAAAGGATAATTATTTTGTAATTCATCGAATTATGCATATCTATTATGTATTTCATTTACTAAATAATCAAATTAGTCTATTATTATAGCAGATATATGGAAAGTGGAATTAGGCAGTAATAATATCTATAATAAATGGACGATGTGTTTATAAATTATAATTTATTGGAAACTAGATGCAAATTGAAAATATGCCATGTGAAACGCACATAGTAATAATAATTATTATTATTCAAAAGACCGTGTTCGTCTAGTCGCAAAAATTGATGCTTATGTGCATTGGAAATTTAAATAATATACTTTCTTAAAATAATTGCTCTAACGCGGCAGTTATATTATTCAATCGGTAACTGTAAAGATATCGAATCTCAGTTTATTCCAGATGAATCCTGCGTCAGCGAAACTTCTCGTTCCAAGATTTTGTTCTCGATTGCACGGGTTTGATGATATTTATACTTAGGAACACCGAAAATGGAGGGAACAGGCGAAAATGCGTGAAAATTAAGCTTGGGATATTTAAGGGGATTGGTTTTGCCGCGCCCCAAGTTTCGGAAGAAACTCAGATTCGTCATATTCTACCTTTGGAAGTTTCCAAACAAGATTGTAAAGATATCCTTAAAAATTCTTATTGATTTCGACAGGAGTAATTTAGTATTCAAAAATACGCCATCAGTTTTCTATCAACTACAGGTTAAATGGGGAAAGAATTGCAGTTTTGAATGTTCAATCTAATGCCCCTTTTGGATTTTTAAAAAAGTTCATGGCTCACTAGATATTTTGAAATAAACGATGTTTTGCTATTTCATCAGATCTCTGTAGCTCCGTTATTTCTGATTATACAAAGAAACTATAGAGAAAATTGTAGATAATTTTGGGCTTAATAAGATAATCTAATCAAATTTTTTATGTTGTGTGTGCTTTTTGAGATATGACATAAACTTGTGTTTTTTTTATGTAAATCATAGTTGGCTGTGGCCTTATCAAATCGGCAATTTTTTGTGCTTTCCAAAAATATAATACTCGGCATAGTTATTATAAAAAATAAAATAGCTATGGCTAATTTTCTGATTTTTTTAAATTTTCACATAGTCAGCCATGAAATATTTTCATATTTACGTTCAATTTTATAATAAGACATACTTCAAACTTTCAAATATTTTATTTTAAGCTGGTAACAAAATGTAACAAAATAAAACAAAAATTATCATGATGGAGCTCCACCACATAATTATTTGCCCGTAAGAAATTACCTAAATCAGCTCTATCGAAATAGTTGGATATGGAGAAATAGACCTATTTCCTGGCAGCCCCGATCCCCCGACTTGTCTGTTTTGGATTTCTTTTTGTGGGGAACAGTATAAAATAAAGTATAAGGCAATTGTTGAATTAAGATCAGCTGTTTTAGAAGCAATTGCCAGTATTGACAGGCGCTCTCTAAGAAAGGCGACAAATTCAGTTTTAAAAAGATGCAATATTTGCATAAATAATATTGGTGGATTGTTTTTATTTTAAAAGGTCACCTTTTAAAATAAAAACAATCCACCAATATTATTTATGCAAATAATAATAATTTGAATTTGAGTTTTTTTATTTTTGTTTTATTTTGTTACATTTTGTTACCAGCTGAAAACAAAATATTAGAAAGTTTGAAATATGTCTAATTATAAAATAGAACGTAATTATGAAAATATTCCATGGCTGACTATGTGAAAATTTAAAAAAATCAGAAAATTAGCCATAGCTATTTTATTTTTTATAATAACTATGCCGAGTATTATATCTTTGTAAAGGTCAAAAAATGGCCGATTTTATAAGGCCATAGCCAACTACGATTTATATTTAAAAAAACACAAGTTTAAAATCACAAACAACATAAAATATTGGATTAGATTACCTTATTAAGCCCAAAATTATCTACAATTTTTGTCTCTACGGAGCTACAGAGATCTGATGAGAGATTTATATAGAATAAGTAAAACAGACTTGTAAGAGTTATATAAACTTGCATATAGCTTCTATAAAGTAATCTAATGCTCCAACTTTTGCTTTATTGTGGCTGGATACTATAGAGTTTTAAGCGTGATTAAAGTATAATTTCTCAGCAATATAGTTATTTAAGACAAATAGCTTCTAATATAGCTTTAGTATAGATTATGTATAAAAACTTTGTAACTATCACCTAGAGAATATTTTCTATAGCAAGTATATAGTTGAACTGCTCTTTTAGAACTATATACCAGCAGATGTTTTAACTGTAAAAAGTACTTTTTCCGGTGTTCAAATAAATTAAAACGATAGGTAAAACTATGTCGTAGAGACAGACAGTGTCCAGTTGAAGGTCTTTACCTTTACCTGTTTTTGGAAATAAATAATAATAATAATTAAATAAAAAACCTTACAATATTCTTATAACCAATACCTTCTTGTAGCTACCTATTTCTGCTATTTATTTATAGTCATAAAGTAGTCAGCTTGTTTTATAACCTTTATAGAACTTAAAAGCTGCCGGAAAATGTCAAACTGACTTGAACGCTCCGCTACCAGCGAGCAAACACGCTTTACTCTCCGCTCCCCTCTCCGTTGTATGTGTGGACACGATAGTAGGCTTCCTATAGTTTTGAAAGCACCGCTACCATCTCCGCTCTGCTCTCCGGTCCGCCGTCCGCCTATTTTTTATGCGTGGCCGTGCACTTACGCACTTGTCGGACATATCGTCATGGCGGAATTACTATTCCACGGCCTGCTACGATTTCTTCGATGCGATTTTTTGGAAAATGCTACTAGAGATTTTTATCGGAAATCTGGCAACGTAGTTTTATTCAGCACCCCCTGAAACCGTAATGTCCCAAGTTTTATTAATTACTCCGCCGACTAACATTTCTACAGGGCCTTAAAGTTAGAAAATTGTTTTTTTTTTTTCAATTAAAAATCAGGAATGCTTTGGAAATATGAGTGCTGATTAAAGCTAGGTACGTTGTCAGATTTTTTATAAAAAAATTTAACATATCGTACCAAAAAAATTATACTTAAAAAATATGGCATATTTAAGCATTATTTTAAAGAGAGGAAAGGATGTTCTTTGCCATTTTCTTTATTAATGCGACATTTCTGGGCAGCTTTGAATAAGTGCTCGATTTTCAGATATTTCCAAAGCATTCCTGATTTTTAATTGAAATAGTATCAAAATGTGAGAAATAACCGCCTATATATTAGGTGCCCCCGACTAAAAATGTTTCAAACAGAAGTATGCCTGTCAACCTAACAAAACGAAAATGACCTAGCTGGTACCAATTAACAAAAACAACAAATCCTACTAAAACGGCTTTTAGTCTAAAATCAATTTCCTCCAAATGAAAAGTCTTATTTTTTTAACTTTATAATAGGCCACTAGTACTCTTTTGTCATTATTAGCCATTATTTCTTCTTAACAAAGCCGTTAAGCTCAGTTAAAATTTGGCATTGCGAAAGCTATTTAATCGGATTTAGAATTAAATTTTCCATTAAGATAAGTACTTAGGTCGGTATTATTTGTTATTCTGGCTTAATTAATTGTTGAATGGAAATGGAACATTCAAAATATTTCATGTATGCGTTTTCAAAATAGTACGAAATGGAGGCAGACCGAAGATGGAATGTAATGAAGGTCAAAAAAACATAATCTACGATCGGAAGTACCTACACAATATGACGAGAGGCTTAAACCCACTTTGCATTACACGTTTTCATTGGTCGACTCAAGGTTACATGAATATTAAGCCTCTCGTCTTGTATTCAATAGCCCGTTGTGACATAAATTATGCAAATGAATTAAGAAATAACGTCAAATCCGGATGAAATTTTACTGTATGCAGCTTAAACTGATCACCACCCTATTTGCACCTTTTGCAACATCGAAACTTTGCGAATAGCCGCGGAAGAACCGAAATTGATTCGTGTTCAGGGACCTCGAAAATGGAGGGGGTAGCCAAAATTTCAAGAAAATCGGGCGGTGAATACGGTATACCTATTCCATAATTATTACCATATTATGTTCTTCAGATAAGTGATTAACTAAGCCATTATTATGCTGGAAAGAACTATTGCAATGTGATTCAAAACAACCTCACAAGCAGCGTACAGTGTTCAAATTCATGTAACCTTGAGTCGATCAATGAAAACGTGGAATGTAAAGTGGGTTTTAGCCTCGCGTACAATATGGAAATCATAAAAGATATAAAAGCAGTGACTATAGATTATAGTCACTGATAAAAGGTAATTTGTCATATCTCTCTTATAAAAAATGGTTCTGTCTTAATTAGTATTTCCAGCCAGCAAAAATTTTGCGAAATTTATATCTTACTTTTTTTATTTTTTTATTTTTTTCCTTGGTTTTTTTGTGCTCTGTTTACACTCAACTTAATGAGCTTGTTCTTCCTTGATTCTCTTGTTTCAGGCTTTCCATCTTCAAATTGCCTCTTACTTTTTCATATTATATTTTCCCTTCTTACGTGATCTCCTTAATTGTACTTTACTTCTTGTATTAAAATGTATTCTTCCACTTTTCTCTTCGTTGGGTCTAAAATGTCTCTGTATCCGTCCAACCTGGTACCAGTCCCTTCCTTTGTCGCTTTTATCTTTGTAGTGTCTTTTAACTCCAGCCTTCCTTCGATCCCCGGAGCCCTCCGATAACTCAGAGGAAACGGCAACGACATGTGGCGCCACGTGGGAGCACCATTTTATCGCCGGATGGACCGGTCCCCGATCTCCAACCGTTTCGGCGGGCGGTGGAAGACTTGCGTTTAAGGTTACTAACTTATTTAACGCAATGAGATTGATATCTTTATCTTTGTTTCATACATAGACAGAGGCAGTAGGCAGTAACTTATTTAACGCAGCCGTTGTGAGTGAGGTAAACCAAAAATCAATAGAGGAGGTAGATACATAGAGTATCATCTGTTTATATTGACCAGTCTTGGCCAAGGTTAGTTTATAGGAAGGTTAGGACATTCGACGACTTGGAAGGGAAGGGGGTGAGAGAGGCAAAGGGGGGAAAGGCCGCAATTTAAGTTGGTAGCATGTAACTCCCTAAATAGATAACGCTTCCAGCCATAGGCGCACACAGACGTTTTTGGCATGTTCTTTATTTCTTCATTTTGATGTTTGTGCAATGAAATAACGGAACTTTGTGGAGTATGTTGGCGCATCGCATTTTTGTTTTATGTTTGTGTTTTTACTTTGTTTTCGGTTTTCAATACCCGTGTTGTTCCTTTTGATACGCCATTGGCATGAAGCTGAAGGCCAGCTGGTGAGAGCGGCACCGTCGCGCTATGTTGCCGGTGCAAAGGGACTGCCTTTGGTTTTGTTTAAGAGTGGGGGAATGTCCTAACCTTCCTATGAACTAACCTTGAGTCTTGACAACAACACACTTTATAAATTCTGTATGGAATTTAGGTGGTCTTAAATCCGCCCAGAAACCTTTGCCTTTACTTATATTTTCTGTGCTATAACGTAACCCCTTTTTTGTCGATTCCGGTCAATTTTATTTCAATCAACAAAATCCCTGCCCGTAAAACCTCTCCGATGCGTAGTCCTCCGTCGACCCCCGTGTAGTATGTTTTCCCGCAGAACCCGAATGCCGCGTTAATATTCCGCCCTCGTCCGCCCCATACAAACCGTCCGCTTCCTTTTCCCGGCCGCGTTCCGAGTTCGTGACTACGAGCCGAATCTGCTTTTAATCTTGCGCCCTTCGACGCCCCGAAAAGCATTAACTGAAACGGAGTGAGACTCCACCCCCCTCCTCTCCCGCCGATGCCACGGGCACGGGTTGAGAAAAGTTAATCGACACACACGTTTTCTGTACGTTGGCTTCGGGTAAGGGTCTAAGAATTTAGGTAAAATTACTCCGGAGAATAAAATTCCAGTTTCTACTTGAAGAAGCGAGAATAATTCTAGATATTGATGGAAGAAGTGGCGGATCTACGGGGGGGGGGGGCTACGGGGGCTATAGCCCCCCCCCTTGGCCTAATACCGTAAGGTAGGCACTTAAAAAATATGTCTGGCAATTAGAGATGGTGTGGAACTGCGTTTTCTTGGAACAGGTACAACCTGTTAGAGTTCCAGGCAATACCTGTTCTTAAAATACCTGTTCCAGTTCCAATATTATTAGCTTCTAGTCTTCTAAGGCCGTGGTCCGAATCGCGCTGTCAGTGCTTACAGCGCTCAGATCGTTTACAACAGGTACGATTTGATTCACTCGCTGACAACTCGTTTCGGACCGGTTGTAAATGCGCTGTCAGGAACATGCCATTTTGAGGTTATGTGAGCGTGAAGTTCGCAAAGTAACAATTATTATTGAATATTGAATCATTGATAAATATTGCTTCCGTTTCTAAAGAGGGTTCGCTAAATAGTTTTTATAGTACACATTTAAAAATTTGGTGAACGCAATGGGATTGGGACAGGGCCCGGAACAGAACACGGGTCCAGTCACCGCCTTCACCGATCGACAGTTCACGTTTACAGTTGTTCTATTCTATTACTACGAGTAGAGTGGAACTGGAACAGCGGAACGGAACTGAACGAAACTAAGAATATTAATGTGTTAATAGTATTGTATTTTAATGAAAAAAATGAATAAAAAATGTGTTTCATATTTTATTACAAAAATTTCGGAAATATAAGCCCCTCCCTTGACTCCAGCCTAGATCCGCCACTGGATGGAAGGGTATTTTGTATGCAAGAATGAAAATAGAAAATTTTGTTTAACAAAGCGGACCCATGGTCCAGTATATAGAAAGAAGAAACTGAAAAATCTTTATAATGCGGTCTATACTTATACTACAACTACCCATGGATGTCATTTCCAATGAAGTATGCCATGTCAACTTGTGAAATTAAAGAAAAAAAACGTTGAATGATATATTATTAAAGACTGCTCACGGTTGTCACGTCTGACACATTTTTGGCTCACCATGCGCTTTCCGGAGATAAAATACAATGCAGAATACATTGTTAGACATCTGTTTTCCAGGATATGAAGCTATAGCCGTGAGAAGTCTTTATAAATACGTCAGTCAACGGAAATACATTTTATTTTATTTTGGATGTTAAATTCGTTGTAACAGACACACTTGCATGTTTTTATTTTATAAAATATTCTGCTTTAGTTCTGATGTTTTTAACATTAAACCATCCTGTCGATTTTCATGTAGCTCCGGTGGCGATCGCTTGAAACAGCGCTATGCACATGCACAGGCCTTAAATATAGTAAATTAATGTTAAGTGACCCAAAAATTTGTTACGATGTCAATTAAATATTTGGTAAAAAGGGTCAGAGAAAGACTTCGAAAAGTTTTTAATTTATTACCAACGTTTCGACTTATTTAAAGTCGTCTTCGGGGTTCTAAAAAACAATGTAAATATTAAAATAAATAAATCCACTTGCTAGAAGTTACTATAAGGAAAAACATTGAGAAACTTAATAAAACTTACCAAATTATACTTTCCTGTCTTTTAAAAAAATGTTGCCATATGAGTAAGATACAAAGGATTAGGTTATTATAATTTTAGTTGTGATATGTTGGTGGAGATTTCAATAAAATTGTATAAATGGGTAGAAATTTAAAAAATGTCAGATGACAGTATTCAAATGACAAAATACATATAAAACATTACGGTGGTTCTACATAACAAATTTATAAGAATAAGGGTAATATTTCAAGAAAGTTTTTTAATGAATATATATAATGTAATTAACATTAGTATTATATACAGGGTGGGCCCAGATGGACTATACGATAGGTGTAAAAGACAAACAAATTTCGAGTTGAAACTTGAGCTTTGGGGGATCAGCCTTGCTTGATTAGAAACTAATTTGCACAATATTATTATATTTTAAAAATCAAGCAGGCCTTGACAGGGGCAATTTATTCATTTTTAGTTCAGGTATAGTACCTTTTCCTCAAGAGATATCGAAAAATTTTATTAAAAAAAGTTGTTCACAATGCAATTGCAAATCACCGTACCGAATTATAAAACAATCGGCACATTTTGATTATTTTTTTATTTTTTCAATTTTTGCGGTTTTAGCGCAAATCAAGTACATTTATCGAAAAATTTTATCAGAAAAAGTTGTTCAGAATGCAAATCTAAGACCCGGTACTAAATTTCAAAATAATCCGCATACTTTGATTTTTTTCCAAAAAATAAAGTTGAAATTTAAAAAAATCAAAGTCTGCCGATTGTTTTAAAATTTAGTACTGGCACTTGGATTTGCATTCTGAACAACTTTTTATAATAAAATTTTTCGATATCTGTTAAGGAAAATGTAGTTTACCTGAACTGGAAACGAATAAATTGCCACTGTCAAGGCCTGCTTGATTTTTAAAATATAATAATATGGTGCAAATTAGTTTCTAATCAAGCAAGGCTGATCCCCAAAGGTCAAGTTTCAACTCGAAATTTTTTTGTCTTTTACACCTATCGTATAGTCGATCTGGGTCCATCCTGTATATACATATACATACATACATACAGGGTGTTCCTTAATGACATGCTAATACTTAAGGGGGTTATTCTTGGGCCCATTTTAAGAAAAAAACTTCATATGAACGTATGTCGTAAACGTCCTAACTTTTGAGATACAGGGCGTCAAAGTTCATTTTTTTAAATTGAATTTTGGCTACATCTCCCAAAATAATCGAGCTACTGAACTGAAATTTGGCACTGCTATGTTTTTGGGGATGGAGAAACTTTTTTGAGGTTATCTTTTTGGTCCTGCAGGTCCATCATTTTAGTGCATCTTTTCATTCTGCAAGAAAAAGGTACTCTTGTTTCATAACGATTAACGTTGAAATTACCAAAACGTGAACCAAAACACCTGTTGATTCCAATATTCGAAACATAAAATTTTCACCTACTGCTTTCAAATGTTACAGATCAACTGTACATTCAAAATGATGAAAAAAATGCCAAATGGGCATTGGTCAATACACCATTGGTTTTCTTGAAATAGAGTGTCAAAATTTTGTCAAATTCAATCCTTTCAAAGCAAACGGTTGATTTAATCGTTATGAAACAAGAGTACCTTTTTCTTGCAGAATGGAAAGATGCACTAGAATGATGGACCTGCAGGACCAAAAAGATAACCTCAAAAAAGTTACGCGTAAAAGCGTGATCAAAAAACAGCGCAATTGGCGCCCTCTGTGAGATACGGTGAAATTGACATTTTCAGCTTATTCTCCAACCCCAAAAACATAGTAGTGCCAAATTTCAGTTCAGCAGCTCGATTATTTTGGGAGATGTAGCCAAAATTCAATTTAAAAAAATTAACTTTAACGCCCTGTATCTCAAAAGTTAGGACGTTTACGACAAACGTTCATATGAAGTTTTTTTCTTAAAATGGGCCCAAGAATAACCCCCTTAAGTATTAGCATGTCGTTAAGGAACACCCTGTATATACATCATAATATGTATAAAATTGTGAGATAAGGTATTTAGAATATTAAAATAAGCCGTATTAAGATGTTCTATATCAGTTCTTGTATTTACACTATCATATTTTTTATGCAAATCATTTCATGAAAAAGTCTATTTTTCAAATTGGCTTGAGTTCCTACAATTTTAGTTTGGTTAAAATTAAATTTATGACTTAATTCTCTACACTGTTCAACTAATGCAGTTGGGTTTTGGATGTTGGGGTTTTTCGTATCTCTTATGTGTTCTGCTAATCTCGTTTTTAGATACCTGCCTGTTTGACCAATATAACATTTGGGATTTGATGGATATCGATCGTATATTGGTATATTCACGAGTCAGACAAGGACGGGAGTTGTGACGTAGGGCCGAACATTCGCTGAACAAATTGTAGTTTAAAATTGTCACGTAAAAAGAAGGGAATAGCTACATTTTTGTTAGTTTAGTGTCATTGGGAGGTGTCCCATCATTTAATCCCATTATTAAACCTATCTGATTGATTTTACTCCCTCCTCTATCCTTGGTTATTTCTCTGAGCTTACTACAATCGAAATTATCTTATGCAAAATTCAAAATTGCAGCCACATATTGGTTATACAGAGTGCCCGAATTTCTCGGTTATCTTAAGATATGCGAAGTGGGTAAAATTAGAGCATAAATTATTTATAATTTAAGCCAACCTTCCATATCTCCGCTGCGAGTAAATATTACGAGTCCTGTATCTTTAGTGGGTCATATATATAAAACGAAGTCCCGCAATTTGCCACGCTGCACATCCCGGCTATATGAGCTAAGGCCCAGAAACGGCCCACCATAAACCAGGCCCTGCCCGGTCCTGGCCAACTTCCACAACTCCCGCAGAGTTTGCAGCGAGATTTCGCAACAATGTTAATTAGGGCCTTGGGCAATTAACTTCTTGGAAATTTGTCGCTTATGGTCCCAATACTGCGACACGCCTAACGCTCTAAAACTTTCACTCTTGGATCCGGTGCCTTTACTGAAATTTGTACCTATACAACATGTTTACATTGTTTACTTCAAAAATTTCGATAGAATCTCAAAAAACATTTTGAAATATTGTGTAATTTTTGTTTTTACGTCGGATCGAAAGCCATCCGGTGGCGTAGCTAAGTGGGGGCCAGGGGGGGCGATCGCCCCACCCCCTCCCCCCCTCTTATAGCCTGAGCGCCCCCCGCCTTGCAGCCTGCGCCGATCTGGCCCACTGCCCGCCGCTCCGCTCCCCGCTAAAAAGTGTAAAATATTATAAAATCGCACTAAAAATTATAAAATAATAACCCATAAAGATGGAACACGTGCAATAGATAATAATAAAAAGAAAAGTAGCAAGTAGCTGCAATTTGAAAACATTATTTACAGTGCTGTAGGTATAATTATTATTAATGACTTAAGTGCGCATGCATCAATAACAATGGGGAACTTGAACAATTTTTTTTTATAAGAGCACATACGAAATATCAGCCCTCAAATCGCAATATTTAATTTGCAATAAATAATTAAACTTGAGACCTCAAGCTATTCATTTGAAACGACACGAAAAGCGCGGGAATGGTTGTGACGTCATATAGCTCGATTTATCAGAAGGCAGTGACAGGAGTGACAGCTACACAGAATTAGGGAAGGAAGAATGGAAATTTAACGTTAAAATAAACAGTTCGGTGATCCATTTCCAGAGGGATCTAATGTAGGTCAAAAATAAGAACCGCCTAAAAGTCCAAATTTAATTTAATTTAACTAGTACTTCGTAGGTCTTGAGTTCAATCACAGAAGAAGTTTTTTTTTATTGTCACTGATTCTCTCATATCACTGATTATCATTTTTAGTAATAATTGGACAATGGTTATTATGAAGATTATTACACAATCTACTCCATAGTGTATTTAAATTCAATGTGCTTACCTACCTAATATGAAATTATCAGTAGCAAGAGCAGGAAAAATGTAATACATTGCTCGACGCATAAGCTCTTTTTGGCCTCGGAGAGAGTTTTAACACCCGAGGCAACACGGGCATTAAACAACCTCCTCGGCCAAAAAAGTGCACTTACTTACGCATCTCGCAATGTAAATAACTATTTAATACAGCACACTCTTTTCAAACATTATCGACAATATCGCGTGGTGCTGTAGTTTTTATACATGTGCCGCCCATATTACCTTATATACCGTACTTTCACCGTTTTAGTAGACATAGCCATGGCTGGGCGGCGCGCCGCCGTGTATTCGGCTAGGTTCGTCAGTCGTTGGCGGGGGGCGGGGCGTGTTTTTTGCTCGCAAAACTCGACTGATAAGCGGTGCGGGACTACTGTGTACTCCCCCCGCCAACGACTGACAAACCTAGCTGGACGCGCGGCCTATTCCCCTATGTCTACTAAAATGGTGAAAGTACGGTATGGTGCCGCCGCCCACCAGAGGCGCCACCACCAACGAGCTACTTGACGCCACAACCAAGGAGGGCGCGTTACAAGAATGATTTGAATTATACAGTTTTTAATTGCTTATATTTATTACATAAAAATAAAAAATTGGTTTTTTCTGAACTGTGGTTCATTTAATGGCAATCAATTACGTTTGAAAGTAATATTTTTCAAATTTAATTTTTGTGCAAGTTCCCCATTATTATTATCTATTGCATGCGCTACACGTTTTTAGTCCGTTTTTAAAAACGTGTATTATTAAAAATTATACCTATTTTTTTTTGTTTTTATTTTATATTGTGACAGTTGTTACTTTTATTTTAAACCAAAGAATATTATGACTTTTTTGTATAGGCATTATTTTCTAATAAATAATGTACAGTGCTATTCATAAAGTTTGCACCAAATGGGAAAAATTTGTATTAGGTATTTTTGAAAACATGATTTCGGGATATGTTGGAGTATATTGCACCTAAAGAGAGTCTTGACATCACAGTTCATGCCTGTCAAATTTGACATTTAAAACCAAAAATGGGGAAAAATTGGGTTTGCCTTTGGAAATATCGGAAAAAAATGTGTTACATGGCAGTTTTCAGAAAAATATCAGGATATTTGTTTTTTCTTCATTATATCTCTTCAAATTGGTACACGATATTTTTCCCGCAAAATAACTTAAGACACTTATTTACTGGTTGCTTTCTTACCAAACCATAAAAATAAAAATAAATTTCAACGCAAAACAGGGGGAAAATAAGATGTTTTTATTTTGTAGATAACAACACAATATTTGTGCAAACTCTTTAATTTTAAGCTAAGTTCATGCCCTGGGCCAGTGTTCTAATATTTTTACACAAAACACATATTTTGAAATTGAGCGAAGCAAAATGATAAGGTAAAGTTTTGTATTGAATTTTATGGTTTTTCAGTTTCACTTCCTGGAATATCAATTAATAAAAAAAAAACGAATATTTATGCTTCTAAGAATTGACATAGACGCACATTAATACAATACGAATACATTTTCTTAATAATCTTCAAGGTAAAACCCCATTTTTCCTAATTTTTATTTGAAATGTCATATTTGACAGTCATGGGCTGTAACGTCACGACTCTCTTCATGCGCAATAGTGTAGGTACCCATAACATGCACCCGCGTAGCCCAAAATTAGATTTTCAAAAAAATCTAATAACAAAATTTTTTTAAACGCTCCTAGTTAGAAAACTAGGGGTTTATGCACCAAAATGACTTTTTCTACAAAATGCCAAAATTTGTCGACATAAATCGAGAACAACTTTTATTATTACCTACTCTCTTTTCTGCCTATACTTTGTTATTATATGTATAGAAAAACATTAATCTATTCCAGAATAATATACAGGGTGTCGGGTAAGTATGGGGCAATGTCACGTGAGCAGGTAGGGGACGTCAAAATATTACGATTGAGCTCAACAACTACGGGTCAGATCTCACTAGTTACTGAGACACAGAGCGTTCCAACTCTTTTTTTTTTTAATTGAATTAAGGCAATATCTCCCAAAATAACCAAGCTGCTAAAGTGAAATTTTGCACTGCCGTGTTTGAGGGGATGGAGAATAAGCAGAAAATGTCAACTTCTTCGTATCTCACAGAGGGCGTCATTTGCGCTGTTTTTTTGGTCTTTAGTGCATCTTTTCATTTGCCAACAAAAGTGTGTACAGGGTGACCCCCCAAAGAGTACCACCCCCCTTAATTTTAGGGTATTTTAACCGGAGAAAAGTCACTTCTTTACTAATTTTATCCAAATTTTCAGAATCTGCTGTCAAAAAAACAATTGAGCAACAAACAAAAAAGTTACGGACCTAACCTCACTTTTTTTGAAATTGAAGCCCAACACTTTTTTACATATTTGGATAGGCAATTGAAATCTCTATACGACGATATATATAGATATATATACAGGCTGATTTTTTTCTCGATGACCACTATGGGGATGTCGGAAACTAGCAGAGCTAGAACAAAGGTTAAATGGGGAAAGAATTGCGGTTTTGAATGCCCAATCTAATGCAGTTTTTGGATTTTTTAAAAAGTTCATGGCTCACTAGATATTTTGAAAAAAGTGATTTTTTTGCTATTTCATCAGATCTCTGTAGCACCGTTATTTCAGATTATGCAGAAAAACTGTACAGACAAAAATTGTAGATAATTTTGGGCTTAATAAGATAACTTTATCCAATATTTTATGTTGTTTGTGATTTTTAAGATATGACATAAACTTGTGTTTTTTAAATGTAAATCATAGTTGGCTGTGGCCTTATGAAATCGGCCATTTTTTGAGCTTTATAAAGATATAATACTCGGCATAGTTATTATAAAAAATAAAAGAGCTATGGCTAATTTTCTGATTTTTTTAAATTTTCACATAGTCAGCCATGGAATATTTTCATAATTAAGTTCTATTTTATAATAAGACAAACTTTCAAATATTTTATTTTTAGCTGGTAACAAAATGTAACAAAATAAAACAAAAATTACCATGATGGAGCTCCACCACATAATTATTTGCCCGTAAAAAATTACCTAGATCAGCTCTATCCAAATAGTTGGATAGGGAGAAATAGACCTATTTCCTGGCCGCCCCGATCCCCCGATTTGTCTGTTTTGGATTTCTTTTTGTGGGGAACAGTAAAAAATAAAGTATGAGACAATTGTTGAATTAAGAGCAGCTGTTTTAGAAGCAATTGCCAGTATTGACAGGCGCTCTCTAAAAAAGGCGACAAATTCAGTTTTAAAAAGATGCAATATTTGCATAAATAGCTTTTAAAATAATAATAATTTGGATTTGAGTTTTTTAATTTTTGTTTTATTTTGTTACATTTTGTTACCAGCTAACAACATAATATTAGAAAGTTTGAAGTATGTCTAATTATAAAATAGAACGTAATTATGAAAATATTCCATGGTTGACTATGTGAAAATTTAAAAAAAAATCCGAAAATTAGACATAGCTCTTTTATTTTTTATAATAACTATGCCGAGTATTATATCTTTGGAAAGCTAAAAAAATGGCCGATTTGATAAGGCCACAGCCAACTATGATTTACATTTAAAAAACACAAGTTTATGTCATATCTCAAAAATCACAAACAACATAAAAAATTGGATCAGATTATCTTATTAAGCCCAAAATTATGTACAATTTTTGTCTCTACAGTTTTTCTGTATAATCAGAAATAACGGAGCTACAGAGATCTGATGAAATAGCAAAAAATCACTCTTTTCAAAATATCTAGCGAGCCATGAACTTTTTTAAAAATCCAAAAGGGGCATTAGATTGAGCATTCAAAACCGCAATTATTTCCCTATTTAACCAAAGTCTAGAGAATACTTGATTTAACCTTTGTTTTAGCCCTGCTAATTTCCGCCATCCCCATAATAGTGGTCATCGAAAAAAACTCACCCTGTATATGTATTTATATATATATATCGTCGTATAGAGATTTCAATTGCCTATCCAAATATGTAAAAAAGTGCTGGGCTTCAGTGTCAAAAAAAGGAAGGTTAGGTCTGTAACTTTTTGTTTGATGCTCAATTGTTTTTTTGACAGCAGATTCTGAAAATTTTGATAAAATTAGTAAAGAGATGCTTTTTCTTCGGTTAAAATACCCTAATATTAAGAAAATAAAGGGGGGTGGTACTCTTTGGGGGGTCACACTGTACTTGTTTCATAACGATATAATCAACCGTTTGCGTGAAATCGGCAAAACGTGCCCCAAAACACCTGTTAACTCTAACATTTGAAACATTTTCACCTTCTGATTTCAATTGTTATAAATTAACCGTGACCATTTAAAGTGGGAAAAAAATCCCTAAGAACAATGTAACAAAAATTATTCCCTTTCAAAATGAAAAGGATTGAATTTTACAAAATTTGGACACCCTATTGCAAGAAAACCAATGGTGTTTTGACCAGTATCCATTTGGAATTTTTTTCTTCATTTTGAATGTACAGTTGATCTGCAACATTTGAAAATGGTAGGTTAAAATTGTATGTTTCGAATGTTGGAGTTAACAGGTGCTTTGGGGCACATTTTGGCAATTTCAAGCCAAACTGTTGATTTTATCGTTATGAAACGAGAGTTCACTTTTGTTACAAATGAAAAGATGCACTGAAATAATGGAACTGCAAAACCAAAAAGAGAACCTCAAAAATATTACGAGTAAAAGCACTATCCGAAAATAGCGCAAGCGGCGCCCTCTGTGAGATACGGAGAAATTGAAATTTTCAGCTTATTCTCCATCACAAAAAACACAGTTCAGCAGCTTAATTATGTTGGGAGATATTGCCCTAATTCAATTTCAAGAAAAGAACTACCATGCCCTGTATCTCAGTAACTATTGAAATTTGACCCGTAGTTGTAAGTTCAATGATATCTGCTATTTTCACGTCCCCTATACCTGCCCCCGCGAGATTGCCCCATACTTACCGGACACCCTACCTAATATAACCTGATGTAACTAAACTTTCTTTTCTCTGTTCTTTTTTCTGCCATGTGAATCTGTTTACAATCCACTTTGAATATGTTATTCTCGTTTCCATATAATATTTGAAAGAGCTGTCGGCTGTCGCATCTAGATAAAAGACTATACTTAACTTTGATATATCAAAAGTCTTTCTGATATACTCACTGATAGGTATAAACTCGCGGCAAAAAGTATACATTTCGATCGTCTGTCTCACTGATATGCTCCGGAATATACAGCTGCAGATTTAGGAAGTCAATTTAGAAATAAATGGGGTCTTTCGTCTTTCAAGACTTTATAAAATCTAATCCAATTTCATTCTTCCGGCCCGCCATATTTCTCGCTGGATTCCTTCATGTAGCTATTTTTCTAGAGAAAAATCGCCCAAACTTATTTCGGATCCAATCACTTTTGATAAATAGTGTTCCGTTTTAAGATGGTTTTACTTCCGTGGGTGTCTTCGGTTTAGGAAACATGCTCAAATAAACTTGTGACTGGGTTTCAACAATTAGGTAAGCAATACCACACAATACAATACGGCAATACAAAAGCCATTTTACCTTTTACATACAATACACAATAGGTATCACCATTGAGTAAAGGAATAAAAATAATACATTAAAATATAAAGTAAAAAAATAAATTCAAACGGTGTCTCATTTATTTGCCTTATTAAAATTTCAAAAATTAGCTGCTTAATTTGATTCTCCGCATTTTATTTGAAATGTAACATTTTGTGTTGTGTGGTACATTATGTGCTGATAGAAACAAAATTTTGTATGCGACAATAATTTTTAATTGTAAACAACTTTTCTTATCAAATTTTTTTGATGCCATAATGTGTAATGGGATTTTCCAATATCAGGAAATTATAATTTAAGAAAAAATTTGGAAAATAACAGTAGGCATTTAATTTTCAAATTGGGTTTAATTATAATAATTCTCACTCTCACAATACCCCAAACTAGGGGTCCCACATGCTTGTGCGGGGGTGGAGTAGCAACTACTATTGTTTGAGCTTCATTGCCATTTGCGGCTAGGGCCTATTTTTTCCCGATAGAACTAGGGATAGCATTCGTTCAAGTACCTATTACGGAAAACCCTAGAAAAGCGTAGTCATCCCAGTGCGTGTAGGGCAGTTAGTAAACCACACAGAAAAAGGTGAAATACCGTGAATTACGCATTTAGCCATAGTTTTTATTTCGATAATTTTTTATAGCCAACTTTTCGATATATTGAATAAGTGACTCGTCACTCTACATGCAAAGGAAATACCTATATAAATTATCGCTTCAGTCAAAAGCCATTATGATTTTTTAAAAGTGAAAAATGCTAAAAATTATTTTTCTTGAAATCGGCAGTGAAGTGTCCCAAAATCGTCATTAAAAGCTCAGAAATCGGCAGTGAAGTAGCCCATTATTGTACGATTTTTTCAATAAGTAGGCCTTGGCGAGATGTAAACATCAAACGTCAGACGCGGAGCCATCGCCCGTCAAAAGTGACCAAATATTCAAAACCCGGCCACAAAGGGCCCATTTAACTTTTCGTACACATTGCGAAATAGTTACCTATAGCAGCACAATCTTTTAGTATAAATATTTTAGTAGGTTTGAATATCAATAGATTTGTTATGGAGGTGCACAACAAGCAGCAGTTTGGTTTATCTGTTCGAAGGGGCCGTGTCTTATCATACTTGAAGACCTTACCTTTGTAAATATTGTATGTATGTGTAAATAAAAATTGTTCGAATCCGAATCCGAATCCTAGGTAGAGCGATCGTTAAAGTCAAGCAACGCCGCACGCAGTTGGTTCATGGACGGGTGATCCCTTATGATTATTTTCTTTCCTAATAAAACATTTTTTTTTCCGATTTCAAAAAAATATATAATATGTACCTCGGCACTGAAGTTCTTTTTATATATACATAAAAAGTTGAACTTCAGTGCCTTGGTACATAAATAACTATTTCTTGAAATCGGCAGTGAAGTGTCTCAAAATCGTCATTACCTACAAGCTCAGAAATCGGCCCTGAAGTAGCCCATTATTGTATACGATTTTTTTAATAAGTAGGCCTTGGTGAGATGTAAACATCAAACGTCAGACGCGGAGCCATCGCCCGTCACATGTCTCCAAATTATATTCAAAAAATTTAACTTTTCGTACACAATGCGAAATTGTTACCTACAGCAGCGCAATCTTTCAGTATAAATATTTTAGTAGGTTTGAAGATAAGTCAACAAGCAGCAGTTTGGAATTTCTCTTGGAAAACGAAAGCGCCGTGCGTCGTCATACTTGACCTAGATAGAGCGATCGTCAAAGTCAAGCAACGCCGCGCGCTGTCGGTTCATGGATGGGTGATCCCTTATGATTATTTTTTTGCCTAATAAATTTTTTTTTGCGATTTCCAAAAATATAAATTATGTACCTCGGCCAGAGGCCTCGGCAACTAAATTCAACATGAGTCATAAAAAGTTGAACTTCAGTGCTTTGGTACATAAATAACTATTCTAACCAAGTAAGACTGGACCCCAAATGGTCAAATGTCAACTAATAATAATTTTATAACTTTCACCCTTCTTTTTCACTAATCCCGGGACGTATTATCCTTATCGGCCTTATCGCTACGATTAAAATAAGAAAAACTTTATGAGACTATCTTGTGTCACTTTTATATTCTATTATAATTATATGTATACCTATTAACTTTTTACATCCAAACGGCTTATCTCTGTGCTTTTACAGATAAGAGGGTTTAAGAGTGCGGCAGATCTGGCACAGTGAAGTATTATTAAGCTTTATTTTCGCAGAAATGTTGCTAGAAAAGTTGAATAAAATCTCAAATTCATAGAACAATACTATATGGTGAGGTATAGGGGAAGGAGCCCTTATTGCTGATTATGAGCTGAAGCTTGGTGACAATGGGGCCCTACCTGCTTTGGTCCCGTGGTTACTGAACACCCTGGATATCCTGTAGTAATAGGCCTCTGCAGAAAACGTTGCTTAACTTGTTGTATTTTCGAAACTATGCGGCATCTTTTCTAGAACGACCTACAAACTGCATGTGAGATAGATACAGGCGCGGTCTTAATATGGCCCCCATGCCCCCCCCTAACAAAATGAAAAAAATTATAATAAATAAAAAAATACAAATATTATTACTAAAAGTATGTAACCCACAGTGTCCACGGATTGAGTTCACACAAGATGTGAATAACAAAATAATTCGAGTTGAAATTTGAGCTTCTGGGGATCAGAGCTGCTTGGTTTGAAACTAATTTGTCACATAATTTTACTTTCGAAAAATCACGTACTTATGCCTTGGAAATTATGAAGAAACTAATTTTCCAAATCAGTAAAGTGCCCTTATTGTAGGTTTGACGGCAAAATGTTATTAAGAGAACTTGTTCGCAATGAAAAACTGGATAGGTGTGAAAAATTCCAACAGCCTAGGTCTACTTTGATTTTTGTGCGTTTTAATTTTTTGGCAGAAAAAATCAAAGTCAACCTACACTCTATTCAAACTAAATGCACGTGGCGCGTAAACATTTACACGATGGAAGCACGTGAACAATTCTGAGGGCTAATACGATCTCTATGAATTTTATAATATTGATTTGATTTGAAACATATTAGTTATCCAAAAATTTTTTGTATATTATAAATTTTCTTGTACGTCATTCACTGACCTGCAAATTTCTACTATTAGTACAAATCTTAGCTCCAACAATTAATAAACAGCAAAATAATTATATCGGAAAAAATAAAGGTCCACTTGCAACTCAATACACCTCTGTAAGAAACACCGACTCGCTGCACTCGCCCGCCGGGCCAGACTTTATTGCCGGCTAGCCAATAGCAAGCCTATCACGTGCGTATCACGCTCTAGCCATGCACCAACTTGTGTTTATGTTTCACTTGCGTTTAGTTTGAATAGAGTTTAGGATTTTGAAATTTTTCACACCTATCAAGTTTTTCATTGTGAACAAGTTTTCTTAATAATATTTTAATAATACACACAATGCACTTTAAAAAAAAATGGGGAAAATGCCAAAAAAATCAAAGTAGGCCTAGACTTTCGAAATTTCGCAAACGTACTCAGTTTTTAATAACATTTTGCCGTCAAACCTACAAAAAAGGGCACTTTACTGAGGTGGAAAATTAGTTTCTTCATAAGTACCTACGTGATTTTTCGATGTCACAAATTAGTTTCAAACCAGGCAGGGCTGACCCCCAGAAGCTCAAATTTCAACTCGAAAATTTGTTGTTATTTAAACCTTATATGAACTCAATTTGTGGAACCAACGCACATGCAAAAAATTTTGTTTACATAATTTTTATTTAAAAAATATATTTTTTTATTTTTGAGGAATATAATTTTTTTTATATTGCCTTATTGAAGTTATATTGTTATAGTAGGTACCTAAAACCGCCTAAAGGAGTACAAACCCAGGTATGCCCCCCCTCGGAAATGGTTATGACCGCGCCTGGATATATAAGTATATTTTTGTAAGTTGTAAGTATACCTATGTCAAAAATAATCCGTTCCGATAACCTTTTGACCTAACGATACCATATCAATATTCTCTTGTGGTTTCCTTGAGGTGCCTCGTTGTTTTCAGACCGATATGAATGGAAAACTCTAGAACTGATGAAGACTGCCAAAAAAAAATAAGAAAAGTTTTTCTCATAATAACCTTCGGTAACGATTATACCTTACCTTCCACTCCACTTTGAGCGGGATCTCTTTGAGAAAGGTAAATATCAAGCAAAGGAGAAGCCAACGCACTGTAGGCCCCAGCGAAGCATCAGCCAGGATGCCTCGTATCTGCAATTTTAATTATCAAAGGACAAAGCAGCCCTTCGACGAAAAATGGAAATTTTCTGCAAAATTAATTCGCCGTCACGATTACCCGGAGGAAATCTGAAAAGGACAACTCATAAATAAATATGCGGCACCAAATAATGAATAACTCAAGTCGTTAGGGGGATCACTCCTGTAAGAAACTTGTAAGGGTCTGATTTATTTCATCATGATACTTCAAGGGTATTTCAATATGGATAAAAAGAGACGGACGGTAATTTTTCGACATTCCTAATCACTTCCGGTATTATCGTAATTTTAGAAGTTGTGAGAAAGTGTTCTAATAACAAGCGAACAACAGAATGCTGAATGATTGTACCTACATTGTTTTTATTACGTCTGAATTTTCTACTATAGCTAAACACGGTTATTACCGTTGTTTTTTAATTGGGGGATTAAAAATAGCACATTGTTGTCGTTCTTGTTCTGTTGTAGTCACCTGAGCTAATATAATATTGACCAAACTTATCAAAGTACCTATATGTTGTTGGTATACTTTATAAATTTGTTTCTGATAAAACTCCTTTGGGTGTCTACTTAGAGTGTCCTTAATTTCAAAAAGCCGGGAATGCTAGGTACCTACCTTATGAATATGCGAAATGAATATGCAAGAACTATCTGGGCTGCCTCGTAGCCGTAGCGATGCATCATTATACACACCTCATTTACAGAAACACACGAATCTGAAAAAAATACCGACAGAACCATATTTTCTGCATACATGTACAGTGTGTCCCACTGACCACCCCTGTAAAATTTTTATTTATGGCTCGATTTCCATAAACTTTTTTTTGTTGAATAGAGCTTCAAAAATGGCATTAAATGTATAATTCAGGTACCTCGTGCCTTAAATTCATGGCCCACTGAGACGGTGTTTTAGTGCTGAAATTTCGAAAAGTACTATTAGGGATTTTTTTAGAGGAAAATCAATGCCGGATTCTTATTCAGCGTTGTTCCAAACCCAAACGTACCAATTTGCATTACCATAGCTCTACAGGGTGTTTCAAAATTTTTAGTGTCCCACTTAATTAGTGACCACCTCTGTAAAATTTTTATTTTTAGCACGATTTCATAAACTTTTATTTTGTTGGATAGAGCTTCAATAATGGCATTAAATGCATAATTCAGGTGCCTCGTGCGTTACATCCATGGCCCACTGAGACGAAGTTTTAATGCTGAAATTTCGAGAAGTACGAGTAACGTTGTTGGAAACCCAAACGTACCAATTTGCATTAGAAAATGGAAGACTAATTGAAATGACTGAAATTTGAGTTTATGTTATGTTGTGTTGTTTATTCATGTATTTGATGATATTAAATTAAATAAAAAATTTGTTCGCTATTAAATTTTTGAAAGAATATGAGTTCCTCATGAATATTTTAGTGACCAACTTACCAGAAATTAAGAAAATTAATTTACAAATTAGTACGTTTTTGTTTGGAACCTCTCACTGCATATAAGAATCCGGCTTTACTTTTCCTTTTAATTTTTTTGGTACACCCTGTGGAGCTATGGTAATGCAAATTGGTACGTTTGGGTTTCCAACAACGCTGAACAAGAGACCGGCATTAATTTTCCTCTAAAAAATCCCTAACAGTACTTCTCGAAATTTCAGCACTAAAACACCGTCTCAGTGGGCCATGAATTTAACGCACGAGGCACCTGAATTATGCGTTTAATGCCATTTTTAAATTCCCTGTAGAGCTACGGCAATGCAAATTGGTACGTTTGGGTTTCGAACAATGCTGAATAAGAGTCTGGCATTAATTTTCCTCTAAAAAAATCCCTAATAGCACTTCTCGAAATTTCAGCACTAAAACACCGTCTCAGTGAGCCATGACTTTAACGCAGGAGGCACCTGAATTATGTGTTTGATGCCATTTTTGAAGCTCTATCCAACAAAAAAAAGTTTATGAAAATCGAGCTATAAATAAAAATTTTACAGGGGTGGTCAGTCCTTAAGTGGGACACACTGTATAAGGAACTTATGTGGTTGCTTCTCCTAGTTTGGAGTATTGTAAGGATGAGAATTATTATTATTATCTCGACTTAGCCAAAAGGCATTCGCACTCCCTCTACGGGGAACATTCACTCAGATCCCGGGTATCCCGGATACCAAAAGGATCTGGCTCGGACGAGACCCTTGCCATGTTATCGGGCCTTAGGAGACATTGATGTTGTTGGATGATCCTGCATTCCCCATGAATTTCCTGACGGTTCGGGCTGTCGCAAGTAGTACCGCTTTCTGCATGGACCTGTAAAGACTATCAGTTAGACCCAGCTCCTTGATGTTTCTCAGCAAACTTTTTGGTATAACACCAGTTGTTGACATGATGATTGGAATCGTCTGGACGTTCTCCATTTCCCATTGCCTTCTAATTCGTTCTTCTAAATCTCGGTACTTCGCGATCTTCTCGACTTGCTTCACACGCAGGTTGTTGTTGTTCGGGATGGCCACATCAATCAGAGTTGTCTGCCTAGAAATTTTATCAACGATTATAAGGTCCGGTCTGTTATGGGCAACTCGTTGATCTGTCAGAACTGTACGATCCCAGTACATCTTGTAGTTGCTGTTCTCAAGAACAGGCTCAGGTGTGTAGTCGTAATATGGGTCCATCTCTGCCTGCACAAGCAGCAGCTTTTCCGCCAGTTCCTGGTGCAAGATCTTGGCAACCGAATCGTGTCGTTCCTTATATTCCGTTGATGCGAACATCTGACATCCTCCTGTTATGTGCTGGATTGTTTCTGAAGTTGGGCACCCGTATCTGCATCTGTCATCCACTACCGATGCATCTCCTACAATGAATTTTAGGTAGTTGCGAGTTGGTATAACCTGATCTTGTATGGCCAGTAGGAAGCCTTCCGTCTCGGGGAACATTCGTCCCGCGGTCAGCCAATAGTTCGACGCTAACTTGTCGACATGTTCCTGGTTAACCTCATTAGGATGCCTCCCGTGCAGCGGCTTCCCCAACCACCTCTGTAGTTTATCGTTGTCGGTTCGGTGATGATTTTGACGCTCGTGTTCCGTCAGACGTAGCGGTGTTGAGACGTCTGCTCCGCATATAGCCCTATGTAGTGTGGAGCTGTTGGCCTGCCTGTAGAAATAATTACGCAGATTTAATATTTGTTGGTCCAATTGCTTGCTGAGATCTGCCAATCCTCTTCCTCCTAGTTGACGTGGCAGAGTTGTTCTTTCTACGGCGCTACGGGGATGATGTTTACGAGCTTTTGTCAGTAGTGTCCTAACTTTTCGTTGCAGGTTGTTGATGTCCGTGTTGGTCCAATTCACTATTCCGAACGAATAGCTGAGTACAGAGCACGCATACGTGTTTAGGGCCTTAAACAAATTCCTGCTGTTAAGATCAGTTCGCACTACTTGTCTTACTCCCTTGATGAATTCATTCGTTAAATCAGTCTTCATTGTTCGATGGTCTATCCTTTGAGCTTGTTTCATCCAGAGATACTTGTATGTATCTCCCTTGCTCATTGCTTCGATCTCCTGGCCGTCCTGCATCTCGTGTGCGCTTTGTTCGAGCTTTCCCCGGATGATATTAAGGGTGCGGCACTTGTCCAGTCCAAACAGCATTCCGATGTCCCTGGAGAACTCCTCTACAATTTTAAGCATTTGCGTTAGTTGGTTTTTGGTTGCTGCGATCAGTTTTAAATCATCCATATATAATAGGTGATTCAACTTGATCGCTTCTGCGTTGTTGCTTTTGATAGCGAAGCCATATTTTGTAGAGTTCAACCGATGTGATAGAGGGTTCATCGCCATGCAGAACCACAGTGGACTGAGTGAATCTCCTTGGAAAATCCCTCTTCGGATGTTGATTGTGTCGGTTTCGATGTTACTGTCTGCGGTTCTGAGTTGTATCTTAGTGCGCCAGGTTGTCATAACGTGTTCTAAAAAGGAAACTGTGTGATGATCTATTTTATACAGCTTTAAGATACCTGTGAGCCAGTCGTGAGGTACGGAATCAAATGCTTTTTTGTAGTCCACATAAGCCATGTGGAGGTTTCGTTGCTTGGAATGAGCCTGGTTGCAGATGACAGAGTCTATCATTGCGCCCTTCGAGCAGCCCTTCTGCTGCATTGCAATGATGTTGTTCCGCTCGCAGTGAGCATATATTCGCTGCGTAAGGCAAGATGTGATTATCTTGTACGGCGTAGGCAAGCAGGTTATTGGGCGGTACTTGGCAGGGTTATCCGTATTCCGCTGGTCTTTTGGTAACAGGTAGGTTGCACCCTGTGTAAGAAACAATGGCATTTTCAGAGGATCGAGCAAGACTTCATTAATTAAGGTAGTTATCTGTTCATGCGTGCACCACAACTTCTTAATCCAATAATTTTGGAGATGATCTGGACCTGGTGCCTTCCAGTTGTGGGAATTCTTGATGACATCGGAGGCCTCAGCGGTTGTGAATTGCTCGTGTTGCATCTGGCTATAGTTCCGGCCCATCTCGCGTTCTTCGCTGATCCAGCTTGCACTGACATTGTATGGACCTGGTGTGGCAAGTTGATTTCTCCAGAAACCGTCGACCTGTTCTCTGCTAGGGTAACTCGCATTTGTGGCATCGGCGCTAGAATTAAAAGCACGGTAGAAACCCTTTTCTGATCGTTCAAAGAGTTTGTTGTCTCGTTTCCTGTTGTTACTAGCCTTGTATCTCCTCAGACGCCCTGCGAAAACAGAAAGTTTTTGTTTTAATGTGTCAAGACATTGTTGAGCAGTGATGTTCGCGGGGTCATGCCGAGAATGCATTTGGGTGCGGCTCATTATTGCCTGCACCGCCCTCTGGATCCTTCTAGTTCTAACTCCTCTGATATATTCCGTCACTTGTCCTATGTCTTTACGGAGACTCTCGATCTTCCGATTTAGTCGCATTTCCCATTGAGCCATTCCTGGTTCTGGTCTTGCACGATTCAACTCTTGGGCCGTTCGGATCTTGGCACCCATTACAGTGGTGACTGCCGTTGCGGCACAGTAGATTAACATGTGCATACGTTCTAATGTTGGTGTCACTGAAACATAGTTTGGTAAAATTCGTGTGTTCATAAGATCGAGCACGATCGCAAGTTTCCTGGAAGAATTTAATCTTGGTAGCGGTGGCCTGCTCAGTGGGTCTGTGCCTTCGTATCGCAATACTGCCTGTCTCATATGTGCGTTTAAGCCTTCAAAATGTTCTTCGTTAACCGATTCCAGACTCTCGGTTTTTGGTTCTACAGTTTCGGCTTCTAGTTGTTGTCCAGGCGCTTGAAGTTCCCCATTGTTGTTGTTGTCATCTATGTCTATGTGTTCACCGTGGATCTCTAGCTCAACTTCCCGTTTGATAGCGTTAAGTCGCGTTTCTGGAATTCGGTTATTTCTTAGAATAGTTCGATACTGATCTGACACTCTTTGTTCAGACACTTGCATGTGTGGAAACTCCCTGCAGAACTCGGCATGCAGTTGTTGTCGGTAGCCGATCATCTCTTGTCCTAAGTTTGTCACCCTGTAAAAAATACGCATAATCGATTCATTCATGGACACAGTCCATTTCATGCGTCGTCGTTGTAATCCCGCCTCTGTGAACGCTGGCTGAAGTTCCCGCGCAGCACCTTCGGTGGGTGGAACCCTAGTTCTCGTTTGGCTCCCATGTTGTAGATGTTCGTGTTGTTGTTGGGCTGTAGCTGTTTGTGCAACAGGGGCCCGCCTCATCAGCGCCCTGTCACCGACGTCCCGCTCGCTGTCATGTCCAGCGCCGGCTCCAGACATGCCCTGGCGATCCCCAGGCAGCGGCCCTATGACAAAACTCCTATTAATCTCCATTCCATGGGTTTCTCCCGTAACGTGGGAGTGACGGCCCTCGGTCGCCTTTTACGACTCGCGGAGGGAGTATTCTAACCCGCTACCCACACAGGTCAACTAGGATAACGCGGGATCGTTACACCCGAGGATCTGCCCCTCTCACAGGTCAAACCCCTCCTTGCGTTAACTAGGAAACACGGGATCGTTACACCCGAAGATCCGCCTCTCTCACAGGCTAGATCCATCCCTGTGTAACCGAGAGTCGCGGGATTGTCACACCCGAGGATCAGCCCCCGTCACCAGCTAGACCCCTACCTGCGCAACTGGAGATCGCGGGATTGTCACACCCGTAGGTCTGCCCCTGTCACAGGCCAAACCTCTCCGTGCGTAACTGGGAATCGCGGGATCGTCACACCCGTGAATCTGCCCCTCTCACAGGTCAGACCCATCCCTGCGTAACTGGGGAGCGCGGGATCGTCACACCCGTGGGTCTGCCTCTCTCACAGGTCAGACCCCCCTGCGCATATTATTATTATCTCGACTTAGCCAAAAGGCATTCGCACTCCCTCTACGGGGAACATTCACTCAGATCCCGGGTATCCCGGATACCATAAGGATCTGGCTCGGACGAGGCCCTTGCCATGTTATCGGGCCTTAGGTGACATTGATGTTGTTGGACGTTCCTGCACTCCCCATGAATTTCCTGACGGTTCGGGCTGTCGCAAGTAGTACCGCTTTCTGCATGGATCTGTAAAGATTATCAGTTAGACCCAGCTCTTTTATGTTTCTCAGCAAACTTTTTGGTATCACATTATTATCACATTATTATTATATTATTATTATCGACTTAGCCAAAAGGCATTCGCACTCCCTCTACGGGGAACATTCACTCAGATCCCGGGTATCCCGGATACCATAAGGATCTGGCTCGGACGAGACCCTTGCCATGTTATCGGGCCTTAGGTGACATTGATGTTGTCGGACGTTCCTGCATTCCCCATGAATTTCCTGACGGTTCGGGCTGTCGCAAGTAGTACCGCTTTCTGCATGGACCTGTAAACACTATCAGTTAGACCCAGCTCTTTTATGTTTCTCAGCAAACTTTTTGGTATAACACCAGTTGTTGACACGATAATTGGAATCGTCTTGACGTTTTCCATTTCCCATTGCCTTCTAATTCGTTCTTCTAAGTCTCTGTACTTCGCGATCTTCTCGACTTGCTTCACACGCAGGTTGTTGTTGTTCGGGATGGCCACATCAATCAGAGTTGTCTTCCTAGAAATTTTATCAACTATTATAAGGTCCGGTCTGTTATGGGCAACTCGTTGATCTGTCAGAACTGTACGATCCCAGTACATCTTGTAGTTGCTGTTCTCAAGAACAGGCTCCGGTGTGTAGCTGTAATATGGGACCCTCTCTGCCTGCACAAGCAGCAGTTTTTCCCCCAGTTCCTGGTGCAAGATCTTGGCATTTTGTAGAGTTCAACCGATGTGATAGAGGGTTCATCGCCATGCAGAACCACAGTGGACTGAGTGAATCTCCTTGGAAAATCCCTCTTCGGATGTTGATTGTGTCGGTCTCGATGTTGCTGCTTGCGGTTCTGAGTTGTATCTTAGTGCGCCAGGTTGTCATAACGTGTTCTAAAAAGGAAACTGTATGATGATCTATTTTATACAGCTTTAAGATACCTGTTAGCCAGTCGTGAGGTACGGAATCAAATGCTTTTTTGTAGTCCACATAAGCCATGTAGAGGTTTCGTTGCTTGGAATGAGCCTGGTTGCAGATGACAGAGTCTATGATGAGTTGCTCTTTGCATCCCATTGCGCCCTTCGCGCAGCCCTTCTGCTGCATTGCCATGATGTTGTTCCGCTCGCAGTGAGCATATATTCGCTGCGTAAGGCAAGAAGTGATTATCTTGTACAGCGTAGGCAAGCAGGTTATTGGGCGGTACTTGGCAGGGTTATCCGTATTCCGCTGGTCTTTTGGTAACAAGTAGGTGACACCCTGTGTAAGAAACAATGGCATTTTCAGAGGATCGAGCAAGACTTCATTAATTAAGGTAGTTATTTGTTCATGCGTGCACCACAACTTCTTAATCCAATAATTTTGGAGATGATCTGGACCTGGTGCCTTCCAGTTGTGGGAATTCTTGATGACATTGGAGACCTCATCGGTTGTGAATTGCTCGTGTTGCATCTGGCTATAGTTCCGGCCCATCTCGCGTTCTTCACTGATCCAGCTTGCACTGACATTGCATGGACCTGGTGTGGCAAGCTGATTTCTCCAGAAACCGTCGACCTGTTCTCTGCTAGGGTAACTCGTATTTGTGGCATCGGCGCTAGAATTCAAAGTACGGTAGAAAACTTTTTCTGATCGGTCAAAAAGTTTGTTGTCTCGTTTCCTGTTGTTACTAGCCTTGTATCTCCTCAGACGCCCTGCGAAAACAGAAAGTTTTTGTTTTAATGTATCAAGACATTGTTGAGCAGTGATGTTCGCGGGGTCACGCTGAGAATGCATTTGGGTGCGGCTCATTATTGCCTGCACCGCCCTCTGGATCTTTCTAGTTCTAACTCCTCTGATATATTCCGTTACTTGTCCTATGTCTTTACGGAGACTCTCGATCTTCCGATTTAGTCGCATCTCCCATTGAGCCATTCGTGGTTCTGGTCTTGCACGATTTAACTCTTGAGCCGTCCGGATCTTGGCTCCCATTGCAGTGATGATGGCCGTTGCGGCACAGTAGATTAACATGTGCATATGTTCTAATGTGGGTGTTACTGAAACATAGTTGGGTAAAATTTTGGTGTTCATAATATCGAGCATGATTGCAAGCTTCCTGGAAGAATTCAATCTTGGTAGCGGTGGTCTGCTCAGTGGGTCTGTGCCTTCGTATCGCAATACCGCCCTTCTCAGCTGTGTGTCCAGGCTTTCAAAGTGTTCTCCGTTAACTGATTCCCGATTCTCAGTTGTTCGTCCCGCCGTCTCGGCTTCTTGTTGTGGTCCAGGCACTTGAATTTCCCGATTCTCAGTCGGGATTTTTTATTATTATTATTATATCGACTTAGCCAAAAGGCATTCGCACTCCCTCTACGGGGAACATTCACTCAGATCCCGGGCATCCCGGATACCAAAAGGATCTGGCTCGGACGAGACCCTTGCCATGTAATCGGGCCTTAGGTGACATTGATGTTGTTGGACGATCCTGCATTCCCCATGAATTTCCTGACGGTTCGGGCTGTCGCAAGTAGTACCGCTTTCTGCATGGACCTGTAAAGACTATCAGTTAGATTCAGCTCCTTGATGTTTCTCAGCAAACTTTTTGGTATAACACCAGTTGTTGACATGATGATTGGAATCGTCTGGACGTTCTCCATTTCCCATTGCCTTCTAATTCGTTCTTCTAAGTCTCTGTACTTCGCGATCTTCTCGACTTGCTTCCCACGCAGGTTGTTGTTGTTCCGGATGGCCACATCAATCAGAGTTGTCTTCCTAGAAATTTTATCAACTATTATAAGGTCCGGTCTGTTATGGGCAACTCGTTGATCAGTCAGAACTGTACGATCCCAGTACATCTTGTAGTTGCTGTTCTCAAGAACAGGCTCAGGTGTGTAGTTGTAATATGGGACCCTCTCTGCCTGCACAAGCAGCAGCTTTTCCGCCAGTTCCTGGTGCAAGATCTTGGCAACCGAATCGTGTCGTTCCTTATATTCCGTTGATGCGAACATCTGACATCCTCCTGTTATGTGCTGGATTGTTTCTGAAGTTGGGCACCCGTATCTGCATCTGTCATCCACTACCGATGCATCTCCTACAATGAATTTTAGGTAGTTGCGAGTTGGTATAACCTGATCTTGTATGGCCAGTAAGAAGCCTTCTGTCTCTGGGAACATTCGTCCCGAGGTCAGCCAATAGTACGACGCTAACTTGTCGACATGTTCCTGGTTAACCTCATTAGGATGCCTCCCGTGCAGCGGCTTCTCTAACCACCTCTGTAGTTTATCGTTGTCGGTTCGGTGGTGATTGTGATGCTCGTGTTCCGTCAGACGTAGCGGTGTTGAGACGTCTGCTCCGCATATAGCTTTATGTAGTGTGGAGCTGTTGGCCTGTCTGTGGAAATAATTACGCAGATTTAGTATTTGTTGGTCCAATTGCTTGCTGAGGTCTGCCAATCCTCTTCCTCCTTGTTGACGTGGCAGGGTTGTTCTTTCTACGGCGCTACGGGGATGATGTTTATGAGCTTTTGTCAGTAGTGTCCTAACTTTTCGTTGCAAGTTGTTGATGTCCGTGTTGGTCCAATTCACTATTCCGAAGGAATAGCTTAGTACAGAGCACGCATACGTGTTTAGGGCCTTAAACAAATTATTGCTGTTAAGATCAGTTCGCACTACTTGTCTTACTCTCTTGATGAATTCATTAGTTAAATCGGTCTTCATTGTTCGATGATCTATCCTTTGAGCTTGCTTCATCCCGAGGTACTTGTATGTATCTCCCACGCTCATTGCTTCGATCTCCTGTCCATCCTGCATCTCGTGTGCGCCTTGTTCGAGCTTTCCTCGGACGATATTAAGGGTGCGGCACTTGTCCAGTCCAAACTGCATTCCGATGTCCCTGGAGAACTCCTCTACAATTTTAAGCATTTGCGTTAGTTGGTTCTTGGTTGCGGCCATCAGTTTTAAATCATCCATATATAATAGGTGATTCAACCTGAACGCTTCTGATCTGTTGCTTTTGATAGCGAAGCCATATTTCGTAGAGTTCAACCGGTGTGATAGAGGGTTCATCGCCATGCAGAACCACAGTGGACTGAGTGAATCTCCTTGGAAAATCCCTCTTCGGATGTTGATTGTGTCGGTCTCGATGTTACTGCTTGCGGTTCTGAGTTGTATCTTAGTGCGCCAGGTTGTCATAACGTGTTCTAAAAAGGAAACTGTATGATGATCTATTTTGTACAGCTTTAAGATACCTGTGAGCCAGTCGTGAGGTACGGAATCAAATGCTTTTTTGTAGTCCACATAAGCCATGTAGAGGTTTCGTTGCCTGGAATGAGCCTGGTTGCAGATGACAGAGTCTATGGTGAGTTGCTCTTTGCATCCCATTGCGCCCTTCGCGCAGCCCTTCTGCTGCATTGCCATGATGTTGTTCCGCTCACAGTGAGCATATATTCGCTGCGTAAGGCAAGATGTGATTATCTTGTACAGCGTAGGCAAGCAGGTTATTGGGCGGTACTTGGCAGGATTATCCGTATTCCGCTGGTCTTTTGGTAACAAGTAGGTTGCACCCTGTGTAAGAAACAATGGCATTTTCAGAGGATCGAGCAAGACTTCATTAATTAAGGCAGTTATTTGTTCATGCGTGCACCACAACTTCTTAATCCAGTAATTTTGGAGATGATCTGGACCTGGTGCCTTCCAGTTGTGGGAATTCTTTATGACATTGGAGACCTCATCGGTTGTGAATTGCTCATGTTGCATCTGGCTATAGTTCCGGCCCATCTCGCGTTCTTCACTGATCCAGCTTGCACTGACATTGTATGGACCTGGTGTGGCAAGTTGATTTCTCCAGAAACCGTCGACCTGTTCTCTGGTAGGGTAAGTCGCATTTGTGGCATCGGCGCTAGAATTCAAAGTACGGTAGAAAACTTTTTCTGATCGTTCAAAAAGTTTGTTGTCTCGTTTCCTGTTGTTACTAGCCTTGTATCTCCTCAGACGCCCTGCGAAAACAGAAAGTTTTTGTTTTAATGTATCAAGACATTGTTGAGCAGTGATGTTCGCGGGGTCACGCTGAGAATGCATTTGGGTGCGGCTCATTATTGCCTGCACCGCCCTCTGGATCTTTCTAGTTCTAACTCCTCTGATATATTCCGTTACTTGTCCTATGTCTTTACGGAGACTCTCGATCTTCCGGTTTAGTCGCATCTCCCATTGAGCCATTCGTGGTTCTGGTCTTGCACGATTTAACTCTTGAGCCGTCCGGATCTTGGCTCCCATTGCAGTGATGATGGCCGTTGCGGCACAGTAGATTAACATGTGCATATGTTCTAATGTTGGTGTTACTGAAACATAGTTGGGTAAAATTCTGGTGTTCATAAGCTTCCTGGAAGAGTTCAATCTTGGTAGCGGTGGTCTGCTCAGTGGGTCTGTGCCTTCGTATCGCAATACCGCCCTTTTCAGCTGTGTGTCTAGGCTTTCAAAGTGTTCTCCGTTAACTGATTCCCGATTCTCAGTTGTTCGTCCCGTCGTCTCGGCTTTTTGTTGTGGTCCAGGCACTTGAATTTTCCGATTCTCAGTTGTTCGCTCTGCCGTTCCGGCTTCTTGTTGTGGTCCAGGCAGTTGAATTTCCCCATTGTTGTTGTCTATGTCTATGTGTTCGCCATGGATCTCTAGCTCAACTTCCCGTTTTATAGCGTTAAGTCGCGTTTCTGGAATTCGGTTATTTCTTAGAATAGTTCGATACTGATCTGACACTCTTTGTTCAGACACTTGCATGTGTGGAAACTCCCTGCAGAACTCGGCATGCAGTTGTTGTCGGTAGCCGATCATCTCTTGTCCTAAGTTTGTCACCCTGTAAAAAATACGCATTATCGATTCATTCATGGACCCAGTCCATTTCATGCGTCGTCGTTGTAATCCCGCCTGAGTGAACGCTGGCTGAAGTTCCCGCGCAGCACCTTCGGTGGGTGGAACCCTAGTTTTCGTTTGGCTCCCATGTTGTAGATGTTCGTGTTGTTGGGCTGTAGCTGTTTGTGCAACAGGGGCCCGCCTCATCAGCGCCCTGTCACCGACGTCCCGCTCGCTGTCATGCCCAGCGCCGGCTCCAGACATGCCCTGGCGATCCCCAGGCAGCGGCCCTATGACAATACTCCTATTAATCTCCATTCCATGGGTTTCTCCCGTAACGTGGGAGTGACGGCCCTCGGTCGCCTTTTACGACTCGCGGAGCCACGATAGGAGTATTCTAACCCGCTACCCATACGGGTCAACTAGGATAACGCGGGATCGTTACTCCCGAGGATCTGCCCCTGTCACCGGCCAAACCCCTCCTTGCGTTAACTGGGAAACACGGGATCGTTACACCCGAGGATCTGCCCCTCTCACAGGCTAGACCCATCCCTGTGTAACTGGGAGTCGCGGGATTGTCACACCCGAGGATCAGCCCCCGTCACCAGCTAGACCCCTCCCTGCGCAACTGGATATCGCGGGATTGTCACACCCGTAGGTCTGCCCCTGTCACAGGCCAAGCCTCTCCATGCGTAACTGGGAATCGCGGGATCGTTACACCCGTGAATCTGCCCCTCTCACAGGCCAGACCCATCCCTGCGTAACTGGGGAGCGCGGGATTGTCACACCCGTGGATCTGCCTCTCTCACAAGTCAGATCCCCCCTGCGTTCTTATTATTATTATTATCTCGACTTAGCCAAAAGGCATTCGCACTCCCTCTACGGGGAACATTCACTCAGATCCCGGGCATCCCGGATACCAAAAGGATCTGGCTCGGACGAGACCCTTGCCATGTAATCGGGCCTTAGGTGACATTGATGTTGTTGGACGATCCTGCATTCCCCATGAATTTCCTGACGGTTCGGGCTGTCGCAAGTAGTACCGCTTTCTGCATGGACCTGTAAAGACTATCAGTTAGATTCAGCTCCTTGATGTTTCTCAGCAAACTTTTTGGTATAACACCAGTTGTTGACATGATGATTGGAATCGTCTGGACGTTCTCCATTTCCCATTGCCTTCTAATTCGTTCTTCTAAGTCTCTGTACTTCGCGATCTTCTCGACTTGCTTCACACGCAGGTTGTTGTTGTTCGGGATGGCCACATCAATCAGAGTTGTCTTCCTAGAAATTTTATCAACTATTATAAGGTCCGGTCTGTTATGGGAAACTCGTTGATCTGTCAGAACTGTACGATCCCAGTACATCTTGTAGTTGCTGTTCTCAAGAACAGGCTCAGGTGTGTAGTTGTAATATGGGACCCTCTCTGCCTGCACAAGCAGCAGCTTTTCCGCCAGTTCCTGGTGCAAGATCTTGGCAACCGAATCGTGTCGTTCCTTATATTCCGTTGATGCGAACATCTGACATCCTCCTGTTATGTGCTGGATTGTTTCTGAAGTTGGGCACCCGTATCTGCATCTGTCATCCATTACCGATGCATCTCCTACAATGAATTTTAGGTAGTTGCGAGTTGGTATAACCTGATCTTGTATGGCCAGTAAGAAGCCTTCCGTCTCGGGGAACATTCTTCCCGAGGTCAGCCAATAGTTCGACGCTAACTTGTCGACATGTTCCTGGTTAACCTCATTAGGATGCCTCCCGTGCAGCGGCTTCCCCAACCACCTCTGTAGTTTATCGTTGTGGGTTCGGTGGTGATTTTGACGCTCGTGTTCCGTCAGACGTAGCGGTGTTGAGACGTCTGCTCCGCATATAGCCCTATGTAGTGTGGAGCTGTTGGCCTGCCTGTAGAAATAATTACGCAGATTTAATATTTGTTGGTCCAATTGCTTGCTGAGATCTGCCAATCCTCTTCCTCCTAGTTGACGTGGCAGAGTTGTTCTTTCTACGGCGCTACGGGGATGATGTTTATGAGCTTTTGTCAGTAGTGTCCTAACTTTTCGTTGCAGGTTGTTGATGTCCGTGTTGGTCCAATTCACTATTCCGAACGAATAGCTGAGTACAGAGCACGCATACGTGTTCAGGGCCTTAAACAAATTCCTGCTGTTAAGATCAGTTCGCACTACTTGTCTTACTCTCTTGATGAATTCATTCGTTAAATCAGCCTTCATTGTTCGATGGTCTATCCTTTGAGCTTGTTTCATCCCGAGATACTTGTATGTATCTCCCTTGCTCATTGCTTCGATCTCCTGGCCGTCCTGCATCTCGTGTGCTCTTTGTTCGAGCTTTCCCCGGATGATATTAAGGGTGCGGCACTTGTCCAGTCCAAACAGCATTCCGATGTCCCTGGAGAACTCCTCTACAATTTTAAGCATTTGCGTTAGTTGGTTTTTGGTTGCTGCGATCAGTTTTAAATCATCCATATATAATAGGTGATTCAACTTGATCGCTTCTGCGTTGTTGCTTTTGATAGCGAAGCCATATTTTGTAGAGTTCAACCGATGTGATAGAGGGTTCATCGCCATGCAGAACCACAGTGGACTGAGTGAATCTCCTTGGAAAATCCCTCTTCGGATGTTGATTGTGTCGGTCTCGATGTTACTGTCTGCGGTTCTGAGTTGTATCTTAGTGCGCCAGGTTGTCATAACGTGTTCTAAAAAGGAAACTGTATGATGATCTATTTTATACAGCTTTAAGATACCTGTGAGCCAGTCGTGAGGTACGGAATCAAATGCTTTTTTGTAGTCCACATAAGCCATGTGGAGGTTTCGTTGCTTGGAATGAGCCTGGTTGCAGATGACAGAGTCTATGATGAGTTGCTCTTTGCATCCCATTGCGCCCTTCGAGCAGCCCTTCTGCTGCATTGCAATGATGTTGTTCCGCTCGCAGTGAGCATATATTCGTTGCGTAAGGCAAGATGTGATTATCTTGTACAGCGTAGGCAAGCAGGTTATTGGGCGGTACTTGGCAGGGTTATCCGTATTCCGCTGGTCTTTTGGTAACAGGTAGGTTGCACCCTGTGTAAGAAACAATGGCATTTTCAGAGGATCGAGCAAGACTTCATTAATTAAGGTAGTTATCTGTTCATGCGTGCACCACAACTTCTTAATCCAATAATTTTGGAGATGATCTGGACCTGGTGCCTTCCAGTTGTGGGAATTCTTGATGACATCGGAGACCTCAGCGGTTGTGAATTGCTCGTGTTGCATCTGGCTATAGTTCCGGCCCATCTCGCGTTCTTCGCTGATCCAGCTTGCACTGACATTGTATGGACCTGGTGTGGCAAGTTGATTTCTCCAGAAACCGTCGACCTGTTCTCTGCTAGGGTAACTCGCATTTGTGGCATCGGCGCTAGAATTAAAAGCACGGTAGAAACCCTTTTCTGATCGTTCAAAGAGTTTGTTGTCTCGTTTCCTGTTGTTACTAGCCTTGTATCTCCTCAGACGCCCTGCGAAAACAGAAAGTTTTTGTTTTAATGTGTCAAGACATTGTTGAGCAGTGATGTTCGCGGGGTCATGCCGAGAATGCATTTGGGTGCGGCTCATTATTGCCTGCACCGCCCTCTGGATCCTTCTAGTTCTAACTCCTCTGATATATTCCGTCACTTGTCCTATGTCTTTACGGAGACTCTCGATCTTCCGATTTAGTCGCATTTCCCATTGAGCCATTCGTGGTTCTGGTCTTGCACGATTCAACTCTTGGGCCGTTCGGATCTTGGCACCCATTACAGTGGTGACTGCCGTTGCGGCACAGTAGATTAACATGTGCATACGTTCTAATGTTGGTGTCACTGAAACATAGTTTGGTAAAATTCGTGTGTTCATAAGATCGATTATTATTATTATTATTATTATTATCTCGACTTAGCCAAAAGGCATTCGCACTCCCTCTACGGGGAACATTCACTCAGATCCCGGGTATCCCGGATACCAAAAGGATCTGGCTCGGACGAGACCCTTGCCATGTTATCGGGCCTTAGGTGACATTGATGTTGTTGGACGTTCCTGCATTCCCCATGAATTTCCTGACGGTTCGGGCTGTCGCAAGTAGTACCGCTTTCTGCATGGACCTGTAAAGACTATCAGTTAGACCCAGCTCTTTTATGTTTCTCAGCAAACTTTTTGGTATACCACCAGTTGTTGACACGATAATTGGAATCGTCTTGACGGTTTCCATTTCCCATTGCCTTCTAATTCGTTCTTCTAAGTCTCTGTACTTCGCGATCTTCTCGACTTGCTTCACACGCAGGTTGTTGTTGTTCGGGATGGCCACATCAATCAGAGTTGTCTTCCTAGAAATTTTATCAACTATTATAAGGTCCGGTCTGTTATGGGCAACTCGTTGATCTGTCAGAACTGTACGATCCCAGTACATCTTGTAGTTGCTGTTCTCAAGAACAGGCTCCGGTGTGTAGCTGTAATATGGGACCCTCTCTGCCTGCACAAGCAGCAGTTTTTCCGCCAGTTCCTGGTGCAAGATCTTGGCAACCGAATCGTGTCGTTCCTTATATTCCGTTGATGCGAACATCTGACATCCTCCTGTTATGTGCTGGATTGTTTCTGAAGTTGGGCACCCGTATCTGCATCTGTCATCCACTACCGATGCATCTCCTACAATGAACTTTAGGTAGTTGCGAGTTGGTATAACCTGATCTTGTATGGACAGTAAGAAGCCTTCCGTCTCGGGGAACATTCTTCCCGAGGTCAGCCAGTAGTTCGACGCTAACTTGTCGACATGTTCCTGGTTAACCTCATTAGGATGCCTCCCGTGCAGCGGCTTCTCCAACCACCTCTGTAGTGTATCGTTGTCGGTTCGGTGGTGATTTTGATGCTCGTGTTCCGTCAGACGTAGCGGTGTTGAGACGTCTGCTCCGCATATAGCTTTATGTAGTGTGGAGCTGTTGGCCTGTCTCTGGAAATAATTACGCAGATTTATTATTTGTTGGTCCAATTGCTTGCTGAGGTCTGCCAATCCTCTTCCTCCTAGTTGACGTGGCAGAGTAGTTCTTTCTACGGCGCTACGGGGATGATGTTTATGAGCTTTTGTCAGTAGTGTCCTAACTTTTCGCTGCAGGTTGTTGATGTCCGTGTTGGTCCAATTCACTATTCCAAACGAATAGCTGAGTACAGAGCACGCATACGTGTTCAGGGCCTTAAACAAATTCCTGCTGTTAAGATCAGTTCGCACTACTTGTCTTACTCTCTTGATGAATTCATTCCTTAAATCGATCTTCATTGTTCGATGGTCTATCCTTTGAGCTTGTTTCATCCCGAGATACTTGTATGTATCTCCCATGCTCATTGCTTCGATCTCCTGGCCGTCCTGCATCTCGTGTGCGCCTTGTTCGAGCTTTCCCCGCACGATGTTAAGAGTGCGGCACTTGTCCAGTCCAAACTGCATTCCGATGTCCCTGGAGAACTCCCCTACAATTTTAAGCATTTGCGTTAGTTGGTTTTTGGTTGCGGCCATCAGTTTTAAATCATCCATATATAATAGGTGATTCAACTTGATCACTTCTGCGTTGTTGCTTTTGATAGCGAAGCCGTATTTTGTAGAGTTCAACCGATGTGATAGAGGGTTCATCGCCATGCAGAACCACAGTGGACTGAGTGAATCTCCTTGGAAAATCCCTCTTCGGATGTTGATTGTGTCGGTCTCGATGTTGCTGCTTGCGGTTCTGAGTTGTATCTTAGTGCGCCAGGTTGTCATAGCGTGTTCTAAAAAGGAAACTGTATGATGATCTATTTTATACAGCTTTAAGATACCTGTTAGCCAGTCGTGAGGTACGGAATCAAATGCTTTATTGTAGTCCACATAAGCCATGTAGAGGTTTCGTTGCTTGGAATGAGCCTGGTTGCAGATGACAGAGTCTATGATGAGTTGCTCTTTGCATCCCATTGCGCCCTTCGCGCAGCCCTTCTGCTGCATTGCCATGATGTTGTTCCGCTCGCAGTGAGCATATATTCGCTGCGTAAGGCAAGAAGTGATTATCTTGTACAGCGTAGGCAAGCAGGTTATTGGGCGGTACTTGGCAGGGTTATCCGTATTCCGCTGGTCTTTTGGTAACAAGTAGGTGGCACCCTGTGTAAGAAACAATGGCATTTTCAGAGGATCGAGCAAGACTTCATTAATTAAGGTAGTTATTTGTTCATGCGTGCAACACAACTTCTTAATCCAATAATTTTGGAGATGATCTGGACCTGGTGCCTTCCAGTTGTGGGAATTCTTGATGACATTGGAGACCTCATCGGTTGTGAATTGCTCGTGTTGCATCTGGCTATAGTTCCGGCCCATCTCGCGTTCTTCACTGATCCAGCTTGCACTGACATTGCATGGACCTGGTGTGGCAAGCTGATTTCTCCAGAAACCGTCGACCTGTTCTCTGCTAGGGTAACTCGTATTTGTGGCATCGGCGCTAGAATTCAAAGTACGGTAGAAACCCTTTTCTGATCGTTCAAAGAGTTTGTTGTCTCGTTTCCTGTTGTTACTGGCCTTGTATCTCCTCAGACGCCCTGCGAAAACAGAAAGTTTTTGTTTTAATGTATCAAGACATTGTTGAGCAGTGATGTTCGCGGGGTCACGCCGAGAATGCATTTGGGTGCGGCTCATTATTGCCTGCACCGCCCTCTGGATCTTTCTAGTTCTAACTCCTCTGATATATTCGGTTACTTGTCCTATGTCTTTACGGAGACTCTCGATCTTCCGATTCAGTCGCATCTCCCATTGAGCCATTCGTGGTTCTGGTCTTGCACGATTTAACTCTTGAGCCGTCCGGATCTTGGCTCCCATTGCAGTGATGATGGCCGTTGCGGCACAGTAGATTAACATGTGCATATGTTCTAATGTGGGTGTTACTGAAACATAGTTGGGTAAAATTCTGGTGTTCATAATATCGAGCATGATTGCAAGCTTCCTGGAAGAATTCAATCTTGGTAGTGGTGGTCTGCTCAGTGGGTCTGTGCCTTCGTATCGCAATACCGCCCTTCTCAGCTGTGTGTCCAGGCTTTCAAAGTGTTCTCCGTTAACTGATTCCCGATTCTCAGTTGTTCGTCCCGCCGTCTCGGCTTCTTGTTGTGGTCCAGGCACTTGAATTTCCCGATTCTCAGTTGTTCGCTCTGCCGTTCCGGCTTCTTGTTGTGGTCCAGGCACTTGAATTTCCCCGTTGTTGTTGTCTATGTCTATGTGTTCGCCATGGATCTCTAGCTCAACTTCCCGTTTTATAGCGTTAAGTCGCGTTTCTGGAATTCGGTTATTTCTTAGAATAGTTCGATACTGATCTGACACTCTTTGTTCAGACACTTGCATGTGTGAAAACTCCCTGCAGAACTCGGCATGCAGTTGTTGTCGGTAGCCGATCATCTCTTGTCCTAAGTTTGTCACCCTGTAAAAAATACGCATTATCGATTCATTCATGGACCCAGTCCATTTCATGCGTCGTCGTTGTAATCCCGCCTGAGTGAACGCTGGCTGAAGTTCCCGCGCAGCACCTTCGGTGGGTGGAACCCTAGTTCTCGTTTGGCTCCCGTGTTGTAGATGTTCGTGTTGCTGGGCTGTAGCTGTTTGTGCAACAGGGGCCCGCCTCATCAGCGCCCTGTCACCGACGTCCCGCTCACTGTCATGCCCAGCGCCGGCTCCAGACATGCCCTGGCGATCCCCAGGCAGCGGCCCTATGACAATTATCCTATTATTATCCATTCCATAGTTTTCTCCCGTAACGTGGGAGTGACGGCCCTCGGTCGCCTTTTACGACTCGCGGAGCCACGATAGGAGTATTCTAACCCGCTACCCATACGGGTCAACTAGGATAACGCGGGATCGTTACTCCCGAGGATCTGCCCCTGTCACCGGCCAAACCCCTCCTTGCGTTAACTGGGAAACACGGGATCGTTACACCCGAGGATCTGCCCCTCTCACAGGCTAGACCCATCCCTGTGTAACTGGGAGTCGCGGGATTGTCACACCCGAGGATCAGCCCCCGTCACCAGCTAGACCCCTCCCTGCGCAACTGGATATCGCGGGATTGTCACACCCGTAGGTCTGCCCCTGTCACAGGCCAAGCCTCTCCATGCGTAACTGGGAATCGCGGGATCGTTACACCCGTGAATCTGCCCCTCTCACAGGCCAGACCCATCCCTGCGTAACTGGGGAGCGCGGGATTGTCACACCCGTGGATCTGCCTCTCTCACAAGTCAGATCCCCCCTGCGTAATTATTATTATTATTATTATTATTATTATTATTATTATTATATTACATCACATACTATAATAATTAAAATAATAAATCTTCTGTGCTCAGGTTAGATATAAGCTTGATTATTTTGGGATATATTGCCATAATTCAATTTCATTTCAAAAAGAACCACAACGCCCTGTGTATTTCAGTAACTATTGAGATTTCACTCGTAGTTGTTAAGCTCAATACTCAATCGTGATATTTTGACGTCCCCTAGCTGTTCCCACGAGATTGCCCCATACTTACCGGATACCTTGTATATATGGTGCTCCGGATGCACTGATTATTTTTACAAGCTTTTATTTAACTTCACCTGTTAGTGTGGGTCGAATCTTGAAAGCTGAATTACAACCACTTCCTGACATCCGATTGAGCTGAAATTTTGCATACACCTTTAGTTCCGGTGACAATACAATATCCAATAATCAATATTGTAATACTTTCAAAATGGCCGCCGCTCCAAGATGGCGGATGAGGATATATTTTTTGTCATCCCCCTTAATATGGGTATCAAATGAAAGGGTTTGAAAAGTAGAAAACGATAAAGTTAGTGACATCGCACTAAATTCAATATAGCCATCGTTCCAAAATGGCGGATGAAGTATTTTTTGTCAACCCCCTTAATAAGGGCTTGAAGAGTAAAAAAAGAAAAAGTCAGTGACATCACACTAAATTCAATATGGCCGTCGCTCCAAGATGGCGGATGATGTATTTTTTGTCAACCCCCTTAATATGGATATCAAATGAAAGGGTTTGAAGAGTAGGAAACGAAAAAGTTAGTGACATCATACTAAATTCAATATGGCCGTCGCTCCTAGATGGCGGATTACCTATTTGATACCCAACATGGGTATCAAATGAAAGGGCTCGACGGGTAGAAAACAATCAGATGAATGACTTCATACGAAATCCAATATGGCGGCCGCCCCAAGATGGCGGACTAAATTTCTTTACCACCCTCCTGACATGAGAATCAAATAGGTGCTAAAAAGCGCAAAATTATATAAAAACATTTTTAAAAACAAGCTTTTATTTAAGCCATGTACCTACTAAAATGAATAAAATAAGTGTAGGTTTTCGTTAGGATAATTCGATTCCAAATTGCGACAAGTTTTTACAAATTGAAAATCGTGTCGCGCGAATTGTAAAGAAAAAAAATGCATACTTTGGCAAATAGGTAGGTACTTGCTTACCAACCAATCACTGTCCAATAAAATTAATTGGTACCTACTTTCATCAACACTTCGCGCGAAAACCTTTTCAATTTGCAAAAACTTGTCGCAATTTGGAATTGAATTATCATATTTTCAATTTTCGTTTCTTCTTTTCAATATTCGTTTCTTACTCTCATCTCTGAAGAAATAAAACGAATATGTACACATTGGATCTTTACCTATTTGACTTCGTTTGTACGGTCTTCACTCGCGTTGAGAAGACGGCGCCTTATTGGTCAAATCAGGCGGCGGTGGCGCAGCGGAGAGTGAAACTACAAATCAGCATTTTGAATTATTTATCGGATTCCATTTCCTTTAAGCCGGCGCGGCGATCCGCTCTATTTCGACGCAGGAATGAGTCCCGTATTTATGTTTGCATAATGCATGGATTCCCGCCAATGGGCGCTCGCCTACCAGCTTCAGAGGCGCACTTAGGAGGATGAAATCAAAGTAAGCTGTGAGATTATGTCTTTATCCAATATGGAGTTGCTCTAATTTCAATCATTTGTTGCAAAACAAGTTGAATCGCAGAGAAACACAACAATTGACAATAATTTTGCATTTTCATGGTAGGATTGCAGAGAATTCAACGCCTGCGTCGCCTGCCAATATGAAATAACATAATATTTAAACTATTAACCAAACAGGTAATGATTTCAGCGACTATTTCCCTCGTCTTAATTTCCACCAATCACAAACGCGCAATTTTGAATTGCAAATGGTTTCTAGATGGAAAAACTGTGTGACAGCACCTGCGTCAGCAGTTTTTTCGAGTTTACCCGCGGCAAAACTTGACAGCTGTTGTATAATAGGTAGGTAGTATGTTTTGTAAGCTATGTGTATGCAGAATAATCTGTTACTCATGAAATAGTCTTGTCAAATACCATTCGGGCATCTAATTTTTCCTGTGAAAAAATCCGAAGAAACACAATGCTAACTAATATTTTTTTAACAAAATGCATTCGTGCAGGTGCAAAAATCCTCGTCTTCGACTCGGATTTTTGTTGCCACTGAGGCTTCTTGTTAAAATATTACTTAGCAACGTGCTTTTTCGATTTTTTTCGGATAAATTAGATGCCTTTATGATATTACTTACGATAATACCATACTAGTGGTATTTTTGCTGAAATCCTACTCTCTTAGTTACGAACTAGTTACGCTAAACCAATATTGAGGGAGCTAAAACTGATAACCCGATAAATTCTTCACATTACCAAATTTAATATAGGACTAAAAGATATGTTTATTATTAAATATCTATTAGCACAAAAAACATAGGTATTATTCAGAACCGAAAGCTCAATCTAAATGACAGCTATCAAATGGACCTTAACTTTTAAGCATGGTAATTAAATTTATGTACGGCTAGTTAAGTAAAACATTGATCTGACCTCAATGGGCTAGGGGCATGATTATCGCTTTGCGTGCGAGAGGTCCTAGGTTCAAATGCCGGTTGTGGCTCTTTTTTTTAGTTTTATTTTTAAATTACATTTTCGATATTTATAATTCTTGCAGTTAGTTTATTCCTTAGAATTTGGGTTGATAAATAATTATGGCTACATACACACTGAATAATTATTAACCTATTTGCCGTTGTTAAATTATCTTTTTAAATACAATTATGATCGACCTTGGTTCGAGGCAGGCGCATGCATATGTCTTTAAAGAAAAACACCGCTATGGCCAAGAGCGCTGGACAAATGTGGGTTCACGGTATTGCTCCTAAATAGGCTTTATCCGCGTGATTTACTAATTGTCCTACACTCACTGGGATTACTACGGTTTTCTAGGGTTTTCCGTAGTACTTGAACGAATGCTATCCTAGTTCTATCAGGAAAAAAGTCGGCCCTAGCCGCAAATGGCAACGAAGACAAAATAATAGAAATTGCCCCCCTCCCCCGCACAAGCATGTGGGTAGGGTACTCCTACTTTGGAGTATTGTGAGGGTGAGAATTATTATTATTATTATGCTTAATAATAGATAATAGTTTTCGTTAATTTATCAATCATTATAATCCCAGTGCTAAGAAAATACCACTCCTGCTGCGAAGTCGTATTTTCAGCTTTGGGATTATAATTTCTAAAATTAACGAAAGGTACTATCGATAGAGTGTGGAAAAAAATGCAGAGGGAATATTCTTGAATTCACTAGTTTCCGGACAACCTCTATAATTTCCTTTTCAAGGTTTTTAAGAAATTTTTGCCCTTTTAAAGAAGACAAAAATCCAAGGAAAGTACTTGTGCCAGCTAGCTTTTGTGCTGATGGCTATAGGTACACCAGAAAGTCAACCAAGTTTAGACCAGATATCAAACGTTTACTTGTTACGAAATTAGACATACTTTATTTTTATTTCTCTATAATAATTTTTATGGCTGGGGTCAAGTTTGAAACCCTATATATCCTCGACACATGAGAATTTTATTGAATTCTCATTAATCGGAATTTATTGCTTTTCAAAAATGACGAAGAACCTTTTGCCGCATAGTTACGTAACTTGACCCCCACCAGCGAAATAGATTCCTAGTTGCCGTAGCAACTACTTGACCACTCCCCTTACACCAAGTTGAAATTGACTCGATTCATTTTATTGGAACTTCAGGACACCAAACTTGGTATTTCCAGCTCTGTAGAATATTTTTCTACTCTACTAGATTTTTGGGCCGGTCAGTAGTTGGTTATCTAGTCCTAGACTTCCACTAGTCAAGTACTTTACATTTTCCCCAACTCCCTCTTTCCTCCATCACTATATCACAGACCTATATAGCAAGCTATATAGGTCTGTGACCATATTATAGGCTCGAGATATTGTCACCGGAATTGAATAAGTTTGCAACACAATTATTAGAAGTGGGTGAAAATCGATTTGATAGATCTTCAAAAGATAACGACACTTTCTTCTGTACCTTTTTCAGGCCTTATTAAAAAATTACAGGGTCACAGAATAAATAGGAAGCTATTTATTCTGTGACAGGGTGTTAAATATCTAAAAAATCTATGGACTTTATTGAATAGTCACCAAAATAGTTGAGATATTTTTTCCTATGTATTATTGGCTTCATGGCAAATTTGATTTTTTTGTATTATTTCATGGTATTTCTGAAAAATTAACTAAAAAATGTGCTCCATATTAAGTAAGACTCACAGTAGAAAAAATAATAAACACATTTTTTTTCTGCTTTGATTTCTACATAAGTATGTAAGATTTAATGTAAAGAAAAATTAAGAAAAATTTTTTCCACTTCGTATTGATTTTGCAATACAACTGAAACTATTCAAAAAATAATTTATTTCCATGTCCTTTAAAATTGCAATAATGATAATTCCGTAGGAGTGAAATATGTCTTATAAAATGCAATATGTACCATGGTTGTATTTAAAAACTAATTTAATTTTTCCGTTGACATTCCATAGGATCGAAATATGGAATGGTAAAAGAATTGTAAACAGGGTGTTTCATAAACCATCAAATGAACGATTAGGTACTTTCAAATAAATTATTCACAACTATGATACAACGATAGGCATTTTCAATTTTATTTTACGATTATTACATTTTATGTTTTCCCTCCACGCCAATGGCTACACGACCCTTTAAGCGCTCGAGAAGTAAAATTCAGATTCAATAAAATACAGCACTGAGCACACCGGCCTTCGTTCGTTTGGAAAATGGCGTGGGCTATTGGATTATACCGTCCACAACTGTTGGACTGTTATTGCGCGTTTTTCCCATGTTCTTTTAAATCAGGTTTATTTTCTTTACAGAAAACGACGCCGCAAAACTCCCAAGCCGGCAATCTTCTGCTCGAACTGATTGTGAAAATCGCCAAACACCCCGACCAGTGGAACAAAGTTCACGAGTTACTGCGTACGTATTATAACAATAAGCCTTAAAACATTCTCGAAGGGCCTAAATTCTAAATAAGATATGATGACGTGATAAACTTGATTTTCTCGTTAATTTTCAAGGTAAATCCAAAACTAACCTTAAGCATTATCTTCCAAGGAATCCATTGCCACCAAGCAGTGGCGCAACGAGGGGGGGGGGGCTGCCGAGCTGGTACCAACCAGGCGAAAAAGCGCTAAAGAATGCTAGATAAAAACAATGCTACAGAGGAAATATATCACGGTGATGTAACTTTACAATTTTCTATGCCTCAGTTAAATTACCTGTCCTTAAATTTTCTAAAAAATTTCGCCCACGGCGCATTTTAATAAGCGAACTACTCCTTTTCATTTCTGCTTTTAAAAATCAATAATCATTATAAACCCACCAGGAAATAAATTCATATAGGGTAGATACCTCCTATCTATATTCTACATTTGGCCCTTTGAGGGCACATGTTAATTTATAGGACAATAAATTTATAGGCACTAACTTATAGCATTGAGTAAAGGAATAACTTATAGGTATTTTTACTTCCACATCACTTAAGAAATTCTCTCTCGAGCTTTATGTGTTGTTTGACCTGCGGCGCAATCCTTGACAATAAACAATGGACTTCTTTTTCCCATCGACAAGGTCTATCTACGACCCTGTAAGTATAGGTGCTGTATTTATCACTCCAAACCGATTGATATTGAAAAGCTAGGTACTTACTTTGTTCTCTCAAAAAAGCCGAAGACAATACCTAAATGTTTAATTTTCAAATTAAGGTTCTACAGCGTTGCTAACTTTTATTATTATTATTAAGTAAACGATGGACAAAATCTAATTTAACGTTCTTTTGCGACATCTACGGGTCTAACCACAGAAAATATAGCTACGCGTATATTTTCTGTGGGTCTAACTACATCGGAAAAACCTATACCTATACTTTGATTTTTGTGAGTTTTAAAATTTTTAGCAGAAAAGGTCACTTTATTGGTATGAAATATTAGTTTTTTCAGCACATCCAAAGAGTAGGTACGTGATTTTTCGAAACTGAAATTGTGTTGTTTCAAAAAACCCAAGTAGCTCAAATTTCAACTCGAAAATTCACAAACTCGGTAAACTATTTAGGAATAATTAATTATTGTTATACTTCCAATAATTTTGTGTTTTTATGGGTTGTGGTTGTAATATTTGTAACAGAAATATTTTATTTATTTTAAATGATAAAATTACAAGCGCGGCTGCCTGTGATTGGATTTAAATTATATAGTATGAGAATATAGGAAATGAAACCAAAAATGCGAAAACCGTTAGGAATATCAGAAAATGTATATACAGGGTGTCTACTTTTAAGTGTATACAAATCGATAAAAAATGTATTTTGTGAGATATTTTCAAAAACCTTTTTTTGTTCGAAAGGCCTTTTGACCTTTCTGCCATTTTCAAAATGCAAATCCAGGGCCGGCTGCGATTTTTTTATACCCCCGATTTTTACGAAAACCATTTAGCGATTTTTTATTTAAAATCTGACCCCACAGCGTTAATCAGAACACCCCGAAACCCCTATATATACCAAATTTGAATAAAAAATATACAGGGAGTTTCATTCTGCAGGGTGTCAAAGTTGAGCAAAATAGGAATTTTAAAGGCATCTGCCAAGTCAAGAGTGCCATAGAATCCCCTATCAAAACAGTTGAATGGTCAATAGGACCACTCAAGGTGTTGGTGTGCAAAGTTCCAATACAAAATATACAGAGTGTTCTTATCTGTGTCATCTCAAATTACTGAATTTTTGGAACTTTATACTGGTCAAAAATCGAGTATATCAAAACCGCTACACACACTATAAACGAACTAATTCTAAAAAATACAGAAGTCTGCTAGTAAGTCCATATCACTTAAGGTGGCTGGTGTGCCACAACAGGAAACACAGAAAATTTATCATCTTAGACAGTGACTTTGTTGAGTAAGGTCCAATAATTTAAATTGTTTTTATTTGTTAGTTGGCATTTTGTAAAGAAATGCATTACTTTTGTGTTTATCAATATTTTTTCAATGATTCCACAGCACTCATAACCCGTATAAAGTTTCGTAAAAATTCAGCATTTTGAGATGGCACAGATAAGAACATTCTGTATATTTTTAATTGAACCTTTGCACACCAATACCTTGAGTGGTCCTATTAACTATTTAACTGTTTTGAGGGGATTCCATGGCACACTTGGCAGGTGCCTTTAAAATTCCTATTTTGCTCAACTTTGACACCCTGCAGAATAGAACTCCCTGTATATTTTTTATTCAAATTTGATATTTAGGGGTGTTCTGATTAACGCTGTGGGGTCAGATTTTAAATAAAAAAATCGTTAAATGGTTTTTGTGAAAAACGGGGTATAAAAAAAATCGTAGCCGTCCCTGGATTTGCAGTTTGACAAAAGTAAAAACGTCAAAAGAAGCGTTTTTTGAAGACGTTTCGAACAAAAAAAAGTTTTTAAAAATATCTCACAAAATACATTTTTTATCGATTTGTATACACTTAAAAGTAGACACCCTGTATGTATATGCTTTTGTGAAATCGGAAAGTTCAAGTTTATCAAGAAAATTTCATTTTCGGTTAAACCGGAAGCGATATCGAAAAAGCAGATATTTATTTTTTGTTACCTCCTATAAATAAATGATAATTGGCCATTTTGTATTGCCAAAGTTTGAGTTTATTTGGCGATAACTTTTTGTCTGTCGTCTAATTTTCTATTTCTTAGAAGCATTGGGTTCCTTGGAAAAAATTGCATCACATCAGCTTTTGGACCATGGATTTGTGTTGAAAATTACCCACAAAATCGAGGTTATCATATTAACTGGGACGCCCTGAACACAAACCAAATTTTGAATAATATAAGAAGCATATTAAATGTAGTTTATGTTTTCACCTGCATGTTTATTTAATTCGATTATAAAGTTAGCTGCCACTTGAAATATAGTTATAAAAAAATATCTCCGTAGGTTCTTGTTCACGATGGGTTTTATTGGAATTCCCCGCATACTACGATACTGACTACAAGAGACTTTACGACATTATATAAGAAAATAAGAAAACTTTATTTGCTTTCGCTCACACGAAAAACGCCAAATCCTTCTGACGCCCCATTGTATGCGACTTTCGCATTCCCTTTACATCATGCCTACAGTTCGGGCAGGTTCTCCAGAAAAGCCACACAAAACTCCCACGATGTAAACAACCCCCGCGGATACGCCAATACGGGCCTCCATAGACCGGCTGTATTTGGGAGCGCCGTGAAATTTGTATGCGCCCGGCTTAGCTATGCGATATGGTAAATAGTTTAGATCTGCCCTAACATTTATTATTCAGAAAAAAAGCCGAGTGGGTGCCCCTAAAAATATATATGACGTGATGTGCGCGGCGAATTTTAAAATCCCAGAAGGCTGACACATTGAACAGTGTCAATGTTTCGACTAAATTATGTGTGGAGCAAATCTACGGAACAAACTAATCCGATAAATGTGTTCTGAAAAAATCCCGCTACAGGCTGATTTTATTTTCTCTTCATACAATAATTAGCCCAAAATGTGCACATTTTCCATTGGATCCTTCACTTCGTAACGATGCAAAGACATTATAATAACAACGCCATTTTTTAGTAATCTGTGTTATGGTCTAACAGACCACATAAATATTTTGTTTTTGTCAAAAGTAGATAAGTCCAATGTATATTTTTAGAACAAGCTCCAGAAAAATTTTGTCTAGGTATATCACGATCTCATTAAAGTCTCATTTTTGTTCTAGTGGAATTTCTTGCTCAGATAGGCAAGACGTATGTTGTGAATTTGAATTTCCCGACATTTTTATAATCAAATCAAATCCAATAGACTCATCCGATTATTACACAATGGAGCGTTACACAATTCTACCTAGCTTTTTAATTGTGATATTTACAAATAATAATACCATCCACAAAAGATGAAAATAAATTTGGTAAATACCTTAAAAAGTATAATTAATAAAATATCACATGCTTAAAAAAACGTTCGGATTATCTAAAATTTAAAAAAATCTAGAAAATCTCCAAATAAAATTTTAAATAAAATTATTTTTTCATAAATTACACCTCTTCCAAAAAGCAAATAATAATAATAACTAGTACCTACCTTATAGTTATTGACCTTATATTAGTGATCTAACCAGTAAATTAATAAATTTGTTCAAAAATTTGCAAAAATGAATGTTTTGTCGGTTTCGAAATGTTTTACAAAAGCTAAAACTCTTTTAAAATTTCTAGAGAAGTCTGGTGTTGTTTATGAAATTTCGTATAATAAATGTGACAAAGTTTATATAGGTCAAACATACATGCATTTAAAAGATAGAATTGCTCATCATAAAAGTGACTGTAAATTAGACAAAATAAACTCGAATGCATTAGTTGAACATGTAAGTTATAGGTAAGTAATAAGTAATAATAATTATATGATAAATTTTGCTAATACAAAAATTTTAAAAATTGAAAAAATTACTACAAAAGAAGTTCTTTAGAAATGGTTGAAATTAATTTAAAGGGTAATCTAGCAATGAATAAGAGATCAGATACAGAAAATCTAAGTAATATCTATACCTACATATTTGTTGACATAGGAAAAATGAAGCGTTGTTTTCTGTATATCTCCAAGGAGACCACATAAGTGGGCTGCTACAAGGTTATGTTATATGTCAGTGTCCAACTGCCATCAGGTTTTATGTGACATGCCAATGCCATAGATTCCAAAGGAGGTAAAATATTTCCCATCATAGTTCACAATTTTTAAGTTTTCTAACTTCCAGCACAGAATAGCCATTACGGTGGCTATTCTGTGCTTCCAGATAGTCAATTAAAGGTAATGCGGTCGCCTGTAGTAGTCCCAATAATTGCAACCAGATTTTTCTTGTCTCACCTTTAGTAATCCTACAATTCCCTTTACGTGGGCATTACGTATAAGTAAGTAGTTCAAAACAAAAATGGTATTTCCTAAATTTTAAATTATTAAGCAGGTAGCTTCAGTCAGGTCTTTTTTTAAACAGTTTTTATCTACAACTATAAGTTTATTTTACGTTTGTGAGGTACCTTGGAAGAGAAATAAAATTACAAAAATGAGCACCGAGAAAAACCACATGATTAGAACTAAGTACAAGACCTAATCTTATTAGTCCATCCCGAAATCTGTGTTCTTTGGGTAGATACATTCAACAAGGGAAGAAAGTTCAAGTACACATATTATTACAAATGGATTCATGAACCTGGTAACAAGGTGCAATAGCGACAAATTCTCAAATAAGCAAAATCGGCACTTACTCACCATACTTATATTACTTAAATTCCTGGAAATAATTGCAGGAAACCAAATTCAAATATAAAATAAATTTGATTCATTTGGCACTTGCCATATTCTGTGTTTGTTGACAGAACATTGTCAAGCCTAATTTTTAGAAATCATGGAAACCATTATTAATTTTTACTAACAATCAAAGTACCTGTTATATTCATAGATTCTCCAATAAAATGGCATAGTTGGCATCATTGAGACCATTAGAATGGGGAAAGAAACGGCCTCACTTTGGAAAGTATAATGCTGGGTCCCCTTACTTTAAAGGGTTCCTGATGGAATATAATTTATATTTTTTGTTAGAAAATGTTTATTCTTATTTTTCTATCACATTATACATACTTCCAATCATATTGACAAGTTGTTATACAATTTTTACTTTCATTTTTTATTATAAATTCCGGAGTCAGCTAACGCCTCGTCCGGAAACAGCAATGATTCGTCCTGGAAAACTTCATTTTAGGTACTTATAACAAAAATAAGTATATTATGCATTACAAAATAGAAATTACTGAATTTAAAAAATACCAATGTAAACAAATTACGTCGTCCTCTTCCCCCCGACCCGCTAATGTAAAAGCAAAATAAAACCGTGATATTTGTATTAGCGTGAGTCATATATTCCTATATATCGTTGGTATAAATCTTGCAACTGAATTTTAAACCAGTTCCATCCAACGGATTGAACTGAAATGATGCGCACACTTTTGGTGCTGGTGATAATAATACAATGTAGTCTGGCGCAACCAGAAATTATTGTCAGGGGGGGCTGGTTGACAATGTTACTAATATTTTTGTGTAGAATTACTTAATAATAATAATAATAATAAAAGTGAGTAACGCTGTAAAACCTTAATTTGAAAATTAAACATTTAGGTATAGTCTTCGGCTTTTTGAGAGAACAAAGTAATTACCTAGCTTTTCAATATCAATCGGTTTGGAGTGATAAATACAGCACACGTACCTATACCTACATCAGGCTCATAGATAGACTTTGTCGATGGAAAAATAAGTCCATTGTTTATTGCCAAGGATTGCGCCACAGGCCAAAATTTTCGAATTTTCAAGGTCAAACATTTTAAATGAACTAAAAAAAATTAAGTAACCTAATATTAGCAAAAAATATTATGCAAGTAAACTGACTGTATTTTTTTCTTTTTTAACTATAGGAACCATAATAATAATTTAACTATGTAGTAAATGTAAGAAGTGGATACTCTTTTTTCTTTTACATAAAAGCCCGAGAGAGAATTGCTTGAGTGATGTGGAAGTAAAAATATAAGTTAGTGCCTACAAATTTATTGTCACATCCTATACATTAACGTATCCCCTCAAAGTGCCAAATGTAGAATATAGATAGGTATCTACCTATAGGAATTTATTTCCTGGTGGGTTTATAATGATTATTGATTTTTAAAAGCGAGAATTAAAATAAGGAGAAATTTTAAGGACAGATAATTTAACTGGGCATAGAAAATTGTAAAGTTATATCACCATGATATGTTTCCTCTATAACATTGTTTTTATCTAGCATTGTTTAGCGCTTTTTCGCCTGGTTGGTAAGAGCTCGGGGGGGGGGGGCTGCAGAATGGCAGCCCCCCCCCCCTCGTTGCGGTACTTAGTATACTAAAGATCGTAATTTGTTCAAAATGGCCGCCGCTCCAAGATGGCGGATTACCTTTTTCTGTACAACCCCCTTGATGTGAATATCAAATTGCCTACTCCCAGTTTGGAGAATTGTTTAGTAAATGTACAAAATGAAAAATTGCAAAATGGCAGTTATTCCTGAAACGTCCTGTACGTACGGCCGAAAACGGCCCCTTTTGAAATTTGTATTCAACACGGGTTGGCTGTGCGATATGGTAAATAGTTTACATGTGCCCTAACGTTTATTATTCAGGGAATAAAGGATGCATGCTCTGAAAATAGCTCTGAAACGCGGGACGAGCTTTAAAAATCCTAGCACCAGTCGATGTGTAAAATATTTATGTAGGTATCTACGGCTGCAAGTCAATACAGAAAGAATCGAATAAATATCCGGGGATATCTGGAATGCATTCCAATGAGGAGGGACGGCGTGAAAAATGAACTGGGAATACTGATAAAACTGTGCTGCCCGAAATGTCTACTTTTAGCAATCCTGTAGGATTGGATTATACAGGGTGATTCAGTTTTATTCTGCGACACTTCAACAGGAGATAGAAAACCAAAAAATAGCCGCACTTTCTTCTATAAACTATATCATTTTAAGGTCTTATAAAAAAGTTACAGGGTGTTAAAATTGTAAGAAATATGTGGATTTTATTGAATATTTACCAAACTAGTTGAGATATTTAAGTCATATTTGGGACATGTTATAGGGGCATGGGTTAGCATAAAACCTGTTAATATCAAACACCTTGAACAACCAGTGGCGTAGAAGTGGGTAATTAATATAATAATTGTATTTAGAAAAAACGAACCACCTTGTATAACAATAAAATGTATTCAATTTCTTATGTAAATTTTAATTGTAAACTAAAACGTTCTCTTAGCATTCTTATTTTTTCGAGGTATTTCTGAAAAATTAACTTTACAATTCTCTCCATAAGTAAGACTCAAAGTAGAAAAATGTGTTTCTTACTTTAAATACAGTAACTTTTCCCGATAAACTTACCCATTCAAGGTTTTACTTTTCAAGATACAGAGCGTAACATTAATTGTATCTTCCTTAAATGTTTTAGACCCTGTATCTTCAAAAGTATAGCCTTAAATATGTAAGTTTATTGGAAAAAGTTGATTTATTTAAAGTAGCAAACACATTATATCTACTTTACGTGTTACTTATGGAGCAAATTGTTTAAATAATTTTTCAGAAATACCCCGAAATAATACAAAAAATCAAATTTGCCTTGAAACCATGACACACACGAAAAAATACCAAGAGGAAATTTTTGTTTAGAATTAAAATTTACATAATAATTTGAATACATTTTATACTATACAAGATGGTTATTTTTTTCTTCTAAAAACAATTACCCGCTTTTACGCCACTGGTTGTTCAAGGTGTTTTATATTAACAGATTTTATGCTAACCCATGCCGTTATGACGTGTACCAAATATGACTTAAATATCTCAACTAGTTTGGTAAATATTCAATAAAGTCCACATATTTCTTACAATTTTAACACCCTCTAACTTTTTTATAAGACCTTAAAATGCTATAGTTTATACAAGAAAGTGCGGTTATTTTTTGGTTTTCTATCGCCTGTTGAAGTGTCGCAGAATAAAACTGAATCACCCTGTATTTCGATATACAGGGTGAGTCAGAATGTATAGTAAATATTTTAAAGGGGGTGTTCGGCAGGTGGTTTTAAGGGGGGTCTTTCATATAAAATTTTTCGATTTTGGCTTTCCTTGCCAAGTTATTCTGGTCTACAGGGTGACCCAAAAATATTTTTTTTATTTATATCTCAATAACGGCGCAATTAAAAATTTGAAATTTGGTATGTGTTATCTACTTACTGGAAGACGCCTTAGATTAGTTTATTCATTTACACAGTGCCCTAAAAAGGGTAAAAACTAACCACCCCTATTAATTTTTTTGCTCAAACTTCTTTGAGGTTATCTTTTTGGTCTTGCAGGTCCATCATTTCAGTGTATCTTTTCATTTTGCAACAAAAGTGTACTCTTGTTTCATAACGATAAAATCAACCGTTTGCGTTGAAATTGGCAAAACGTGTCCCAAAACACCTGTTAACTTCAACATTCGAAACATAAAATTTTTACCTACCGCTTTCAAACGTTACGCATCGACTGTACCATTTAAACAGAGAAAAAAAATTCCTATGAACAATGTACCAAAACTTATTAGCTTTCAAAATGGAAAGGATTGAATTTAACAAAAGTTGGACACCCTATTTCAAGAAAACCAATGCTGTTTTGACCAATGTCCAATTGATATTTTTTTCCTTTATTTTGAATGTACAGCCGATCTGTAACGTTTGAAAGTGGAAGGTAAAAATTTTATGTTTCGAATGTTGAAGTTGAAGTTTTGGGCACGTTTTGCCAATTTCAACGCAAACGGTTGATTTTATCGTTATGAAACAAGAGTGCACTTTTGTTGCAAAATGAAAAGATACACTGAAATGATGGACCTGCAAAACCAAAAAGATAACCTCAGGTTACCCTTTTTTAGGGCACTGTGTAAATGAATAAAATACCCTAAGGCGTCTTCCAATAAGTAGATAACACATACCAAATTTCAAATTTTTAAGTAGCGCCGTTATTGAGATACTTTACTTAAAGATACTTAAATACTTTTGGGCCACCCTGTAGACCCGAATAACTTGGCAAGGAAAGCCCAAATCGAAAAATTAAAGTATATGACTCACCCTGTATACATATAGATACAGACACACTAATTCTTTTGGGTCTAAACTATAAATAGTGAACTATAGTTATCAGTCGTAACCTATAGAGACGCTTTAAAGGCAAAATAATGATATTCCATTCAATTTGCAATAAAAACCAAGGTTAATTTATGGAAAGGTTAGGACATTCCTCCACTCTTAAACAAAACCAAAGGCCTTCAGCTTGATACCAGTGGCGTATCAAAAGGGACAACACAGGTATTGAAAACCGAAAACAAAGTAAAAACACGAACATAAAACAAAACTTAAGAAATAACCGAAAACAGCCAAAACAACACAAATATACGCCATAAACAAAGAACATGCCAAACAAGTCTGTGTGCGCCTATGGCTGGAAGAGCCAAAAAATGTTTAGGGAGTCACTAAATCGCCAATTCGCGTGTAAATGCTACCAACTTAAATTCAGCCTTTCTTCCCCTTGCCTCTTTCACCCCCCCCCCTTCCCTGTCAAGTCGTCGAATGTTCTAACCTTCCTATAAACTAACCTTAATAGAATCAAGAAATATCTGACAAATCTGAGGGGCAATTTTTTTGATTTTGTCTCAAAAACGGTTAAATGTAGGAACTAGAATTTTGGGGTACGTTACCAGAAAGTTGGAAGACACTTTACGGTAAAATCACTTTTTGCACCTCTATGCATTCTATGCATCCTAAGGGTAGGGTAGAAACCCGAAACACTAATTCGCACACCAGTCTTTTACAGTTAAGTTGTTTATTTAATTATTATATTATTTATAAAATTACTTTTTGTTTCATTTTTAAATTCAATTTTGGACTATTACTTACCATCATATTTTACTGTTTACGAGCTCGGTAGGGAATACTTTTTCCTACATTCAAATACATCTAAATAAAAAAAATGTTTCGGCTAAATTTAAGAAATGAAAATGAGAGGCAATATTTCAAGTGTTCTATTTAACTTTGAGTGTAGGAAAAAGTAGTCCCTACTGCTTACGTAAGGAGTAAAATACGAAAATGTTTCTAAACGAATTAGGCTACAAAATACGAATTTTTTATTTTAAGTAAACTAACTTACACAAAAAATCTATAAAAGAGACGAATAGGTGCGTTTCCGATTTCTAACCTTAGAATGCATACGGTGCAAAAAGTAATTCTATCGTAAAGTGTCCTCCAACAACGTATCCCAAAATTCAAGTTTTTGAGAAAAAAAATGAAAAAAAAATTGTCCATCTTAAGGCTGGAATAACTTTGCGGGGTAGCCTCAAATCCACATAAAGACTCCGTTTAAACCCACGACCTGTAGAACACTTTCTCCACAGATTTGCACATCATTACGGAACACTCTGTATACATGTATATGAATTGTAGAAAATTTTCTTGCTATTTCAGATATGTATTCAGGAAAACAATTTAATGTCGCGTTTCGGGAATATATAGACTAAACTTGTGTTTTATTTTAGATGGAACACCCTGTATATTTATTTATTTTCGAAATTGACGCATTTTCCAAATTTCAACGATATATACATGTTACATAATGTTTATAATATGTTTCAAATATTGAACTTCGGACAAAAGCAAGATTGCCGTGGAAAATTCAAAACAATAATTTTGTTGTTATTATAAATAGAGTTTGACCGTTTTCATTAATTGTTGTATTCCCAAAATGTTCTATGTGTGTGTACAGTTTACTTAACGTAATATTATTAAATGATACCTAATTTTAGAAGGCTAAATATATTATTTAATGTATTGAATAATTATTTATAATAATAAATTTAATCACTTTAAATAAATAAAATTAATTTAATATTTAATAAAGTATTACGTGAACATATTATACATATTACACATATTATATTATGCTTTTTAATGACGGCAAAATAAAATACACTGTGTCCTCGGATGGAGTCCCCAAGAGGACAAATGGACCAAAAACTTCATATTTCGACAAAAAGTCATTCTTCTTGATAAAAGTTTCTGCTTCTCGAAAAAATAAGGTCTACGGAGAGAATTTTTAATTTCTTTATACAGGGTGTCCAAAAAATAAAAAAAAATGAAATAACATCAAGAATAAACTAGGTACCTTTATTTTTAAAAATATCAAAAACTTTTACTTAGAAAAGTTGTTTAGAATTAAAAGATGTGTGCGATTGGCACTTTTCAAACAAATCAGCCAACTTCGATTTTTTACTCGTGGAATTACAGCACTCGCCGCTGCGCGGCTCGTGCGCAACTTTTCCACTCATACGTAATAAGCTGTTTACAGCTCTCGCTATGTAATATACTATTTCAGTTCAGGTATACTACCTTTTCCTTAAGAGGTATCAAACAATTTTATTAGAAAAAGTTGTTCAGAATGTAAATTCAAGTCCCCGTACCAAATTTTAGGGGTGTTAAAACCCGAAAGACTACTGTAGAAAACATCACGTTGGAAAGTGGCTTGCGCATTAGCAGAAAATTTTCTGGAAGAAAAAATGAAATCAACATCTGTGTATTTTTTGTTCCCTTTACAATTAATCAAAACATTATTGTCAAAAAGGAATAGGTATAACGATAAAAACGAATCCACTTTAGACAAGATTTTCAAAAGAAATACTTAGAATCGAAAACTAAACTAGACATCTTAGCGTTGACTGACGTATTTATAAAGACTTCTCACGGCTATAGCTTTATGTCCTGGAAAACAGTTGGCTCTGATGGCTAACAATATATTCTGCATTGTATTTTATCTCCGGAAAGCGCATGGTGAGCAAAAAATGTGTCAGACGTGACAGCCGTGAGCAGTCTTTAATAATATATCAGTCAACGATCTTAGCTTACTCAAATTTAAACTACCTACTTTGGCTTGGGAGAAGCGAGCTTTGGAAGTCAAACTTTGTGCAATATATGTCCCTTGTAAGCCCTCTTTTCAGAATGCCATATTAATTTACTTTTGTTCCCCGCAGAAAATATCGACAAAGACCTCATGACGTCGCGGAAATTCGTCGACAAATACTCGAAACACGTCAAAATAATCAGCACTCAAACAGTCGAAAATCCCACTACACCCAACAATCACATCACACGGACCACCGAGAGAACAAGAGCAGAAAACAAAACTGAGAGGAGTGAGGAGAAGCGGGAAAGCCATATTATGGAAACCCCATACAAGGACAACAGGTGGCCGGTGTTCGATGACAGCCAATCGGGCAAGGTGAAATTCGTGGGTCCCTATGTGCCGAAGCAGGAGCTGGTGGTCTCGAACACGGAGAATAGCAGGATATCGTATCCGAAGAACTTCGCCTACCACCGGGTAACGGGTGAGTCGGGAGTTCGTGCTAATCTGTGCCGTATGATACGCTAGTTTATTAAAAGCTTTTATTTAACTTGCAATGTATGTATGTATGTATGTATGTATGTAATTTGTTCGGGTGGAATCTTGCAACTCAATTTTGAAGCAGATATCTTCAACCGATCGAGCTGAAATTTTGTACACACGTTTAATTTGGATGACAATGCATGATTATATGTGTGACGTCATTCTAAATCCAACATGGCGGATCACCCAAGATGGCGGACTAGTTAAATTTCAACCGATCGAGCTGAAATTTTGTACACACGTTTAATTTGGATGACAATGCATGATTATATGTGTGACGTCATTCTAAATCCAACATGGCGGAACACTCAAGATGGCGGACTAGTTAAATTTCAACCGATCGAGCTGAAATTTTGTACACACGTTTAATTTGGATGACAATGCATGATTATATGTGTGACGTCATTCTAAATCCAACATGGCGGAACACTCAAGATGGCGGACTAGTTAAATTTCAACCGATCGAGCTGAAATTTTGTACACACGTTTAATTTGGATGTTTTATTCTTTTTAGCGCATTTAAATAAAAGCTTTTTTTAAAAATATTTTTTTACTTTTAATTTTTTAGACTTGCAAAATGCAACTAAAATTGGCATAATAAACACCCATACAAATATATAAAGTTTTTCAGGAAGTTTAGTTATTAAAAAAAGATTTCCTTTTAATTCTTTACACGTTTACTAATTTTCAAGAACTTACTACATACAATTCTTTTCCACAGATTCTTCTTACATAAAGTTAGTTATTATTTTAAAGACATTCTCACTTTAAGTACTTTTCATTGCAAAGGGATCATTAGCAATACTAGTTGCCATTGGTAATGTATTCCTTTATATCTTTGGTAGGTAGGGTTTCTCGCGAGAGCTCAGACCCCCCCCTATTATTTCTTTACTTTTTGCAGATAGAAAAAAGGGTTATATGACAGTTGCATGGAAAGTATCGGGTATTAGAAAGGTAGGCTTGCGGATTCAGGGTGTATCATAAAAGTGGGACAAAATATTTTTTTGTTTTTAATAATAAACATCCAGTAGGTATATTTTAAGATATTTTGGGACGATATATAATTTCTGGAGATATTTTCAAATTTACAAAGAAATCATTTAAAAGATCACAGTTAGCCACGAAGTTAAGGCGGATACATCTTACTAATTTCTACATATTTTAAATGATTTTTTTGTAAATTTAGGTCCACATTACTTGATTGAGGGAAATGCAAATATCAACATGTAATAATAATTATATCGTTGCAATCAGTAAAATTAACTCTTTAAAAATATCCAAAAATATTCAGGATGAGTATTATTAAAAACAAACAACTATTTTGTCCCACTTTTACGATACATCCTATATAATCCGCAAGCCTACCTTTTTAAAGCCCAATACTTACCTTGCAACTATTATATAAAACTTTTTTTCTGCAAAAATTAGGGAAATAGTAGAGGGGTCGGAGTTTTTGCGTGATGACTCTGTATGTACAAGTATAGGTATGCTAAAACAAAAATGAAAAATAATAGAACCTTACTTATTTCAATATATTTATGCTCTATACAGGGTGATTCAGTTCCGGTGCTCAACATGAGGATCTCGGAAACCGTACTAGATACGAAGTCGGTCAAATGGAGGCAAACTTGCGCCTTTGGGCGCCTAACGATGAGAAAGTTAAAATATTTTCAGGGGTTGCTGAGATATTTAAGAAAAACCGAATTTTTGAAAATTAGATTTTATATTTTTGTGGCGCCATTTGCGATAATATTGAAAAATAAATTATACTTTTTCATTGCAACTTTTTCTGGAATACGTCATGGTATTTTTAGATTTTCGGGGCGACGTTTCGTTTTTGAGATAGAGGGATAATCTTAATTTTTTTAAATACAGACCTGGATTTTTATTCCATATTTCGGAATGAATCGTTTTCCGAAGTACAACGATGTATGACACACATATTTTTTCTCGTTTTGGCTGCTAATATGCACATTTACTACGAAAAAAATTAATACGGTCCTGGACTATGCACTGTTCTCTTTTTTTTCAAATCTATTCCAATTATAACAGGTGATCATTATTATAATACTAACTAGATTAATGAAACTCCATGTTTGTCATATTTTGAAGTTCTTTTTTATACTTTAGGTGAAATGTATCCCCCTACTGTTAATAATTATTATTGTTGTTATTTACCTAAAGTACCTATTAATTTAGAAAAAAAGAATTTCAAAATATGACAAACATGGAGTTTAATCAAGGGTATAAGGTATTATATAAAATGATACCTACCTGTTATAATTGAAATAGCTTTGAAAAAGAAGGGAAAATACATAGTCCAGGACCGAATTAATTTTTTCTTAGTAGATAATGAATAATAAGCGACAATAGCGCCCGCAACGACCTAATAACTGTCAGATCGAAGGCAAGCGGAAAACAAAATATGAATGTTATGGATTGCTATTTTTTTGTAGAAGATGTGATAGAATAAGTGGGAAAAGGGGTGACAAAAAATATGGCGTCTTACATTGTGTTTTGCGAATAATGATAGTTTTATAGAGCATCGTAATTTTAATGGTTGTTTGTTTAACATAGGTACCTGATTGTTCGATTTTTAAAAGTTTTAAAAGGTAATTTAATAGTTTATTTTTGTCCCTAAATATTGCAGTTTGTTTTCCGTGGCTACTTGATTTCAGAGAATCAATAGAAAGGCCTACTTTATAAGGCATGGGTCAAAACATTGAGTAAAGGAATAAAATTATTCCTTTACTCAATGGTCAAAATTAAAAAAAAAATTAAAATCGCATTTTCCTTGACAAATGAATCATCATGTTCCAGCACAAACTACTATCAAATTTTATATAGTAAAAAAATGTTTCCTTATGACGCAGTCTTTATTTGTCACACGGTATAATGCACTCCAGAATTAATATTTTTCAACCCAATTTCAATGAAACAAACTAAATTTGCGGCAATGTTAAGAGTGCACAACAGTAATGTCAAGTGGTTTTTACCACAAACATGTTAAAAATATTACAAAAATGGCTAAGTAAAATGCATACAGGGTGATCGCGCGAATTTAGGTCACTCCATAAAGGTTCATATTTCCATATTTTGCCCTGGAGTAGAAAAATATCGACCTTAACTTTTTTGTGTGGATGATTACAAATTGACTATTGCTGTTTTAGGGCCATCATTTTCAACATTTTTTCTTATACTCAATTTATCCGCAAACGTTTCGTTTCCGAGATAAAGGATATGAAAACATGAAAAAAATTAAGTTCGAACGCCCTGTATTATAAAACGGCTGGAATAATCATATAACATACAGGGTGTCTACTTTTAAGTGTATACAAATCGATAAAAAATGTATTTTGTGATATTTTTTTTAAAACCTTTTTTTTTGTTCGAAAGGTCTCCAAAAAACGCTTTTACTTTTGTCAAAATGCATATCCAGGGACGGCTACGATTTTTTTTATACCCCGATTTTCACAAAAACCATTTAGCGGTTTTTTTATTTAAAATCTGACACAACAGCGTTAATCAGGACACCCCAAAACCCCCATATACTAAATTTGAACAAAAAATGTAGAAGGTGTTCGGTTCTACACCGTGTTAAAGTTGAGCAAAATAGGGACTTCAAAGGCACCTGGCAAGTCAAGCGTGCCATGGAATTATTTCAAAACAGTGGAAGAATTAACAGGACCACCAAAAGTGTTGATGGAAGAAATTGCAAGAAGAAATATACAGGATGTTTTTCTCTACAGCATCTCAAATTTCCGATTTTTTTTTCGAATTTTATGCTGGTCAAGTTTGCCTTGGATTATTGAAACAATGTTACTAAATGTAAAATAAATTAAATTAAAAAAATATAAAGAGCCATTCAGTCATTTCCCTTGTGTTTACGAACAATATTCTAGTTTTTGTTAGGTAATAATTTTAAAAAATCTGTCCAGGCAGTTTAAATTTTAAATTCTTAATAAAAATATTCGCAAAAATTAGATCTGTCATGGAAATTAAAAAACAAGTCAATATAATAAATTTTAAATCTTAATTTTTGGCCAATTTGTATACACAATGGAAGCGTTAACTTTGAGTGACAAAATTGAGATTATCAGATTAACGGGTGAAAATGTGCCTTACCGTGAAGTTGCCAGGATATTTAATACGCGTCATGAACGGAATATCCACTATTCTACCGTAGCAAAAATAAACAGAACATTTCATCTAGCGGGTAAGTGAAGTTGAAGAGCTGGAAAATTAATAAAATGAAATGAAATTATTGTACCTATTGTTTTGTAGGAAATGTGTCTATAAAAAAGATCAGAGGAGGTAATAACAACAACAGAACGTCTGAACAAATTTTATAATATAGGGATTTGCTGCTGAAAAGATCTACAATTTGGAAAACATTTAAAGCAAAATTTCTGCACACGTTAAATGGTTTTTGTGAAAATCGGGGTATAAAAAAAATCGTAGCCGTCCCTGGATTTGCATTTTGACAATAGTAAAAACGCCAATAGAAGCGTTTTTTGAAGACCTTTCGAACAAAAAAAGGTTTTTGAAAATATCTCACAAAATATATTTTTTATCGATTTGTATACACTTAAAAGTATGCACCCTGTATATATTTCGTTGGAATCGGGACGAAGCGTAGATTCCAAAAAATACAATAATATACAGGGTGTTCCATTTAAAAAAATGCAGGTTTGTGTCGTATCACTTTTATGGAAAGACCTGTAGGTATACAATTTCTGAAAATATCATGAAGTAGACAGGTTGCAGCCCTACAACTTTTGTATTTGATATTATATTGAAAAATAGAAAAGTTATGGGGTGGTCTAATTTCGCCTGATCACCATGTATATGCATTTTTTTATTTTGTCAATAAAACTGCAAAAATCTACAGTTTTCTCTGTTTTTAAATAATCCTCTCTTATTTTGATTTTGATAATCAAATGCACAACCCAATAATAATGTCAACAAAAATGTAAATAAGTGAATATCCAAAAAGTTCGCACCATAGGGGGGAAATGTTTAATTAACGTTTTATTTTGAAATATAATTTTGGGGGTACCTTTTGCTTTAACAGTTTGATAACAGTCAAATAAAAACAACTGTCAAATAAAAACAATTGCTTCTATTCTCTCCATGGCCTATACTCATCAATATTGATTAATGTGAAATTAAACTTAAAGGTAATAATTATTTGTTCCATAAAATTCAAGAATTTTGCTTAGATACGTAAAATAGTTTGATGATATTTTAATTTATTATTATTTTGGCATCAATTTAGAACTGGGAAACGGGAAACGTAATGTAACTATATTTTTATACCCCAAATGCTAGACGGTACATCAACTTTGCAACAAACATAACAGAATTTTAAAGCGTAAATATCATTTTCTTTTGAAAAATACCTATTCTTATCGGCAATTAGTAATAAAAAGTTAATAGAATAATAAAGCTAGTGATATAAAATAGTTTTTACGAAGTTTCGAGTTTTTAAAATTTTCAGAAATTTCATAAATATTAAAAATTGGGAAAAAATTAAATATTTTAGTAGAGCGTTCAAATTTGGCACACTTACGTAAAACTGAAAAACAAACAACTTTTTCAAGTAAAACTTTTTGATATTTTAACAACTAAACCCATTTTTGGCGATAGATTTTTTTAAATGTCATTTTTGACAGATAACGAAAGTCACATGTCCACGTTTGAGTGGGTCATTTTTCATCTTTTTTAAAGCAAAAGGTAACCCCAAAATTAAATTTCAAAATAAAACGTTAATTAAAATTTCCCCCCTATGGTGCGAACTTTTTGGAGGACACTGTATAACTTTACCAAAATTAAGTAAAATCCTTGTCTATCCATAGACAAGGGTAAAATATATAACACTTTATGGTTGAAAGCACAATGACATTACCAATAATAGCGATAGCTGTTTTAATGGGGAAACAATTTTTGACAGATCGGCTAATTGACATCACTAATGCAGAAGTTAGTCACATGTACAAAACAATAACTATTCCAAAATAACTCGAGCAGGCCTCACAATAATAACTAATAACTGTTACATGTAATGGTTAATAAATCAATCTCGCAATACACCAGAACAAAAAACAATATTAAGGAGCTTAATTGTTTTAACCCAACATGACTGCGCGGTATTTCAGTCATAAATTTCGTATTTTCGCGGGATCTATACCTAACCCACTAGACCTTTTGTATGCTCACACTATGACAACCTCTCTAATTTTCAAAAATTATTTAGTACTCATTTTTAAAATGCAATGTTTTAAAAACGTATATAGCAATAGCCTGACTCCTTCAAACAATTTTAGACCTTCACACTTCGGCTAACTTCGACTCGGCTCCCTTTCAGCTCCCAGGGGCTCTTTGTAACCTCAGAGAAATAAACCAACTGTTTTGCCGAGTCAGATCGTCTCGAACAGAGGTAGAATAATAATTGTACGGCCAAAGGCCGCATAAAACATTTAATAATAATATTAATAATAATAATTCTCACCATCACAATACTCCAAACTAGGAGTACCCCAGAAGCAGTCACATGCTTGTGCGGGAGCGGGAGAGTGACAACACTAATACAATTTACCGAATATTTCTTTTTTTTTTCAATTTCTATCTTGCTTGTTCTTAGAAAACCTCGTTACAAGTTACTTGTAACTTAGACTTATGCAAATAGAAATGGGTCTACTCAGCAGATAAGATGTATAATAACAACAATATAATAAACACAATATCTACTTATATTATATTGTTAAGCGAATGACATAATTATTGTGTTCTTGATGGCCTCTAGTCTATCTTTATATATTCACTTTAGTTTCACCATTGTAAAGTCGTGGTTGTGGACTGGGATAATAACATAGTGTGACGTGTTGAGGGCTTAACAGTAAAATGCGAAGTTTCATTACACCTACCAAATTTATAGGCGTTTATACTGCTTTCGTAATTACCGGCATAATCAAAACCAAGTGCTAATCCTAATAGCAATCTAGAGCGGTAACGACCTGGACTAACGGGCTGAAGATATTTAGGGGACAGCAGAGAATATTACTTAGTTACTATTTTATAATTTTGTTGCAATGGTCATTTTTGCCCAAAAGCTTTGATCTGTTGAAATTAACTTGAACTAGTTTTTAGTTTGCCAATTTTTTAACGCTTTCAAAAATGATTTTTTTCTAGTCTTGTTTGGTCAATTTCTATATAAAATATGCAATTAAAAACACTTTTTCATCGAATCATACCTTTGGCTGGACCAGAAGTGACATTATAACTTTCTTATTGTAAGATGAACATAGTAATTTTCTTTGAAATTTAAAATTTTAGTTCTGCTCAGTTACTTTCCAATAATCATCACATACCTACCTGTATGTTAACATACAGTGTGACCCACTTCAAACCGAAATACTTCCGTAAAATTTGTATTTGTCATCATATTTCGATCAAGTTTTTTAACGCTAATAAGGCATCAAAAACTGTACTTTAAGCAAAACGACACATTTTATTTAAAAAAACCAAGGCCTACTACGACATATTTTTTGGTCAAAATGTGACAAATCATATTAAGCATACTTTTATAAAAAAAATTCTGACTAGGCCACTGGATTCGGCATTCCTTAAAACGGTTTGTACCAAATTTTGTTAAATATAACTGCCTATTTTACCTACTACTCGCTTAAATCACGTTGCATGGGGACTGAAGTAACTCGCTTTATTACAATAAGGTACCTAAATTCAAGAAACCTAAAATAAAAATTAAATTTCAATTTTTCTCTACTAATCCACAATTTCTTTTTCATACCTCATAATTTTTACATTAGGGTTTTTGCGTTGACTTACATATTAATAAAGACTGCTCACGGCTGTCATGTTTGACAGTTCTGTGCCTCACCAATGATTTTCGGAGACAAAATTCAATGGAAAACACATTGCTGGACATTAGCGCCATCTATATTCCAGAACATTAAGCTATAGCCAAGAGAAGTCTTATTAATACGTCAGTCAACGGTTTCCTGTATTTAAGTATAGCTATTGACATATAGGTACTAAATTGTTTGTAATTAGTTTTCATTAGTTTCTAGAACTTTTATTGTTCGATATTTTTTAACAAAATTTGGTACAAACCCCCGTTTTAAGAGATGCCCAATCCAGTGGCGTAGTCAGATTTTGATCAAAAAAATATACGTTATAGTAGGCCCTTGTTGTATTAGCATTGTTGAATTTGATATTAAATGTGCTCGTTTTATTGATGAGTCACAAGTCAATAATTGTGTTCAAACTACCAGTAAAAATTTAAGTCCCCTCTACCTACCTAATTAATATTTTCTAAATTTTCACCTCGATTTTATTTTTGTTTTATTTATTTCATTTGATCACATCAATTGGGTTCATTCATTATAGTCCTGGAGCCCGTGTACAAAAGTGCAACGATTATCGGATAGTTTCTTTATATTTTCATTCGATTGCACCCACATTGTGCAGCTACGTTTGGGGTGTCACCTGGCTAGGTGGCGGTGGGGGTAGTTGCTAAGGGGTTGCGGGTTGCAAGCACATGAACAAATCAATTTTTTTTTTCAAGTTTTCTTCTATTTTTCTAAAGGACAACAGATATGGCAGACATACTTGGTACAGTTTAGACACACATTAAATGCTATAAACTAAATATAATTCGGCTTGTCTACTTCTAGTCTGAGAGGTGAGTGACAAAAAAATGCAACAGTTTTAGGAAGGCTGGTTTTTTGATACAGTGTCGTATTTATAGGGTGTATAAGAATAGCCTGCCGTCAGTCAGCCAGTTTCGTTAGCGTTTGGCGCAGGGGCGGCTTCAAAGTTGTACAAGTATGTCGCAACTGCTTTAGAAAATCTAAAACTTGGTTTATTTAGTAGCAAAACAACTAAACAACGATGTGGATGTAGTCAGCCTTGAAAATATTATATCTCAAAAAGTAGGCATAGAATTGTTTTGAAAATTTGGCCGCTGACCAATGTCAATGAGTACTATTCATTTAAAGTATTTTAAAAATGGCGGCACTGCCGGTTATACCGGAAGTCGATGACAACTTCGTTATTTTAAATGGAACACCCTATATTTTATTGCATTTTTTGATTCTACGGAAAATTCTAGGTACATTTCATGTATCATATCCTACACCTAAATTAAACCGTTTTTGAGATATTTGCCATTTTAGAGAAAAAATGACAGATGCAGACCCGTACTTAATTGACAGTTTCTTCATAACGGCTACATATTTCTTAACGCGCTCTTGGCATTTTGCAGTCAAAGGCTTGGTGCAGAGAAATACCATAAAGAAAGTTTCCGATCTTGTACAGGGTGCTCACAAAAAAATATTCAAATATTAATTCAAAAAATGCCAAAAACTCAAAATTTTCAAATAGAAACCCCCATTTTTTTGTGGTAGCCGTATTCAGGTATTCAGCACAAAAAATTATAGGGCAAGTTTGTGTTTAGTTGCCTATACCTAAATGCATTTTCGAGTTATTTACAAAAAACTAATTTTCCACTTCTTCATCAAGGGGGCGTTTCCTTAAGTTCGATGAATCTAGTTGGCCATGGCTGATTATACGATTGTCAGAGAATGAAGAAATGTCATTTAGTTTAAAATTATTGTAAACAGTGCCGGCACGGTTAAATTACAAAAACGAAGACTATACAAATTTATTATTTATGGAGAATGCAACAGAGTTATATCGAGAACTTCTAATAGGTACCTACATTTGCTGATAATAAATAAATTTAAATATTAAATAGCCTTCGTTTGTGTAATTTAACCGTGCCGGCATTGTTTGCACCAAGCCTTTGACTGCAAAATGCGAAGAGCGCGTTAAGAAATATGTAGCCGTTATGAAGAAACTGTCAATTAAGTACGGGTCTGCATCTGCCATTTTTTTCTCTAAAATGGCAAATATCTCAAAAACGGTTTAATTTAGGTATAGGACATGACATGAAATGTACCTAGAATTTTCCGTAGAATCCAAAAATGTAATAAAATATAGGGTGTTCCATTTAAAATAACGAAGTTGTCATCGACTTCCGGTATAACCGGAAGTGCCGCCATTTTTAAAATACTTTAAATGAATAGTACTCATTGACATTGGTCAGCTGCCAAATTTTCAAAACAATTCTATGCTTACTTTTTGAGATATCGATCGATGCAGTTCGTGGTGAGACACCCTGTATATTTTTTATGAGTTTGAAGCGCTGCTGACGCGGCCCGTTGCAATATTTTCAAGGCTGACTACATCCACATCGTTGTTTAGTTGTTTTGCTACTAGATAAACCGAGTTTTGGATTTTCTAAAACAGTTGCGACATACTTGGTTTTTTTACAACTTTGAAGCCGCCCCTGCGCCAAACGCTAACGAAACTGGCTGACTGACGGCAGGCTATTCTTATACACCCTAAATACTACCAGTGTTTAGGTAGGTTTCGTTCGGCTATGATACTACACTGTATCAAATAACCAGCCTTTCTAAAACTGTTGCATTTTTCTGTCACTCAGCTCCCAGACTATTCCACCAGTGCCGGAGAGGCGGGGGTGAACCATCACATTTTTCAATGAAAAAATGCTAAGCCACTTAACGAAATTTTCCAATCAATTCTAAGAAAAAATGTATTCTTGACTTTTTCGAAATATGTACTTTTTTGAAAAATTAATTATTTTGTGTATTAAATTTTTTAGCAGAAGAAAATCAAAGTAGGTGTAGGCTTTTGAAATTTTGAACATCTACTCAGTTTTTAATTCTGAATGACTTTCCTTAATAACATTTTGTCATAAAACATACATAAAGGGCACTTTACTGGTGCAAAAAATTGGCTTTTTCAAAATTTCTAAGACACATTATTTTTTCGAATCTAGAAATCCTTTTTGTAGGTTTTATGGCAAAATGTTGTCAAGGAAAGTTGTTCAGAATTAAAAACGGAGTAGGTGTGCAAAATTTCAAAAACCTAGACCTACTTTGATTTTCTTCTGCTAAAAAACTTAAAACGCTCGAAAATTAGGTAATTTTTCAAAAACGGTACATTTTTCGATAGGAAGTCAAGAATACCTGTTTTATTAGAATTGGTTGTGAAATTTAGTCGACACTGATGGAAGTAGACAAGCCGAATTGTACCAAATATGTCTGCCATATCTGTCGTAATTTAGGAAAAATAAAAGAAAACTTGAAAAAAAATTGATTTGTTGATGTTTGCAACCCCTTAGCAACTACCCCCACCACCACCTAGCCAGCTGACAGCCCAAGCATTGCTGCACAATGTGCACAATTGAATGAAAAGATAAACTGCCCGAAATTGTTGCAATTTTTGTACAGGGCCTCCAGAACTATTACCACAGAAAATATATTCTGTGCTATTACTAAAAACAAGAAAAATCATTCTAGGAAAAGCAAAGCCTTATTCCCAATTTCCGTTCTATACTGAATAGGTACTATTATTTGAACGAATAAAGTCGATTTATTATTATTATATTAAGTATGGCTCGCACTTTATTTTACAATTATCACAGTTATTACGTGTTATTACCTACACCAGTGACTATTTCTATAGTCACTGCCTACACCTACTGATTGTTTTACAAACTAACTCCAGTTACAAAATTCCTTAGAAACTCAGTTATTCCAGTTTCAGGTAAGCCAGAATATCTGAAGAAGAACCCAACGGCGTACATCGCAGTCTCGGTAATACAGCCAAAGAAGGTCAATGAAGAGGACCTTGTATTAGAAAACGAACTAAGGAAATTAAAGCCATGGGGACACCACAACATAGACAGTTGGAATGTCCAGAAAGGGGCAGACAAGAGGCTGCATCAGCAGAGCCAACAACTGTAAATTGGAAGATTTATATTTTGTAATAAAATTAATACAGCTGTAAGGACTGTAGTGGTTGAATATCTAAGCATTAACACGTGGAATATCAATTTTTATAGAGATGGTGACACTAGAGCACAGAATAACAATATAGTAGTTTACAGTTTTATAAGGAGAAAATCTTTAGTTAGTTTTACCATTTTTGGATCAATATTTTTTCTGATTTCATAGTTTTATTATTATATTTTAGAAGAGTCATTCAACTAAAATGAAAATGTAGCTTTCATATCCCATAGCTGTACATACCTATCACTGACAAAGTATGGAATGATTAAAGTGCATTTTAACATATCTGCAGTGAGTAAACAGATTTTTTTTATCGGAAAATAAAAACTGAGACAATAAAAATCACAGTAGACAATCAACAAAATAAAGCTCTAGAAAATTTGAGGAGCTTCCAAATTGTTTGCTTACAGTATTTGTGTAAAATACTTAAAGTTTGCCACACAATACTATATGATGATATATTAGGGTTGAAAATATGCAACTTTTTAATTATAAAAAATAGGGTGTTTTAAAAACAAGCACATGCTCGTATATTCATATACGCAAATGCATATATCGATAGTCTACCTAAAAATAAGCGTTTTTGCAATTTGCATAAAGGTCAAATATGGGTTTTTAATTTTAATTTGTAGCAAAGATCATCCCATGTTTGTAGCCATAACTTTTTAAGTTTGACTGATTTTCCTTAGATTTGGTCCGAGTGTGGACAAAAAGTTATTTATTAATTTGTGTTATTTTCATTATTTTGTAATATACTTGCCTTTATAAAAACTTTTTTTGGAAATTTATTTTAATCAAAATATTTTTGTATGTAATTCGTGAAACTTTTTAAGTTGCCCCCCCCCCCCCCCCCCCCAATCATATTTTCTGGCTGTGGCACTGCCTCGCGATATTCTGAGTTAATTTTTATTGATTTTTATTTTCAGTTTTTAGTAAAAATATTCTAAGTGTTCCTAGTGTGTAAAGATGTAATATACTTTAGTCCAAAATCAAATGGGTTCATTCAATGTAAATTGATGTAAGCAGTTAATTTGTAAACTTTTCAAACTGTTCGAGTTTCTTTAGATTTCATAATCAGAAACATATCAGATCCTATAATCAACCTTTAATCCTTTCATACTTCACACCTATTACCTAAATATTTTTTTTGTCGGCTGTACTAAATAGTTGTTAGATAACTTCCAAATGATTTGAGAAGAAAAGTAATATCACAAAAAACCTAGCTATATTCTTCGGGACAATGTACAACCAAAGGTATGAACCAAATATATGTAGGTGTTATAAACTATAATTTGTTATTATGAAATCTTTACTGACAAATTATCTTTGTTCATTTGTCCGAGTTAAAATCCCAGTGTCTTTAATTCCAAAATGTTGATTTTATTTATCTATTGAAACACAATTTCGAGTTAATGAGATGCTCTATAGAGGATAAATATGGCCGTTGAGAAAATACTACACTTTATGTAACATGTGCGAAAATTGAATTTACCATTTACCAAAACGCTAAACAATATAGGTACATGGTGTAAATAAATAAGTGCGAAAAATTCAGAGCAATTCAGGATTTTCAAAGAAAAAATTCTATAGACAGAGCTGCGAAAATGCTTAAAAAGATACACAGGATGCTATTGTTTATATTTCATATTTGTTTTCTTCAAATAATTCATGAAAAATTCAAATATTGGAATTTGATGTCGGAAGATTTGGACTAAGAAGTCAAATATGTCATTATTTTTTATATGGAGCTATTTGAAACATATCTTAATGACGATATTGCCAATAAAAATCAGGTTGTGTAAGAAACAATTACCGAGATGTTCGTACTTTAAAATTAACGCCATAGGAAGGCGTTTTTTTATGCATTTAATTCACTTTTAAGAAAAATGAATGCCAAAAAACTGATTATAACTTATCTGTGTAACTCCCTGCATATCAAAAACAAACATTCTCACATTTGGATTCCTCACCCCAAAATAAATCCACTGACATGAAATTTCCTGCAAATAAGTATTTCAATTTTTGTAAGTTATTTCAAGAAAACAAAAATTAAATTTAGACTTTAAAATCCGGCTGGTATCTTCTTTATTAAAATTCAGAGCTTATTATTTTTTTTACATTCTCAATCACCCCTTGAATTTTGTCAAATTCTTTGTCTTGAATTTTGTCAAATTCTTTGTCTTGAATTTTGTCAAATTCTTTGTTTACACCACAGATAACGTAACCTAGATTGGCAGGGCGGGTTGTTCCTTCAATCACCGCCAAAATATAAAAATTCTGGGTGATTCTTGTTTACGCCGAAAAGGTCTCCGCCCCCCGATCGATACGGATGTTGTCATAGCAACCGAACAGGCTAGTCCGGGCAGAATATTAAAATAATTCCGGTTTCTCTGTATTTAATAGGAGGTGGGTATTTTATGACATGCAATAAAACTGAGTATAATCAGAGAACAAGGAAGGGTGTTCTCTGGTATAATCCTACGGCTACTTCTCCCCATTTACAAATATTGCTAGGGGCTAAATAGTATTATTCATTCGATCTCTGCTCTTTCGGAATCGGAAGTGTACCTATACCTATATTGTTATTCTGGTGAAGCGAATCGTAGTTTGGTTTGAATAATGGTAATATAGAGTGCCAGGAATCTAATCAAAGGAAACCGAAGAAAAGAAGAAAGGGTAACAAGTGTGTTTTTATGAATTGCAAGAATATTGCAGGCCATGCTGTCATGCATAGATTCCCCCCGAACGAAACAATACCTATCGAGAGAGTGGATTGTAAGATCAGGTATAATAAGCATATTTCGCACTATTGTTATTTACTTAAATGGCGGATAAACTATCAATTTTTTTAAATAGGTAGTAGCATAATTAGAGGGTGCGTTATCTTTACGCTACCTCACAATTGGTAAGTTGTGAAATACAGTGTGTCCCCGGGCAAAGATGTACCCTATAGATCAACATACAGTGTCTCCTGCTCTGATGTCCGGAAGAGAGAAAAGTTTTTTATTCGTGGGTTTACGACAAAAAGTCACTCTTTATAAAAACTCCTGCTTGTTCCAAAAAGTCCAAAACTGTTAAAATATTTTTGATTTTTTATACAAGGTGTTCAGTATTTCGAAAAAGTTAGAAAAATATTGTTAGTCACCAATAATAAAGTAGTACCGTTGTTTTTGACAATATCGAAAAATATTATCAGGGATGTCATTTAGAATTCACAGGAGGTTAAAAATTCGAGTTTTCAGCATTTTATGATGATTTTTTTAACAAGGCCTGATTCTTGCCCGTATAATAGAAATTGAAATTTATTTTTGTACATTTAAGTAACATTATTCTTTGTTCATGAAATTATCCATATTGTTGGCAATAAATTGACGTAATAATATTAAAGAAATTGATTATTGTACAAATTCTGCAAATATCAAATAAAGTGGCACAGTTAAATTAGCTGCCCGACTTGTTAAGAAAAAATAAACATAAATTGCTGAAACCTCAACATTTTTACACCTTATGGATTCTAAATGACGTCCCTGATAGTATTTTTCGATATCGTCAAAAACAACGGTAGGTACTCTCTACTTTACTCTTGGTGACTAACAACATTTTTCTAAATTCTAAATAGTGACTTCTTGTCATAAACCCCATCAATAAAAAACTTTTCTCTTTTCCGGACATCAGAGCGGGACACGCTGTATGTTCTTAATGAAACTTTACATCCAGAATTCCTTTGCGCTATTTCAAACTGCAAAAGCATAATATAGAATATAGGAATTTTTTTATGTCGTTAATAACTGACGTTTTTTTCTTGTCAAATGTCAAATTTGACAGTTACCACGTGACGACGAGACCACCTTTGCGAACGTAATTTTTATCCTTGTACAAGCACAAACTGCTGGCAAAGTAAAATTTTAAATAGTTCTCCAAAAAATTCCCTTATTATACAGACCTTATTTTTTGTCACATTTTATATTATCCAAAGGAGAAAAATGGTCATTATAACTTATATTATATAATCCTACATTGTCCTTCCCTCGCATTCATCTATAAAACGTTAAAATAACACTCCTACCACCTACCACATAAATGTGTAACCTAAATAGGTACTTCCACACTAGAGTTCAAGAAATTTCCTAGTTGTGATAATTTATAGTGGTTGTTATAGAACTACAACGCTGTCTGCCTTATTATTTTTTTTTCTGTACCTACCTACCTCTACCTATTCATAAATACAAAATCGCCTGTGCAGGTTCGCAGTATTTTTTTACACAATACTCTCATAATGAGCGCCCCTGGTAGAATTGCCTATAAGCCTTCCATTTTGAGAGAGGAGGGGCCACCGGCAGAGGGAATGGATTTATTGCACTTCTTGACTGCCGTCGACAGTTTTTGAGACTATAAAGTAGGGTTTTGGAATATTTTCTAATAGGTGACTCTGAGGCGAATCCGAATTCGGAGAACAAAGGATCTGCCAATCTAGGTTACGTTATCTGTGTTTACACAAAGAATTTTTGAGGGCTTGTATCAAAGAATGAATTTATTTCTTTAACCATGTAAATTTTAAAATGCTTTTACGTAACTTGTGTCATGTTTTGAAGCTTATCTTACTTGTTCATGTGCCAGTTTTAGCATGTGTTACAAATTCCATAAATTCAAGAATATGTTTTTATACAGGGTGGTCAAACGAAAACGAAACAGACCCAATAACTAGGGAAATTGTTTCTTAGAAAATCGCAAAAGCACATGATGTGCAACTCAATCCCCTTTCCCATTTAAAATTTTTTAAAGGATGCATTCCCCGCATACAAGGTTGCAAATTCATGCCAAAAGATGTCCCCCTCCCAAACAAAAACGACGTGTTTTGCGATTTTCTAAAAAAAACATATTTCTAGTTATTGGGTCTGTTTTGTTTTCGTTTGGCCACCCTATATATAGCAACACAATAAAATATGTTTTTAATCACATATCAAATACATATATTCTTTGTTAGTTCTGGCTTCTCTCATAGAAATTATCACTAACCTAGTGACCAAAAAAAAATGTTGAAAGAACAAAGTATCTACCTATACAATTTTGTATTTTCTTATAGGCAGTTAGTTTTAGATGTATTATCTCTACATGTGATATCTTCAATGTTTAAGTATATCTTTACTTTATGTGATAGCTCTCTAATTTCTTAGATGCTTTCTATTCGTATTGTTACTTGTTTTTTACCATGGTCCACAAGTAAAAGCTCAGATAAACAGGTTTATTATTATTATCAATACAACATTAAAAGCAACAATATGTATTTAATGTAGTTATAATTCATATGATTTGTCACAAATTGTAATATAAAAAAACAATGTTGTAATGTTAAGTAATTATAAAAATAAAATATTTAGTATATTTTGCATTGTTGATCCCATTTTCAAAGTAATAAAAAGATGAAGGATCAAGGCTGATCAGCTACTGCCGGTAGCACTAGCACAACCTTCTCAAGCTTACAAGCCCTGTGCAAACATGTGGCAATGCCGCAGCAGGACGGTTCAACAGGTCTATGCAGTATAGAGCAGTCTGCACTTTCGCTTAGTTTATCTTTTCTAATAAATGCTCAACCCTCTTTTTAATTATAATTAGTTACATTTGTGAACTTTGTTTCAATAATTGGGTACCTAAGTAAGTAGATAGGTACGTTTGTTTAACAGACAATAAAAGCAGTGAAAAGTATATACACAGAAGTATAAATATTTGTAATAAGTACGATTCCTAGTGTGGTTAGTTATATTTTCAACAAATAATATGGTAAATTTGGGCAAACAGAGGGGACTACATTTTGTTGTAAGTCGATTTTTTAGGAGCATTTTTTGCAGAGGACAAATGATGATTCTTCCCTTATAGTTAAATTTTCAGGGGTAATATAACAAGTGGTGTGCCTATTATCGATAATACCTTTCGTTAATTTTACGAATTATAATCCCAAAGCTGAAAATACCACGACTGCGCAGCAGGAGTGATATTTTCTTAGCATTGGGATTATAATGAGTTATAAATTAAGGAAAGGAATTATCTACTATTAGGCATACCACGAGTTGTATTTAAAAAGAGAATTTAACAACTGCAAATAGTTAGTTTGACAGCTAGCTGTCATTTAGATTGAACTTTCCGTTCTGAAAATGTGTTTTGTACTAATAGATATTTAAAGATCAATGTGTTAACTGAAAACATATATTCTAGTCCTATATTAAATTTGGTGAATAAGTTATCGGGTTATCAGTTTTAGCTGCCACAATATTGGTTTAGCGTGACTAGGACATAACTAAGAGAGTAGGATTTCATCGAAAATACCACTAGTGGTATTATCGCTGAAATCATCACCTGATTGGTTAATACTTCAAAAATTATTTCATTTCATTGGTTCATATTGGCAGGCGTTGAATTCTCATATAAATACAATGATTGAAATGGCAGTTAGGGTCAATTTCATAATACATTGAACTAAATTATCTTTTGACTTTAACATTAGGTAAAGGAACTTTTGAAACAATGCTAAACAATGGTTGGATTATTAGGCAGCTCCTTTAATTTTAAAGGGTACTTTAGTTTGTACTATGCAATTGGCCCTTAATCATTTTATTACATTTGCGTCCTTTGGAAAGCTCAAAACGAATACAAGTTGACTGCTTGCTGTCAAGCAAAGAAAACCTAGCTACTTCAAGTTATTATTGCGATTTGACTTACGGCCAGGTATGTAACTAAGTTCTAGCTTCCCTCGACGGTTTTAGGCATCTTGAGGCTTGAAATTGGAAAGGAACGATTCTTCACTTCGAACTTTTAGAGAAATGTTTAATTTTTTCACAAACAAAACAAATTTATAAAAAAGCTGTCGCCAGCACTTTGGGCTGTCTGTTTCCACCCAGAGACACACTGACTCGTCGTAGCAATCTGGTGACGATAGCACTACCCGCACTGCACAAATTAATTCTGGTAAAATCAACTGACAGGGAGTGACAGGCCATGCCGCACAGACCCGCAAGCCATGTTTCCAGCTTTCTCAACTTCAGGGCTTTCCTAGAGTCGGCTGTGGCACCAGGTTATTGACCAGGGGCAGCACTCGCTCGGTTTTGCGACAAACACTGCACTTTCTCACCATTTTCGAATAGGTATTTACCTATTTCGGGCCACAGTTGACTCACACAAATCTCAAATTCTTCCAATAATCACCACATGCAGTAAATTCAGTGAACACAACCGCCGCATTACATCGTACATTGTTTGCTTGCGCGTGGTGCGCGCACAGCCCAGCTGTAGATTAATTATTAATGAAATTCTATGATGTATCCCTTGCAGCGGTGTCAGATGTCAACTTTGTAAAGAATAAATAACAGGGCCCAATTCTTTTAACTGTAAATATATTTTGCTATAAAAGTCAAACATTCAAATAATATAATTTAGTTTGACAGAAATATGTAATTTCTAACTATACCATTTTTATAATTCAATATACATCGGTAATAAAAAAATTTCAAGCAATACGTGACTAATATATCACAGTTCTAAATAGAAGTAGGTTTCTCAAAAAGCTTTTACAAATTTCTATATTATACATTCCTAATTATTTCTTGAGAATTTTCAACCTAGCATTTCCCTTTAGCAACTGCCCACCCCTAACCCTATTACTTTTAAAAGCTATAAAACAGTCTCCAAATATTAATTTCAGTGAATATACGCCCTTGTAAAGTTGTAAAGTTCTGAAAAACAGAAATTTGCAACAATAACATATAGAGAGAAGTTTAATCTCAAATAAATAGTTGAAAGATTTTTTCACAGATTTTCATAGTGAATAGTGAATAAGAAGACTTACTCTAAGTTTATCACTATAACCTAGTCTCTCGGTTGATAGCTGATTGGCCCCGCGGAGTTCTGGTAAATGGGCCTACTCTGTGTAGTATACAGGGTGGATGTTGGTACTTGTTGCTGATACTGACTTCGTACTGGATATCCAGCAGAAATATTTCCACCTAAAACAATGAAATATTCAATCAAATATAAATATACGTTAAATTATTAAATTAACTTTTACTCTGACACATATGTACCAAGGGACTAAAGTGCTATGTTTACCGAAAGACAAGTTTAAGCTCGGGCAACAATAGGGTACTTGACAATATTTTTAATTGCTCTAAAATTGTACTCTGTATATAGTAGATGCACCAACATAACACGTAATAAATGAAACAACGGCTTTTAAGCCTTATTTTTTTATGATAATTAAAGACAAAGTTGCACAATTTTGTTCAGGCTGAAATCTACAGTTTCGTCGTTCTGTTGTCCAGAATGCCAAACGTGGCAACTCTGTGTCTCTCAGGAGAAACGGAACTGTAACGTTGCCGGTGCCCGTTTGCAATCATTCGTGGAACAAAGGCAAATTGCAGTTTTCTATTCAAGTATCTCCAGCTTGCCTATGAATATCTGTTAGGTACTTAATGTATTGAAACCTTTGAGCTTTAACTAACGCAATTTCACACACAAATTTTGTCACATAAAAAAATAAAGACTTTTTATTTTTTTATTACGAATATGTTCCGTATATTGACTCCTCTATATCAAAATGGTGTCTGTTTATGCTGCACACGCTGGAAACTATATCCTCCATCTCTGCCAGAACACTTTAGTTAAAATATCTGTATACGGAACATACTATAAATATTCATGTACCAATAGTGGGGGAAATATTCGCGTGTTTGGCAACGTTACCCGCCCACCTAGGCATCTAACCATATTCATATATCCACATGTCATCTAACACGTATGGTTTTCTGATCGGCAGATGACATCCCGTGATGCCAACTGCCAACTGTCATTCCGTATCTTGCGAAATCAAAATATTAGTAGATAATATCTGTGCCATTTATTATAGCTTGTTATTGATATTTACTGTTATATATCGTTTGCGGACCAAGTTATCGTGTTGTTAGATGTGTAAGGTAAGGTATCATGGACATGGACCCTGAAAGGACAATCCGTAATTTGCCGAAATTGGATGCTGTTAGCGTCTGCCGAAATCCATGGGATAAAATTGCAAAGGTTTGTACCTACGTTGTAGTAAGAATACAGTATTATGAGTTATTAATAAAGAGAGAACCTCAGCCTAGGGACCATCTTGAAGGCGCGTTTATGAAGACGCCATAGTGTTTAGAAGTACTGAGCCCGAATTCCGGACTTTAGGCCCAACCTGGCCAAAAAAATTTACAGAAAAACGATTGAATAAGTATTTACGAAAAAAACCCTTCTTGACTAAAATCGTCGATGGAGGAAGGAATCAATCAACGCTAAAAGTGGTTTCACGGGGCATCATAAGTCTGGGAGTTTGAGGTTAGAATTTTGAAATTTCAACTTTCCTTGCAACTTTCACTGCCGAATAAGGTTATGTCGCAGAACACTTCAGTGATATCGCTATGTTGCCAAATTGGCATTATAAAACACTTGTGATTTCCCGCCAAATTTCAAAGAGTCTAATAACTTGCTAATTACGCAAATATATATTTTTTAAATATTCGTAGGGTCTTAGGCAAGTGTCCAGGAATTGTTTTATAAAGTTTGTAAAATTTCGTCAAGTACCCTATTATTACTCTAGGGCTTAAAAGGCACTTTAGCTCTTTAGCACAGGGTGATTCAGTCATGATGCAAACAATTTTAAGTATACAGAGGGGGAGGCCTACTAAAAGAAATGCAAATTTTTTTTGTCGAAGTCTAAAACATGAAGCAAATCAACCTTACTACTTTGCTTTATCGAATAAAGCAAAACATGTAGTGAAAAATACATTTCAAAGTGAAAACCATGTAAAATAAGACTATCGACCAGAGCTGGGAAAGATCACGCCAAAAAAAGATCGAGATCATAGAGCAGATCGTTTTTCAAAAAAAGATCTAAGATCGTTTAAAAATAGATCTTTTCATGCAAAAACGATCTTAGATCAAAGATCGCCTAAAAATGATCTATTTAAAAAAGATCAATCGATCTAAGATCTTTTGAACAATCTAAGATCTTCTAAACAATCCAAGATCTTCCAAGAAATTCATATTATATAGTTAATAGATATAGATGTCTATAAATATTTTTTTCTAATTTTGACATAGTATAAAGTGTCTTTCAAAACCTGAGCAAGTGATGATACGTCCAGTTTTACGTAACTAGATGTGAAAAGTAAAATTTTACTTAACTAGTTACGTAAAGTTACTACTCTAACCGAACTGGTTACGTACTCAATCAGTTGATAGACCTATGGAGAATTAGACTTTTCTTGTAAAAACGTGTTCACTGATTATTTATGCAATTTACAATTTTATAACTTAAGTTATAAAATTCGGAATTTTCAGAAATAGATAATGGAAAATAAAATACAAATTAACATAAAGCATTCATTTCACGATACACAGAAAACGGTATGTCCGCGCGCAGGTGCTGTGACGTCAACGGTGACGCTTATTCGACAAAATCATGGCTTACTTTTATTTTTAAACGGAAATGTGACTCGTTTTATAGTGAACTAGGCAACCACATATACACCAAAGTGTCTCAAGGTGCCTACATTCTATCTTATCGACGATTTAACTTGACGCAACATTGGTAACTGACCTATGTCAGTGAGACTAATTTCAGGACTATTTTTTATAAGTTGGCCGTGCTTTTGTCAAAGTGACGTAATGCGCAGAAGAGTTTAATTTTCGTTCTCCTAGCTGGCATACAGTTATCTGTGTATCGTGATTCATTTAAATTTGACCTCAAAATAGGTTCTTGTAGTTGTAGGTAAGATGTACGTCAGTTTGTTTATATTATTTGTCATTTTCGCGAATTCTGACAATTTGCATTTAGCTGAGACCTAGAGATCTCCTGAGGTAAACTGCTAAACATGAACGCTCGTTAGTAGAGTCAGTAACTGAATTCGTAATACATATATTTTGGAAACAATATGTAGATCACAGAAAATATACGCTACGCGGACAGAAGTTCCACACAATGTAATTATTTGGCAGCCCGAAAGGAAGCCGGCTCTCGAAAGCCGGCTTCCCCTGGCTTTCGGCAGTGTCTATAGAAGAATTCTTCCATAGTTCTGCCTTGACGGCCGTGGTACTTTCATTACTCAATACTAGGCGGCAGCACGCTAGGAAAAAGCATCCGAAAGCGGCGTTGCCGGATTGTGCAAACAGTCGGTGGTTTTACCGAACTATAAAAATAAACAGAAGATCTTTAATAAAATGAGCTTGCCCATTTAGAATCCAAGGTTAACAGTGACGCTGTCAGCAGTAACTATAGAATTGTTCCCTCGAGAGATTTATTTTTTTCGTCGTTTTTGGAAAGGGCATTCAATAAGTATTTTACGAATCCGTGGCTGAAAAAAATTACTGCGCAAAAACCACCCCTGCACCCCTCAAGGAACAAAATAATAACTACATTATTCTTGCAGTGGCGGCTTGTCAGGGTAGGCCGGGCCTACCCAATAATCTTGGGAATACTAATAATCACATAATTTTATTGAAAAATAGCCATCAAGGAATAAAAATATCTTCTAAATATTAAGAATCATTCATTTAATAATGTCCGTGCAAAAGTTATTTCATAACGAAAACACCGCGCAATTTAAAAATCATTGAATAGGCCCGAATCTAATGGGCCGACCACGTTTACATAGGAGCACCATGCACCATAGAAACGGCGCGTCGTCTGTGCAGCGGCGCGAGGCAGGGTTTATATTAGCGGTGTATTGCAGGCTTTTAGGCCCGCCTCATACTGGCCTGTGTTATTAGGTATTTGATTATTTGCACTGTATTTCGCCGTTCGCGCCGTTCGCGGCTGATTTTTTCGGGGTGATTTTTTTGATTACGGCACTAACTAAAGAATAATTAGTTGTTTTGAGGCTACAGCTAGTTCTAGTAATACTAATATTGGATATCGTTGTTTCGCTATTGGAATCGCCATTAGCCAGAACAGTAGAGCCGAAGTCCAGAGAAAAAATATTATTATGCGTGAGCGGCCCACTCTAGAATTATGCATCGAACAAAAAGGATGGGAAAATAGCAAAGCATAATTATTTCATATTGTTGTTATGTGTATTTCTAACGAAATAGGGGGAGAAAATAAATCTAATTTTGTTTTTGTATCACTTAGCAGGTTCCTAATTTTTAGTTGAAAATCAATAGCAAGTTAATATTGCATTGTTTTTCAAGCCCGAGCTATGTTCAAAGTTGCAAGTCTCTAGCTCATCTAGTTTAAAATCGATCGCAGAGGACAAGAAAGCGAGTTAATAAAACATGGTAAAATGGCATTAATTTATTAAATTCAAATAATAGAATAATTTTGTGTTATTTTTGTATTATAGAGAATACAGCTGTTTTAGTTTTTCGTGTTAGAAGAATTTATATTTATTATATGTATTTCAAGATTATGCAAAAGGTTTTAAATAAACTATCCACATTGAAAATGAAGAAAAAAATGCCAAATGAACATTGGTTGAAACACATTTGTCTTCTTGAAATAGGGTGTCCAAATTTTGTAGTTTCAATCCGTTCCATTGAAAGTGAACATTTTTTGTTACATTGTTCATATGGGTTTTTTTCTCGCTTTAAATAGTACAGTCGTGCAATATTTGAAAGCAGTACGTGAATACTTTATTTTTCGAATATTGAAGTCAACAGGTGTTTTGGGTCACGTTTTGGTAATTTAAATGCAAAGGGTTGATTTGATCGTTATGAAACAAGAGCACCTCTTTGCTGCAGAATGAAAAGATGCACTAAAATGATGGACCTGCAGGATAAAAAAGTTAACCTCAAAAAAGTTACGAGTAAAAGCACAATCCAAAAACAGACCAAGTGGCGCCCTCTGTGACATACGTAGAAATTATCAGCTTATTCTCCATCCCCAAAAACACAGCAGTGCTAAATTTCAGTTCTTCGGGAGATATTGCCATAATTCAATTTAAAAAAAATAACTACCTCAGTAACTACTGAGATTTGACCCGTAGATATTAAGCTTAATCATAATATTTTGACATCCCCTACCTGCTCCCGCAAGATGTCCACGTACTTTGACTCAAAAACGCGCAGATAATCGGACCAAGAATAATTCTTGGTCCGATTATCTGCGCCGTTTTTAGCAACGACGTTCCAAATGATTCCAGATGCATGAACATGAACCCGTGGTAGAAAAATTTACAAGCAAAAATTATCCCTTCCAACTTCCAACCCTCGGATAGATTGCTTTTGGTCCGACTATGACAGTTTTTTGAAAGCCTAGCCACTATAACTCTTATTTCACGAATCCGTGGTAGAAAAAAAATCATCGTACAAAAGCTACCCCATGCACCCCCTGAAAAATTTGTAATTCCATTGTTCTTAGTTCGATGTTCACCGTTTTAGCAAGGACGTTCCAAATGATTCCAGATGCACAAATTAGTGGTTGAAAAAATTTGTCAGGAAAAAACTACCCCCTCCACCAGAGATATTGTTTTTGAGACGATTATTTAGTCATTTTTTGAAAAGGCATTACTATATACCTACCTTATTTCACGAATCGGTGGTTGAAAACATTTACGGGGCAAAAACTACCCCTTTCCACCCCCGAAAGTTTATTTTTAATTTGATTATTGTCGTTCTTTGAAAAGACATTCACTATTTCCCTTATTTCACGTATCCGTGGTTGAAAACATTTACGGGGCAAAAACTACCCCTTCCCACCCCCGAAAGCGTATTTTTAATTTGATTATTGTCGTTTTTGAAAAGACATTCACTATATCCCTTATTTCACGAATCCGTGGTTGGAAACATTTACGGGGCAAAAACTACCCCTTCCCACCCCCAAAAGTTTATTTTTAATTTGATTATTGTCGTTTTTTGAAAAGACATTCACTAATATTCACTGTATCCTTTATTTCACGAATCCTTGGTTTAAAACATTTACGGGGCAAAAACTACCCCTTCCCACCCCAGAATGTTTGTTTTAAATTTGATTATTGTCGTTTTTTGAAAATGAAATCATTATATTCCTTATTTCACAAATGTGTGGTTGAAAACATTTGCGGGGCAAAAACTACCCCTTCCCACCACAGAAAATTTGTTTTTAATTTGATTATTGTCGTTTTTTGAAAAGACATTCACTATATCCCTTATTTCACGAATCCGTGGTTGAAAACCTTTACGGGGCAAAAACTACCCCTTCCCACCCCCGGACCGGAAGTTTGTTTTTAATTTGATTATTGTCGTTTTTTGAAAATGCAATCACTATATTCCTTATTTCACGAATCCGTGTTGAAAACATTTGTGGGGCAAAAACTACCCCTTTCCACCCCGAATTGTTTTTATTAATTTGATTATTGTCTTTTTTGAAGGGTATGCTGGGGGTATTATTCGCCCAACAAATTTTTGTTCTTAAAGGGGTGCTGGGGCCGCTGGGGGTAGTTTTTGCACAAGAATTTTTTTCTACCACGAATTCGTGAATCTAGAGTCATTATATAAGGACATAGTTGCTAAAATCGGCCAGGATCCGACAATGAAGTTATAATTTTTTTAAAAGGGTACTGGGGTAGTTTTCGCCCAACAATTTTTTTAAAGTACAAATTTGTGCATCGGGAATCATTAGGAACGTCCTTGCCAAAAACGATGGGAATCGTACCATGAAATTTTCCTTTTTTCCTTAAGGGGTAGTGGGGGGTAGTTTTTGCCCAACAAATTTTTTCAACCACGAATTCGCGCATCTAGATTCAACGGCGAATTCGTGAATCTAGAATCATTTAGAACATACTTGCTAAAATCGGCCAAGATCCGACAATAATAAAGTTATCATTTTTTGTTTTTAAAGGGGTCCTGAGGGTATACTTAGTTTTCGCACAAGAAATTTTTTCAACGGCGAATTCGTTACTCTAGTCATTAAAAACGTACTTGCTAAAATCGGCCAGGATCCGATAATGAAGTTATAATTTTTTTAAAGGGGTGCTGGGGGTAGTTTCCGACCAACAACTTTTTTAAAGTAGGTACAGATTTGTGCATTATCTGGCATCATTAGGAACGTCCTTGCTAAAAACGGTGGGAATCGTACCATGAAAGTTATCTTTTTTCTTTAAGGGGTAGTGGGGGTAGTTTTCGCACAACAAATTTTTTCAACCACGAATTCGCGCATCTGGAATCATTAGGAACGTTCCTTGATAAAATTGGCGAGGATCCGACAATGAAGTTATCATTTTTGTCATGATTTTAGTGCATCTGTAATCACTACGAACGTCCTTTCTAAAATCGGCGAGGATCCGACAATAAAGTGATCATTTTTTTTCCTAAAAGGGCGGTGCTGGGGATAGTTTTGCCCAACAATTTTTTTAAAGCACGAATTTGAACATCTCGAATCATTAGCTAAAAATCGTACCATGAAAGTTGTCATTTTTTAGGGGGTAGTGGAGGTAGTTTTGCCCAACAATTTTCTTCAACCACGAATTCGTGCATTTGGAATGATTAGGAACGTCCTTGCGGGGATCATGATATCAAATGAATATTTCAATTTCAACAAGTATTCAGTTAGTCCCAAAATTAAATAGTAAAACCGATAAATTTGGCATCATTGACATCCTGTACATATTTTCTACATTGTAGAACAAATATTTACCGTATACTAAGTGTATAGGTAATTAGTAAATAAAATAGGCAGGAATAAAATATATTATTTGTAACATCTTCGTGTATTTTAATTAGATAATGATTAGCTCTGAAGCACTCTGTAAAACTTAGTATACGTCATACGACTTCTGCAAAGACGAAGCAAATAATAAATCCCACTATTATTTCGTATAGTTCAAGGCCTCCGACCATCTGCCGGGAAATAGATTTTGATGACCGAAAGCGGTCGCCAGCATAGACAGCGTTTATGAAACCTTTATTCCTAAACCACCGGCAACACGGTTAGGCTCTTCAGCTGACTGCTGGCACCTCTAGCGGTGACTTTTAGCGGAGGGCATTTTACGGTTTTAAAAATCGAACGATTCTGCATCCGAGCGCTATCTGTTAGGCCAAGGCAAAACCAAGTTTCGGTGTGCTATACATATTTTACGAGCCCGATGCTACTGGCACTTCTGTCCGCGTAGCGTATATTTTCTGTGATGTAGATTATATGTATAAAAAGAAAAATCCTTGTTAGTACAACACTATTCATTATTCTAAAAAATATATACCTACCTTTCTACCTACATTATTTTGTATAAAAAAATTACAGAAACGTTTCAAAAACGAACTACTTACAACAATTATTGAGGTGAAAATGCGAACATATTTTACAAATATGTAGATATAAAAACAAAAACTCTTATTCCTACAACAACCTAGAGCACTAAAAATCACAGAAACGTTTCAAAAATGAACGAAAACAAATGAGGAAAAGATCTTAGATCGTTATAACGATCTTGGATCCTTTTAAAGATCTTAGATCTTTAAAACGATCTTAGATCTCTAAAACGATCTTAGATCTTTAAAACGATCTCAGATCTTTAAAACGATCTTAGATCTTTAAAATGATCTAAGATCGTCAAATTAAGATCAAAGATCAGATTTTTTTGAAACGATCTTTTTAAAAAAGATCGTTCTTCAGTGAAACAAAAAAGATCTATATCTAAGATCAAGATCGCGATCTTAGATCTTTAAAACGATCTTTTTTAAATAGATCTGCCCCGCTCTGCTATCGACTTACCTTTAGAAGTTGGCTGCACCGGATTGATTGGCCTAGGTTTTCCATGAAATAAGTGTCCCTCCAATGCAGCGAAATGATCCTTCAATTTGGGATCCATCTGGAACATCTGCGGCCTCGGCGTTTCGTACACACTACGAGTTGCCGGAGGGTAGTAGATCGACAATTCTTGTGGTGCGACCGGATAGAATGCGCTGGGCTGGCTGGCGTATTGTGGAGTTTCTATAAATTTACAAAACCATCCAGTATTAAAGGCTCTTCATTATGAGTTGGGTGATACAATGGAATGTGGCGTGACATTGTATTATCCAACAATATTCTTCATGAATTGTCACTTCTCTACTTAAGAGAATATGTATAATTGAAATATACCTCACTTGCCTTCTGTTTCAAATCAAATAGTGCTTAGTAAATATATACGGAATATATTTTGTCATAATTCAATGTCGGATCCAAGAAATGTTTGTTTGCAGAAATACCAAATTCTGCTTGATAAAATGGTACATTTTCACTGATTAGTGATGTACATTATGATCAATATTGTGAAATGTAATTGTATATCAGAAAACTGACAGTCTAATTATTGATGCCTTTAGATTTTTGCAACAAAAAATAATTCATTGAATTACCTACTATAGAATTTCTCCCTATATTTTTCACAAGCAAAACACTAGTTGTTGTAAAAGTTTTATGGAAAAGAAGTAACATCTACTGATAAAAAAAATGATAAAAATCATATAAATATGTACAATAGCTTCAGTGCAATGCAATGCGAAACTGTGGGTTGACTGGTAAAGTCACTCATTGTAAAACTGTCACATAACAGAATAGGACAAAAATAGCGAACATTACGGGTAGGTCGTGCACAAAATACTTTTCTAGTATTTTGTTGCCCATGATAATCCAAGCACATAGGTACAGGGCTTTCAGAGTTATTTTTAAACCCCCTTAGCTTTCTTCTTTTTTGACCTAAAAGTTGTGGATAGAAATTTGTATTTTTTAACCATTATGCGAAAAATTATACAGGGAGTTTGACTTAAGTGTGACAAAGCAGAGTGCTAAAAAAGGGCTTTTCAACAATACATTTTATATTACTTGGTATATGGAAGTTTTTATTTTGAATATTAAGTAATTATTTTAATTTATTTTTCGTTGGCATTCTTAGTTGGCCATGAAACAAAACAATGTGTCCTTGACTGTCAGATAATGCTTTTGTTTTATAGTTTGTGATATCTACCTACAGGGTTTTCAAACATGTCAGCACTATTGATAACTTCGTTATTATTGCAGCTACAAAGTCAGTTAAATAGGAAAACTAGTAGTATTTTCTCCACTGATTACGATGGTGAAACCAGAATAAAAATCGAACATCGCGTTCGCGAGTTATGTCAAAAAGTTCACGAGCTTGGTGTCTATTTTTTTTTGACAAACGATATAACATTCCATCATATCACATTTTTCTGAATTCGTGAAAGGCTCTGTTGGAACATTAAAACTTTTCTATTTAACATTTTTATATACAGGGTGAGTTTTTTTCAATGCCCACTATGGGGATCTCGGAAACTAGCAGAGCTAGAACAAAGGTTAAATGGGGAAAGAATTGCAGTTTTGAATGCTCAATCTAATGCCTCTTTTGGATTTTTAAAAAAGTTCATGGCTCACTAGATATTTTGAAAAGAGTGATTTTTTGCTATTTCATCAGATCTCTGTAGCTCCGTTATTTCTGATTATACAGAAAAACTGTAGAGACAAAAATTGTAGATAATTTTGGGCTTAATAAGACAATCTTATCCAATTTTTTATGTTGTTTGTGATTTTTGAGATATGACATAAACTTGTATTTTTTTTAAATGTAAATCATAGTTGTCTCTGGCCTTATCAAATCGGCCATTTTTTGAGCTTTCCAAAAATATAATACTCGGCATAGTTATTATAAAAAATAAAAGAGCTATGGCTAATTTTTTGTTTTTTTTTTAATTTTCACAGAGTCAGCCATGGATTATTTTCATAATTACGTTCTATTTTATAATTAGACATAGGTACTTTAAACTTTCTAATATTTTGTTTTTAGCTAGTAACAAAATGTAACAAAATAAAACAAAAATTAAAAATCTCAAATTAAAATTATTATTTTAAAAGATCACCTTTTAAAAGATAAAAGGTGTTCAAACAATCCACCATTATTATTTATGCAAATATTGCATCTTTTTAAAACTGAATTTGTCGCCTTTCTTAGAGAGCGCCTGTCAATATTGGCAATTGCTTCTAAAACAGCTGCTCTTCATTCAACACTTGTCTCATACTTCATTTTGTACTGTTCCCCACAAAAAGAAATCCAAAACAGACAAATTGGGGGATCGGGAATGCTAGGAAATAGATCTATTTCTCCCTAGCCAACTATTTGGATAGAGCTGATCTAGGTAATTTCTTACGGGCAAATAATTATGTGGTGGAGCTTCATGATGATAATTCTTGTTTTATTTTGTTGCATTTTGTTACCAGCTAAAGATAAAATATTTGAAAGTTTGAAGTATGTCTTATTATAAAATAGAACGTAATCATGGGGTAGTTGCACTTAGTTAAAATCAAAGTGGAAATCTCTTTTTTAGAACAAAAAGAACATTTTTGTTTCCTATAATTCAAGTTTCAATCGAATATAGTTTGCAACAAAGCCGTTATTGCATTTTAAAACATAATTTTTCAACATTGACATCATCAAGCGGTAACTAGGAATTTTCGTATAGTTGCACCTTCAGGTTGGTAGCGACGCGTCATCAGCGCATGCCTCTATCCTCACGTATGGAAGTCAACCCGACTCCCTGTTTTACGCATGCGCAAAAGACGAGTCCTATGTGTTACCCGACTCCCTATGTTTTACGCATGCGCTAAAGACCAGAGTCTAGTCGTAGGAATAAATGAGGAGCTAAATGGGCGCTGCCGTATGAAAAAAGAAGGGGGCAAGGAGGCATACGTCGACTGCCACCATAAGGGGCGTATGCCCCCTTCTTTTTTCATACGGCAACACCCATCGTTGTAAAAGGTGGCGCATGCTCGCTCACCGTGTCAGATCCTCATTTATTCCTACGACTAGACTCGTCTTTTGCGCATGCGTAAAACAGGGAGTCGGGTTGACTTCCATACGCTAGTCTCTATCCTCTAGCTTTGTTCGCGGAGCAGTTCGGAACAGTTCTGAACCAGTAACTATCAATGTGATTGGCTCAAAAAAAATCTAAAATTTGAATTAATCAATCACAGCGACAGTTACTAGTTCACAACTGGTTTCAAACTGCTCCGCGTACAAAGCTAATATGTGCGTCTGTCAGTGTCATCAGTTGTCAGCCTAACCTTGATTTTTGTAGTTGTCATTGTCCCTCGTCAGTTTGTATTTTTCAAGCAGCTGAGGTGACAACACAATTTTTGGATGGCGATTTTTATTGTGTTTAAAAATTAAAATGGTAGGTGGATATTTAGAGGCAAAATCCGATAATTTACCATTTATAGATGCTTTTATGCATATTACTATACAAAATAAATTCATATTTTTCTGTTACCTCTGAAGAGAAAGAGAAATAGGTAATAAAATGCTGGCTTACGTTTTTAAATAGTATAACTGGCTTATCAGCAAATAAATAAGTAAGTATGAAGCCAAAATATTTTCAATGAAGAAAGTTCAGGCATAATTTCACAAAAAACTCCATAAAACCTCGAAAATCATATGATAAACGCCGAAACAGATTGACACGAGAAGTCAAAATTTATAATTTAGAACCAGATAACCCAGGGTTGTTGACAATCCCACCAACATTTTGAACTAAAAATCACTAGCTTGCGCGCCACTTTCAAATAGCCGCTTGATGACGTCACGTAAATAGAAAAACATTATTTTTCAGCTTTAATAAACTCGAAATGAAAAAAAAAAACAAAAATACGTGTCTAGTATTTTTGTTGCTAGTTTTCATTTTCATTTTCTTAAAAAGAGTGCAACTTCCCCATTATGAAGGCTGACTATGTGAAAATTAAAAAAAAAACAGAAAATTAGCCATAGCTCTTTTATTTTTTATAGTAACTATGCCGAGTATTATATCTTTGGAAAGCTCAAAAAATGGGCGATTTTATAAGGCCACAGCCAACTATGATTTATATTAAAAAAACACACAAGTTTATGTCATATCTCAAAAATCATAAACAACATAAAAAATTGGATAAGATTATCTTATTAAGCCCAAAGTTATCTACAATTTTTGTCTCAACAGTTTTTCTGTCTAATCATAAATAGCGGAGCTACAGAGATCTGATGAAATAACAAAAAATCACTCTTTTCAAAATATCTAGAGAGCCATCAACTTTTTTAAAAATCCAAGAGGGGCATTAGATTGAGCATTCAAAACTGCAATTCTTTCCCCATTTAACCTTTGTTCTAGCTCTGCTAGTTTCCGAGATCCCCATAGTGGGCATCGAAAAAACTCACCCTGTATAAGTAAAAAAATAAAAAGTTAAGGGGGTAAAAAATAACTATGAACACCCTGTACTTACACCTTAATATTATTGTTAGTTTTATGAAAGTAGTATGTAACTTATGACTAATGTAACATAGACTTACTTATTTACGAAAAAGTAAAAACAAATAGATATAAACATAAAGAAATGTGAATGCAGAATTAAACCAGGAAAGCAGTAAGTAAAAAAAGCATAAAAAAACTTTAATTGAAAGATGGAAAATACATAAGCATCATTTAGGTTTAGTTGAGGTTTAGTGAAGAAGCGAAAATGTAATATAGTGGCATTCAAACACTCACTGTTCCATAATACTGCTCTGACTAACTCATTACGTCTACCATCATCTTCTGTAATAAAAAAAAAGAATTTTCAAAGCATAATCGATGCTAGTAGAAAAAACATTTCTTACAAATTAAGAATTATTCAGTTCTAATATTAACGCCGGTAAAAGGATACTTGTATTACGGGAAAGATAATTTGATAGATCACAATAATCTTTTGTACATGGGGAAGTAGAAAAGCCGTTTGTTTATTGCATATAATATATTGTCGACCAAAATAAATCAAGTTAGTGTAATCTTTCAAAAATTGTATGAATAGCCATGATATAGGGAAGAACCATGACGTTGGGATGTTTCGGACATACCCGTCCCGTCTTTGTGGGTTTTGAGATCAAAACAATTTGAAGTCTCGGCTTAAATATAATGTGAAGAGCCATGGGAAGTTAGATATCAACAGACATTTTTGTCAAGTGGTGACGACATGCGCTAGTATGTTCAAAATTCGTTCTGCAAGTGATCATATATTTACAGTAATAGTATGATGGGGAAGAATAATAATTATCCAAACTGGATTCTGTTACCATTGAGTAAAGGAATATAAAGAGGCGACTGTCAAATCTTAATGTAAACGATCTGAGCTGGTCCAAGGACAATGAAAATAACATTGTTAACAATCTGTTGAAATTACATAGTAAAAAAATAGTCACAACCATACTGCAATTTTTACATTTCTGGCACAATAAATAGATATAAGTTAATTTCCACTATTAGTAGTGCGATAGAACCTTTCAAAACATGATGATATATGAACATCAATACAGAATGTAAACATGATGATATATGAACATCAATACAGAATGGAATTTTTTTACTCCGATTGGAAAATTACATTTTCAATGGAAACAATAATAAATGACACTTCGTCGTCGTGTAATACCTCCAATGTGACAATTAAGGCGAAATTCGGGTTTTGACACAATTAGGTTCATTTTAACATTGCGCGTCTATGTAGAATACCTACAATGTGAAATAATAGTATTTACCCCTACCATACCAGATATTAACATCTCTAATGTGCCGCAGTACTACAGAATGAGACAAAAACATCTTTTATGTTCATTTATGTAACATCATTGATATTACCCGTTCTAAAAATATCTCCGATGAGACGTCTGGCTGTCACATTGGATATATTTTGATATTTCCATTCGGTACATCAGAGCTATTCTGTGTATACAATTTATAATCTCAATGTTTTGATAGTTACATTTAATTTTAGTGCTTGAGTTTTTAAAGCTTTTTTAAAGTTTTCTGTTTAAATAAATGCGCCAAATATTTGTAGAATGCAGAATATTTTAAATAGTTTTAAATATCTACTTGCATATTCTAAATTTTCTTACCTTATATGACTGTATGAACCTACAGAATATTAATTTTACTGTAATAGGTAGATAATTAGTACTGTCTTGTTTGCCAGTTCGCCCACGCTTTATATTTGGCCATAATTTAAAAAATCGTTTATAATTTTAATAAACTCTTTTTAATAATTTTAGAAAGGATTAATTAAATAAATAAAATTAAATAAAAAATTATTAATAATTCCCTACCAAAAAAGAAACAGTAATAATCAACGATATATAGGTATAGATACATTACCAAAGGCAACTTGTTTTGTTTCATGATATTGAAAAGATGTTATTGTTGATACATTCAAGTTTTCCAGTTTTTTTATACGATTTGGATTATTTTGTAAATATAAGTATCTCAAAACATATATGCGATACACAAGTCTATCAAAAAACTATTTATTATGTATTACAAAATAGGAAAGCCTGAATTTAAGAAATGCCGATGAAAACAAATTACCTCCTCCTCTTCTCCCTCCGACCCGCTAATGTAGAAGCAAAATACAACTGATTTATTTGTATTCGAGTGAGTCATCTATTCCTTTATATCGTTTTCTGTTTAAATAACTGCGCCAAATATTTGTAGAATGCAGAATATTTTAAATAGTTTTAAATATCTACTTGCATATTCTAAATTTTCTTACCTTATATGACTGTATGAACCTACAGAATATTAATTTTACTGTAATAGGTAGATAATTAGTACTGTCTTGTTTGCCAGTTCGCCCACGCTTTATATTTGGCCATAATTTAAAAAATCGTTTATAATTTTAATAAACTCTTTTTAATAATTCCCTACCAAAAAAGAAACAGTAATAATCAACGATATATAGGTATACATACATTACCAAAGGCAACTTGTTTTGTTTCATGATATTGAAAAGATGTTATTGACACATTCAAGTTTTCCAGTTTTTTTATACGATTTGGATTATTTTGTAAATATAAGTATCTCAAAACATATATGCGATACACAAGTCTATCAAAAAACTATTTATTATGTATTACAAAATAGGAAAGCCTGAATTTAAGAAATGCAGATGAAAACAAATTACCTCCTCCTCTTCTCCCTCCGACCCGCTAATGTAGAAGCAAAATACAACTGATTTATTTGTATTCGAGTGAGTCATCTATTCCTTTATATCGTTTTCTGTTTAAATAACTGCGCCAAATATTTGTAGAATGCAGAATATTTTAAATAGTTTTAAATATCTACTTGCATATTCTAAATTTTCTTACCTTATATGACTGTATGAACCTACAGAATATTAATTTTACTGTAATAGGTAGATAATTAGTACTGTCTTGTTTGCCAGTTCGCCCACGCTTTATATTTGGCCATAATTTAAAAAATCGTTTATAATTTTAATAAACTCTTTTTAATAATTCCCTACCAAAAAAGAAACAGTAATAATCAACGATATATAGGTATAGATACATTACCAAAGGCAACTTGCTTTGTTTCATGATATTGAAAAGATGTTATTGTTGACACATTCAAGTTTTCCAGTTTTTTTATACGATTTGGATTATTTTGTAAATGTAAGTATCTCAAAACATATATGCGATACACAAGTCTATCAAAAAACTATTTATTATGTATTACAAAATAGGAAAGCCTGAATTTAAGAAATGCCGATGAAAACAAATTACCTCGTCCTCTTCCCTCCGACCCGCTAATGTAGAAGCAAAATACAACTGATTTATTTGTATTCGAGTGAGTCATCTATTCCTTTATATCGTTTTCTGTTTAAATAACTGCGCCAAATATTTGTAGAATGCAGAATATTTTAAATAGTTTTAAATATCTACTTGCATATTCTAAATTTTCTTACCTTATATGACTGTATGAACCTACAGAATATTAATTTTACTGTAATAGGTAGATAATTAGTACTGTCTTGTTTGCCAGTTCGCCCACGCTTTATATTTGGCCATAATTTAAAAAATCGTTTATAATTTTAATAAACTCTTTTTAATAATTCCCTACCAAAAAAGAAACAGTAATAATCAACGATATATAGGTATAGATACATTACCAAAGGCAACTTGTTTTGTTTCATGATATTGAAAAGATGTTATTGTTGACACATTCAAGTTTTCCAGTTTTTTTATACGATTTGGATTATTTTGTAAATATAAGTATCTCAAAACATATATACGATACACAAGTCTATCAAAAAACTGTTTATTATGTATTACAAAATAGGAAAGCCTGAATTTAAGAAATGCCGATGAAAACAAATTACCTCCTCCTCTTCTCCCTCCGACCCGCTAATGTAGAAGCAAAATACAACTGATTTATTTGTATTCGAGTGAGTCATCTATTCCTTTATATCGTTTTCTGTTTAAATAACTGCGCCAAATATTTGTAGAATGCAGAATATTTTAAATAGTTTTAAATATCTACTTGCATATTCTAAATTTTCTTACCTTATATGACTGTATGAACCTACAGAATATTAATTTTACTGTAATAGGTAGATAATTAGTACTGTCTTGTTTGCCAGTTCTCCCACGCTTTATATTTGGCCATAATTTAAAAAATCGTTTATAATTTTAATAAACTCTTTTTAATAATTCCCTACCAAAAAAGAAACAGTAATAATCAACGATATATAGGTATAGATACATTACCAAAGGCAACTTGTTTTGTTTCATGATATTGAAAAGATGTTATTGTTGACACATTCAAGTTTTCCAGTTTTTTTATACGATTTGGATTATTTTGTAAATATAAGTATCTCAAAACATATATGCGATACACAAGTCTATCAAAAAACTATTTATTATGTATTACAAAATAGGAAAGCCTGAATTTAAGAAATGCCGATGAAAACAAATTACCTCGTCCTCTTCCCTCCGACCCGCTAATGTAGAAGCAAAATACAACTGATTTATTTGTATTCGAGTGAGTCATCTATTCCTTTATATCGTTTTCTGTTTAAATAACTGCGCCAAATATTTGTAGAATGCAGAATATTTTAAATAGTTTTAAATATCTACTTGCATATTCTAAATTTTCTTACCTTATATGACTGTATGAACCTACAGAATATTAATTTTACTGTAATAGGTAGATAATTAGTACTGTCTTGTTTGCCAGTTCTCCCACGCTTTATATTTGGCCATAATTTAAAAAATCGTTTATAATTTTAATAAACTCTTTTTAATAATTCCCTACCAAAAAAGAAACAGTAATAATCAACGATATATAGGTATAGATACATTACCAAAGGCAACTTGTTTTGTTTCATGATATTGAAAAGATGTTATTGTTGACACATTCAAGTTTTCCAGTTTTTTTATACGATTTGGATTATTTTGTAAATATAAGTATCTCAAAACATATATACGATACACAAGTCTATCAAAAAACTGTTTATTATGTATTACAAAATAGGAAAGCCTGAATTTAAGAAATGCCGATGAAAACAAATTACCTCCTCCTCTTCTCCCTCCGACCCGCTAATGTAGAAGCAAAATACAACTGATTTATTTGTATTCGAGTGAGTCATCTATTCCTTTATATCGTTGGTAATCATAATATTTATGCAAGGCATGGACGTAGGTAATGTTTCGCTTGAGGAGGCGAGGGCTGCGTACCTAAATTAAAATTAAGATTTAATTCTTTGAAACTACTTTAAAAAAGCAAAATATAATTTATAAAATCTAATTTTCACTTTGATCTATAAAAAGAATGTTCCCGTGTTACATTTGGATCACATGCACAATTAGGTGGAAGCATTGAGTAAACGTATTCCTTTACTGAATGGTGGAAGGTAAGGCCGGCGCTAATGTTTTGTAATAAATATGTATTGCGTTAATAATTTCTTATATTATTTTAATTTATTTCCATGGATCATGGAAATTATTCCCAGAACCCCCTCCTGTTACATACACTTACAGAGAAGACCGGAATACAGAGAGTCACATCTTGTCGCAAATATGTCAAACAGAGCCCAACTTTTACGTAATTTTTCACACACCCGATAATCGTTCAGATAAACTATGAAGTAGACTGCGTTCCACATTTATATCCCCAGTAGTGACCTACAATGGATTAATTACCATTTAAACTTGGGCTCCATTTGACAAGAATGACATTAACTGATGATTGAACTTTTAAATACGAGTACTACATCTTTGTGAAAAATGCCTAGTTTATAACAAACCCGCGGAAATGCAATACTTAGATAGTTTTTGTTTTTAGACAATGGGTTCATGGCCATTTTCTGAGGCACTAGTTTTTTTTCAATAGCTCCATAATTTTTATAAGTAATACGTATTTTTCATTATTAAACTTTGATTAAAAAACATACATGTCTGCTTAAATTATTGCTATTTACAAGCCTGAAAAATACCAACAATGTGCTATTGGACAAGAGTACAATTCCTCCAATGTGACTAAAAAATCAGTTTTTTGTCTTTATTTACCTTTTACTGCTATCAAACCTTAATTACTTAGTTTATTAATTTTTTTTTACAATATACTATGCATTAAATATTTGAGATATGATATAATTTAACAGTGACAAGTTTTTTGGCTTTCCTGAAAGATATGAATTTTTTTTCACATTGGAGGTATTACACGCTCGACTTTGAATATTTTTACAAAACCTATAGCATTGTGAATAGCTCAATGGAAGTTTCATTACAGCCTCAGGATATTGTTGCCTTCACTATGGTGCTATGTGCCTAAGTCGTACTAACATGTATCCCTTGACTGTAATTAAAGTACATGATTACGTAATATATTGTCTTTGTTAATTTTCAAGTCGTTTATCTCAATATTTGATAAAATTCTCAAAAATAATAATTTCAGATTAGTGGACAAATGGAAATTATTTACATCACAAATAAGTTGCAACTTTTCTTCACTCATCAGACTCTGATGTACTGGAAGATTCAGATGATGAAATTATAAATCTTAAATCTGCAAAATCAGAGAACAAAAAAAAATAGAGCACATATTTGGCATGTTCCGTAGTCAAGTTTTTGGTTAAAAATGAAAATTTGATTTAATACTAAACTAATTGAAAAAGTTAAGGATATCGACTCACAAAAATAGGTAGAGTTTTATTTTTTTTATTAAAACAATAAAAAAGACGCAGGTGCATCTGCAAATTTTAAAATTATGTTTTTCGTGGATAACGGGCGATATTCTTATTTCATTTCTATCAGTTTATATAAACATAAATAAAATATTGCTTGTGCAAACCTGAACTAAAACAGTTTTTTAAATAAGTTTGCATCGCAACTTCCTGAAATAATTAGTGATATAATCTATAAATGCTCATGTAAATGCTCATAATGACCTCTATATTTTTATGACGAATCTCGAAATTCAACAGAAATAAGATGTAGGACAACCACCATTTCGGCTCATATTAGTCTTCTAGGAAAAATTGAGAAATCTAGACATGCCGAGCTGTTTGCAATAAAAATCAATAACTTAGCAAAATCACTTTCTTCCTACATCAAATGTTACACCTACAGATTCTATACAGGGTGTTTCTAAATTATGGTGCCAACGTATTTTGTGACACGTAGAAAATGTCATTTTGAACAAATAGTTTTCTAGTAAATGACAAAAAAATTTCGGGTTGAAATTTGAGCTTCTGGGGATCAGCCCTGCTTGGTTTTAAACTAATTTGTGACATAATTTTACTTTCGAAAAATCACGTATGCCTTGGGAATTTTGAAAAAACTAATTTTCCACATCAGTAAAGTGCCCTTTCTGTAGGTTTTACGACAAAATGTTGTTAAGGAAACTTGTTCAGAGTGAAGAACTGAGTGGGTTTGTGAAATTTCGAAAGTCTAGGCCTACTTTGATTTTTTGGTATTTTTTCCCACTTTTCTTCAGAAAAGTGCACTTTGGGTAGCTTTCACATTAAAATGTTATTAAGAAAACTTGTTCACAATGAAAAACTGGACAGGTGTGAAAGAACTTCAAAAGCCTAGGTCTACTTTAATTTTTATGCGTTTTAAATTTTTTTAGCAAAAAAAATCAAAGTATACCTAGGCTTTTGAAATTCTTTCACACCTATCCAGTTTTTCATTGTGAACAAGTTTTCTTAATAACATTTTAATGTGAAAGCTACCCAAAGTGCACTTTTCTGAAGAAAAGTGGGAAAAAATACAAAAAAATCAAAGTAGGCCTAGACTTTCGAAATTTCGCAAACCTACTCAGTTCTTCATTTTGAACAAGTTTCCTTAAAACATTTTGTCGTAAAACCTACAGAAAGGGCACTTTACTGATGTGGAAAATTAGTTTTTTTCAAAATTCCCAAGGCATACGTGATTTTTCGAAAGTAAAATTATGTCACAAATTAGTTTAAAACCAAGCAGGGCTGATCCCCAGAAGCTCAAATTTCAACCCGAAAATTTTTTGTCCTTTACACCAGTGGCGGCTCGTGGCAGTAAAATTTGTGAGTTCTGCCAAATAAATATTTTGATTCGAAAAAATTACAGCGTATTTGGGACATAAGGTGTTTCCACCAAATTTCGCAAAAAAAATTTTTTGAGGGAGATAAAAATTAAAAACCAAAAAATAGGTTATTTCGATTTTTCGCGGATACTTTGAGGTTATGTGAAAAAAGTGTAAAAACAAAAGTTGTACATATTTATATTACCTACAACTTTGCCATTTAACTTGTTTCCATAGGAGTTGTAGTTTTGCCGGAAATCGTGATAAACCGTTTTCAACCCTTAAAACATCACCCCCTTCCGCCCCCGTACCCCAAATCGCCCGTAAATATTTGCTATATTTTCTTCCTTTTCCAATGAGTGTCATGCTGTACTAGATTTTTTTGGTCTCAAAAATTATCTACCCTGGCCTAAACATGTAACTTAGTAAACTTACCAATATTTTCATATTTGCCTTGTACTTTCCTGACAGCTTAGAACTCGTTCTCGTACACTATTGGGTAGTACTCGTATGAGTTTGTCTACTTAGATTGAATTAAATTTAACTGTACATTTAACTCACTAACATAAACTCGTCTTCATTTCAACTTTAACAGAAAATAGTCACTTTTTGAAGATTAAGTCAATTCTTCGATTTTTTTTTGCTGCAAATTGGTCTATAACTTTGTCGTTAAAGTTTATAGTTTCGGTCACAATTTTCTTTTCCATCGAAAGCATCGATAGTGCCACCAGACGTTCTTCCACCATAGAATTGCGTAAAAAAGTCTTGATGCGCTTTAAAGTGGAGAAAGAACGTTCGGCTTCTGCTGTTGACATGGGAATGGTTATCAGTATTTCCAAGAGCTTTTTAGTTTCTTGAAATGAATTTGTTAAATTATTTTCAATGAGTAATTTTAAAAAAGGTATCGCTCCCTGTAGGTCTCTGCAGTCTGGTCTGGAGTAAATCACTGACAGTTCTGTTTTTAAACGTTCCTTATCAAGGTTAGGGTACGAGTCGCAAGTTGCTTTTAATTTTTCATCAGGAAAACAATTAATGTAGTTAGCAAACTGGTCGGAATAGAGCAATGAGGCTGCTAACAAATGATTTTTGTAATCAAATCTATCCTTAGCGCAGTTAATAATTATATCACAAACTTCTAACGCAGCGATACGGTGATCAAACTGACTGTCATTATTTCTTTTTCTTTTAGAAGGCATTGTTCCACAATCAAGTGAAGATATTATGTCCCTGGCTTCGTTAATAATTTCTTCTATTGAATTTCTTACTGTTATAATGCTCTGCTCAAAAACTTGTATTTTTTTGTTAATTTCTACAGGATCAATTTTTCTTTTTTGTAATTCATTGTACAAAATATCAGTGTGTGGCATGATACGGTGAAAAAATGTTAACCAAAAAATAAACTTTGGATCTTGTAGCATCCTTCTTATTGAAGAAGCTGCACTACATACAGTTTGGTTGCTAAATAAATTTTCTATTTCTTCCATGCATTCAAGCATAGACTCTCGGTGTTCAAAAACGACGTTAACTGTTCTAATATTAAAATTCCAACGTGTTGGTGCACCATGGGGAATTCTTTTTCCAACAATTCTATTTAGTACAGCTACACGTTGCGGAGAATTTTTAAAAAATGAAGGTATTTCTTGAAGATTTCCAAAAAAGAGTCGAACTTGGGAACTTGTAGATGCTGCCTTAGACATAATTAAATTTAGCTGATGGGCATAGCAGTGTACAAAATGAGCAAAGTTGTACTTTTCTTTGACTCGTGCCTGAACACCAGTATTTCTGCCGCTCATTACCGCGGCTCCGTCGTAACTTTGGGCAATTAACTTGTCTTTCGAATTTTCTAAAATAGGGTCTAAGACACTAAGAATATCAGCAGTCAAACTCTCTGCATTTAAATTTTGTGGCTCCAAATAAGTCCAAAACCGTTCTACGGGATCTCCATTTTGAATATATCTAAAAATTACAACCATCTGAGATTTGGCTGAGACGTCTGTTGTTTCGTCTGCTATAATAGAAATATATGAAGTTGTTCGAATCTCCTCTAGAATTTTTTCGCGGCAAACCTCCAACATACAATCCAAAATGTCATTTTGAATTTCTTTGGATATACCTTTAAACACGGTGGAATCTCTCAAATGTTCCGCCACTGTTTTATCAAGTTCAGCGGTAAAATTTATAAGACCACGAAAAATTCCTGGGTTTTCGGATGTCGAAGTTTCATCGTGACCCGTAAGTGCCAGTTCGAACAATCCACAAAATTTTATGCAATCAATTATTTTGGATAACACGTACCTATTTTTTGTAACGTTCTCGTTAAACAATCGAATATTCGTCCAATATGCAGTGTCCAGCTTTTCACGAATATTAACATTACCCAACAGACCCAGGTTCATTACATTGTTTAAGTGACTTTTCGATGTTTCATGACGTTTAATTTTTTCGCTTAGGTGCACTAAATCGGTTACACCAACTGTGGTCCAAGATTTGTCCCCACCAAACAAAAGGCACGGAAAACAAAAAAGAGAATTTTTTTTATTGCAGCCGCATATCCAGTCGTTTCTAGCGTAAATGTCTCGTGTAAAAATCCTTTTATACGATTTTCCCCGGCTTGAACCACACTTTTCTATTGAAATATCGGGCAACGGCCGTCCTTCTTTTAGCTTCACTTTTTCTTCAAAAGTGTAGAGAGAGAATTTTTTTACATTAAGTAAATCATACACTACATTCATTGTTATATTCCAGTATTGTTACACACACACAACAACAAATGCGACCTAACCTAACAGTAACAGCACCCTTCCGTCCGTCCGCCCGTCAAACAATCCGTCCGTCCGTCAAACAACGCGGTTACGCGACCCGACTTCGGCTAGGAACTGCAAGTCAAAGCAGCTCCGTTTCGGGTTAAATTTCGCTATCTAAACCCAGGATCACGTGCGGCGCGTGGCGAAGGGAGGGGGTCCACGGTGCCACGATCCACCGGCGAGCACAGAACTCGAAATTGGCCCAGCTAGGTTGTGTGTAAGGCGCGCCGTTAGCGGCCGTTGTCCGCGCGAAAAATATTAGTTGGTCGATTGGAATTATTATACTAGACACGTCTCTCTCGCGTATCGCGTTCGGGCGTCGTCGTACTCGCATTCGGGTCAGCGCGGATCGAAGGCCAAGGCCTACTATACTAGCACTCCCGGCCGAAAATATACTGTTCCAATAATTTTAATTAAAAAAAAAAATTAATAATTGAAAAATTAAAAATTAGTCAAGCAATTGAAGATTTTGGGAGTTCTGCAGCTCTGCAGCTCTTATACACTAGCCGCCCCTGCTTTACACCCTACGTGAACTCTATCCGTGGACATACTGTATAAATATGGGTCAGAAAAACCAGCGATGCTTTACTCAATATCCATTAGGCATTTTTTCTTAATTTTGAACGTACAATTCATCTGTAAAACATTTAAATGCGGTAGGCGATAATTTTATTGTTCGAATTTTGGAACTAACAGGTGTTTTAGAGCACATTTTGCCGGTTTCAACACAAACGGTTGATTCTATCGTTATGAAACAAGAGTACCCTTTGTTTGAAAAAATAAAAAGATGCACTAAAATGATGAACCTGCGAGACTAAAAAGATAACCTCAAAAAAGTTATGAGTATAAAACCCATTGTGCTACCCCGCTCCTTCGCCTCTGGTCGATGGGAATAAATTGTTTTTACACAAAATTGTTGCACTTCAGTTACTAAAGAACTGCACCAAGTTTCATTTAAATTGCATAACTTCTGTAGAAGTTATTGTGATAAAGATGTTTTGCAGAAATCGGCAGTGAAGTGTCTCAAAATCGTCATTAAAAGCTCTGAAATCGGCACTGAAGTAGCCCATTATTGTACGATTTTTTCAATAAGTAGGGCTTGGCGAGATGTAAACATCAAACGTCAGAAGTGGAGCCATCGCCCATCAAAAGTGACCAAATATTCAAAACCCGGCCAATAAATCCCATTTAACTTTTCGTACACATTGCGAAATTGTTATCTATAGCAGCGCAATCTTTCAGTATAAATATTTTAGTAGGTTTGAATATTAATCTGTTTTACATGGAGGCTGCACAACAGGCAGTAGTTTGGATTTTCTGGCAGAAACTGCCGTGTCTCGCCATACTTGACCTAGGTAGAGCAATCGTCAAAGTAAAGCAACGCCGCGCGTAGTCGGTTCATGGACGGGTGATCCCTTATGATTATTTTTTCGCCTAACTTTTTTTTCCGATTTCAAAAAAATATATAATATGTACCTCGGCACTGAAGTTCTTTTTATGACTCGTGTGGTTTATTTGCCTTTGCCAGAGGCCTCGGCAACTAAATTCCACATGAGTCATAAAAAGTTGAACTTCAGTGTCTTGGTACACGCGCGGCCTCATAAATCGTTCCACTAGGCATGAGAAATAAGCAAGAAATCAAGAATTTCGGGTAAGTGCGGCAACGTTGCGCCAATTCCACGGCTACTGGAATCAACTACTTCCCCTACATTCCCTAGTACCGACCCGCTCCTCCCCGTAGAAAATAAAAATTGCGATACGTCAGTCAACGAAAATAGGTTAATAAATCGCTGCATTATCATTATAATAAAGTGGATTTAAAGTTTTACACAGTTTCTTGGTGTTTTGAGATTCACGTAACGTGAAATTACGAGGATTTCTTTGATTGTTAAAGTGGTATTAGTTAAATAAGGTATAATATCTAAGTATAATTGTGTTATTATAGAAGAATCTCGTAGTGGTTTTTTACATTGGTTTATTACACTTCTTTATCTTAACCGCGAACCAAATCTTTGGTTTATTTCAATTTTTAAAGCTTCCCTGGAGTCCTCGGGTGAGGTTCTGATACTTTCCGGGCCCCCGAAGAATCGAGAAATGAGAAAAAACAAGCAATTTCCAATAGTGGTTTCAGAGGATTTTCCGTCGGTTTCGTTGATTCTACAGCCGTCCCATTTCTCGAAAGTGGTTAATCGTGAATCGGGAATTTCTCTTAGATATCGGATTTTCGAGGTTCTCTTTGGTGCCGGAGGAAAGTACGACACCCAATTAAGAGATTTACCATCTTCTTCGATTTTTAGAACGGCTCCATTCGAGGTTGTCAAATGACTTTTGCGAAAAAAGCCACCAATGTCCGTGGACAGGGTTATAAGATTTTCCACTATTATTTAGGCAATCTAAGGCCAACCTAACAGCGCCGAATTTACTGTTTTTTGCACTGTAACTGGCAATGTCACGTAAGGTAATGTCGCGTAATAAGATGTTAAGATTATTTGCAGTCACTTATGCCTTTAAGGTTATTGCTGGCTTTCAAACCGCCAGAGAGGGGAGGGGTAATTGCAACGTTGTCAGTTGAACGCCTTTGCGTCCGCACGTATTGGAACGATTTCAAGGGCCGCGTGTGTACATAAATAACTATTTTCAAACTATACATTTATCACCCTGTAACTTTCTTATCATGTATTTTCGGACCCATGTTTATAGGAAACTTTTTGATCAAAATAACATTTTCTACCTGTCACGATACGTTGGCACAATAATTTAGAAACACCCTGTATATAAAAAATCATGAAGTCATTTTTGTGTATTTCACTGTCCAGATTGAGTTCTTTCTATGGCAATAGTAACTAGACAAACAAACAAGATATAGTTTTATAACCGTGGCTTACCAAATATATATAAAAAAAATCATTAAAACACTTACTTTGAGGTGATCCCTGGTACCCACCGGTGGCACCCACATTCGGCGGCTTGTACCCATACGGGTACAGCGCCTGTGCGGTCTGAGGGGGCGGACTCGGACTGCGCGGCCTCTTCACGGGCGTCTTGTACGCCTGCTGTGGAGGCGCCTGCACCTGCACCTGTGGAGGTGGCGCGACCGTCTGGATTCGCGTGGGCTGCTGAGATTGCTGCGGTTGAATGTACAGCTGAGGGTGGACCATGGTCGTTGGCAGGGCCTGGATGGCTATCATCTGTTCACTATGACAGAAAAACACCGCTTATTATTGAAGGATCTCTATCGGCTCAGAAAAATAAAAACATAGAAATGTCATCAGTAGAGTGAAATGTTTGTAATGGGTAGCACTTTTTATACTCTATTATTTATCTACTAGTTAAAGTTTAACAGCGTTGCCAATAATTCATAATGAAAAACTTATTTCTCTGGTAAATTAAAATAATCTTCAAGATCAAATTGCAAATAATAGTTTTTCAACAGTGGTTTCCGTTGTATGTAGGGACTAGGGACATACCCAGTCAGTTGCAAATACGTTTGCTTTGAAGTAAATAATGGTAGATAATACCTATATGATATTTATGTATTGATGAGATAAGGTCTGCCTGACTAATAGGTGAATCTAGTATTTATAATTATCTAGACACTTATTAGGCAGTATTTCTATACTACGTGTAGTACTTTAATCTGTGATACAACTACGGAAACAATAATATACCTACAATTACCAATACCAATCGTACAATCTGACAAACGCGCAAATAGGTCAAGAGTGTGCCTCCCTTGTGTTTGACATAACTGGTGCTGTGTCTTTTAGAAGCAATTTTTGGCTGTTTTTAAGTGTTTCATAAGTATTCGTCGGTTTAAAATGCTTATATAGACAATTAAGTTATACGTTATGGGCAAAAAAAGTCTATTGTGTGCAAATCAAGCAACTTAAATATTCGTCGGTTTAAAATGCTTATATAGACAATTAAGTTATACGTTATGGGCAAAAAAAGTCTATTGTTTGCAAATCAAGCAACTCGCCAAAGGAGGTTATATATACCATGCGTAAGTACATAGGCGTACCTAGTTTGGGGCATGGTAAAAGATACCTTTACCACCAGAGGGATAATAATTCTCAACATGGGTATAAAACGAAAGGGCTCGACGGGTAGAAAACAATAAGGTGAATGACGTCATAATAAATCTAATATGGCGGCCTCCCCAAGACGGCGGATTGCCTAATTCTTGACAACATCCTCGACATGGGTATCAAATGAAAGGATCTGAAAAGTAGAAAATGAAAAGGTGACTGACGTCATACTAAATCCAATGGGGTGGATGCTCGATGCCCCAAGATGGCGGAATAAATTTCTTTACCACCCTTCTGAGATGGGAATCAAATAGGTACTAAAAAAGCACAAAATAAAATAAATAATAAAAAACCTTTTTAGAAACAAGCTTTTATTTAAGTTTTATTTAAGTAGGTTTTCATTAAGATAATTCAATGCCAAACTGCGACAAGCTTTTTCAAATGAAAAAGCTTGTCGCGCAAATTGTACAGAAAATATATTCTTTGGCATGTACTTGCTTATCAACCAATCACTGTCCGATAAAATTAATTGGTACCTACTTTTATGAACATTTCGCGCGATGAGCTTTTTGATTTAAAAAAGCTTGCCTGTGTGGCATTGAATTATCTTAACGAAAACCTAAACTCGTTGACTGAAGGTTTAAATCTTCACCCAACGCTAAACTTATTTTATTCGTTTTAGTTCATGGCTTAAATGAAAGCTTGTTTTTAAAAAGTTTTTATTTTTTATTTTTTTATATTGTGTTCGCCGAACAATCCCCCACTAGTAACTGTCAATAACATTGATAAGTTTGAACGTTAGAATTGATGCTTACTAGCTGTAGGTACCTGGGGTTATACATCAATTTTTATAAAAAAAATTGAGATGTAAAGGCAAATATATTTTTTCCTATTTTTATAACTATTTAAAAAAATAAAAGGTACGCCACTGCCTTGTAGTCGTTAGCACCAGATCTGTCACCCGAACTGTAAACATTATTTTTTTTATTATGGGAACAAACTTGCCAATACAAAGCCAGTTCTACGTTTTTTATTTTTCTGAGTCTATCGGTAATAAACTTGATAGTAAATAAACCAGAATAGATGAAACTGTCAAATGAGAGTCAATATCTATGTTCTCGGAGCAGTGGGCCTTGTTCACTGAATCGAATTACGATATTTCTTACTACTAGAATGAAATTAATCACACAACTCTTTAATAAAATCCCCCTCGGCATCTTTCTCGTCAATACCTAATTTTGTTATTAACGAAAAAAATATATAAAAATTTTAAACTGCGCGCTTTAATTTGGAGCAATGAAATTGCGTTTGCGACGTTGCCGGTTATACTAGTATACCCCAAAATTCGAGCTCCGTTCTAATCTCAGACGTGCACATTGAATCGAAATCGATTCTCTAGAGAAAGACAGTTTTATAAACGGTTGTCCGAACTCGACCGTACAGACACAGGTAGTTGTTTTGTGGGTCGTGTCTATAACAATCTGTGGGCTGGTCATGTCATTCTGTATTGTAAACCGAGCTAATAAAACTAAATGTTTTTCAGAAAACCTGCAAAAGTTAAAAGTTAAAAGTGTCTACTGTATGCTGATTTGAAATCAAATTTATTTGGTCTTGTAATAAGAATGGTGCTAGGCGCTTATTTAGCATTATCAGTATTGTTACCTCCCTGAAGAACTGAAAAAAGTGACAGATCCCGTAATTGAGAGAAAGGAGAAAGGAATATTTTGGTCATCTGGAAATTTAGGGGATGATAGAACACACATTCGAAAGTTAGCTTTAAGAATAATTGCAAAATGAAGAAGATCAACGGCAAAAACCAAGGATGTCAGAATATTTCGAGTTAAATAAATTTAATTTTGATTGTCAAGATTATGTCTAGTTGACTGACAAAATGTTGTTATAAGATTTATTTAGGTTTGGACAACTTACAAGTTGGTGATCATTCTGCAAGTAACTTTTAACTCAAAAAGGGGGAAAACATTGTGATTTTGGTATATTATTAAATTAATTGATATTGAGGATATTTTTTATGACTTCTGCTCTTTTAGAGCAATCTAGCCACTATGGGGCGACGTATGGTGTCAAAGCGTGGGGTACCATGTAAGACCCACCCACTCGTGCATCGCCGCGCCGCCGCCGCTGCCCCCTGATTATTGATGTCATGTGTTATGTCTATTCCAGAGAAATGGTTCATATCTCTGGTTTATTTGGTTTTTGCCACAAAATATAAGTTAGATAAATTTTCTCCTTCTTCAGTCTTCACAAATCTCAAATAGAAACATATCGATATTGCCGTAAATCATGTCAACGTCACCAAACAGTAGCCAATCAGCTTTTGAATTTGAATTTCAAAAAAGTTTTTAGGGCATTTTCCAGCCGAAAAAAATCGGAAAAAATATTATGTGTTTCATTTACTATTAAGATTTATAATAAAAAAAAGTGTGAAACAGGCCCTTACCAAACCAGTTAGTCAATATCACTGATGAGTTTGCATTTTAGCATTTCCAACCACATTGACTGTTCGGAACTAAAGTCTATCCAAGATACAGCGGCAGTAGATATAAACAGTCACATGACCGCCTTGCGATCGATTACCAGGGTCGGACTAATATGAGATTCCAAGTGGCTTGTAATTCTGAACTAATTCTTTTAGAAGTTCTAAAATTTGTGTTTCTACCTTTCGTGGATCTTTATAAATTTCCTTAAATTAAGTAGCAAAATAAATTTACAGAATATAATGCTCGCGATCCGATCAAAAATATGCAGGAAACTCAACTGAGGGAAGAGCCGGCCCTGCATTCTGCTCGCCGCGTAAACACTTGACATTTTATGCCGGCCAGACCAATGAGAGAATAGGTCACGTGGTGGCCAATGTTTTGACCCACTGCCTCTGTAACTTGGATAGACTTTAGTTATGAATTACTCTAATAGCTAATCAGCAAATCAACTGCTGATTTATTAGCAGTAGCTCCCAAAGTTGTTACCTATATCAAGGGCTATTTAACGATAATAAGGTAATTATTTGACATGGTGTACCCACCACCCAATTTTGTTGAAAGCCAAAGTTTTTAAATAATTACCGATAGTAACAAACACTCTGCACTGAGGGCAGGGCGCTCTCAGTGCCAGCAGTTAGGTGTACAAATTTTTGATAGGACAACAGGTAGGACCGGGAGCAGTTCATGACCAGACTTTAAGGACTGTAGGTAGGATATGGCAGGACAGTTAGAACCAGAGGCAAGACAAGCAGGAATATCATTTGATTTTTGCAGTATGTGGTTAGTGTTAGTTGAAAAAATGCGACAAATAATAGTCAGTCTTTTTTTAAACCAAATGCATGGCCAACTGGGATCACTTGTAAAGGTCCAAATTTCAAGAAGGGCTGTACTCGTCCAGACTGTACCCGTCTTGCCAAACAAGCGGACCACAGAATTGACACATCCGCACTATTTGGCAAGACAACTATATAGTCTAAGATCCGAACTAAGGTTGGCCTTCATATCCTGGTTTTTAGTCTAGCTTTTTTATATATAGTTTACTAGTATCTACCTAAAATTAGTGATGAGAATAATCGAGATGTAATACACGATTTAGTCGCCCAACTAGCACTATTACGTTACAACATTTCGCTACAGCAATTCGTGAATGTATAAACTTGGCCATTTTACCGTTATCTGTATCAATGGGGAAAATATACACAATCCGGCAACTATGTGTATGTACTAACACCTGGCCATGGTGTCAAAATTTGAGCTGGTTTCCACGCCATCTCTTACAGAGTAGCATTAGCTACATTCGAATTTGCACTTGCGTACAAGAAAAGAAACCCGCCTGCTTCCTTTCGTGTACTCTAAAATATTACATTGGACCATACTTTTGTTACCGTTGGCTATATTTTCTGTGCTATAACTACAGAATATCCCTCTATTCCCTATTACCTAGAAGTAGCCATTTTTTTCGTACACCAGTGCCACTCCACTCGTCAAACAACCATGAAATTATGACGCCATGCTCGGGTCTTTAATATGCTGTTTGTCCAGGTGGGACACACTGCATGTAATATCTAGGACTTGGTATGACATGGCAGGGGTGAAGTAAGACTGGCAGAGCCAAATGAAGGATAAGTAGGACAGAGGTGAAATCCGATAGAACATGGTAGGATATGTGCTTTCAAGATGGGACCTACGAGCCCTGTCTCGGTGAAGTTGGCCCAAACTAATAAAAATTTGTTTTTTGAAGAAATTTATGTTAACACAAAATTTATTAAATTCAACACATTTTTCTAATTATATAGGAAACATTTATTCACTTTTGGCATAAATTTAAACTATATTTTAACTAACAAAGAAACTTTTTTAAAGAAATTCCTAATATCATCAATAAACAGAAAATAGGCAAAAATTAAATAGAAAATTACCACTGCGTTACATCGCCTTTTCGACTTATTACTGCCTCGATACATGTCAACATAGTGTTAACTAATGTTTGGCAATCATCTGGAGTGAAGCTATTCCAAATTTCTTGTAACGAGCACGCAACTCTGGAACGGTTCTTGCGGATTGTGATCGCAACTTTTTCTTCATTACTATATACCTTAATGTTTTACTTTTTTAGCCGTATGACAAGAGGCGCCATGTTGTTGGAAGATACATTTGCAAACGCAGTTCTTCAATTTTTACTTTAAATTATTTTCTCAGCGTTCATGTACAAAGTGTAATTTTCCGACCCCTCTAGCTGACATGGATCCCCAAATCATGGATCATCAAATCATCAGGATGGAAACTTAACTTTCTTCTTAAGGCAGTCCGTGATACAATTCTCCTTTAGTTCTAATAACTCGGCTTTGACTATCACCAAAACAAACTCAAATCTAGCCTCATATTGCTCCATATAATTGAGTTCCATTGATGCTGAAGCTTTTGTAAAGTTTAATAATATTTCGCAAGATAAATTAACAATGTCTTGAGCAACAGATTTTTGCCTTTTTAATGCAAGTGAATTATAACATTATTTATTCCTTCAGAAACAGTGTTACCGCAAGACATTTTTATTTGTCAACAACAATGAATGCACAAATATGCTGGGAAATGTCACTGACGCCTTGTTTAAACTTATCGAAACATCAAATATTGTGATTTATTTCAGAGTCGCCTACTAAACTTCTAGAAACAGACTATCTAACTTAAGCTGTTTTTGTCGTGTATTTTGTTACAATCAAATTATTGTACAAAACTACCAACTGAACGCTAAATATATCTAAAAATGTTTTTAAACGTTCTCTAAAAACTGTAAAGAAACAAAAAATAGCACATTTTAAAAAAGTCTCCTTCGACATACTATAAATTCATAAAGTTGATATTTTGAATGGTTGGGCCAACTTCACTGAGACAGGGCTCGTAGAAGGACGAGAGCAGTACTGGAACTAGCAAAGAAATACCTACCCCATGTCCTGCCAAGATTGGCAGTAGGTGTACAAAATTATGGGCAGTGAGAGGCCCCTCGCTCGGCAAAATAACAGTCAATTACTTGCCTGCTTTCCTTTACAAGCTGCCTGCGTCTGTCATCTTCATTCAGAACCTTCTTAAGCTGCAAAAACAACTGATGCTTCTCCTCCTTTAGCTGCGTCACCTTGCTCTCCAACAATGATATTTGCTCCCTCGTTTCGCCCAGCGTCATAACATCCTGCTGTTCCCTCGCCTCCCGTTCCTTCCGCAGCCGCTCTTCCTCGACCTCCTGTTCTCGCTCCTGTCTTTTCCTGGCCCTCTCCCGCAAAATGTGGGCCTTCAGCACCTTCCACATCTGTTCTGAACGGTCCGCGTTCGCGTTGTCCTGCACTGAAGCTGGCATTCTAACAGAAAGGTCTGTTGTCTCTGTGAGAGGATATCCAATTGAAACATCTTGTAAATTGCGATGTTTTGGATACTTACGGATTGTTTTGATTCTTAGGGCAATTATTAGGTTTTTGGATAAAACGGACAGTATTGTGCCCTGTTTATATTATTAAGGTATTTTATAAAAAGGTGGGTAATCTGTATTTATAAATATAAAAGCAAACACAACATAAATGTCATAAATCACAAAATATATAGGTTATCATAAGTGATATAAATCACAAAATATATAAATACCAAAAATGCCACAAAATCGTTGACTGACAAAAACCTGAGTCGCTTTCGGCTATTACGCTTAGAGCACTCCAGAGCTACTCAGGAGTACTCCACTTCAATTTCATTCTTTCGGGTTTGCCAGAGAAATGGAGTAGGTTTCTCTGGGGTATGCTTAGAGAAATCTACTCCGTTTCTCTGGGTATGCTTGAGCTTAATGCTCCAGAGCTGCTCTTTTTTCCTCCCCCCCTGCCCCCTCGAGTACCAGCCGTTTGTTAGGTACGTGACGCTCCGAGTTGCCCAGTAGAATCATTAATTGTCAGTTGATGTTTTATGGACCTTCGCTTGATTCTCTTGGGCAGTCCGTGCTAATTAACGAAAAATATAACTTACCATATCCATTTCTATTTACAAATTAATATTATATTCGGGAAATAACTAGCATTTGAATCGTAAATTAAGGTTAGTTCATAGACATAAAACAAAAATAGTAACTGAATCCTATAAAGCGTTCGGGTATGAACCGCACACAAGCAAAACGGAGTCTCAAACACACAGAGCTTGACACATCATACCCGAAAGCGCCTCTTATCACAGATTAAAAAATAGTTAGGTTTATATCCTTATGGTGGCATAAACACACATGGCATTAAATACTATTAACCCAAGTGAGTTTTTTGTGTTTATTTTGAAAATCATTATGTTTTTTAAAAAACCAATGCCCAACTTAAATACTGCATTATATTGGGCATATTTGGACAAAAAATTAGCCAAATCTAACGTCTCGTTTGGAAAAACAATATACTTAAAGTTTCTGGTAATTTTTTATTACAGAAGAAGAAGAAAATACATTTCAGGTATATTGTTTTCGCAAACGAAACATCAGATTTGGCTGATTTTTTGTCCAGATATGCGCAATATAATGTAGTGTTTGAGTTGAGCATTGGTTTTTGAAAGACCTAGTAATTACACCAAAAGCACACTTGGGTTGGCACTATGTGTGATAATGCGTGATAATGTGTGATAATGCCCCACAAAATATATAGTTTAGGTTGATGTTAACGAAATCGGAGTTACGTGGTACAAAATTACATGTAGTACACAACAGGTTAGGACATAACTCATAAGGAAACCACAGACGGGTGCGTTAACCGTAGAGAGAGGCAGCAAAAAAGCGCTTGCCTTGCAGTCGCTTGTAGTATGCGCTTGCAGCCATTAAACGCCTTCTTGCATAAATATGGCATTTTGTCATTTAACATATTGCAATAGTGTAGGTACTGTGCTTTTAATAAGGTTCAAAATGTGACAAAAAGTACCTAATACCAACACAAAATTTAAAGGTTAGAAAAAAATCGTGGAATTTACAAATGCGCACGCGCCGAACTACCGCTACTTCAAACTACAAGCGGAAAAGCGCATAATTTTTACTATTCCATTTGTTGCAATGGGCTTGCGCGATAACATTACTTTGTCGCATATAGCAAACGGGTTCAGGGTTCAGGGGGTGTGGCTAAGTGGGTTATCAATATGGCTGACACGCCAGGGTCTGATTAAACAGTATTCCTAGTAAAATTTAAAAAAAAAATGTAAAAAACGAAAACTAACAACGACGAAATCAAAAGCTGGGTTTAGTCAGTCAATCAGTCAGTCAAATACATACCTATACTCCAGTCCACGATAAACTTATCCACGGTATGTCATTGCGCATCTTGTGACGCGTCAGTTGCGAGTCAGAATTTAAATTGCTCCATATGTCTTGTCTGCGGCATGGAGCAATCGATTTTTTGCCAAGATTATTGTCCTTGGGAAATCTATAGTACTTAATTTCCGTCCCCTTACTGTTTCTGTTATTATTTGGACAAACGCTGACTGCACATCCCGGCATTTCTGGCCTATTTTAAAGCACTGTCGAGCTGGACTGGCAGTTGTTTACACTTTTTTCTTGACACATTAAACTGTAAACTATAAAAAATCGTAAAACGCAACCGCATTTTGAATTCGTGACTCGCAACTGACGTAGATGCGCAGATTTGCCTTGTTTTCGGATTCGTTACTGAGATATCGTGGGTAAGTCTATCGTGCTCCAGTCTGAATAAAATAGAAAGTAGGTCAGTCTTGCGCAATGCGGCATTTGGATCGATGATCAAAAACAGAGTTGCCAAACGTGGCATATAAAGCTTTCTTTCCACGTCGAAATATAATCCATAACCCGCGATTTCTGATCACTTGCCTCGTTGATATGACAACCTCGAATTCCAAGTTCTCCTTCTGTCAGCTCTAGCGCCTCTGATTGGCCTAAACGCCCAGCGCGCCAAATATCTATTTTTAGAGGGTCGTCCGCAATCCATGGGCGCATCACGTCGCGAATACCTTCTCCCATGCATACTGAAAACCGCGGTTTTGCAATACGGCAGGGGGCGAGTGCTGTAGAATGTGCCACCTTATTTCGGAGTGTTTATTGTAATAATTATACGTTAAAAATGCAGGAAACACCTTCATTTAGGCCATTTAGGGAATTTTAAACAATATGGGGACGCCCATGGTGGCTTTCATAGAAATAATCGGCGAATTCTATACTGCGCATGACTGACCTACTTTCTATTTTATCCAGACTGAAGTATAGAGTAGTTATAAATGTAATATTTTTCTTTTCATAAAGTACCAAAGTGGATATTATAAATTATATTGATACGGCTCGGTCTATTGTTTACATTACCTGTGAAATGTAATTCCTGTGAATTTATTTTTGTCCACTTTAGAATTGCTACTGCAACAACGTACAGAACATGACATATTTATTTCCAGAGGTGAATAGCTCGCAATAACAAGGAAAACTGCCCTTTTAGACACTTTTAATGCACTTTTAGCACCGAGTCAACAAATTGACGTTGTTCGGGAAATCTATGACGTAGGTGAACTCGTTTTGGGTCACATGACGGTGACATTTTCTCCCCCCCATACTACCTTAATGATACGCATGCATTCGCCTCGATACGGTACCGCAACCAACCACAAAATATATAGGCGAGGTTACAACCAACGACAACTGAACGAAACTCAGAGATATTTGAGCTTTTCTCTGACGAAACCAAAACAGAGCATAATTAAAAGAAGGAAGATGTGTTATTCGTTTCATTCTGAGAAATGGAGTAGGGGGAACGCGCTTTGACCTACTGCGCATCCTATTTTCAGGCAAATTTAATGGCCACCATATTGTCCTCACTTTGATGTTTGCAGCGGTAGTTGTTGTATTTTCAGCAGAGAAATGGTCAGTGTTTTTGGAAAATGTCGTGTGCAGTACCAAGATGTAAGAATTATAAGTCTAGGAGACCTCCGGGAGTATCATTTCTTCGGTAAGTTTAGTAAAAACAATCGCCGAAATTTTGGGCACCATAGGCGCGCATCTGTATAATTTTAATGATTGAATATGTGGTTAAAAATTATTACATTGGGGACTGATCGGGACTTTTAGTCCAAATAAATTTGTTTGTTCAAAACATTTGGCTGCAGATGCCTTTACTGTGCATCTCCGTGGCGAACGAGGAAAAAGACCTCTAAATCAGTCTGCAGTGCCAAGTCTGTTAACAATGATACGCCCATGGATGAAGTTAGTTTAATATGGCCGCCACTTTTATTAGGCAGTTCGCGCAGCTTGTAGCGGTATTCACCCTACCCCATTTCTCTGGTTTCATTGGATTCGGAAGTTACGAACAATATCCATGCTCATCCTATGAAAAACCACGACCATTTTGTTCTGGGAATAAAATGACTTGTATCGTTTCATACCAAAGCATATAGTCATGTCATAATGTCATATTACCACTTTTATCAGAGATCAGAACATATAAAACTTATATCATATTAGAGGCCCTGTATGACACAAAAAGTGACAGTTATTCGTTTTAACAGAGGTTGGACAACGATCGGATCTCTCTCTCTGGCGAGGGTCTTATCGTTGACTGACGTATTTAATAAGACTTTTCACGGCTATAGCTTCATGTCCTGGAAAACAGATTGCTCTGATGGCTAACAATGTGTTTCGCATTGTGTTTTGTCTCCGGAAAGCGCATGGTGAGTTGAAAAAGTGTCAGGCGTGACAGCCGTGAGCAATCTTTATTAATATGTCAATCAACGGTCTTATTTTCCCTATGAAATTCATTTTGTGCAACAGACATATATTTTTTCGCTCTTTCTAGCATTCCCCTAGCAGTATGATGTATCAAAATTTGATTTTAAGGTTAAGCTAACGACAGTTAACTGCCATAAGCGTATGAGGGCACAGTCTAAAATGTATAAAAATATAGATAAAACCAATAAATAGGTAAATAGGTTAGGTAGTAGTATGTTATTTGCAAAGCTTCACTAATAATAATTATTGAAGTTTGAATGGAAAAGTGAAGAAACATATAATTTGTTCCAAAAAAACAGCAATTTTAGGATATCAGGATAAAAACATTTATTAAATTTTTGTAGGAAGGTGGTAGGTAATGTAGATAGGTATGTACATAAAATTAAACAAGGCTCTAGCATACCAACTAACCAAACTTTCGAATATTTCTTCAATAGGAATCGTAGCTGCAATAATAATTTTTATTACTTTTTCTTAAAAATAAAAAAGGTCTTTTAAATGGTTTTACTCTCTTATACCTACCATCATAATTTTAAGACATTTAATACTAAAATTTGTACATAACAAAAAGTTGGAAAGTTTGTTTTGGTAATATGAATCAACCAATAATAATAAGGAATTAGGCTGAATAAAAAAATGAGTACCTAGGTATTTAATATCGATATATTAGTCTCTCATTCTTTTTTTTTTGTAAATTAAAAGTTAATTACTTTTTAATGCAAGAGAGATCATCTACATTTCAATAAAAAAGACAACAGTATTTTTGTTTTCAAAGATATATTGCAAGTAAATAGGAAAAATCAAACTAGTACAAGTTCTCACAAATTTATACATATTTAATAATGGTTCTTTCTTGCTAAAGCCACGTCCATCAAACGTTGCAGGAGATAATCCTTTCTTCGGCACAACCTGACACTCAAAATCCATGTCGGAGAAGTGAACCTCTGAAAGTTAAAGAACTATAAATTTAAGCTACCTAAACATAATAAAACGCTGCCATCAAATGCTATTTTGTTATCAGCAAGATATTTGTAATGGAATATAAGCTCACACATTTAACTGACTACACAAAAAGGGTTCTTTATATTCCCACCCGTGTTAACTTCTTTTTTCTCCTATTTTGTTGGTCTTGGTGTAAAATAAAGCTCCTTCAAAACTGCCTCTCTCTAACAGTTATTATAAATTCTAAAATGTCCTTTGAAGTAAGATTTTGTAAGTATTTTATTGCTATTTATTCGTGGCGTTTTTTCCTATAGGAGTTTTCGAAAAAATGTATTAAAACAAGTATTTACAAATTACATATTACACTCTCTTTCCAAATTTCACGATAGGAAGAATTTTCTAATTGCAAACAACTTTTTTTTCGTATTTTTTAGTTTTCTCCTTTCGAGAAGCAACTAAATAAATTTTAAAAAAAAATTAACAAAATAGGACAAAAAATTATGGGGGTGGAAGTTTTGATGAGGAAGATCCTGTATAGTTTTCTGGAATACGTCTCTTCGTTATGAGAATTTTGTAGTAGAAAAATTTCCTTTACGCAGTAACAAAATATTACTTATAAACCAATCCAAAGTTGTCACGCGCAACTTATCTAATATATCCATATACATATACTTACATTTTTATTATTCCATGAAACGAAAAATGCCTCTCCTGGTCCAGTAAATATACCTATAACAGGTTTTACCTCCTTGAAGGGCAAAAATTTTAATTTTATCTCTAAACATTGGGAAATTTTCATAGAATTCTAATAAGGGGTTTGTATAACCTTATGAACTTTTATTGAAAACAAATAGGTACCAATATTTAATAGGTGTTAATTTAGGTATCTTAAGTTATGTCGCTAATGCAGATTAAGAAAATTATTCTGCAGATTAAAATCACCGATCAAACAAAAAATAAAAAGGAACTAGAGATACTTATGTAATTAAATTTACTTACCTCGCAAATTTTCGTATCATTTCCAACTCTCATGTTAGGGTATTTCATTTGCACCATCGTGCTCGTTCTTCTGCGCTTTTTGGAAATTTCATCCTGCTCAGAATTCTTGCAGCTTCTTATTACACAAGATGTTATTTTTAACTGTTAACATTCCTTTTTGCAAAAGAAATTGAGCACGCTCAATAATTTGTCGACAGTTTGTTGACAAACTGGCACCCGCCAAGATAAGAATATAATAAAAACAATGTTACTAGATCTGCCAAAATCTGTTGTCCAACCTCTGTTAAAACGAATAACTGTCACTTTTCGTGTCATACAGGGCCTCTATATCATATCAGCTTATATGCTCGTGACAATAATTTATAATAGCCCATGGCCTCCGACGATTTACGGCTCTCTTCGCAAAGGACGCGAAGAGAGCCGTAAATCGTAGGAGGCCATGTAATAGCCCTTTGGGCCCACCTTAATGGTATAATAATAATAATAATAATTCTCACCCTCACAATACTCCAAAGTAGGAGTACCCGCTTAGGGTTTTCCGAGGAATTTTCTATTTTGAACTTCATTATAAAACACATGGCAGCCCGACTAAAATCATATCAAAACACATATTTTTCGAATAAATGAAAACTCAGTTTTTCATATGAAGAACCCAGGATGACTCTCTGATTCATACTTTTTTATTGTGAGAATATATGCAACATAATGCCCTTTGAAAGGCATACTGAGTAAAATCACGTCCAAAAGGTCACTATCTCCCGGTATATTATTAATCATAAAATATTAGTTAGGGAGAAATAGTGGAATCTCACGTTGCGAAAATTTTGGGCTGCGAGAAATAAGACCTTTTAAAATTCCCCATAACTTTTGAACACAGGGTATTTGATTCTGAAATTACTATACTCTTCATCAAATTTTCCACTTCTTGAACATGACACAGGATTTGGTTCCGTTCCAATAGGTGACAACAAGATACGTAAATAGGCATCAGTAGAGGGGCATTTTCTTCTTGGATATTGCCATTTTTGAAGAAAGAACCTGTAGGGAAAGAAATTTAGGCATCAAGAAGCAAATGCATACATCTGAGTTGATTGTTTTCTCACTATTATTCTATTATTGGGCCTCGTTGGTATGAAATTCCAAATCATTTGTAGATCTGTAGCTTTATCCCAGAGCTCCGCATCAGCTTTTAGATTTCGTGCAATTTTTTTGAGAATAATTCGCCATCCTCTATGTATCTTGCAAAAATGTGAATCTTTCTTTGAAATATGTTTGGAATATGGTTGCTAAAATTAAATTATTTAATAAATATTACATATCATGATATGCTAAGAGAACATAATGATACTATTAGCATAGTAGCGTTGACTGACGTATTAATAAAGACTGCACACGGCTGTCATGTTTGACAGTTCTATGCATGCCTCACCATATGATTTCCGGGGACAAAATACAATGGAAAACACATTGTTGGCCATCAGCACCATCTATATTCCAGAATATTAAGCTATAGCCGTGAGAAGTCTTATAAATACGTCAGTCAACGACTGTAGGTACTTACCAGTGTTTAAATTCACTATAAATTTTCGGCCATAACAAGCCTCAATCCGTATCTTTCTTAATTCTGGTTGTTTGGTAGAACTATAGGTAATAATAAGTACTTTACGTTACTTCCCTTCGCCTTCAAACTGAAATTTTTACAGTTTTGGACCACACGAATTGACATTCAGATATATGTCAGAGCCACTATTTTTATGACTATTTTTAATAAGTTGGCTACGCTTTTGTCGAAGTGATGTAGACCTTCATTTTCGTTCGCCTACCTGACATACATGTGTAACATGCTCCCAGGAACTACTTGTAACGATAGTATCGATAGTCTAGGAAAACTATCAATATTTTCGATAATCAAAAACTATCAATAGTTTTCTACCTCTACAGGACGGTGAATTTTAAATTTTGCTTATAGCTTATAGCGTTGATTGACGTATTAATAAAGATTGCTCACGGCTGTCACGCCTGACACTTTTTGAACTCACCATGCGCTTTCCGGAGACAAAATACAATGCAAAACACATTGTTAGCCATCAGAGCAATCTGTTTTCCAGGACACAAAGCTATAGCCGTGGGAAGTCTTTATAAATACGTCAGTCAACGCTTACAGTCAGTGCCTCGGTCAACGCTTATAGTTTGGCATCATTTTTGCAAACATGTAAAATTCACCAAAGAAACAGGCAGATTATCTTACATGGGACCAATATTATTACCAGTTAAATAAATATTACAGAAATTGTAAGTAATATAACTTTATCCTTTTGATAACTAAGTATATTGAAATAACTTAGTTTGGTTTAAATCCTACATTGTAATGTAACTACAACAGAATAGCTTTGCAACAGCAATCTCCTTAACATTTATCTCTGGAAGATATTTCAACATTTTAACGGCCTCTCCTTTTAACACACGTCACTAGGGAGTTGTCGAATTGTCCGAGTTTTACAATTGTATAGGTACCTACTATATCATAATAAATATCTCTTAAATTTTTCTACCACACTGAGTGCTCCAAAGCCAGTTTTATTTCTGCGGACATGGCCTAGTTTTCAATGAATTATCTGCAACTTCACAATTTTCATTGAAGGGGACATTATCTAATTTGAGAGTAGAACTTTTAATGACTGCTCGGTATATACCAGGTTGAACTTCTTTAGCTTGAATGACACGATTCCGAAGTTCAAGGGCTACATCATTTGCGAGTTGCACTAACTCCTGGATAGCGGCGGCGTCATTTACATGCTTGTTCTTTCTAAATTCTTCGTTAATTTTGTTTCTGGCAGTGTTGAGTGCGAAACTGTCTCCACTGAAGACATCCTTTCTGGCTTTGTGAAGACTTTTAAAACTTTTTAATACCGAAGGTCTCACGTTATTGGCCATAAGGAGAACTTTAACCACAGAACAGGTTAGACCTTAACAACAGATTTAGTTTAATTTTTTAAAAGGACTTCGACAATTCGAAAATTCAATGTTGTAATAATAATTTTATATATATCACAGATTTTAATTCTAACCCCAAAACAAAAATTCACAAAACATATAAACCGTTGATTCTTCCATCGACGATATAAACATACAAAAAATATTAGATTCCTTTAGGATAAACCAACCTTACCTTAGTCTTCTGTGCAGAAGATGACGAAGGTTAGATTAGAGCTGCATTCTGCGTTCAATAATTCAACGAATAAACTAACTTACCTGTGCAGTTCAATCGGTGAAATAGCGTACGGGAACGACACTACCTAAGTGATCTCAAGGACGAGGCATAGCGAAATATAATGCACACCATGAGCAGTTCTAGCTGAGCATATATAAAATAACCAGCAGTAAAACTCCCCATGGCGGGAAAATTCTGTGCACCTGTTCGCGCACCCCCCATTTGGATTAATTTGGAAATATATTCTGTCAAATGGATGCAGTGTGGGGGCGATTGGGCAGTTCCTTTTTGGCTGTATGAGTTGGACCGACACTATTTGAAAGACCCGCATCGAATTGATAAGTACTATGGAAGTCGCACAGGTATGACTTTCATTGTTGTTTGGGGCAGCCAACTCTAGAGAGAGATAGGTTTTAAATGGCAATAAGTAAGACAAGGACGCGTAATGGACGTGTCAGCTGATTCAGGCAAAGGAGGTATAAGTATAGGGTTGTTGCATATTAATGAGCGAATTTAATTTGCATGTCCGTAATTCTCTTTATTGTATGATCTGTATTCTGAAATTCGGGGCTGGTTTGTAGAAATGAGAATTTTTCTATATGTATAACCACAATAATTATGTAAATATTGCACAGACAAAAAGTAGTGAATTGATTAAAAAAAAACATGGCAATTTTATGTACCTGGAAGTAAATGCGGAGACAAATAAAATACAAATTCCAAAATAAAACTTTATTTTAAAATAAAGGCGACAAAATATCCAGGATAAGGTGTACATTTACTGATTTATTAATTTTAAAATTCAATTTAATAGGAAAAGCATCTAAGACAGGTAGCTTTTACATATTTTTATATAATTTTTAATGTTTAGGCATCTAACAAAAAGAATTACAAATAAGTAGGTACCTTGTTAAAGGGACCAGAACTCGGAACTTCAAGATTAATTCCATCTTTGACTACGAAGAGCTAGATTCATTAGCACAATATTTGGCCAGTTTTTCCCTTGATAGAGTTTCTATGTTTCTATCATGACTTGGAAAATAGAAAACTGTAGTAATTACACACTTTTTAAGTTTGCGCTGCCCAAAATTCTCTATGAAATCGCCCGCAATAAAATGTTGACTACAAATGCAAGTAAATAGGGGAAAGGTGGGAGGATTGGGACGGTTTTGATTTGGGACACTTTCAAATTTCCCTCTTTAAATATGTCTGAGTAACTACACTTGGTTACTTGATGGCGCCCAGCCATAGAGTTATAATCAGGGCCTGGAAACTCCCCCTTGTACTTAGCAAAGCCTTCCCAATAGTTTGTACTTAGGTCGCTTGAGGGCGCTTATGGCATATTTCTGCAAATTATGATCAAAAATTGGTAGGCGGCGGCCGGCGGTCATTATTTTAATTTGTATCCTTGCGTTTGACATGTTTTGCTTGTCATTCTCGGTTCGTTTTATTTATAGTTTTTCGTGTATTGTTTCATATTTTCTGCGTTTTTTAGTGTTTGTTTTGTTCATTTAAGTATATATTTATCGTTATTTTCATATATTATTTGGATTGGTGTTTTAAAATAGTTTTGGTTTGTTTGTGTACCTATCTTGTTGTGAAGGACGACGCGACGCGACGGTCGAGTTGGAAGATGGAAATGCATATTCTTCCCAAAGACGAAACGGTAAGTAAAATATCTCGATTTTATTGTGATAAAACAAACTCTGCTATTTTTACAGCTTTGTAAACTTATGGTCTGAAAGAAAATGGGAACAAAAAATTAAATGATCTTCCCCTTGAATCATTTTAAGAAGATGCTACCGGGTTTGTGGCATGCATTTTACGCCAGATTGTACATGTTCACACCCAAGAGGCAAATAGTCAAACTCTAGGATTAAGAGGGATGCTGTGCCATCTTTATTTTTGCCCACAATAGGGTAGTTTCCTCTAATCAAATTTTCAAATAAATTGCACATAACTTGATTCATCAAATCCTAAGATAGCTTTAACCATTTTTTATTTCCCGAATAAGTATCCACGAACTTAGAATTTTCAAAATAAAATTTGAATTTATTTGAATTTGCGTTCGGGACCCGACCGCGTGTTGACGTCATAATAACGAGCCGAACATTTTCATTCGTTTTTTTATCATGTGGTACGGACTTGGACTGGAGACCTAATCTTATTATTTTGTGATTTGATATGTCACGTACTAGTCAAATAATATCAGCTGGAGTTTTGTTTACATTTCAAAATTTGTAATTTTATCAAAGTTATTGAGGGGTTCCAAACGATTTTGAATTTTATATTTTATTAAAACCATTGTTTATCCCGTCGTCATAATAGTAAAGGACTAAATGAGGTATTAATTCATTTTTATACCTGACCTAAGTGTTCACAAATCAACGATTAAAATAAGGTAAGCAAGTAGGCAATGTAAATTTTTATCATTGCTCCTTTCTTATAATATAATTAAAAACTGTGCTTGTGTTTGAAATTGAGAGAGATAGTGTAATAAAATCTAATTAATTACAAATGCAAATCTTAACTTATGTACATGGTACAATCCTAAACCCTATAGTTTCAATTACAAAGAAAAATGAATAGGTACCATAAAATTGATATTGGTAGTAGGTAGTTCAATCCCCAGATAATAGTGTTTGAGAGCAAAGTATAATTTAGTAAGCACTCTCAATTTGATTGAAGGTAGGTACCTAAAGAATATAAATAGGTAATCATTTAAATTCCAAGAAATACCTACCTACCTGATGCATTTATGAGAGTAGATAAAGTGTTTAATTTGCTTTCTGTTTCAGTGCGAAGAAGTTGACAAAGAGTAAAGTAATGGCTCCTCCTGTAGTGAATGTGGGTTTTGTTAAAGCAAGTTCAGACAATCTTCCGGAAATTGCCATACCTATTTATGCTCTCACAATTTTTAAAGCGAGATGCCAAAGCGAAACAATCTCGCGAAACGCGAAAACCGCAAAGCTAAAAAGCTAGGTTATGTTTCGATACCCACAAAACATCAAGATTAGGTTAGGACCGCACCGTTATCGTTACTAGTTTGCTGCACCGTTGCCAGATCCCCTTTCGGACTTGTATTCAGAAGTAAATCCTGTACTCCAAAGACCGACTATTCTTCAACAAACATTGAGAAAGTATATTATATCTTTACGGAATATAGTGTTTTTTTATAAAGTTAACTGCTGTTCTTATTTATTGCAATTAATAGGTTTGTTCCAGGAAGCAATCTCAAACTAGTCCGAACCAATAACCAGAGTTAAAAACAGTCAGAGAATTTGAACTGTATAATCAACTTTATGTTGACAATTTGAGTTTCCATACTAGAACACAGCTATTCTAATAACAAAATATTCGACCAGCAAGGAAAAATCACACGAGTTGGCAACGTACAATAAACGAATAAAGCTTCAAGGCTTCGCGGTCCTATCACATAGCTCAAAGTTATTATGACGTCAAAATTAAGAAAACCGTTAAAAACGGAAATAATTTTGAACTCAATTTTCTCCCAAAGGAGGTAAAATTATTAGTTTAGAATTTTACTAGTGTAGTCTGGATCAATACAGGCTTTCAACAAAATAAAATTTGAAAAACGGTTAAATACCCTATTTACATTGGTAAGAAGTATTACAAATGGTGTTTATTTCTTCAAACGTTGTGACTCGGGGCACGTGTATGTGCCGCTATGTTTACCACACAGGCAAGTTATGTTCATCGACCCCACAGCACACCGACCTGGACGAAAACCCCGAATCAGCGGAATCAGCTTTTTATTTTTCGTACACCGCATTTCCAATTTATATAAATATCGCGACCGCAATTAATCGATCAGTAATAGTTTATACCCTACGTTCAATAAACCTTTTTAAAAACGAAGATTTTCGACCCCGGAACATAACTGGCGCTGCGAACAGGATAGCTGCACGGAATCCAAAGGAGGATCATCGGTTCGTCTCAACGATTTGGCAGTTATCAACGACCTGGGAGAAGAAACCTGTGCAGAGATTGGAGAACCATACGGCAGGGATGTCCAGAGCGATTCTTCTTGTCCTGTAAGTTCACTTCCTTTTTCTCATGAGTTCTGATTACCCTGAAGGTTCATTATTAGAAGATTTAGCTCATTTTTCTATTACTCCAAAAGCTCCTAAACAAAAACCTCGTTTTAAACCATATTCTAAAAATTTATCTGAAGATTTAAAAAACCCTCAAATTTTAATTTCTCAGCCCTCAACTTCAAAAACTCAAGAAATGGCTTTAACAAATACCGACATTAATAATTTGTGCAACACTCTTCCAGAATATAAACCGGGAGATAACCTCTCCACATTTATAAATTCAGTTGATAATTTAATTGCTTTTTTCACTCAACAAGGTGCTAATGCCACTCAACTATATATAATTAACACTCATATCGTTTCCAAAATTAAAAATGAGGCTCGTGATTTCTTAAATTTACACAATAAAACTTCTTGGGCAGAAATAAAGCCCCTTTTACTCCAAAAATATGGCGACCGTCGCACAGAAGAAATTTTATTAACACAATTAACCACCACAGTTCAAAAGCGTTCTGAATCTTATGATGACTATTACAACCGAATAACTTTAGCACTTAATGATCTTTTACAGCATGTTTCTTTACATGAAAATAACGCTCAGGCAATCGAGTTTAAAGCTTCGTTTTTCAGAAAACAAGCCCTTAGAACATTTTGTACTGGCATAAACAATCCCTATTGCGATCATTTATCTCATTTTGAATTAAACTCTCTCGACGAAGCACTTCAAAAATGCATAGCTTTAGATAACCACAAACAGCAACAACAATATATGTCTTATCTTAAATCTACCACCTATCCCCGCGATTATCAAAGAAACAGTCAACCTACCACTACCAATCGCCCTACTAATCAAAATCCTCAACCACCTCGCAACCCACAACCTAATCATAATACGAATATGAACCCAAATTTTAATCAACAATTCCCTCAAAACTTTAATCAAGGTCCTTCAAACTCACCTAGAAATTTTGGCAACACAAATAGGCCCATTCCTCAAAGACAAAACCCTCCACCTAATAGACAAGTATTCAGCCCACCATCTAATAGACCCAACAATAATTACTTCCAAAATCAATATCGTCCAACTCCAACTCCTATGTCCATAACTTCAAAATTGCCGTCACAGCAAACTTACAAACCAACCCCAATGTCCACACGTACTTTCCATAATAATATAGAATGCGATTCCAATTTAGAAACCGAAGAATACTTTTCCGAAAATTTTCGAGAACAAGCCTCGGAATCTCCTCCCAATCCCGAATTATCGAATTAAATAATATTTCAAAAGCCACCAAACTTCCATTTTTCTATCTCCCTTATTCTAATCTTAAAGTATTAATAGATTCTGGTGGATCCGATACTGTAATAACTCCCGAAGCTGCACAAAATTTCGATCCAAGATATCAATTTTTTGAACCCTTTACTCTTATTTCTATGAAAACTCCTAAAACCTACTCCGAAAACCTTTATTTTCCCGTTTTTAACGAAATTGGCATTGATCAACCGTTTATAGTTAGAATTGCCGACTGGCACAACGATTTCGATATTCTTTTAGGTACTGGTGAACTCGACCAATTAGGTGCAAATATAGATTATGAAACTCATATATTTTCTATTCGTAAATTAGGCGTTTCCGTTCCATTTGAAGTTATATATCGTTCGAATAATCGACTCCGTATCCCAGTAAATATCAATAATGGTGAAGTTGTACTCCCAGAAATTACCCTTGATAACCAAACTGTACTCCCAATTTCAATACACCATGCCAATGATGGGTTTGTAGAAATACCACAACCAGAAAATTTAAATATTGACTTCCCTGAACCAATATCTGTTTATCCACTATCCGATTTTGAAGAATTATCACCTCCCTTCTCCAATAACTCATTTGATCCCAACTCTATTCGAACAAAACATCTGAATTCCGAAGAAAAGCAAAAAATTCTTGATCTATGTCATAAATTTAAAGATATTTTTTACAATGAATCATCTGATCTGTCATTTACTAGTTCTGTCAAACACGAAATCCGCACAAAAGACGAAACTCCTATTTTTTCCCGTTCTTTCCGACATCCTAAAGTCATGCAAAGCGAAATTTCTTCCCAAATTGATAAACTCTTAGAACAAAATATAATCCGACCTTCAATTTCCCCTTATTCTTCGCCCGTTTGGATCGTTCCAAAGAAAATGGATGCATCCGGTAAACGCAAGTTTCGCATGGTTATAGACTATCGCAAACTAAACGATAATACGGTTGAAGACAAATATCCCCTTCCCCGCATCGACGAAATACTTGACAATTTAGGCAAATGCACATACTTCACAACCCTCGACTTAGCCCAAGGTTTTCACCAAATTGAAGTACACCCCAACTCCGTTGAAAAAACCGCCTTCACAGTTCCCAATGGCCACTTCGAATATACAAGAATGCCGTTTGGTCTAAAAAACGCCCCAGCGACCTTCCAACGCATGATGGATGAAATTCTAAGAGAATACCTTTACAAATCATGTTTTGTCTATATGGATGACGTCATTATATTTTCCAAATCTTTACAAGAACATCTTATACATATAAAATCCATCTTTCAAAAATTCCGTGAAGTAAACCTAAAAATTCAACTCGACAAATCTGAATTCCTAAACAAAGAAGTAGCTTTCCTTGGCCACGTGATTACTCCCGAAGGCATTAAACCCAATCCAAACAAAATATCCGCAATCCAAAACTTCCCCATTCCTAAAACTACTAAGGAAATTAAAAGTTTCTTGGGACTAATAGGCTATTATCGCCGCTTCATTCCTAATTTCTCAAAAATGACAACACCCATGACACGTTGTTTACGAAAAGACACCAAAATTGAAATTGACCACCCTCAATATATAGATTGTTTTGAAAAATGTAAATCCGCTCTAAGTAACTCCCCAATTCTCCAATACCCTGACTTTTCTCTACCTTTTACACTAACTACTGACGCCTCTAACGTTGCTATTGGCTCTGTCCTATCCCAAAAAGGAAAACCAATCGCTTACTACTCCCGCACCCTTATTACCGCAGAACGAAACTACTCCACAATCGAGAAAGAACTCCTTGCAATCATAGAATCCTGTAAACATTTCCGGCCCTATCTTTTTGGTGTAAAATTCACCATAGAAACCGATCACAACCCCTTAGTCTGGCTCTATAAAATTAAGGAACCCCATTCTCGTCTCGCCCGGTGGAAACTCAAATTAGAAGAATATAATTTTGAAATTGTATATCGCAAAGGTAAAGAAAATTTTGTAGCCGACGCTCTTTCCCGTATCGAACTCAATATGCATGAATTAGACTCGATCTGTGTAAATCCTCCCTCACATGACGATGACTTTAATATTGACGACTTTATTAACGAAACTTATGAAAAACAAACTGGACTATCCACACAACACTCCACACACGAAAACCCTATTGCAACTATTCCATTTTCCGAAGAACCCATTAATTATTTTCCTAATCAAATTATCTTAAAATTTGGAAACAAACATGACGTTCAATACATCCTTAAATTCAAAAGTAAACACCAATATTACGTAACTCTTACTGAAAAAGATTGGAAAACTGACATTAAAAACACTCTCCATTCTATAATATCTCCTAATCAACGCTACCATATCCTCACAGAACAAACGGATATCCAAAAATTTATATCTGAATATGTCCGCAATACTTTTAATGAAACCGTTCGTATCTCTTTCTGCTCTAAACAAACTCAAGACATAGAGAATCCCGATAAACAACTTCAATGTGTTCAAGATTACCACAAGCAAAATCATAATGGCATACTCGAAACTCTCAATCACTTAAAACTCCATTATTATTGGCCAAATATGCGCACTACGATTTCCGATTATATTAATAAATGCGATATATGCCTCCGAAATAAATATGAAAGACACCCTTATAAAGTTCCCTTCAAAGGCCCCCTATTAGGACAAAAACCTTTTGATATTATCCACATAGACACCTTTTGCTGTAATCGTCAAAGTTTTCTAACAATCATAGATTCATTTTCCAAATACGCTCAAGTTTACAATATACAAGACAAAATGAATATATCCATTCTCAGCAAATTACGTCATTACTTTTCTCATCACAATTATCCGCGCAAAATTGTCTGTGACGAAGGAACTGAATTTTCCAATAATCTCTTTAAAGAATTTTGTAAACTCCACAAAATAGAACTCCATTTTACCACAGTTAATAATCCTAACTCTAACAGTCCTATCGAACGATTCCATTCCACATTTACAGAAAAACTACGCGTTATGCAAGATGAACGACCTAGAGAATATTTCCAAGACCTAATCACCCACTGTGTCCTTATTTATAACCAATCCATCCACTCAGCTACTGGCTACTCCCCTTTCTCAATCCTCTACGGCCCCTATATCGAAGAAATACAATTCGACGACGACTTACCTATTTATGAAAAATATAATCAACGACATAAAGATGAACTCCGCCCTTTTATTGATTCCCTTTACACTAAACTTCACGAAAAAGAAACCCGCATTTTAGAAAACCGCAACAAAAATCTACCAGATCCCACTCCTACTCCAGAACAAGGACAAACCGTGTACCTTTCCAAAAACACTCGTAACAAACTCGACGCACCCTATATACCCGCTACTGTTACCTCTACTGACAATACAAAAATTAAAGTCTTAACTACTAAGAATAAACCCACTAACTCTCATCCTAGAAAAATCAAACGCTTACGCAAACCTCCCTTGTTACAGAAACACCCTCCTAATAACCAACTGCCTGGCCCTTCAAGTGCACCCGATCCCTAATAATGGATACTATCAAGAATTGGTAGGCCAAGCACAATTATTTGACCACTTTCACCGTCACATACTTACTTTCAACTTAAGCACTATAGATAATACCCTTAAACTTTACCCCGTTAATTTAGTTCTTTTTAATACTTCAACGACTTCGTCTTATTACAAAATGTTTAATCAATACCAACTGCTTTATCATGAAACTCTTGACAATTTTCATAAACTAATTCGCCCTAGACAGAAACGTGGAATTATGAACTATATAGGTACTTTCATTAAATCAATCACAGGTAATCTCGACGAGAATGATCGTATATTTTTGGAAAAACATATTCAAGCTATCGAAAACAAGCAATCTCAAATTATTGGCACCCTCAATAACTCTACAACTTATGCCTCACAAACAATAAAACGATATAACATGTTAGTTGAAACTATTAATAATAACACAGTTAAAATTGCACAAGATATTAATCTCCTCAGCGACGAATTTGACAAATATCTCTCACTTCATAGCGAAATACTTAATCTCGATCGTTTAAATCAATTCCTTCAAAAATTACTTCGAACTATTAATTTAGCTGCATTGCAACAGTCGAACATTGAACTCTTTTCTCTCTCTGAAATTATTAAACTAGAAAATCAACTCAAATCAATCTATAATAAAGCCTCTCTCTTATCCGATAACATGCACCCTTTTGAACTAATCGAAACTGCTCAAAGTACAATAATCTCTACAGAAAGTCAGATACTCATTATCCTAAAAATTCCTATCCTTGATGAACTTGTATTCCCACTCTACCAAGTTTACCCAATCCATAACAAAGAAGATATCGTTTTGGTACCCCCTGCTGTTTACTATGGGAATAATCGTTGGTACTCCACATGCACACCTACAGAAAGAAAAATCACCTGTCAAACTATGTCAACAACCAGATGTCAACTGCCCACATTAGAAAACTGCACCACTGCCATTCTCCTGCAACCGATCATACATCAAACTAAGAGAAGCCTCATTGCCAGCACAAATCACCCACTCCGTATCACCGAAAAATGTTCAAAAACAGAAAAAATCATAAAGCAACCAGCAATCATCCAATCACCCTGTCCAATTCAAATTGAAAATCAATGGTATACCGCCACGCAAGAAGAAGCCGAAATCCCAGCCATCGTTCCTGTCAAAATTAATCCCAAGTATCGTCTACAACTAAATCATTTACAGTCTCTTCAAGAAACACCGCAATTGTCGGCTATCCAACCCATACACCTAGATCCAGTCGTCATCTCCACAACAACCTGGTCAGCCACACTTCTTATCATCACTCTAATGTGTGTCATCATCTACTTCATCCTAAGAAAACGAAAAAGACTCCAAACACTCTTTTTCAAACCAAGAATATCACTCTCAGAACTCCAAGAACTTCAACAACTCAACAAGAAGCCCGAGGACGAACTTCCATCCTAAGGGGGGAAGAGTTATGTTCATCGACCCCACAGCACACCGACCTGGACGAAAACCCCGAATCAGCGGAATCAGCTTTTTATTTTTCGTACACCGCATTTCCAATTTATATAAATATCGCGACCGCAATTAATCGATCAGTAATAGTTTATACCCTACGTTCAATAAACCTTTTTAAAAACGAAGATTTTCGACCCCGGAACATAACTGGCAGGACAAAATTAATGATATATTTTTCGAGAAAATATATATATAGTACTTACATCTAGGTAATTAAAAAAATCAAATAAGTATACCTTCTTGCTGCATTCGACAGTGCCTTAATTTTGATTTCTAAAACTTAAATTCTATTTGCAATAACTTGCCTACTGTGAATTTTTGTATACTCCCAAAATCATAGAAAGAATATTAGTAATTTTTTTAGACATTTTATCTTTTTATACCTTTTTAATAAATTACTAAAATTATAGGTATCTAGTGTTCTGCTAGTATTATACCCAGTGCATCATGAAAGACTAATAATAATTATTATTTATTATTTTCTACAGATTCACCGAGAAATTCATTCGAGGATTTACCCAATAAAATTTCACTGATAGCTAGTAGGTAGGAACCTACTAGTTGGGAGTCCCCTGCAGCTGAACTACCAAACTTGGAAACATTTCCTCACCGGAAAAACAAAAAAGTATGTAGATTTAAGATTGTACCTATTTAAACAATACATTTTTTTCTTAATTTACATATAAATAACCTTAAGAAGACTAAAGTGTTATAATATATCTGTGACGTTTAGAATTATTATTGTGGTGAACATATTTTACAAACTGTTTGTAATATATAAAATTATTCCCATATAGTTTTTGTTTTAATTAGACCTATCCTAATATTGTCACTTATCACGTTTTAATTTTATAACTCGTCATAGACAGATATTTATCATATGTCTATGTGGAGTTATAAAATTAAAACGTGTCTTAAAAATTGTAAGTATAATGACTATAAAAGATTTCAAATTTCCCGCTTAAATAATCTAGTTTGTACTTAGGTCACCAGTGGGCGTATCGCATCCAAAAAATATAGAGAGTTGCCTATCTATCCCTATATATAAATCCTTTATCTATGGTTATAATGCAATACAAATCTCCAGTCGGCTTTTACTAGTTGGTGCAGTAGGAGATAAATATATTTATTGCTACGTTTTCTTAAATTTTTGCTTTGGCACATGCTTTTTAATATAACATAACCTAACAAGATTGTGGAAAGATGAATAGGCTTGTAGTATTGCGTAATTTGGTGGACATTTATCGCCTTTTACGGTGTCCCTGAAAATTAACCTCAACTTTGTGTAATCCTGATTTATGAAATGTGTAGACAGCAGGAAGGTTTGGACCACTCAATATAGGGAGGTTTGGGACAGTGTCAATGCCAATGATTATCTAAAGTTACTGGATATTTTAGGATTTCAAAACAATTATCATGCCTCGTAAATATAAGAATAAAGGAAATAGAGAAATTTTACCTCAAAAGAATTTGTCGATTTCCAAAGGCAGCTCCACGTATTAAAAAAGTGGTGGCCCAAGACCTGGAAAGTCAAGGGTAATAATTAAGGGGGACACCCAAAAAAAATGAAATAGAGGAACAGCAACTTTGCAGAAAAAGGGAAAAGGAGGCAGAGAAAAGAAAAGCTACAATAAGAAAGCCGATAGTGACAACAGAATGTTAATCCTCTGAAAACAAAGACATTGACGGAAAAACTATTTGCAAAGATAGTAGCTCTGGTTTAGAATTTAATAGCGATGAAGAAGACAATAATTCTACTGAACTAGACATCGGTGATAAAACGTACATCGAAGGAGATTACATTTCAGTGAAACTAAAAGTAGAAGGCAAAAGAGAAAACTTTGTAGGTACATTACATTGGAAAGGCGTTGAAGGTCCTGCACTTTGAAATGTCCTCCTTTAAAGTGAAATACCTTCGTAAAAGTGTAAAAAACAATGAATTCTATTTCCCCAACGAAGATGACATAGAAGAGGTTTCTGTAAACAAAATTATAGGAAAACTGCAAGAGCCAAAAATCAAGGCACCGAGTAAAAGAACCAGTAAATATTTACATTAGGTTGGTCCAAACATCCCTATGGTAGGGAGGTTTGGGCCAGTTTTGATTTTTTCTTAAAATATAGGTACAAAACAAACTGTTCAGTTTTTAAAAGAATTAAAGTTTTATTTTGGTTTATAGTTGTCTACTCTTCCTTTTGTGGAATTTTAAAGAGTTTTTAAGTATTACAACCCATAAAAATATGCCCCTGAAAAATATCGCCCCAATCCTCCCGCCTCTCCCTACTTGTATTCAGTACAAAATTTTTCATTTTTATTGTTGCAATCCACTTGTCTCTAATATCACCTTATCTTTTGGAAAACTGCAAAGTTATCAGCAAAGATTTTTAAGACTTATTACGAATGAAAAGAAACCCCACGATTCTTATTCTTTCCGCCCCGTTTGGTACATCCAAATACACAACAGGAGTTGACCATCTTTTTTGTAATTTACAACTACAACAGAGATAATATAGCCACATAGCAAAAAATTAAATTTTCTTTCTGATCTAAAAATAATATTAAACCAAATATCAACTAAGAAAACTCATGCCGTTTTATACGAAACTGCCACCACGACACGAACTCAAATCAAATATAAATAAAAATAATAAAATAATTAGTCGTATTGGGACTTGGGTTGGGACAGAAGGAAAATGACGTTTGGCAACGGAACTCGTTTGAAGCACAGGACCATAGATAAAGGATTTCACCCTGCACAGGACAGAAAAATATAAAGTTAGGACAAACACCTATTTTGTGTTATGTGGATTTTGCCGGAATCAGCTGAGTTATTTACTATTTCACTTACTCAAGTTTGGCTGCCAGTTTCTCTCTCTACACTCCTTCCATCTACTTGCCAATTCAATGAAGACTCGACCATCACGTCATATTTTTGCGAACTGGGGTGGCGCTACACGACGAAAAAAATGGCGACTTATTATAGGTAATAATAGGGCTATTCTGTGGTTATAGCAGAGCACACAAAATATGCAGAGCATATAAAACAACCAGCAGTAGTATAATTTACTCTTGAGAAATCATCCGCAAATTCAATGACCTTGAGCCATATTGGGGGAATAGAAGTCAGAGGTGTAGTCTGGAAAATCAATTCAGAAATACAGAGTAGTATTAGTAAAGTATACAGCGAGCACGTAAAGGTTGGAATGAATTCGGTAAAATGTTGTTCCGTGCGATTAAAAAAAAAAACACTTCGACACGTCCAACATAATTTTGAAAGACGCATATTTTGACATATTTGTCGTTCTTGTCACGTCATTACTAACCAAGCTACGACGTCATCTATATTATTTTTAAATAGCAACCGCTACTTTTGATAGAGTCATTTAAAAGTACCCACTTTTCTTGTATCGGCACGCAATTAATAATAATACATTACATTTTTTTTTTCATAAATTTTAAATTTAACATAAATTATTAAGTTTTAGACATTTCTTTATTAGACGACTGTACCTACATTGTAGTGCTTATTTTGAGTGGCCACCATATACATAAAGATGTATATGGTGGCCACCTAGATCGCCAAATCTATAACCCCTTTGGATTATTTTTTGTGGGGTTACCTAAAATCCAAGGTGTACTTTCAAAGACCTGCTAATATTGGAGACTTGCAGAATAGAATTGCACAAGAAATCGAACAGATTGGTCCTGAAATAAACTAATGTATTGCGAGAACTTGAATATCGGCTTGCTTATTGCCAAGCAGTCAACGGCAGGCAATTCGAACATTTAATTTGACTTAGTTTACTCTTTGTTATTTATAACTGAAATTTAAAATTTATGAAACAAAATTGTTATAAATTATTATACAGGGTGAGTTTTTTTCGAGGCCCACTATGGGGATCTCGGAAACTAGCAGAGCTAGAATAAAGGTTAAATGGGAAAAGAATTGCAGTTTTGAATGCTCAATCTAATGCCCCCTTTGGATTTTTAAATAAGTTCACGGCTCACTAGATATTTTGAAAAAAGTGATTTTTTGCTATTTCTTCAGATCTCTGTAGCTCCGTTATTTCTGATTATACAGAAAAACTGTAGAGACAAAAGATGTAGACAATTTTGGGCTTAATAAGATAATCTGATCCAATTTTTGATGTTGTTTGTGATTTTTGAGATATGACAAAAACTGGTGTTTTTTAAATGTAAATCATAGCTGGCTGTGTCCTTATAAAATCGGCCATTTTTCGAGCTTTCCAAAGATATAATACTCGGCATAGTTATTACAAAAAATAAAAGAGCTATGGCTAATTTTCTGTTTTTTTTTTAAATTTTTACATAGTCAGCCATGGAATATTTTCATGTCAAATATTTTAAATATCTAGCTTTATTACCTCAATGCTTTATTACCATTTCCGTCCTTTTTACGGTCACGAATTCTCTTTTCGTTCAATATTTCGCAGTTTTATCATTATTAACAGAGAACTTTTATAGGTAGACTTGTTTGTGATAACATGAAATTTCCATGCTCATGAAGAAAATCGTTTGCGCAGGCCATTATGTGAATTGCTGAAGAATAATTACTATTTTGGAATTAAGGGATGATCTGTTCAACCAGTTGAAGAAGCTATAATTCTGGATATTAGGTACATTTTGGAAGAGTATTTTGTAACGTATGCAGAATGAAAATAAAAAAATATTATATTGTTTATAGCCCCAAAGCGAACCAAAGGTCCACTATAAGAAGAAACTAAAAAAATATGCTTTCTATACTTACAGTAAAACTATAGCCATGGACTTTATTTCAAATCAAAAGGTACCAAAATTAATAGATACTCTTGCTATTGCTTTTTAGACTGGCCTTTTCTTAATAAAATCTATGAATGTATGCCATGTAAGCTTGACAAACAAGCATTTTATTTTATTTTGGAAGTTAAATTCGTTGTAAAACTCATTTGCATGCTTTTATTTTATAAAAAATTCTGCAATAATAGTGTTTTTAAAATTAATCCACCTTGTCGTTTTTTTTGTCGTGTGGCGCCAGTGGCGATCGCTTGAAACAGCGCTATGCAGAGGTCTTTAATATAGTGTTGGTCCAGGTATGAGAGATATTACAGTGCCGTGGAGTGTGCTTTTTTGTAAATTGTGCTTTGTGCTAGTATCTTTAAATAAAATATCCCAGGAAGGCGTCAAAGCTCTAATGTAGGCGCACTGAGAGATTGCGTCCGCGGGGAAGCGGGGAGCGCGGAGAACGATTTGTCGCTATTGGCAGACTGCAACAGTGCAAAAAATGCACCGCGTTTTCGTATTTGCAATTAAAAATAGAACCAAGGCGAGGTTCAGAGGACTGATTATCCCTAGGCGTGCGCGTCAAAATTTATAGTTTTGAAAACATCTTAGTATTCTTATTAGTATCTTTATCATGCATCGTCCAGGGTGCACAATACACAGCCATCAAGCACGAGAGATTATTTGAAAGTGGAATTTTTATGTTTTTAAATCTCCTTCTTCGTCGACACATTGTGCAGTGTGCACCCTGAACGACTCATGATCCCGAAAATACTAAGAAGTTTTCAAAACTATAAATTTCGACGCACACGCCTAGGGATAATCAATCCTCTGAATCTCGCTTTGGTTCTATTTTTAATTGCGAATACGAAAGCGCGGTGCATGTTTTGCACTGTTGCAGTCGGCCAATAGCGACAAATCGTTCTCCGCGCTCCCCGCTTCCCCGCGGACGCAATCTCTCAGTGCGCCTACATTAATTCCGAACTAATTTCTCCTGCTTGTGCTTACCACACATACTTTACTAATACTACTCTGTATTTCTGAATTTATTTTGCCGAATACACACACCTCTGACTTCTATTCCTCCAATATGGCGACAAGGTCATTGAATTTGCGGATGATTCCTCAAGAGGAAGTATACTGCTGGTTGTTTTATACGTAGATAGAGGAGGGGAAGATATACTGGAATAAACAAAAATATATGATGCCAACACGATTGGTGTTTTTGTTGTTGATTTGTCGGTTTTCTATTTATGTTTGGCAAGAGAGAAACCGATATGATTGGCGGATGTACTTAGCCAAGCCCCGCTCGATGACGAGGTGTTTGGAAGTGTGGAGAGCGTTTTATACAGTGCAGTCCTCTATCTATGGTTTTATATGCTCTGGCCGTGGTTGGCCGTTGTCAAATAATGTCATTTTGTCTTGCCACCGCAAATTTCGCGTTTCCCTAGAATGCACACAATATGGCGGCTATCCAGGCGGGCGCCAGCGCCCTCTGCCTGATGGCCGTAAATTGAAAATTGGTGGAGGGACAGTTTATTTTACGAAGGGCGTTGTGGAATCTTACTCTTGGGCTGCGCCACAGAGATCGTATATATGTACAGGGTGGTCAGATAAGAATGCAAAGTGCTGTATTTCGGAAACTATTCGTCGTAGAGACTTGCAGTAAAAATTTTTTAGAATACAGTGGTCAAGAGAAAAACCTGGAAATTATTTTCAGATTTCCAAGATAGTCACCAGGGGGCGTAACCGCCATCTTAAACTTTTAAAGTGATTTTTCACTGAAATCCACCTAGTAATGTTACCAAAATAATATATGCTTTTTAAAGGTAAGCTTTATTCGAGTAATTTTTGTTTAACACTTTTTGACATATCTATTAAAATAAAGTGGTGGGGAGTGATTCAATGTTTTTTAAATAAACAGCTGTAACTCATAAATGACTGAACGATTTTAACAAACTTGGTCTCGTTGGAAAAAGCATTTATTGGTCCATCAAACCCATCTTACCCGTGATATGTCTAAGTCTCAGTGATGGCGCTAGAGCGCGTTTTTTGATATAATATCAGAAAATTGCAAAATTCTCGAAAAAATTAAATGCAATAATATTAATTGAGAAATGTGATCGACCAAAGTTGAAATGATTTTATTTTTGTGGAAGGCTGATGTAACTTTAAAGATGTTTTTAACAAAATTTTAATGTGTTTGACAAATCTCGTTAGTGTAACAAAAGTGTCTGAGGATGTGAACATTGTGGTTCACGAAACTGGTCACACTTTTTTAAAATAAAATATTTTTGGGACGTAATAAGGCTTCTTTGAAACAAACCTGTAAAATGCAATAATATTACTTTTTTTTTTCATAAAAATGTAGTGAAATGATACCTAAATCTAGTAAAAACCGTATCTCGATATCCTATTCCTATAAAAGTTGCACAAGAGTAAAGAAACCCTTATTTCAAAAAATTCATCAAAAGGTTATTAAGAAAAGTTGTTTAGAATTATAAGCTATGCCTAAATACCAAAACATATCCTCTCAAGAAAAAACAATTTTTCGTCAATTAATTATTTCCACAGTTTCTTAATAAACATATAAATAAAAATTTTGCACCTTAAATGAGAGTTTTTTAATATACACATTATCACTACTATATGTTTTACTTTGTTCAGAAGAATTTTTGCGAAATTTTAAAGTTTTGTTTAATATCGTTGCAACAAACATGAAGTTTGTGATTCCCTAAAAAATTAAAAATCTAAGTTAATTTTACAAATATGCTTGAATTTTATATGCGAAATTGATATAATTTTGATTGATTTATGAAATTGTTTAGGGTGAATATTAAAACAAATTATTTTAGAAAATTATTATTTTTTTCAAAAAAATATATTTCTTTTTCTTAGGAGGCCATGTTTTGGTAATTGGGCATAACTTGTAATTCTAGACAACTTTTCTTAATAACATTTTGCTAATTTTTCTGAAATAAGGGTACTTCACTCTTGTACAATTTTTATATTTTTTGACCTACCCTGTATGCTGTTTGACTTGCATCCATTCTAAGTGCGCCTAATATGATTATCCAACATGCACCAACTTTCGGGAATATTTGTATTTTCGTATTTTGCTGATTTTTCTGAAATAAGGGTACTTCACTCTTGTACAATTTTTATATTTTTTGACCTACCCTGTATGCTGTTTGACTTGCATCCATTCTAACTGCGCCTAATATGATTATCCAACATGCACCAACTTTCGGGAATATTTGTATTTTCGTTGTGCAATTAATAAATAAATTAAAAGTAAAAAAATATTTTTAAAAAAAGCTTTTATTTAAATGCGCTAAAAAGAATAAAATAATCTTTTCTTTTAAAACTTTTACTATCAACTTATAACGTCATTCCACAATTTATATGATATAAAAGCTTGTCGCGAGATTTAAGTAGTGGTATTTACTTAGTTTGAAAACTTAAATCTCGCGACAAGCTTTTATATCATATAAATTGTGGAATGACGTTATAAGTTGATAGTAAAAGTTTTAAAAGAAAAGATTATTTTATTCTTTTTAGCGCATTTAAATAAAAGCTTTTTTTAAAAATATTTTTTTACTTTTAATTTATTTTGTAATTTTTAGTTTGGCCAGGTGTCTGAGTCTATTCATCTCAGTTAACGCATCATTGTTGCAAGGTCGTTTGCCGGTTAGTTTAGAACAGTCTAGCTCTTCAATGAGGAGACCTTCTAATGATCTAACCCTACTTAAGGCCACGTATGCTTGACCAGGCGCGAAGAGCTTGGAGCCTAAATATACAACGAGACAGGTTGCAGACCAATGCTGTTGACGCCTATCTCACCAAACTACACAAGTCAAAGTTAACTAGTCCGCCATCTTGGGTGTTCCGCCATGTTGGATTTAGAATGACGTCACACATATAATCATGCATTGTCATCCAAATTAAACGTGTGTACAAAATTTCAGCTCGATCGGTTGAAATTTAACTAGTCCGCCATCTTGAGTGTTCCGCCAGGTTGGATTTAGAATGACGTCACACATATAATCATGCATTGTCATCCAAATTAAACGTGTGTACAAAATTTCAGCTCGATCGGTTGAAATTTAACTAGTCCGCCATCTTGAGTGTTCCGCCATGTTGGATTTAGAATGACGTCACACATATAATCATGCATTGTCATCCAAATTAAACGTGTGTACAAAATTTCAGCTCGATCGGTTGAAATTTAACTAGTCCGCCATCTTGGGTGATCCGCCATGTTGGATTTAGAATGACGTCACACATATAATCATGCATTGTCATCCAAATTAAACGTGTGTACAAAATTTCAGCTCGATCGGTTGAAGATATCTGCTTCAAAATTGAGTTGCAAGATTCCACCCGAACAAATTACATACATACATACATACATACATACATTGCAAGTTAAATAAAAGCTTTTAAAAAAAATCCATATGTTGCACACTTAAATGACCACACTGTATATACGATCTCTGTGGGCTGCGCACTCGTCTAAGCGCCTTCTTACCCCTCATATCTCTGGTTGGAACAATGACGTCAGATCCTATAGACAGGTTTGTTTTGATAAACGCTGGACGCCCAGAACTAATCACAATCTAAATTATTCCGAAAATGTCGCGAGATTGTCAGAAATTGCCCCTTTTTGTCGAGCCGTAGCGAACTTATTTCGACTCTGGACTCGGAGGCTGGCGTCGTTAGACCATCCACCGATTCTTCAGGTGAGGTTCCGATGCTTCCGGCGCCCCCAAACAAGAAAAAACATGCGATATCTAAGTGTGATTCTGGAGGAACTATAACCGGGAATCACCGGGTGTATAGTTGGTTGATGGTTGACTTTCTGTCTTTGTTTGTAGCTTGTTTATAGAGTAGTATGGATATATTTAATCTTGGAGGGCATTTTAACAATGGGGCACCGCGTCTATAGGTTTTGACGTCATTGGCATTGGGTTGGAACAAGGCAAAGTTACTAACCTTGGTCATTGAATAAGGAATTCGCAATGCCTTGGTTACTTTTTGTGTTATGCAAATGAACCCATTACTACGAGAGGCTAAAACCCACTTTGTGTTCCACGATTTCATTGGTCGACTCAAGGTTACCTGAATATTAAGCCTCTCGTCTTGTATTCAATAGCCCGTTGTGACATAAATTATGCAAATGAATATATTAAGAAATAACGTCAAATCCTGATGAATTTTTACTGTATGCAGCTCAAACTGATCACCACCCTATTTTGCATCTTTTGCAACATCGAAACTTCGCGAATATCCGCGGAAAAACCGAAATTTTGAAAGATTTCTGCCGTGTTCGGCGCGCGCCGAATGTCGGGCGAAAACAGTGGCCGGGCCGGACGTAAACATGGCACAAATCTTTCAAAATTTCGGTTATTCCGCGGGTATTCGCGAAGTTTCGATGTTGCAAAAGGTGCAAAATAGGGTGGTGATCAGTTTAAGCTAAATTCATCTCCATTATAGAGGTCAGATTCGTGTTCAGGGACCTCGAAAATGGGGGGTAGCCAAAATTTCAAGAAAATCGCGCGGTGCATACGGTATGTTCCATATTTATCTTATGTTCTTCAGATAAGTGATTAACTAAGCCATTATTATGCTGGAAGGTATTCAAATCGTGGAACCCAAAGTGGGTTTTATCCTCTCGACCGTTACTGACCTGAACTTATGACCCCGTTGCATTTTTTTGCTGCATTGATGCCAACTTAGGATGTCAAAACTACCAATTGACAGTCCTAGCAGTGCATATAAAACAACCATCAGTAATTATCCCCATGGCGGAAAAATTCTGCGCACCTGTTCGCGCAGCCGCCATTTGGGAATAGATTCTGTCAAATGGATGCAGTGTCGAGGCGATTGGGCAGTTCTTTTTTGGCTGTATGCGAGATATTACAGTGCCGTGGAGTGTGTGTTTTGTAAATTGTGCTTTGTGCTAGTATTTTTGAATAAAGAATCCCAGGAAGGAGTCAAAGCTGCTTGTGCTTACCACACACTATATACTTTACTAATACTACTCTGTATTTCTGAATTGATTTTTCCCGAATACACCTCTGACTTCTATTCCCCCAATATGGCACCAAGGTCATTGAGTTTGAGGATGATTTCTCAAGAGTAAGTCACACTGGTTGTTTTATATGCGCTGGTTCTAGTGCGGTGGCGGTGTACTTTTGAGCACGATACACTTACCCACGGTATGTCATTGCGCATCGTGTGACGTCAGTTGCGAATCAGAATTTAAATTGCTCCATATGTTTTACACAGCAATAGATATTTTTTATGGGTTCTTGCTTATTTCTTTTAAATAAATGTTGTTAAAAATATGTAGAATTTATTACTAGATAAATGAATGAATATTCTGTTGATAAAAAACACATTTAATTTGATACGCTGACTGCACATACGCTGACTGCACATCCCAGAATTTTTGGCCTATTTCAAAGCACTGTCGAGCTGGACTGACGATCAGTCAGTTGTTTACACTTTTTTTCTTGACACATTCAACTGTAAACTATAAAAAATCGTAAAACACAACCGCGCCGCTGCATTATTTAGAATTCGTGATTCGCAACTGACGTAGTTGCGCAGAGTTGCCTTGTTTTCGGATTCGTTAGTGACATACCGTGGGTAAGTGTATCGTGCTTTTGAGTGTCCCTACTTTAGTGGAGAATGTGGAGATGTAGCACAGTGATCACAATACAGAGACTCCATCTTCTCATATAGGTATGTCAAATATACGTGTAGTTTTTCACACACTCCATAAGATAGTTCAGATAAACTAATGAAGTAGAGCCTTCCTCATTTATTATACCGCGTGTGTCCCGCTCTGATGTCCGCGGAAGAGGGAAACGTTTTTTTATTCGTAAGTTTACGACAAAAAATCATTCTTTATAAAAACTCCTGCTTGTTCCAAAACGCCTAAACCTAAAACTGTTAAAATATTTTTGTTTTTTATATACAGTATTTCAAAAAAAATTTGAAAAATTTGGTAGTATCACCAAGAGTAATAAAGACAATATCGAAAAATGTTATCAAGGATGTCATTTAATTAGAATCCACAGGGGGTTACAAATTTGAGGTTTCACCAATTTATGTTGATTTTTTTTAACAAGGCGAGCACCTGATAATTCGTGCGTGTATAATAAATAAAGCAGTTTAAAATCACGGGTGTCTGTGGTTATGACAACGAAATAATGTTTACCATTTTTGCAAATATTACTCTACACGAAATACAAAATTTGTATAGAGAATTTATAGAAGAGTTGACATTTGTGCAGAAGTTGGAGGCAATAAATTTTAGTAAAATTTATTTTTATAAATTTTAATAACATTATTCCTTGTTTAAGTAAATTTTCCATATTGTTAGTAACGAATTGACGTAATAACCTTGAAGGAATTGATTATTGTATAAATATCAATTAAAGCGGCACAAACAAATTAAAACTTATTGCTGCCCGCCTTGTTAAAAAAAAATTCAACATAAATTGCTGAAACCTCAAATTTGGAACCCCTGTGGATTCTAAATGACATCCTTGATTATATTTTTCGATATTGTCAAAAACAACGGTACTTTACTCTTGGTGACTAACAAAATTTTTCTACATTTTTCGAAATACTGAACACCCTGTATAAAACATCATAAATATTTTAATGGGCGTTTTGGAACAAGCAGGAGTTTTTATAAAGAGTGACTTTTTGTCGTAAACCCACGAATAAAAAACTTTTCCCTCTTCCGGGCATCATAGAGCGGGACACGCTGTGATTAATTTAAAACAGAGAAAAAATCCACAGTGACCTACAATCACGGCTCTCGTAAAACAAACTGGACTGCTTTTCCAATACAATCATATATTTTGTCCCACCTAACATTACAGTGTGTCCCACTTATTAAGGACTGACCACCTGTTCATATATAAAATTTTTATTTATATCTCGATTTTCATAAACTTTTTTTTGTTGGGTATAGAGCATCAAGAGCATCAAAAATGGCATTAAATGCATAATTCAGGTGCTTCGTGCGTTAAATTCACTGCCCACTGAGACGGTGTTTTAGTGCTGAAATTTCGAGAAGTACATATTTAGGGATTTTTTAGAGGAAAATTAATACTGGATTCTTATTCAGCGTTGTTGGAACCCAAAACGAGCCGATTTGCATTACCGGGTGTTTCAAAATTTTTAGTGCCCTACTTAAGGAATGACCACCCCTGTAAAATTTTTGTTTATAGCTCTCGATAAAAAGAAAAATAACAATTGGCACGAGGACCTGATTTTTAGTAAACATCTGCAAGTTTAAAAATGAATGAAATAAGGCATAGACATTATAATCTGTTTATCTCGGATTTTGGCAATACATCAAAAAGGCGTCAGACATAATTATACATACCTACTTGAAATTAAGTTTTTAGTAGCTGTAGAAAAGCGAGCAGAAAGCTGTAATAAAAGTATTAGGTTACCTACGTTTTTAATATAGATACCAAATTCTAGATCAATGAAGCTCCAAGTTCCGAAAACACGAGAAACCTTATATAGGTACCTAGGTATATATTTTCTCCGTCAATTTCGTCAATTTCAGAAAAGTTCCGCTCTTTGTAAAACTTTCAATAATGAATTTAGTAATTAAGTACAACCTGCTTTAATCTATAGACGCATATTATAAGTCTTCAGCTTTTATTAGATATCGAAAATGCCACGAAATTTAATTAGTCGCAGGAGAGAAAAAACCTCGACCAATAAAATTAGATACCTACCGAAGTTCGGCTCAGGGTCTAATTGATTTTTACTTATATCTGGAAGAGAAAAATACAGTATTTTACAGTAAATTGAATTTTGAAGCACTAGAGTATAGACAAAACTTGTAGATAAACGTGAGTACTACATTCTGAAAATATTTTCCAATATACAGGGTGATCCAATAAGTAGTGGCGACCCAAAGTTATGTTTTTTTTAATGGAACACCCCGTATTTTGCTACATTTTAAGAAAACCCTTAAAAAGTGTGTTCTTTTTGGTACGGCGTATTAAGGGTCTATCTTTAAAGGTAGGTTTTCAACTATTTATAATTCAACAAAAATTAACAAGAATATGTCTTTTTATTTTTTACAGCTTTAAAAGTGACATTTTCACACCCTAATCATATAATCTGCAATTTTAAAGCCCTTCCTTAGATTAAAATGGAAATAACTTCCTAACCTTTAAAGTTAGACCCATAATACTCTATACCAAAAAGTATCTACTCTTTAAGGGCTTTCCAATCGTGTAATAAAATTAGGGTGTTCCATTTAAAATTAGGGACTAAACTTAGGATTTGCGTAAGTAAATCGCCCGGTATGTTCTTCAGAACTTTATCTCAATATCGGTCCAAAATTGTTAACTAGGCGTAACAGGTAATCTCCAGTCCAAGTTATAGCCCAAAATCTTATTTGGCTTTTGAGTACCTAATACATTTCCGAAGTGCCCCCTTTCTTCGTTTAAAATTAAAGTAACTCTCTAACCTTTAAAGATAGACCCTTAATAGCCTGTACCAAATAAAGAACACACTCTTTAAGGGTTTTCTAAAGATGTAACAAAATACGGGGTGTTCCATTTAAAAAACATAACTTTGGGACGTTCGCCGTCTCCCGTGGAGATTTGATGATAGGGTTAGGGAAGGAGTTAGGTTATGGGTCGCCACCCCAGCCAGCAACGCTATAACCTTGACGTCAATACGACGTCGAATATTGGTGACAAGCTGTGTACTAATATTTTTTAAAATATAGGACGTCGAATCGACGTCGATTTTACGTTGTTTACGTATGTTCCATTATTGGAGATTATAAGACGTCGAAATTACGTCGAAATAAATTACTTCTATGCACAGTTTTTATTCTCGTGATAGTTAACGTCAAGAGACGTGATAATGACGTACTGCAGCCTGCGCTTGCGCAGTGCGCATCCTGGCCGCGCCGCCGCGTCCGCACCGTCCGCAGTCTCCGTCTCCGCTTTCCGTTCTTGAACGCAGCACGCCACGACGCCACGCCGTTATTGTCTGGAGCTGTTCCGCGAGCAGGTGTCGTTCCCTGTTATTAACCTAGCTATTGTGTGGATCCGGTGCTTCGCTTTGTAGTACTTGAGTGAGTTTTTATTGTCTATTATCCCCTATGTAAGTAGTAAAAGCTCGAGAAAAGTACCACACCGCTTCTCTAGCCACCATGATGGATTTACATTACGCAAATTTTAACCTATAATTCAAAGTCAAGGTTCCTTGTTCAAAGTGATTTAATTGTCCATTTTATACTGCAAAATTCAATACTAGGTACCTTCTACCATTTTATTTATCCCTATTGTTATTATAACTTGGGTTGTGGATATTTCCACATAGGTTGTTTTAGCTGCCTCCATGGCAACGTTATAGGTTATAGTACAAGCCCCAAATCCAGAGCACGTGCTGACAGAAACTGCAAATGTGCTCTTGGCTCCTGCCTGGACTTCATTATTGTGTTGCTTCCCAAATCACCCCTATCTTTCTGTTATACCGCACCAGGGCCGCGCCAACACTCGGTGGCGCCTGTGTGTAAAAATTTCCGTGGCGCCCATAAAAATTTATTAAGTATAAAGTAATCCAGTAAATATAATTTGTATATGTTACAGCCCGTATATGAAAACAGACCGTATGTATACGGTCTAGGCTGTATATGATCTTTGGCTGTATCTATACTGCCTAAATGGCGCAGACCGTATGTAAATGACATTTCATAGGAAAGTCGCCTAATTTCGGATGGTTTCCTAATTACGGATAGTAGTTTATCTAAGAAGCCATCTGTTGTTTTAAATTGAAACCTCACCCTATACAATGCAAAAAGTCAAATTAAGGCCACTATGCAATATTGTGGTGGTACAATCTCTCTCCATTAGATGGCAGCACCAAACGTCTAAATTGCATGGTGGAGTTTTATGTTCAGTCGCGTTTTAAGCTGTGTCTATCTTTGAAATAATCGTTCCAGAATTTTGTGTTTGCGTTCTGGGTAAGTTAATATATTAATTAAGCCGGTATTCTAGTCACAATTAAACAGATTTCAAAAATAACAGTACTGCATTACTCTAACCTAAAAAGTGAAAAGGTGCCTAATTTCGGATAGTCTGAAGTTCCTAATTTCGGATACCAGAAACCCAAAATTATGGCTTAATAAAATATGCTGGTTGCGAGTAAATTGTTTATTTTCAGAAAAAGTGACAGATCCATTGAAACTGGCTATTATAATGAGGTCAGAGGAAAACAAATGGGATACCTACCTATCCTAATGTTTCCAATTTTGTTTCGGTCCCGAAACATTGGAAATTACATCAAACAAGCTAATAAAGAAGCTAGAAAAAACGTATGTGTGCGCCTTTTGTTTAAATATACAGTTTTTACACTTAATTTCGGATACAGTGTCCGAAATTAGGAACCTTTTTTCAGTCGCACCAAAATGGACCGAATTCATATACATTCGTTTTCTTGGAAAAAACAAATGTAGTAAAATTCTTTTGACAATAAATTTTGTTTCATTATAACACGTTGTATATGCTTATATGAAAAAATAAATAAAAAACACTTCTGTATAATAAATACTTAGTAAATTTAAAGTAGTATCCGAAATTCGGCGACTTTCCCTTACGGACTAGACCGTTAACATACGGACTATTGACATTCAGACTGTATGTGCAATCGTAGTGAATTATCCTTCTTTTATTATATAGGCCCATTAAAGAAAAATATGTTTTCTTTTTAATATGTATTTTGCAGAAAAAAATCTAGGGTACCCCTATACATTATACTAAATAATTACCTTTTTTCCTTCAAAATACTACGTACCAGCAAGAAGTAATATTCTTTTTTGATGGGTCTATATAAAAAAGAAATGGTAATTCAGAAATGGTGGACGTTGAAACCGACCGGAAAGCATTGCACATACATTCTGTCTTTGTTTAAATCTCTCTGTGATATACGGTCTAGTTGCAGATAGACCGTATATAATAGGACTAGTCCTTTTGCAAACCGACTAGACCGTTTGTTGACGAACAATGACATATGGACTAATATCTTCAGTCCGTTTACATATGGACTAGTCCTTTTGTATACGGCCTGTTTTACATATACGGTCTGTAACATATATATAACATAAAAAACATAAAATATAATATAAAACAAATAATTATAAAATTAAAAATCTCTTTGGCTCAAAAAAAAAAAACAAAACAGATAGGTAGGTAGGTACTCTGTGCAAGGTCTAACTATCAATAAAAATAAATAATATTTTTTTCTGTTCGGTATCTCTAATACATTTCAGTAAGTAATTTACAAAAAAATCCACTTTTTGTGCTTTCAAGTCAGCAAAACTGACTAAGTTTTAGTTTTTAGAAAGATCTTTCTGCAGTTGCAACAGTTACTGGTAAAGTTAGTAAAATTCGAAGAACAACTGCTAGGTTTGGATATTCTGCGGTACAATTTCCTCGTATAAATCGTCTCCATCTCTATCTATATCAAAATTATCATTAAACCTGTAAATTTTGCACATGAAAGTTTTAATTGCGATTTTTCAGGAGTTTCGTTTCAAAGGGTCAATATGGTTTTCTAATAAGGAACATCATTCATTCACTGATACTAATGCCTGATCAAGAATGCAGTAAAAAATATTAATTTTGTAAAATATTTGAGGATCAGAAATTGGTTCATCTTTATGTTCGTAATCGAAGTGTTTATTTTTTTGTCGACGCCGTGACGGTGTGGCTGTTTGAAAATTAGGTTGACTATCTAACTTTTCTGACGTTTCTCTTGCCGCAATAATAATTAATAATTAATGGATTGTTGTTTTTAAAATTTGAGATAAAAAAAAGTTATACGTAATACGTTTTAGGGTCGCATTCAGGCGCTTATCGAATTTTGGCGTTTTTTGGCGCCCCTTCGCACCTGGCGCCTGTGTGCGCCGCACACATTGCACACATGGACGGCGCGGCCCTGTACCGCACTGATGATTGCCGAATAGCATGAATTAATTACTTTCTCTTGTATTCTATTTTATTTATGTTTTTGTATTGTTTTTTATTTATTTTTTACTCTGTTTGTTGGTACTTAAAATATAATAAACGTATATTGATTAAAAAATGTATTTCATTTCATTTACAAATCACAAACCCTTTTGAGTATAAAAAGTTTGTTCAGCGAATGTTCGGCCCTACGTCCCAACTCCCGCCCTTGTCTTACTCGTGAATATACGATGGATATCGGTCGTAGGGCCGAACATTCGCTGAACAAACACTATGCGTTGCGACGCCATTAAGTAATGTTTCACGTTTTATTAAACGTCACCATTACGTACTTTGCACGTCCTATTACACGTCGTCATTACGTAATTTTGCACGTCTTATTAGACGTCGCTGAGCACGTAAATTCTCTGTGACATATTGCCGTCGATTCTACGTGTTTTCTGCGTCGAACTTTTCGTCCATCGACGTAATGCGGTACGTCTATTCAACGTAGAAGAAACGTCATTTTGCTGGCTGGGTACTACTTATTGGATGACCCTGTATATTGGAAAATATTATCGGAATGTAGTATTCATGTTTCTCTACAAGTTATGTTCATACTTTTTTTCTAGAAGATATAGACCACCGCGGCCTACGTACCCAGCAAACCAGAAACATCACAAAGACATTTTGCGAAGTCCGAGTAACTTCCCAACAAACACTCAACTTCTGGATTTTTAATGGGCCATTGCTGTAATTGGTGGATTTGTGATGGGATTGGTTAGCCTTCAATGGCCCATTTCAGGTAAAGTGTTGGAATACTACCGATGGAAATATGAGAAGAAAACACCAATGGGCCAATAATGGTTCTTTGCCATGCAACCATCAGCAAGGGATGTGCAAATATATGAATGATGTGCCACTTGCGGTCCACTATAGGCAAAAGTCCACATTATTTCCTGTACTTTTTATTTAAATTACCATGAATGGCAAAACCTGATGAGTTTACCGCACATGCGCTGTGTCACCGTTCATCATTTTTACTGCCTTGAGGCCGGCGTCGCTGGCGCCATATTGTGGTCGTGTGTTGCCGTGTGTGCGTGCACGCCGAGTTCGTTCGGTCCATAGTGCATCAAAATGTGGTCAAAATATAAGCCATACTATATCTACATGTTGTGAGGAAGCGACTTATAGATGTGGATTATGGATTAGTGCATTGTGTTATGGTAAATAGGAGAAAGATAAGGAAATTTAATATATGAACCTGGGGGCTATGCATACCTCATACCTGCAGGTTAAATCGAAGTTATGAGATTGAGTCTCACACTGATCCCAACGTAATTTTATTCTTAATCAAACATCCAAAATATTTGTCGGTTTTTAAAGTTAATAGTTAAACAATTCTAGTTAAAATAAAAAAATAATGTAGGTATTTGATAATTTCAATAATAATTTATGTTCTTTCTCTTTTCAGGTAAATATGTGGTGTTTTACTACAATTTTGAGTTTTTTTAGAATTTTGCATTTTTGTTCTTGTTTTAAATATATTAATTGTTTATTATTATTTGCCTTTGATTTAAAAATCACCGTATAGGTAAGTCGGAAACCCGAAAATATACCATTTGATGTGTACAAATTAAATGACCAGCAATTTTTGAAGTATAAAAGACCTTTAATGGTCCACCATAATTATAACACACAACCTCTATTGGTACTCCTATGGTGGACCATAAGTAAATTTGCACTGGCCATCCATGCTGGAAAAGTGACTGATGGAACGCAGCCGGCCACCGGGACATTACGGACCCGGACCAATGATGGTTTCCATCATCGTTCCAATGATGCAGTGATGGTTACCCAATACATTTTTACAAATGGCCCATTTATCAGTGTTTGTTGGGTTGTGCTATAAGTTATTCCGAATGAACTTCCTATTGCAAGTAAAACTATGTATTGGTTGAGACTTCTCACTGTTAACCTAAAGTAAATTCAAAATAGAGGACTTATTCAGATTTACAAAGTCGGTTCAGCAAAAACCTCTATTTTACAGTAAAATCCGATTCACAAAATAACATAACATATTTTACATTTTTTATCTTTCTATGGTCAGTTTAAATGTGAATGTTCATACATATCGCAAAATGATAATATATGTTAAAGACAATCTGTAACACAGGTTTGGGAGTCGCAGTGTTAACATTTATTGGCGCCATATAAGTTATTTAATCGAGACTTCATTACAACATCAAATTGTTACTTCCTGCTGGCATACACATTATGAACAATAGGGTACCTAGTTTCCTCTAATCAAATTTTCAAATAAATTGCACATAACTTGATTCATCAAGTCATAAGATAGCTTTAACCATTTTTTATTTCCCGAATAAGTATCCACGAAGTTAGAATTTTTAAAATAAAATTTGAATTTATTTGAATTTGCGTTCGGGACCCGACCGCGTGTTGACGTCATAATAACGAGCCGAACATTTTCATTCGTTTTTTTATCATGTGGTACGGACTTGGACTGGAGACCTAATCTTATTATTTTGTGATTTGATATGTCACTAGTCAAATAATATCAGCTGGAGTTTTGTTTACATTTCAAAATTTGTAATTTTATCAAAGTTATTGAGGGGTTCCAAACAATTTTGAATTTTATATTTTATTAAAACCATTGTTTATCGCGTCGCCATAATAGTAAAGGACTAAATGAGGTATTAATTCATTTTTATACCTGACCTAAGTGTTCACAAATCAAGGATTAAAATAAGGTAAGCAAGTAGGCAATGTAAATTTTTATCATTGCTCCTTTCTTATAATATAATTAAAAATTGTGCTTGTGTTTGAAATTGAGAGAGATAGTGTAATAAAATCTAGTTAATTACAAATGCAAATCTTAACTTATGTACATGGTACAATCCTAAACCCTATAGTTTCAATTACAAAGAAAAATGAATAGGTACCATAAAATGGATATTGGTAGGTAGTAGGTAGTTCAATCCCCAGATAAAAGTGTTTGAGAGCAAAGTATAATTTAGTAAGCACTCTTTCTCAATTTGATTGTAGGTAGGTACCTAAAGAATATAAATAGGTAATCATTTAAATTCCAAGAGATACCTACCTACCTGACGCATTTATATAGGTATGAGAGTAGATAGTGTTTAATTTGCTTTCTGTTTCAGTGCGAAGAAGTTGTCAAAGAGTAAAATAATGGCTCCTCCTGTAGTGAATGTGGGTTTTGTTAAAGCAAGTTCAGACAATCTTCCGGAAATTAGCATACTTATTTATGCTATCACAATTTTTAAAGCGAGATGCCAAAGCGAAACAATCTCGCGAAACGCGAAAACCGCAAAGCTAGAAAGCTAGGTTGTGTTTCGATACCCACAAAACATCAAGATTAGGTTAGGACGGCACCGTTATCGTTACTAGTTTGCTGCACCGTTGCCAGATCCCCTTTAGGACTTGTATTCAGAAGTAAATCCTGTACTCCAAAGACCGACTATTCTTCAACAAACATTGAGAAAGTATATTATATCTTTACGGAATATAGTGTTTTTTTATAAAGTTAACTGCTGTTATTATTTATTGCAATTAATAGGTTTGTTCTAGGAAGCAATCTCAAACTAGTCCCAACCAATAACCAGAGTTAAAAACAGACAGAGAATTTGAACTGTATAATCAACTTTATGTTGACAATTTGAGTTTCCATACTAGAACACAGCTATTCTAATAACAAAATATTCGACCAGCAAGAAAAAATCACACGAGTTGGCAACGTACAATAAACGAATAAAGCTTCAAGGCTTCGCGGTCCTATTCACATAGCTCAAAATTATTATGACGTCAAAATTAAGAAAAACCGTTAAAAACGGAAATAATTTTGAACTCAATTTTCTCCCAAAGGAGGTAAAATTTTTAGTTTAGAATTTTACTAGTGTAGTCTGCATCAATACAGGCTTTCAACAAAATACAATTTGAAAAACGGTTAAATACCCTATTTGCGAATAAATTGGCCCGCGCCTGCGCCCGTGAAAGTTCAGAGCGTAGGAATCGGCGCGGTAATGCCGCGCGAGGCTCGCATCGGCGACGGCGGCGTTGAGTCGTAGAGCGTTTGCCGTTGTAAAAACGTGTGCAGTTCGCAGGTTGGTGTTCCCGTTCCGCGCTCCTTGCACATTGTATACTTTGTGCCTACCCATCCTTGGCTTGTTCATCAAACAGGTAGGAAGAAACAGTTACTTTGTATTTCGCGATATCAATATTATAAAACCAATAAGCAGCCCCAAACGCTGCCTGCTCGAACGCCGCCATTATGTATAACTCTATAGGGTATAAATTAATGTAGGTACTCATAGTCGCGTATTGGCAATAGGCCGTACCCCTGATGTGGACGCGATTCCATTTCATAATATAAGTATTACCAAAGAGTATCCAGCGTTGACTGACGTACTGCTCACGGTTGTCAAGTCTGACACTTTTTTGGCTCACCATGCGCTTTCCGGACACAAAATTTAATACAATACGATATACATTGTTAGCTATCAGCGCCGTCTGTTTTCCAGGACATGAAGCCATAGCCGTGAGAAGTCTTTATAAATACGTCAGTCAACGATCCTAGGCTTCTTGGGCCTTTTGTGAAAATTATAAAATTATGTGGGATATAGAGTGTCCCGACTGAAGTCGTTAAGTTGACAATATTTCACCCCTTAACTTTTTTATTTTCAGTTTAGAAAAAAAATGTTCCTTGAAAAGTTGTAGGAAATTTTCTCCGGGGTTGGAGGGCTTATCAGGGTAGGTACTGCTAAGGTATAGACTAAACTTGTATTTTTTAAATGGAATACCCTATATATTAATAGAAATTTGTAATCTACTTACTCTTTTTTCTGTTAACGATATAAATATATGTCATATAGTTGCCTCGCTACGTACTATTTTCACAATAAAGCTTTTTTTTCCTTCAAAGTATGCAAGTTTAAGAGCACTTTTCATGGGTGCCATGGAAAACAAATGATAATTATTGACAATTTGACATTACTTTTTCACTTGTACTAGTTTCACTACAATAACAAAACAAAACTTAAGGCATGGTCTCTTGAATAGTATCAAAAAGAACCCGCATTCTCATTGAACATTTTTGCACAAAACCACGATACACAAACAAGTATCGTGCACAAAACCAATTTTTGTTTTCGTATCTACTTTTAGGAAAAATTCAATTTTTAAACTTATAACTTTTTTATTTATGGCATAGTCAGAAAAAACTTTGGCACAAAAATTGGTTGCAAGAACCCAAAGAATTTATTATACTTATTATAGGTACCTACCTCGATAGGTATGTACAGTGTCCATAGTTATTTTTATTTTATTTTTTATTCTAACCTTACTTTGTTCTCTCAGTTCCCTTTACTTATAATATTCTTGTGGTGTGGTGGAAGCCGGTAGTAGTACTTTTTTTATAAAGTGGGTGAAATTGAAAGTTTAATAGATACATACTACGTACCACATACCTGTATATTAACTTATACCGCTTTTGGTCCTATTGCGCACGGCAAGGCCCAGGGAATAAAAAGAGATGAAATTCGCCGCCATTTTTAACCCTCTATTGGCATTTTAAATGGTGGCTACTTTATTTCTTGTTTAAATTTCTTTATACTGTATGAATGAAATTGCATTATACCCTTGTCTATCCATTTAGGATTATACTTTTTAAAGGCGCCGGTAAAATCATAAAACACAGTGACATGCTTTTTTGAAAGATGCGTTTTTAGTTTTTAATCGCGATTTTTTCTTTTATACTTACTTTGTACGGTTAATGGCTTTTCGTTTTCATATTTACGACACCAAAAAACGACTTGGTGCAAATGTGAAGAGACTTTTACATCCATATTGTGAAATTACATTCCATAGGTAAGTAAATAGGTATAATTTTTTGCCAAATAATAATGTTTTTTCAATGTCATTTTCTGATTTCTTGCGGAGTTGTAGGTTTTCAAGAGAAGAAACTAAATTTAGAAAGTGGCTTAGTACTCTAGGTGTCATTGACAATAATATTATCTGGAAGCACTCTATGTATGCGTGTTCTATTCATTTTAACGAACAGGATTTTTTATTGCAACAGAAAAGAACGCGAAGAGTGGCGCTCTACCATGTAGAAACCTAACCGAAGAAGCAATGGAGTCAAAATTGGTAAGACCACCAAAGAAATTCATTCCGGTTCAAGAATCATGGAGATGAGGAAAATGGAGACTTTGTAATTCATCTCGATACGACGAAGAGAGCCGCATTTCTGGAGCTCACCGCCAGTAAAATTATTGAAGCTTATCAAAGAAGAGCGTAATTGTAATTAGATATCACTTCACTTGCATTTTTGAAGCAAAGATTAAAGTGGTAGAAGTTGAAGTTACCAAGTTTTCTTTTGCCAGTATTTTTTAAACAAACAAAAAAAAGTTCTAAGGAATAACCGGCCGCGGTGGCGTCGCTCATACCGGCGCTGACTTTTTAGACTGCACGTTTTTCTGCTTTCGATCGACCTTGGTTCGAGGCAGGCGCATGCATATTCATATGTCTTTAAAGAAAAAACACCAGTATGACCAAGAGCGCTGGACAAATGCGGGTTCACGGTATTGCTCCTAAATAGGCTTTATCCGTGTGATTTACTAATTGTCCTACACTCACTGGGATTACTACGGTTTTCTAGGGTTTTCCGTAGTACTTGAGCGAATGCTATCCTATTAGTTCTATCGGGCCCTAGCCGCAAATGGCAACGAAGACAAAATAATAGTAATTGCCCCCCTCCCCGCACAAGCATGTGGTTGCTTCTGGGGTACTCCTAGTTTGGAGTATTGTGAGGGTAAGAATTATTATTATTATTATTATAAAACTAGTAATATTGTATGAAAATGTTAGGTAATTAAAAATATTTTCATGTTTTTTATAAGTAATTATTTATAATATAGCTATTGTATAAGGCACAATGTACAATAATAATTATATTAGTTCTCTTTATGATGATTAAAATATATATTTTTTTATTAAGTTGTATAATTTCTCAACCTAGTTAACTGCTTCGTTTCTTGAATGCATTAATTTAAAATTAAAACCAACAAAAATCTGGGACCTATGTTGAACTTTGAACTGAAATAATTTCCAGTTTACACAAAACGACAACAAAGACATTACATTATTTATGGAACCCACCCGTATAAATTATTTCAAATTTCCTGCCTCATTTAAGGTTAAAAATGGCTGCCAAATTATTCCCCCGGTCGGACGTCTCTTTTGCGCGGTATAGGTTGCTATAGGAATATGATACAAGATTAACTACAGGACCGGCTTTTCATATATTTTACTATATCGTCACTAGCTGCTTGTTTAACTAGCAATAGTGTTGTATCTAAAATAATTGTTGAATAATTATCTGAACAAAAAAATGTCGAAAATAAGCGGGTCCTTTGTAAAATTTCGATTTTGTGTTGAGGTTATTTTATTACTATCTTGACATTTCGGGCTCTACCTTTACTAAAAAATTAGCTGTTTAACGAAACAATCAAAGCACTTAGAATCAAAGCACTTAGTATGCTTGGTCACCTTAAACGCACATAATATTACGGTGCCACATTTTCAAGACATTCAATCCGTCGTTCTTTTTTAGATGCAATCAGACGTGGCACGGGGGTTTCTGAAAAAGATTTTGAAGTGACAGGCAAAGATTGGCTTCGTCACGCCAAACAGAGGCCGCGAGAGAGAGAGAAGAAAAATGTTTTATTGAGCAGTATATTTATATTATATATGCAATATATAACAGTTTGCACAATATTAAGAGTTTTATTTCACACACGAGATATGGGGACACTTCGACAGGTGAATAATTAAAATATTCCTAAAATGGACTTAACTATATACTAACTATATAATAGTAAAAACACCTACTTGTAAAAATTTGTATTTTCAATTTTTCGAAAAAAGTCATTATTAATAAAAAAATTATAACATTTTTCAATATTCTACAAATAGAGGCAGTTTACTCTTATGCTAATTAACGGTTTTTCAATTTTCTGGTCACCCAGTATAAGTAATGTTAACTTTTCCATGCCAATCTTATTTTAAGGACAAGCAGACTTTTTTTTATCACAAATGACTTTTTTCTAAAAATTAAAAGTAACTATGTTGTTTGGAACACCCTGTACATCCTACTGAAATCACAAGTATGTTCAAAAGATATATTATAGGGTCCTATAAATACATTGCTCTGAAGTCACAAGGGTTTTAAAAAGAGATATTATAAGGTCTTTAAAATACATCCCACTGAAATCTCAAGGAAGTTAAAAAGATAATTTAGCAAGTTCTTATGGAAATCGCAATGAATTGCCCCATCTGTTTCAGAGATGGAGATGGATGTTTATTTGCTGTTACAGATGGCACATCCGTTGAAGACATAATCGAAACTCGTATTGCAGTCAAAAAATAAAATTCCATTGATGATAACATTGTGATATTTATAAGACGTTGAATTTAACATTGATGAAAATGTTAACAGTGGGAGTACTATGGGACATCTCTTAAAGTGCTCTATGTGAGGATAATAATGAACATCGCTCTTGTTGACATAATGTGGGAGACATTTATGGCTTTCTAAGTACAAACATCCCATCTGAGTCCTGCACAACCTCGCACGCGACATTGATGTTCACAATGTTACCTCCCAGGGAAGTAACTGTGATCTTTTGTGTTTGCTGGGTAACTCACCCTGCATAACCATATCTATATATTTTGTCAGAAAATATGCCGCAGGACATAGGAGTAGTAAAATGTGCCGACTAATCGGTTGATACGTTGAGTGAGGGAATAATTCACTCAACGGTTGATACGTTTAAACACGTTTATTCGGTTACTAGTTTTTTTTTTTGTTTTCTAACTTTGAGTGCTTATGCCCATTATCACTTTTATTGAAATTATTATTATTATTATGCGTAGGTATTATTATTATACTAAGCGGGAAATAATTATCCCTAACACTTTTATTAAAACATGTTTTTGATATGAGGAATATTTTAAGAAATAATAAGCAATATTCCACAATTTGTATCCACACTGTATATTCCCAAATAATAGTTATGTTTGTAATTAATATAATAAACTAGAATTTCTGCACAACAAGCGGCAGTTTGGTTTTTCTGTTTACCTAGGTAAAGCGATAGTTAAAGTCAAGCAACGCCGCGCTTAGTTGGTTCATGGACGGGTGATCCCGTTTGATTATTTAGTTGCCTAATAAAGCATTTTTTTTCTATTTCAAACAAATATAATATTATGTACCTCGGCACTGAAGTTGTTTTTATGACTCATGTGGTTTATTTGCCTCGGCCAGAGGCCTCGGCAACTAAATTCCACATGAGTCATAAAAAGTTGAACTTCAGTGCCTTGGTACATAAATAACTATTTTCTAAATAATCAAGGCGGCTGGGAAAAAATGCAGGCAACTTTTTTCTTTCGTTTGCTCTTTACATCCCCAATGGAACCATTTTTCTCTCTTTGAAAACGCAATAGTTAATAGTGAGCTTGCAATGTTCCGATTTTTTTTTAGCTCTGAAAATAAAAAAGTTTACAGTGTTTTTTCTGTGATTTCTGTTCTTTTCCGCACCCATTCAGTCGCCGCAAGTACGAAATTTTTATTTCACCAAACAAAAAAAGTTGCATTTGTTCTAAGAAAACTGAGCGTGCCAAGAAAAATTATACTTTTGGTAATTATTTTTCTCTTGGTATTTGGGGCTGGATAAAAAATATCGGAAACCTCTATCTCTAGAGATAAAAAATTTGCACGTGTTTTTAAAAAATTAAGCGTGCACTAGAAAAATTTTCATCCTATATTTGCTTCTAATCAAAACAAATCCCAAACCTGGTTCTCGAATAGCGGAAAAGTTACGGTCACTCAAAAAGTTAGGAGGTTATATCGTAAACTTCCCCGTTTTTTCGTCTATCACGTTTTCCAGAAAGTACCACCCATATACAGGGAGTTTTGAGAAAGCCAGCGCTTTTCCGATTTTTCCTATATCTCTGAAAATAAAAATGTTTTCAGTGTTTCCTCTAATATCAAGTGGACGGAGAAAGTTTTTCAAAGTCGTTTTCTTTCCTTTCCCCTCCCAAATTAAAATGGCCGCAAGAACGAAATTTTTATCTGTCGAAACCAAAAAGTCTTACCTGTTTCGAGAAAACTCGATGTGCCGTGTAACAATTTTCTCGCCTTTTTTTTTACTCTCCCAATCTGTTTACAATTAAAACAAATACATAGCAACCCTGTCTATCGAATAGTAAGAAAGTTACGGCAAAAAATTATATCTAAGGCACGTTTATGTCTTTAAGTTTAGGAATCCTTGATAAAACAGCAATTCTAATTTTAAATGTACAATTATGAAGAAGTACCTAGGTACAGGGTGGCCCATCCAAGCGGAAAAAGTGTGCTACGTGGAGACAGGTTAACATAAAATCGTCATTCAAAAAATGATTTTGTAGTAAAAATTAAGGGGAATTCGAGGGTGTACCCTAATTTTGTATACGGGGGTCGGTAAAAAAGTTATCACGAAAGAACATTTTTTGCAAAATAAAAAAAAATTTACCTACACATCCATTAGAGAACCTTTAAGTAGTATTCCCGAATATTCAGTTTTTTAATATAACTTCCGGTTATTCTTAATTCTGTGACGTCACCGAGATTCTAGTTTACACCATTTTAAGATAATATTTTCAAATGCGTTGATGGCTCAATTGGTTAGAGCGTCGACCTTGTAAATCGATGATCGCAGGTTCGAACCCAGGCGATTTTTTTATTTTCGAAATTTTGAATTTAGCGCCAGAACCACGTGCCGATGCGCGCGTCATGGATTAGAGCCCGCTCAAAAACGGCCGTCCCGCGAATTTATTTTAACTTTTTTTTTGAAAATCAAGAACCTACCTAGGCTTTAAACAAAGTTTTTCAAGTAAGTTTCTTTTACTTTCCTGTGCTCTTTACATCCCTGCAGGAACCCAGTTTAATCGAAAGTTTAATAGGAATAGAAGATAATTTCTTTTCGGGGAAAATATATAGGATGTTTCAAAAATTGAGCGTATATGCTTTCCAATTTTTTTCTATCTCTGAAAACAAAAAGTGTTTAGTGTTTTCTCTAAAATCAAGTAGGTAGAGGGAGATTCCATCGAACGAAATTTTTGTCTCGCCAAACAAAAAAGTAGCATCTGTTGCGAGAAAATTGAGTGAGCCATGAAAAACTTTATTTTTCGGTAATTTTCTTCTTGAAGTTTGGGGCCGAACAAAAATACCGTACCTAAAGTAGCTATATCTCTAAAGACGAAGTTTATTACGAATTCACTTTGTTTTAAACTCTGTGTTTAAACTTTGTGTATATAATATATAATAACGATCTATATAATGTAGGTATAGGTACTATTCTGCTCATAGTTCCCGAATCAGGTTCCTTTTCTATATCAATGAAATCCAAGGCTAATATGGAGAAACACATTTATTACTGACCAATAACAAAATATTGACCAGCTTTAAATGCAAAGCTACCAAAAATGTGGTACCAGAAGGTATGAAAATAATGTGGATATATTACGATATTTCAATGATGTTTAAAATATTTTGTTATTTTCATTTCCCCCTAGAAAGATAATGTGGACTTAAATTAGTTACCAACTACTATATATTTTTTAGAGAAACAATAGAGGAAGTTTTCTCGTGAAGACTCTGTACAATCAAAATTGTCCAGAACAATACAAAATTTTGAAACGAAAATCCAAATGTAGGGTAAATGAAAAGCCAAAGGTCTGGCAAAACTATCAAAGCCGAGGAAATAGTACATATTTTTGAAGGGAGTAGGGAAATATGATATGAAGGGTATGATACGAGCCAAGATTAGTTTATAAGAAGGTTAGGACATTCGACGACTTGGAACGGGTGGGGGGGGGGAGGCAAGGAGATGAAAGAGTAAATTAAGTTGGTAACATTTACACGTGGATTGGCGATTTAGTAACTCCCTAAACATTTAACGCTTGCAGCCATAGGCGCACACAGACGTTTTTGGCATATTCTTTTGACGCTTGCAGTCAAAGGCGTGTTTCGCGGGTATTTTAATTTTCGCGTAAATTTCTTATATCGCTTTGGCTATTTTCCCCCTTAGAATGTCTCGGTATTTTTTCTGTTTTCGACTGTGTTACCCCTTCTGATACGCCACTGGCTTTGGTTTAAGAGTGGGGGGAATGCCCTAACCTTCCTATAAACCAACCTTGATACGAGCTCAGACTGGTAAGTCATACCCTTATTCGTATCAAAACTATCAAAATTTTGCGTGAAAGTGAAGATTTCGTGGGAAAACTCAAACTTTTGCGAATGAAGTAGGAACTATAAATAAGGACAACAATTTCCACTTGTGCAATCAAATGGATCACTCCCAAGTAACAATTTAAGTTTTATTCATGTATTCAAAGATATTATGTATACAAGTATCTCTTAAAAATAAAAGAACGCTTAAAACCTTTTTTACCCTTATGTAAATTCCCTCACAGTATTCTTCAAGTTACATTTAAGACATTTAAGACATCAATAAGAAGGCCTTAAGAGTACTTGTATGTAATAGTGATAGCTTAGTCTTAAAGGTGACTTGTATTACCGCTTTTAGTTTTATTAATATCTAAATATTACTTCTCTCCAAGATTTATTTTACTTAAGATATTGATAACTGCCTCATGGAATGTATATCCACCATGTTGATAGATTATCGTAATATATCCTTTACCAGGGAACCTTTAAAGTAAGAGGACCCAGCATTATACTTTCCAAAGTGAGGCCGGTTCTTTCCCCATTCTAATGGTCTCAATGATGCCAAGTATGCAATTTTATTGGAGAATCTATGGATATAACGGGTACTTTGATTGTTAGTAAAAACTAATATGATTTCTAAAAATTATACTTGACAATGTTCTGTCAACAAACACAGAATATGGCAAGTGTCAAATGAATCAAATTTTTATTTTATATTTGAATTTGGTTTCCTGCAATTATTTTCAGGAATTTAAGTAATATAAATATGGTAAGTCAGAATTTGTCGCTATTGCACCTTGTTACCAGATTCCTCAAACCATTTGTAATATTATGTAGGTATAATATATAGGTAGGTGTAGGTACGTACTTGAACTTTCTTCCCTTGTTGAATGTATCTACCCAAAGAACTTTCATAGATTTCGGGATGGACTAATAAGATTAAGTCTTGTACTTCGTTCTAATCATGTCGTTTTTCTCGGTGCTCATTTTTGTATTTTTATTTCTCTCCCAAGGTACCTCACAAACGTAAAATAAACTTATAAGCCTGGTTCATGCAGCTTCTTTATCGCTTTTAATTTTACTTTATCTTTAAGAAATAACCAACGGCATTTGTCCCTTGATTTGAACTGACCAATGACATTTAATATTTCTTAAAGATAAAGAAAAAATAAAAGATAAAGAAGCTGTATGAACCAGACTATAGTTGTAGATAAAAACTGTTTAAAAAAAGACCTGACTGAACCTACCTGCTTAATAATTTAATATTTAGGAAATACCATTTTTGTTTTGAACTACTTACTTATACGTAATGCCCACGTAATACGTAATGGGAATTGTAGGATTACGAAACATGAGACAAGAAAAATCTCGTTGCAATTATTGGGACTACTACAGGCGGCCGCATTACCTTTAATTGACTATCTGGAAGTTAGAAAACTTAAAAATTGTGAACTATGAAGAGAAATTTTTTGCCTCCTTTGGAATCTATGGCACTGGCATGTAAAACCTGATGGCAGTTGGACACTGAGACATAACATAACCTTGTACCAGCCCACTTATGTGGTCTCCTTGGAGATATACAGAAAACAAGGCTTCAATTTTCCTATGTGATAGACTGTGACATGCTGGGTCCCCTTATTTTAAAGAGTCCCTGTCCTTTACAAAAACACAGACTTAAGTATAGTGTTAACGGAAATCGGTATATACGATAGGCTAAAAATCCAAACGCCCACCAGTACACTGATTAAATATTACATGATAGCCCTAAAGAATAAATGCGCCTCGCCAACTCAACAAATTCTTTTACAAAATTGTGTGCTTCTTAAAATAATATTTTTGCAAAGATATGCATATTTGTAGGTATTTGAAAACGAGTCCAATTGCTTCCTTTTATTAATAATTAACTAATGTTAACATTTTACTATCATTTTACGATTAAATATGCCATTAATCTACAAAATATTTCACAAGGCTGTATAAAGTCCTTCCTCATACATTAAAAAAATATGGCGGATTTTGCTTAAATTCTTTATGGTATTGAGAAATTACATAATAAGTCAAAAGCCACTTATGCCTTCGAGACTAATTAGTTAAGCTCAAATACATTGGTGCTATTGGTGTAATAAATATAATCTTGAAGCATATTTGATTTTACAAAGAGAAAATAGTCTTACGGAAGGCAATTTATACCTCGTCAGGAGCTACTAGTCTTGTCCTAGAGTATTATAAGACTAATATATCTTATCCTAGTCTTCTAGCATGCGTCGTCAGGCGCACCACTTGCGCCAGATATTTGTGAGGAATACATAACCTAGAAGTTTATAAGTATTATTTCCCACTTCCCACCTAGTGTGCGGCATCTTATTCTGTCATATGCCCTATAAGTAGTATAATGCCTTTTAAAATGTGCGCGCACAAACCTCTACTAAATCAACAAACAAAATGGAGTCATATGTTTGTAGCTACATAGAAGAATGTTACAATAATAAATACAGATTAAAAAGTTTTATGGTTCACTTTAATTAGATAATACAGTCCTATTACTACTGATTTAAGGGTGTCTTGTCTTAATATATACTTGCTTTTGTCTCATTCAAGGTAAGCTCATGATTGTTTTATTTGTTGTTTTATAATTACCTCTAACAAGAACAAAATTACTCAGTTCTAGTAATCTTAAGAATTATTCTTGAAAAATGCTATAAGACATTATAAGACTTTTAACATTTCCTTGCGGTTTATTAAAACCTCACTGAATTTAAGAGCGTTTTAAGAGTAAAAATTCTTATGAAGACCTCGAAGCATACCATTAATAAAACATACCTAAGTGCAAAATCCCTTAAAGATAAAATAGTCATAATATGCCCTAGTCTTTGAGAAAACTATAAGACACGTTAATAAATCCTTTTCCTCCTTAAGAGTCAATGTTATTTATTAAGACATTAATAAGACACTTTTGCTTATCAAGGATCCAATAAAACCCTCTTAAAACCTACCAAACACTGTTAAAAATATACTTAAATTTACAGTCGTTATCAGGTAAATTTAAACAATCTTTACTCGATCTATTGCGTATTCTTTAAAATTTCTGCAACATTTAAGAACATTTACATCATTTCAGTAAATTTTCGAATATTTTAGTAATTTGCCAACTTTAAAATAAATATTACATACAAGTAACGTAATATTGCTCCCCAATATCGTATTTTTTCATTTATAGTTTGAAATTTACACATTCTTTGAAATTTACACCGCATAGTTTGGTGGCGGTCGTCACTTTCAAAGACGTAAGATTGTGAGTGTAAAAGTAAATACAAGAAAAAGTGATAATGGGCATACGCACTCAAAGTTAAAAACAAAAAAATACTAGTAACCGCAAACACGTGTTTCATGCTATAATAGAAGAATCTAGTAGATTCTTCTATGATGCTATTTGGCAATCATCAGTACGGTGTGACATCAAACAAATCAAAAAGATAGGAATGATTTGGGAAGCAACAAATGCCAAATAAAAATTAAGAGCTGTGGGAATTAAGACTTTCAAAATACCATTTTTATAGCAACAAATGAAGTCCAGGCAGGAGCCAACAGCACATTTGCAGCTTTAGTCAGCACATCTCCAATTCGGGGCTTGTGCTAACATCGCCACGGAGGCTACTAAAGGGACGTGCGTGGAAATCTTCATAGCCCAAGATACAATGACGACCGTGTTTCATGCAATTTGGCAATCATCAGTACGGTGTACCATCAACCAAATCGAAAAGATAGGAATAATTTGGGAAGCAACAAATGAAGTCCAGGCAGGAGCCAACAGCTGTTTTCTAACTTTGAGTGCGTATGCCCATTATCACTTTTTTGTCATCACTTGCGTTAGGTAAGTAGTGAAGTGAGTGAAGCGTAGTGGAAATTTATATAAAAAATAATAATATACCCATCAAAATGCGTTGTGCTCATTGCGGGGTTGACTGCGTGTCATTCGGTATAAAAAATACGATTTATTTTTTAAAATATTTAAAATATATTTTTAGTTTATACATATATATTTGGTGCGCTTCATTAATAATGAATTCTTTAATTTCATTAAGATAATTTATTAAAATAAAAATTTTGCACTTTAAATGAGACTTTTAATGCTATTATCATTACCAAGGCTTTACCTTAAAAATAATGTTTGCGAAATTTTAAACATGTGCTTAATACCATTGGAACTTGCAACAAACATATCTGTATAAACGTTGGCATCCACTTTTCATTCGTCCAATTCTTTTCGTTTAATATTTCTATTTTACTTTACATATTTATTAGATACCTTTTTCTTTTAGGGGAAAGGTATTCGATTTTTTTTCTAAACAGATAAAATAGTAACAATAATAATGATAATACGAGACTTAGTAATTTTGCTGAAATGTAAGCGTAACATTCAGGTATAAGTTGATTTAAATATACTATAAATTCATAAACCAAAAACGTGTAAATTTACCAAGCATCAACAGCAAATTTTCTGTACTTATGTAAAAATACATAATATCTTAGGAGAACCAACACAAAACTAGGTAAATTTATATACAACAAGAAAGTAATTTTACGAACTTGTGCAAGTATTATTGATAAAGTTTTGGTATCCTACAAATTTAGTTTTGTAATTTTCCGATGTTTTCGTTAACTTTCATACTAAATTTTACGCAAGCGAGAATAATATATGTATATTTACAAGTTTATATTAGTACCTTTAGTAAGTTACTATACCGTATTTATTATTTATACATTAAAGCATAAGCAAATTTCACAAGTAATTTTACGGCATGTCTGTAAAATTTAGGTTGGATAGTAATAAATAAAGGGCGGAATATATGCAAATTGCATATATATGCATTTTTTGCATATTTTAATCAATTTCGCAAAACATTGCATATTTCTGGAAAAACTATATTTTTGTGCGTATTTGCATGTTTTTCTTATACTTATTTACAGATATAAGATATAACCAAGATTATGAGAGCCCAGAGACAATTGGCAGTGTGTGGTGCAAAGTCAACAAATCCTGAAAAATGCGGATGTAGCTAACCAACTTGTTTTTATTAAAGTTAATTTTAGTTTTATACCAGATATAATTCTTTCATTAGAAAGTAGAAATTTTTGATTAGATTGATTTTGTTCAGACATTTTCCGCTAAATGTAGAAAGGTTCCCGGTGATGTAGGTATTAAAGTTAGAAAAAAAATAGATGCTACGATGCTACTGTAGAAAAGAATGAAGGGTTTTTTGATGGTAAATCATCCAACGAAGTTGCACCTTGGCCTTATATCTTACTACCCAAATTAAAATATTGCCCTATTACATCGGCAGATGTTGAGAGAAGCTTTTCTATATATAAACATATTTTTACCGATAGAAGGCAAATATTTTTATTGGAAAACTTTGAAAAGTATTTAATCATAAATTCCTACTATACAATTTCAAATTAGAATGTTTTTATAATTTTGCTTTAATATACCTATAGTATTTTACGAGGTATTTTATGTATTTGTTTTCCTTTAATTTTTCTTAAAATAAACCTTTTCTCTAAAATCAGTTTTGGTGTTTTTTATGGTATTTGTACATGTAAAATAAATGCATATTATTGCATATTTGGCTAAATAAATGCATATTATTGCATATTTTAAACAAAAATGATGCATATATATGCGCATATTTCGATTGAAATTAAATGCATATATTCCGCCCTTTAGTAATAAATACCTAATACTCGAAATAATTATTGTAACAAGTTTATACTTAGTGTTTTTTGTGTAAAATGAATTTAAAATGTTACTTGACTGCTTAATCACCAATCGATGACCCGGCGGCGAGACCTCCGCCCGCCCGCCGTCCGGTACGAACATCTTCCCGGCGGCGCCCACCGTCGCGGCGGCCTCCCGAAAATAGCTCTGCGCCGCGGCGACGGCGCGCCCGTCGTTAAAGCCGCCGCCCTTCCCGACTCGCCTCAGTCCAGTTCGAAATCCATCCGGACCAAGCCGCCGATCGCCACCGGCCGCCCGCAAACCACCCCGCCCAACCAGCCAGGACACAGCCAGACCATGGTGTACGATTCGGACTTCTACACGACCAGGAGGCCGTACCGGGCCTCCCCGTCCCTATCGTCGTACACGTCATCGGTAAGGAGCGCACGTTTTTTTTTAGTTTTTTGTCGTTGCCGGACACCTCGATCAGTGGCGGATCTAGGCTGGAGTCAAGGGAGGGGCTCCTATTTCCGAAATTTTGTAATAAAATAGGAAACACATTTTTTATTCATTTTATTCACTAAAATACAATACTATTAATACATTAATATTCTTAGTTTCGTTCAGTTCCGTTCCGCTGTTCCAGTTCCGCTCTACTCGTATAGTAATAGGATAGAACAACTGTGAACGTGAACTGTCGATCGGTGAAGGCGGTGACTGGACCCGTGTTCTGTGCCGGGCCCTGTCCCAATCCCATATGGCATGTTCCTGTCAGCGCATTTACAATCGGTCCGAAACGAGTTGTCAGAGAGTGAATCAAATCGTACATGTTGTAAACGATCTGAGCGCTGTAAGTACTGACAGCGCTCTAGCCTTAGAAGACTAGAAGTTAATAATATTGGAACTGGAACAGGTTTTTTAAGAACAGGTATTGCCTGGAACTGGAACAGGTTGTACCTGTTCCAAGAAAATGCAGTTCCACACCATCTCTAATTGCTAGACATATTTTTTAAGTGCCTACCTTACGGTATTAGGCCATAGCCCCTGTAGCACCTGTAGCCCCCCCCCCCCCGTAGATCCGCCACTGACCTCGATCATGCCATAGAGGAATCTACTGCGACAAGAAGGTCAAAAATTGGGAGCACTTAAAATGCTTCACCGGGATAAACTCCTGTGGTGTTTGCAGTATAGCAGGCCAAACCGATTGGAAAAGTGCATCGAAAACCAAATGTGTAAATGCCTATTGCAAAGCATACCTGCCCATGCTATTGGTTTTCTTGTCATAGTAGGTCCTTCTATAATCATACCCAAGCGTTGTAGAAGGTGTATTGTTGAGTGAACGAATTTGGTAATACCACGAATGTCTAGAGGAGGCATATCAAGTCTTTCTCTCACCGATGCCAATTGCAGTCTCAGTTATTGTCGTTATATAATCCATCTAATCTCAAGAGAAATATTTTCTTCCAATCTGAGACCACTCTATATCATTAACAGATAACACATAAGAAGTGCAGACCTGAGCAAACGCACTTTTACATTTTATTGAAGCATTGCGTTTTTTTAACTCCCCTTTGTAACAAGTTTTCGAAAGGTACGATCACGCGCGGTAGTAAAACCAGATTTTTTTTACATACTGCGCATGCGTGATCCCTCCCAGAACTGGTTCTCAAATAAGGATGTTGGATTATACGACAGACCTTAAATTATTCTGAAAACAATTATTGCTTTTCTCTTCCTACTTTGTAAGGTTTGTGTAGCAACCTTGGGAAGTACATTAGAAAAATTTCTGTAATATATCATTGAAACCTGACACTGCAATACTTTCTACGCATCCTTTTTGAGACTGTCAAGACGATATTATTTTTCAACGCATTAGTTTCAAATTACTTGACCTAACCTCATTCCAATATCAAGAATAGAGGCTTCCAGTGCCATGTTAATACAAAAAGCACTTCTGAAAGAAATTATTCAAGAAATATTTTCCATGATTTTCTTTAAGTGTTTCGCTCTGAGATTAAATGTAGAAAATGTAAAATTGTTTCGTATAGAACTAGAACAATGTAGTTCTGTAGTGATTTTTATTACGTATTCCAATAACATGGCGTCTATTTTCGGATGACCTCAAGAAAGTGTCTAAATCCATCTAACCTAAATGTAAACACATAATGTATACCCTAGATTTTCTTCGTAGGTGCCTAGTTGAAGCAAATAAAAAATAATAAATGAAATTATCAGCATTGGACTATTTTAAATATCTCGGGTAATGTTTTCAAACGTGAAAGCGTCCACGTTAAGCACTTATCCTTGTAAAATCCTTTTATTTATTGGCTGATTTTGATCAACTTTATTGTTAGGTAGGTTTTGAAAATGCGCAATCAATCAATGAACGGGTAACTTTATTCTTGGATTGTAATCATGACAAACTAGGACCAATTTCATTAGTTCAAATTTCAAAAAGTGCCATTTAGATTTAAATAAAATCTGTCCTACCATCACTTCTCTGTACCAATTTTCGTTTCAAAATAAAAAATTGTATATTTTCAAATTGTAGGAATTTATAATGGTTTTTAACATTAGAACAATTTTTGTAATCAATACTTAAATTTTTCATAAAATGATGAGAAAGTTTTAACTAAGTTAGCTTTTAATAATTTAAATTAATATTTCTAAAAATCCAATAATAATAATAAATTTTTCTCGCATTTTAGAACAATAAACATTAGTACAGATACGAGTAGGTCATATTATGAGTGATCCTAAAAAATAAGAATCTATATAGTCAGGTTCTTTTTTGTAAAAAAAGCTAGTAGTAAGTAGGTACTTAATAGTATTAACAAAACAAGTTTATCGATATCGGTCAACAGATAAAGATTTTATAAGCGTGTTAAGTCCTTAACGAGGACACACTGGAGTCACAATGTAGTCTTTTCACTAATTTCTTAGATCAGCATGATCAGATGAAACAAAATACAAAATTATGTGCGTGAAATTATTAAAAAAAAAAACCATTTACTTAAAGACACGGAGAATCCTAAAATAGATTCATGGAAAATATAAAATAAGAAATTAGGTAGGTACTTTAATATTCTGAAGATATGCACTGACATAAACTCTTGGCAGTCTCTTGATAGAAAGTTTATAAATGCCATAACTCATATATTATCCTCTGAAATCTCAAATAATGACATGTATTTAGTTTTAATTTCCCTACTAACTCAGAATCTGTTATCACTTGGTAGACATGAACTCTCAGTTAGAAAATGTTTTCACTTTTTGTGTTACTACCCACACTTTCCTACGAAAAATGTGTGGTCTAGCGACGCAAGGAGTGACGTTCCAAACGAAAATTCGCTGGTGATTTCACAGGATGTGTTTCGTGTATTTTTATTATTAAAGTTGTTTTTCTAGACCGTGTTCGAATGTGTTACACGTTTGCCAATTTCGCCCAACTGTGTTTACTTGATGGGGCAATTGTCGAGTTGGAGTATATACTGTTTTAGCTTTTAGCAAAACTTCGTGATATTTTGTTCTGAACTAATTTAAATATTTCTCTGAGGAAAATAGCCAGTCAATGTTCGTTAATTGGCCGATTCAACGGAGTTATTTCGTTTCCTTCAAGGAACTGGAGTAATACCTCGGGTCAATAATAAAAAGAGCTTAGAAATCAGTCTCACTTATCTTCGTAATCTAATCATTCAACCAGGTATTCTGAAAGTTGATGAAAATAATGTTTATGTTAATTTTTTTTGTATCTTTTGACGATTTTATCTGTCAAAAATAATTGATTAAAATTGATACCCCTGTAGGTCTTTTATCGAACTTTCGGAATAGGTACGAGATCTAAGTAGGTATACCAATAAATAAACAAAATAAATAAATAACTAAACATTAAAACACTCGACTTCTTGGCTGAACGACGCGTAGCCAACTGCAATCGCGCGCGGAAAAGTGGCACTTTCCGTACTTGTTAGGAAATATACTATTGTTGTTATTTATCTAAAGTATTTATAAGGCAAAATTTCAAAATATGACAAACGTGGAGTTTAATTAATCCAGTAGGTATTAAAATAATGAACACCTTTTATAAATTGAAATAGCTTAAAAAAAAGAAAAAATGCATTGTCCAGGACCGTATTAATTTTTTTTTCTTAGTAAATCTGCATGTTAGCGACCAAAACGAAAAAAAAATATGTATGTGTCATACATCGTTGTACTCAGGACAACGATTCATTCCGAAATATGCAATAAAAAATCCAAATCCATATTTAAAAAAATGATGATGATCCCTCTATCTCAAAAACGAAACGTGGCCCCGAATATCTAAAAATACCATAACGTAGTCCAGAAAAAGTTGCAATGAAAAAGTATAATTTATTTTTCAATATTATTGCAAATGGCGCCAGAAAAAAATTTAATCAAATTTTCAAAAATTCGTTTTTTCTTAAATATCTTAGAAACCCGTCAAAATGTTTTAACTTTCTTAACGGCATATTGTTAGGTGCGCAAAAGCGCAATTTTGCCTCCATTTGACCGACTTTGTATCTGTTACAGTTTCCGAGATCCCCATGTTGAGCACCGGGACTGAATCACCCTGTATTGTATAGGTACTTACACCTGTAAAATTTGCTAAAAATTTATAAAACAACTTTTGATTTTCCACATTTTTGAAAATAATTATAGGAAAGTTAAGAGTAGTGTCAAGATAAAACTCTGATGGTTTTTCGTTTTTCTGCACCACACAGCAAAATAACGATTGTTTTTTGCAATAAAACTACTACAGACTATTTTGAGGGATGCTGAATAATCTTAAGGTGTTATTTTTACGATTAAAAAATGCCTCATATATATTATAGATATCATATATCTATAAAAAAATTGTCCCGTTCAATTCAAGTAGCCTACTTACATTATTTTTAGGTATGTTAACACGAAAAACCAGACACGGTGTATATTAAATTACAAGATATTTAACATACGAGTTTGCTTTTGTAGCATAGAATGACTTCTTTATTTTTCCTCCTTTATGCTCAGCAACAACAACAAAACAATATTCTGACAAAACATGCCTAAGAAGAAAATCAACTTTCAACCGATTATTTCCATTGGCGCCAAAATATCATTGGCAAGAACTGAACTATACCAAAATTTACCATGAATTCTATTCCACCCAGTATCAAAGTTGCACCAATTTCAATAGTGCCCCCCCCACATTAAATTTCGCCAAATTCGTCTCATATTTTTGCTTTTCCCCGAAGTCAGAACAAGCAAAAAGCTCTCAAAAATGAAAAAAAAAAAAAACAAACAAGGCGGTGAAAATGCGACAGGCTTCTCCTAACATTTCCACGTTTCGTGAACATTCTCCGTTTCAAAGCCTCAGAATAGACCATAAAATTATGCGGTCTGTTTTTCACTGCAATTCCCTCCAGCGAAACAGAGAGTGCGGAGTTAAATGGGGTGGCACTGCAGTAATGTCTGCAAAGTACGTTACAACCTTACATAGAAAACAAACAAAACGAACGTAACTATGCGATGTATACTGTCCTCCAAAAAGTTCGCATCGTGGGGGGAATGTTTTTATTAATGACATAGGTAATAAATATTGTGTTACGTTTTGCTCTAAAAATATGAAAAATGACAGACTCAAATGTGGTCACTTGACTTTCGCTATCTGTCAAAAATGACATTTAAAATATAAAATCACTGAAAATGGGCTTATTTGTTAAAATTTCAAAAAGTCTAACTTAAAAAGTTGTATCCTTTTTGATTTTACATAAGTGTACCAAATTTATAAACGCTGTATTAAAAGCATAGGCGCCGACTCCGCGGGTGCTCCGGGGCCAATTGTTGGAAGCTCAAGCAAAGGTAACAAGGTGACAATCATATTTAAGATCAACAATGAGTCAAAAAAGGCTGAATGATATTATGCTTTTAAATATTTATAAAGAATTAGCAGACATCATAAGCCTGGATGAGTTATGTGATGCGTTTATAAAAAAATCGTCCATAAGACTAAGCACTTTTGCGTTATTTACGCAAAGTAAGGTAACTAGTCGTTTTTTGTTTTTTTTTTTTTGGATTTTGTTTAAAGACAGCGTCTTAAAATTCAGCGGACTCTCATCCGCATGAATCAGCTGATATCTCCCTCTCATTTGTTTCCCTTTGGAGGAAGTAAGAGACAGATATTCAGCTGATTCATCGGGATGAGAGTCCGCTGAATTTTAAAACGAGGCCTTTCTTATAGAAATACCTTTATTTTATTTCATTCTATTTACGTTTTGTTTTTTTTAATCATCAGGGTGATAACTGTTCGTTTTTTGTTATATATACTTTTGTTTTATATTTATAAATAAAAAAGGTTTTTTAAAAATAACATTTTGGGGGGGGGGTGTAGTATACCTTGGGCACCCAGCCAAATTTTGGGAAGTCGGCGCCTATGATTAAAAGATTTAGATTTTGCGATTTTTTTATATTTTTTATCAAATTTCTGAAAATTTTAAAAACTTGTAATTTCGTAAAAACTATTTTATACCACTAGCTTCACCATTCTAATTACTTTTTGGATATAAATATTTATAGAAATATGTCTTTTTCAAAAGAAAATGATTTTAACGCTTTAAAATTATGTTATGTTTGAGGCAAAGTTGATGTAACGTCAAGCATTAAAAATTTTACAGTATATACCTACTAAATTGATGCAAAAATAGTAAAAAATCAAAATATCATCAACATATTTCACGTACCTACCTAACTACTCCGTATATAAGTAGGTTACAGAAGCAGTATCCAATGTAGATAGTTGGCAATAAAACATCCCCACAGTTTCTCCAGAGTTACTTATTAGGTGCTTGGAGCAGTAATGAATACTCCACGTGGCGTGAACTCTAAACTTCAACTTCAGGCAACGCATGCACATTACATAGCGCAAATACCTACCGCTATATAAATACGAAACAGAACAGGGTTTAATCCCCAACTTCGCGTCACACAGAATCGAGTCGACTGTAATTCCTTCCAGATAATAGATGTTTTCTGCTATTGTGGCACTGACGTGCACGGGGGAGTCGGAATAATGAGGGCGGCAAGCGGCAAGATGTAATTAAATTTCGTCTTTGTTGCCGGGCTGGCTTTTGCTTATCGTAGATATATTCAAAAGAAACCATAGTTGCGGAGCCAAGTTGAATGAAATCTTGACACTATACAAGCCTATTCTCAAAATGTATTTTCAAGATAAGTACCAAAAGTAACCCTTTAGGAGCGGACCTATAAAAAAGGTGACTGTTCCTTCCCGGCCTTCGTAATCACAACTGGCGATAAAAAATTATTATGCAGAAGTGTAATTATATTTTTATAATACTTCTATATACATTTCTGTAATATTTTTGACGTTTTATTCACCTTATCTGACAATAGCTAATTTACAACAAAGCACCTTTGAAATAATTTGAGAGTAATCATGGAAACGCATCATACATACGAAACACTATATTGTCTACATTGTTTATTTTTTGTCAATTATTCAATTTTTGTTATTATTAGTTATTTATGTATCAAGGGAATTATAAGGGCCTTAATTATTGATGGCAAAGTTTGCGTCCCGAGGGCCTCCGGCCCGAGGGACAGCAATTGCCTGAGGTTATTAAGGCCCCTTAATTCCCGTGGTACATAGATAATTTTATTTCTGACCGATTTCAATAAAATATTGTTCATTTTTAAAACGGAAAAATGTACCAATTTATTACCTTCCCGGTATATTTGAATCAGGTACCATTGATTATAAGAGTTTTGTTGTTGCTAGGTTGTGCTATGTTACATTTTTAGTTTATTTTTACTTGTGAAAGGTAGAGGGAATTATAGAATCTATAATGTCCCAAGGGAGTTATGACCCTCTTTATTGATAGCGTAACTATGACGATATAAGCTTATAATATCCCGGTCAGAAATAAAATTTATTATAATATGCCGATAAAATGTTTTAAGTTTCCATTTTCAAAGAAGTATAATAAAAAATATCGTTCATTACACGTCCAGAAATAGATTTTTCCGTGCTTGCATGACTTCCCGTGTTCGGCTGCGCTTCACACGGGAATTTGTCACGCGCGCACGGAAAAATCTTTATTTCCCGACTCGTAATGAAATATACTATCAAAGAAAATGGTACTACCAATGACGTCAAAACCTATAGACGTGGTGCCCCATTGTTAAAATGCCCTTTATTTTGACTCCAAGATTAAATATATCCATACTACTCTAAAAACATGCTACAAACAAAGACAGAAAGTCAACCATCAACCAACTATACACCCGGTGATTCCCGTTTATAGTTCCTCCAGAATCACACTTAGATATCGCATGTTTTTTCTTGTTTGGGAGCGCCGGAAGCATCGGAACCTTACCTGAAGACTCGGGGGATGGTCTAACGACGCCAGCCTCTGAGCCCAGAGTCGAAATAAGTTCGCTACGGCTCGACAAAAAGGGACAATTTCTGACAATCTCGCGATATTTTCGGAATAATTTAATGGAGCGCTTAGATTGTGATTAGTTCTGGGCGTCAAGCGTTTATCAAAACAAACCTGTCTATAGGTTCTGACGTCATTGGGTACTACGCATACCATTTTCTTTGATACTATTAACTCTAGAACGAGCTCTAGAACAAGCTAAATGGATAGTGACCATCATTTCTGTTACATCCTGTTTTACAGGTTATGTTAGAAAACCACAAAACAATATAAATTCCACTTTATTTTATTCGAAACGCATACCTACCTATTAATATTATTTGATATAGGAAAGTGCAGGAAAGTCGACCGTTATATTAGTATACTTATCTCGGCGAGTTACTGACTTTGAAATTGGTAAAGTTTTATAAAGATTGATTGTTTATTGGCAAGTTTAAAAGTAGAGTTTGCGTTTTTTCCTCTTCCTTATAACGTAGTATAATGTGGGGAAAAACGAACGAGTTACGCTTTTAGAATTTTTAATAGGCAAGTTCCAATAAAAATGATGGAAGCGTAGAAATTGAATTTTGCCTGCCTTGTAAACCCCTGGAAGACTATACTGCAATTATTACAATAGCACCCGTTGTAAAATAGTTAGTTTACAAAATTTCTAAGAAAAACTAACGATACAATAATTTTCATATATTTAGGTAAAAGCACAGAATAGCCACACGTAAGGCTATTCTGTGGTATAAGGTATAGGTATAATAGATACCTGTAAGAAATCATAAACCACGATAAATTTCATTTTGATATATTATTTTCTTCATGACATTTTTGGTTTATAAGCAGCCATCTTAATTTTATCATAGAATATTTGCGCCTTTTGAACAGTTACGGGGAGAAGTTAGTGTGTTAATTTTAGAATATTTATTATCAACAACCGTAAAAAGAAATTACTCATTATGTTTGTCGGAACCATTTTCTTATTGTGGTGAGCAGAATTGACCCTATTTTATACCTAAACATACAACGTGTCCACGGCAAAGCAGTATTATAGGTGGTGTATATGACATTTTTTGCATTACAAACACAATTTTTTGTATTGTGCTCTTACTTCACCCAAAAACTATTTTTAGTATCTTGGACTTTAAAAAATTATAGAGGGCGCTGGTAGCAGCTTAAAAATTAAAATCAGGTAAATTACCTTTTCTGTGCGAAATATTGAAAAATGTTATTAGAAAAACTTGCTCAGAATTAAAAAATATACGTTGTATCAAATTACAGAAATAAATAATTTTTTTATTTATAATTTTTTTAATATTATAAATGCAATCATATTTAAATTTATTTATTCTATCCATATTCCTCCATTTTCAGCACACATCTCAACTCTGTTTTTAAATTCGTTGTAGCTATTTTGAATGGCTTGAAGGTCAATTGAATTTATAGCATTTGTAATTTTAATGTTTTAAGAAGAGTATTCCATGGAAATAAAAATAAAAGTGGGTAGAATAAATAAATTTAAATTATGATTATGATTACATTTATAATATTTAAAAAAAATTATAAATAAAAAAATATAGTTCTGTAATTTGATACAACGTCATATTTTTTAATTCTGAGCAAATTTTTCTAATAAAATTTTTCAATATTTCCCACAGAAAAGGCACTTTACCTGATGCGATTTTTATTTTTAAGCTGCTACCAGCAATAAGCAAATTTAAATAATCTTCGTTTGGCGCGCCGGCATTATTGTTGACAATAATAATTTATAAACCAAGTGACATTTCCTCAGCCGCGATTGTCTTTTCAACGTCCACGGCTAATATGATTTTCCAAGCGTTAGGCAAACCCCGCATTTTATGGGCGAAAAGTGGGTTTTTCATAAATTAATCGAAAATTACTGCATTTAGGTATAGGAAACCTTACACAAAGTTGTCATCATTTTTAGTGGTGAATAAGATCGCATTAAAAAAAATTGGGGTTTCCATTTGAAAATTTCACATATTGAATGTAATTTTTATTCATATATTGTGAACACCCTGTATAAGAACGGATTTATTTCTCAGCAGAGATCACTTGGTCAGGGCTTCTGTTACACTTTGCCAAAAATTCGTTTTGAAATTTCGCGGTTTCCTCGTATAAATTGCTCATTGACTTTAGGTCTGTACCTACCTGTAATTTTTTTCGGAAAAATGCAAATATATCAAAAACGATTGGATTTAGACATAGGACATGTTGCATGTTTTTGTTCCAAAATGATGCCTAGAATCCAAAAATGCAATAATATACAGGGTGTTCCATTTGAGATAAGAAAGTTTATATCGACTTCCGGTATAACCGGAAGTGCCAGATTCACCAAAATTTTTTAGTTGAATTTTCCTACTTTTAGTTTTCCTTATATAGATCGATGCAGTTCGTGGTGGGCCACCCTGTATAATACCGCTTTACCGTGAACACATTGTATATCTAATTATCGGAAAAATCCTGCATAAACACCGAAAACATTTTCCTATATGTTGGTTTAAAATAACAAATTAATATTATCTAATAATATAGACGTCGAATTGTATCTAATGGATAGCCAAAGAATAACTAGTTCAGAACAGAATCAACAGTCCTGATTAAGATGATTACGATTCTTCTTTATTTTAATAGTTTCTATTTAGGTGATTCAATGTGAACTTGCACCACCTTTATTAAAGAATTGACAAGCAAAAACAAATTATGTATTTACCCCAAAACTCAGAAACTAACTACTACCCTCACTAGTTTTATTCCACACACTTCTGCCGCAATTAGGCCACGTCCATTTAAGTCCTACCAGTCGCGCATGCGCACTGAGTGTATGACCTTCCCCCTGTACCCCTCACCTAACATATAGCGTAATAACTAATTACATGCCTGCATAATACATACACCCAAACTTATATGGGAATCACGCATTATTTAATTTATTTAATTTATTTAATTCATACTGTAATAAAATTAGGTTCATGGATTTTCAATTATTTTTCTAATATAAATGGATTAAAGAAACTGTATTTTCATACCCAGCAACTAATTTTTCACTAAAAAATTCTTCAGCGAAAATAGCAAGTGATTCCATATATGTTTGGGTGTGTGTATGGTCATTGAGTAAAGGAATAATTTATTCCTTTACTCAATGGTATGGTCTAGTTCGCGTTATAAACAATAATTATTAATATTTATATATATTTATTTATATTTATTATTTAATTATTAATTATTAATAATATTTATTTATCCCTTTATATCTATGGAACTAATTTAAAAAAAAAAGGACACCCTTTCACGCTAATTATTAGAATTCTCGTGTACTTATTACAATTATTTTTTATTCCTACATGATACATCTTCTTTTCTTTTGATTAGGTATCAACAAAAATAATGATTTTATTCTTAATATTGCGGTAAAATAAAACAGTTAATAATAAAATCTGTATTTTTGTTGATAATAATTACAAAGAAAAAGATAATGCATCGTGTGGGATTTGAACCTACCATGAAATAAATCATTGATTAAGGTTACGAGTTCCTTATTCAATGATTTAATCCACTGAAACCGCCTTCGCTCGTTTGCCCATATAATTTTTGTATACATTAGCTGATTTTAATGAACGTTGTACCGTTGCCTATTATGTATATTTTATGTGTTGTACACTTTTTGGATATTAAGGGATACTATGTGTAGAATTATTATTATGAAATTCGTTATAGTACCTATACCTACTGGCGGTTACTTTCTGGAGTATCTATAAAATTATTCAATCATTTACGTTCTTCAAAAAGCTTCAGAACACTACTCCGCTGATATTTCTCGTTTCTTTATTTTTACAGAACCGACCCTTCAACATTTTTTGTTTCTTGACCTGTTTCAATATATCGACTGGGGAATACTGAGCCTTTTTCTCAGCAATTCGCACCATTGCAAATAGAAGTAGGCAACAGGAAACTAAGGTTGTTGTTGAATTAAATAAATCTCGTTTACGAATCGAGATACCTAGGAAAGGTTGTTTTCAGTGTAACCACAGTGTTTGAGTGTAACATACAATTCTCGCTTGAAATAATATATGAAATACCTGGAACACCCTGTGAAATAGTACACAAAATAAAAACTGCGCTAATAGTTTCCACAATAGGTAAATTTTCCGATTTTCTAACTTCAATACAATATTAAAAATGTTCTTTGGGCATTTCCGTGTCTCGACAATCTCCGACGATGATCGTTTCAATCGCAGTAGGAAACTTATACGGCCCTATTCTTTTCATTTTCTTTTATAGACGCTAAAAGTACAGGAAAAATAAAAAGTGGAATAGCCGGAATTTTCCGAAGAGAATAGAGTTTAATTTCCGAAGTTTAATAAAGGAGTCAGATTCATAACTTTCAGCACCATAAAGAATTTCGATCTTTCTTCTGGGCATTAACGGACGTCGACTTAAATAAGATTTTTTTTTTATAAATTGCGGGAATAGATATGATCTATAGTCCCAACATTATCCGGGAACTTTGGAAATATTGTGCAACGTATAATTATTAAATTAGGGGTTTAATTTCGCAAAGCTATTAATCAAGGAAGCTTTTTTGGTCCTGTTCATAAACTCAATAAGAGCAAAGGCATAGAAATGCAACCTTTCTTAGTAAATATACAGGATTTTCCTAATTAATGGTTGGTGAACACTAAATACACCTTTTCTGTAAACATGATCCTTGAGAAGTTTACTAATTGCCTTAATTGGCTAATGAGTCCGAAGGACTTTTTTCCACATAGTAGGTGTTTGTGGCGATACAGTGTGCCTAGAATGATTTTCACTCGAGACACCTGTAAAAAAATATAAAAGAAAAACTGCTGAAGTACACCAAAGAGACTTGTTGTAAAATCATACTTGCGACTGAAGTACTGAAGCCGAATTTCGACTTTAAAGTCAGAATTTTGAGTTCAATAAAAATAAAATAATGGTGTATGTATGATTTAAATGAAGTTACGTGGAACAGCATAACAACCTTTTAATTTTATACGGGTGATTTCTGCCGATAAGTGTGTTATTTTTATCAGTAGCAGAGCGGGGTAAATGCTATGAAATAGATCGCGCCCCGTATATCACTGTGTTAAACTGTGTTCATTTATATTTTACCAGGGTAGCTCGAGAACAGGCGCCTCGGCAATAAAATATGAGACAAAACACTTTTTTACCCATATTATAGCGCACCTGGTATTAGCAGTAAAAAGAGATGAAGGATACAGAGACGATAGATATTGTAGTAAAAACGAGTGACTGCATGCTCGCCTAATATAATATCACCAATAGTTGCATGAGGTACACTGTTCGACGGCTGGCCGCACTTGTGAAACGAAATGTGGTAGATAGGCGTGCCATAATTTCACAGATATTAGGATATACTTGCGTAAATAGTTATAATCGATATGGCTCTTTAGAGACCTTTTGACAATATTATACCTATGGTGCATTAACCTTTACGTTGTGTTTGACCTATATTCTTTTTGTGACGCCAATTAGAGTTTTTTATGCTGTTTCAAGTGACTTTAGAAACACTATACCACATTTTTTCAAATAGAACCCCCAACGTTTTTAAGTGAAACTGAGTTCTCATGTAATTCTAAATAAATTTATTTCACTGATAATATTCGGGTCCATAGACTTTACCAGCACCGTTTTAACGACGATTTTCGGGATTTTCAAATATATCTCAGAAAGTACGCCATGGATCTCAAATGTAAGGCTAGCCCACGAAAAAGTAATATTTTCTATTTGTTGTCAATGCGTCAGATTTTTGCTCAGCAAGAAAATTAATGATCCTTTAATAAGGCTTAGGTTCGTTGAAGTCACATTTATCATGTTTGTGCTGGCACTAAAACAAATAAATGCCATTCTTCCTCCATCGCGATCGTACTCTATTTTATATTCACGTCATCATATTCTTGGCATCGAACTCTCACTTTTCTAAAGCCCTGTCCTTGCTTTACTATACTTTCTATTTACGTTGTCAAGTTCTTGGCATTTGTCCGCTTCCCCAAATACCCGCAAAGGAAAAATATGAAAGGCGTACACGAGTCTGTGTTTTGCAACGGCGTCGGTCGGCGATTTTTTATTGTGTTGGCAGAGACCGGGCCGAGTTTCGAGTGCCGCTTGCTTCCATTCAAGGTTTGCGTAAACGCGAGAAGCTAGGGTTACACTCTGGCTAAATTTAGGCGGCGGCCGAGCTAACGACCGCGCACGCGATGAAAGCGCGAAACCGGCAGGAGCGTCCCGTCGCGAGAAAAATCGCGCATCTTTAATGCCGAAGGGGTTTCTTTATTATAACGTTACTCCAGAGTCCAGACCCGTAAGATTTTGCTGTCTACAGTGTTAGCACAGCATATATAACAACAATCAGTTTAACTGACTCTTGAGAAAACATCCGCAAATTCAATGACCTTGACGCCATATAGGGGAATAGAAATCGGAGATGTGTTCAGGAAAATCAATTCAGAAATACAGAAGAGTATCAGGCATTTTGTAATTTATATAACGTGGTAGAAAGATGCAGTTCGGTATGTAAAATTTGTGAAGCAGTAGGCCATTTTGTTATTAGGAAAATTAGTTCGGTAAGAATAAATAAAAATATTTGTTGAAGCAACGAAAAAAAGCAGGCATGTGAAATGAACAGAGAATTATTTCTGCTTAAACTTCATTGTTGAGGTTGTAACTAATAACAGCGAAATATTGCTCTCTGCTGTCTCTTTGAAAATATCGTTATAATCTTGTTAAGTTAGTAATAGGTAGTCTCAAAAAATATTTCAAACAACTTTTTACAGATGTTTTATACAGAGTCGTTACATTTTTTTATACCTATACCTACTTATCCAGGCAACTTGAATTTTTTATTTGAAAACATTGAGTAAAACATATTCCAAATCACTATCTAAAGGATGAAAGGAGATTGATAAACGTTCGGGATTTGGTTTATATAATATTACAAAACCGGTTTTAGGTCATTTCAAACGATTTATATAACTTTTTTTTTCTGCCTATCGAATACTGGTGTGGAGGGTTTTAGGGAACAGGTACAAGGAACAAAGAAAAAATATTTCTACTGATGACGCCATATAATAGGGACATAGGCAGTTTATGTTTGTTTACATTCTTCGCCAGGATAAGATAACAATATTAAGAACTTAGAACGGTAGGAATTCTACACCTCACAAAAACGCACACTCTACGCCACTCTACGAATACAGCTGGTAACGAACTGCCCAACCGCCCCGACGCTGCGTCTATTTGACAGAATCTATTCCCAAATGGCGGCTGCGCGAACAGGTGCGCGGAATTTTCTCGCTAAGGGGAGTGAGACTGCTTGTTGTTTTATTGTTTTATATGCTCTGGTGCTAGTAAACCGTGCGCCAGAGGGGCCTGAGAGCACTCTGAGCAGCGACGCAGGGGAGGGGTAATATAAGAAAAGCCAGTTCGCTGTAAATACGTCGGATCGCAGTGGCGTTCCTTATTCTTATACATATTTGCCACAGTTAAACAGTTAATAAAGATTGTCTTAAATTACAGGTTAATCTATAAGTAGAAGTTAAATTCCATTGCGATTCAGATTGTTGGATTGACTATCAATGATGAAAGCAGTTCAGTATAAAAAAAGTTAAAAAATACCTTTTCAAAAACAAGCTTTTATTTATGCCGCATGTACTAAAACGAATAAAGATGATTCAATGCCAAATAGCGACAAGTTTTTGTAAATGAAAAAGCTTGTCGCGCGAAATGCTCATAAAAGGTACCAATTAATTTTATTGGACAGTGATTGGTTGATAACCAAGTACCTACTTGCCACAGCATATATTTTCTTTACAATTCGCGCGACAAGTTTTTTGATTTACAAAAACTTGTCGTAATTTGGCATTGGATTATCTTATCGGAAACCTAAACTTATTTTATTCGTTTTAGTACATGGCTGAAATAAAGGTTGTTTTTAAAAAGGTTTTTATCTTTTATTTTAATTTGTGCTTTTTAGTAGATACCTATTTGATTCCCATATCAGGAGAGTGGTAAAAAAAATTTAGTCCGCCATCTTGGGACATCCGCCATATTGGATTTACTATGACGTCCCTTACCTTATTATTTTGTACTCGTCAAACCGTTCCATTTGATACCCATGTCAAGTCGGTTGTAAAGAAATAGGTAATGCGCCATCTTGGGACGGCCGCCATATTGAATTTAGTGTGAATGTCACAAACTTTATCGTTTTCTACTCTTCAAGTCCTTTCATTTGATAGACATATTAAGGGGGTTGAAAATAAAATGTAATCCGCCATCTTGGAGCGGCGAGCATATTGAATTTAGTGTGGTGTCACTAATTTTATCGTTTGCTACTCTTCAAGTCCTTTCATTTGATACACATATTAATGGGATTGACAAAACAAACATCGTCCGCTATCTTGGAGTGGCGGCCATTTTGAAAGTATAACAATTATGAATATTGTATTGTTACCAGAACTAAAGGTGTATGAAAAATTTCAGCTCAATCGGATGTCAAGAAGTGGTTCTAATTCAGCTTGCTAGATTTGACCTAAACCATTGAGTAAAGGGTAGAATTATTCCTTTACTCTTTACTCAATGCCTAACCAAACTAACATACGTACATGGCAAGTTGAATAAAAGCTTGTAAAAAGGAAAGGGCCCTCCCATTAACTTCCACTTGGTAGTTTCTCTAGTTTCTCTTTTCTTTATTCATTAGGGGTCCACTTGTTACCAACCTTTCCCTCATATTTAACTTAGATAAATGTTTTCATAAAATTTACAGATTAAATCTAATTTTAATTTATTTTTTTATTCCACCCTTGGACATAATCAATATATACGGTTGTAGCGTTGACTGACTTCTCATGGTTACAGCTTAATATTCTGGAACATAGATGGCGATGATGGTCAACAATGTGTTTTGCATTGTGTTTTGTCTCCGGAAAGCATAATATATTGAGGCATATAACTGTGAAACATGACAACCGTGAGCATTCTTTATTAACACGTCAGTCAACGGTTGTAGTCTGTAATTTGATATCCGCGTTTGTTTCGGCTTTCTTTGTTAATGGTTTTAAGGTCCTTGTTGCGTAAGGGTTGCTAGGCAATAATTTTTGTACCTATCAACCACTTTTTGTACCTAGTGACCAAACAAACAGGGCACCTCGAAATTTTGACATACGAAAATATTTTTTTCTATTCCTATGCTAGTAACATACCTATTAAGCGACGGTTTAGGTTATAAGTAAGTTCACTGTTACGAACACTGATACGTAATGACTGACACGTAATGACTGACACGTAATGACTGACACGTAATAAAAAAATACGTATCTGTTCTTAATTAAAACGCAATTATCACGGGAGCCTTGTTAGCGCGGCATCCGCGTCACCATAGCAACTAACCAACATACTAATTGTTGCCTGTCAGATAATCAGAAGTATAGTTTATCTATTATAATAGTTTTTCTTTCGTCGAAGAAAAATTATAATACAAAACTCGAGTTGTAGGTAAGCTTATTACATACTCGTGGAATTACAGCACTCGCCGCTGCGCGGCTCGTGCGCAACTTTTCCGCTCACACGTAATAAGCTGTTTACAACTCTCGCTATGTAATATACTATTAATAGTGGGTTGTCGAAATATTTGCCTTAAATTCTGTTCATGGGTTTGAAACGCACTCAATATACAATAATATCATCTTAGATTTGTGCTGTAATTGTCACTAATTCGTTTTTTGGATTCAGAGATGTTTCTATTTAAAATTGTCCACCCCGCTATTTATAATATTTACCATAGTAAATATAAAAAATTAATCTTCACGGTCTAAATTTTTGTGAATGGACATTTTGTATTTCTGTATTTGAAATAAAATATACTTCTACGTTTCTTACGATCAAGTAAAGAAGGAACATTTAAGAAATATTACGTCTTATGCTCTCCAAAACAATAACAGGAAGTCCGGTTCTATACCTTCATATATAGGTAATTGCCAATAATTATTATTATTATTTTTGTCGTAGCAGAGCTAGTCCTATAGGTAATTTATATTTTCCCAGAAAATCATCAGTTATACCTTATAAGGTTACGGCAGCATAACGAAAATAACAGATTTATTTTATATCATGTTAGTGACATTGTAGAACTTCTAAGGATTACCTTATTTGTATCACTTTTTATCATTATGGTACTAAATGTTGAAGGTATTTTTATTCTAATTTTTGTCCAATAAATCAGTTCTCACATTTAAATGAAAAATTGCTGGGCATCGCCCATTTTCGAAGAAAAGTTATGTAAATTCCAACGTGAGATAAACTCCACTGACAACATCGACAAAGTATCTTACTTCTCTTTATAGCACGTATTATATTAAACTTTGTAAGTTAGGCTGGTTGGGAAAGGGAAAGGCCAGATTCGACTTGACAACTTTTATAAGAAGGGGTTGAGGGATTTTGAAGTTAACTTGTTTATATCGACCCTTTGCGATATTCCTTCTTAAAGTGCTTCATCCTTTATAAGAGGTTTTAATAATATGGACCCCAAAACCGCTTTGCGTGGGCATCTAGACATCCTATTAGGTTGTAAAAATATTCACCGATTGAAAGCGTTGAAAGATAATGGGAAGGGAAATTAAAGTGGCCTTTAAATAACGAGCGAATTAGAATTATCTTTTATTTCAATGCAAAATAAATTAGGTCATATAATTTGTTTCATCTTCCAATTTCCGCCGCAATATTATTATTATGGGTTCAATATTTATGAGGGGGCACATAAAATATATACTCGTATAGGTATTAAATTTTTGGTCGCACTAATTTCGAAAATGGTTTCATATTATAAATTGTAATTTTAAGTTATATTTAATAGGTAGGAATTGGAATTACCTCCTATCCTTAATTTGTCTAATTTATATATTCTATACCATTGAATTTCCAGCCTATTCATTTATTTCATGCTATCCGTTGCCACTTATACCTAACCAAAATGGTTCGTTTTAGCCCTAGAAGCTTGAAATATAATTTGAAGTATAAATAAAAGATAACATTTTTCTATTATATTTATAAACTTTGACAAGCTTGAAGTTCCTATAAATTCACAAGTTAGGATAGCAAAGTTTTATCAACTGTTTATGTTCAGAAAAACAAAGCCAAACATGTAAGTATTTGAAAATCACAGACGTTTAAAGTCTAATAGACCACTGTTATTAAAAAGTTCACGCGAGCTGTCAAAGTTACTTAATAAGCACTGAGAAAATTTGGCTGTTGGAATTCACAATAAATAGTAGCTTTCTGAGCTGATACCTGATGATGTGCGACTTCAGAGAAATAACCAAGACGAAGCACAAGCATCAAAATGCACACGTTTGTAGTCAACCAACATAATATAACAGAAATTTACCAAAGTAAACAAACATTACCTGTGATAGGTTGTCACTTTAGCCACTCGCCACACACATTATGCGCCCATTGTATACAAAATTAGTCACTGTATCCTAAAATACTAATAAATAGTCTATAAATCAGCAAAAAATAATTAAAAACACGAAAAATGCATACGTAAACAATCAGAGAATATGACACTCCGGAGTATAAACAACACAAAGACACAGATATTGTATGCGACAGCAGCCGGCGGTGTTGCCATGTTGCCATGTTGGAAGAATTGTCACATAAAAGAAATAATAGCTACATTTGTTAATATTATAATGTTATGGGAGGTGTGTCTTCATTTAATCCCATTATTAAGCCAGTCTATTTTCAAATGAATTGCTGTAAACAATGAAGTACGTGGCATCACTCAAAAAGATGTTTGCTCTGTTTACTTTTAATTGTTACCTCCCTCTATCCTTGGTTATTTCTCTGAGTGTGCAAGGTGCTGCCTAGCCTTGCTGCATGGCTGGTGTACTGGTACTTAGTCACAGAATATCTAGCTACGCACAGCTATATTTTCTGTGACTTAGTCCATTGGTGTCTCGCTCATGTGTTTGGGTGCTCACATGTAAAGGAAATTACACAAAAGAGTCTCTGTTAAGTAGTGCAATCAAAAGGTCCATGTTTTACAACGGCTTAATAGTTCTATTACTTAAGGGTAAAAAGCTCTTTGACAATAGCTCAATCTATCCGAATTTGTAACTAAAAACTTAGAAACTTAAATATATAACCTTAGCGAGTGATAAAATGATGTAACTTTGACTCAATTAACGTTAAATATAAGATCTATATTGACTATGAAATAAAGTTAAAAATTAATAGTGAAAACGACCAATTATCTTGACTTCTTGACTTAATTTATTAAATTAAATTATTCAGATAAACTAAATTACAAGAAATAAGGTAACATTAATAAAAACAAATTGGCGACTTCCCCATTCCCATTCCTCAAAATTTTTCGGCGAGTCGACACCAAACTCAGAAAACTTGTGTTGGTTATCGAGGCAATAATTCTGTGCTAATTAAAACAAATAAAAAAAAACGAAGTGAACAGAAAAACTAATTTTAGCAAAGTGAAATTAAACGCACAAGAGGTACAAAACCGCGAAAAGACAAGAATCAAGCCAAGAAATATTCAAGAGAGAATTCAAGGCTTGACTTCAGGTGATGCGAACTAGACGAATGATAAAATGAGAAGTGCCGCGATTTTTGTCGCCAGCCCTTTTTATAGGGTTTGATCAAAATGGACGAATTTCCGGCTTCGAGAACCTGATGAAAAAATTCGAAAAATACGGAAATTAGATATGTATATGTATATGTATATATATGTATATATGTATATATGTATATATATATATATATATATATATATGTATATATATGTATATATATATATATATGTATATATATGTATATATATATATATATATATATATATATATATATATATATATATGCGGTGGCTAGTGATTAGTGAACTGTGAATTGTTTACTACGGTTCAACGCAGAGGCTGTTTGACATGCAGTAAGGTTTGCCTAAAAATATATAATCTTAACAAACCTTACTGCAGCTCAACACAGGAGGGTGTTTAAACGTAGTAAACTTTGTCTGCAATTTCGCATTTTAACACACTTCCTAATCATTATTAGCATTACGTAAATTATAATATTATATTATACTGGTTTATTAAGTAGTATTATTAGGTAGGTAATGTTTTGAGAGCAGAAATGATTGAAAATAAAATAAGTAGTAGGTACAAAATCAAACTAACATTTTATAAGCACAGGCACTTGAAACGAAAAAAAATTAAATACCTATCTACGTTTAAAGGTGGCAGACAGCTACATTGTTTCAAAGAAATACTACAAATAAAGTAACAAGTAAAAAGACATAAAACCATTTAAAGACAATTTTGGGACAATTATTATTTGAAATGGACATAAATGTAGGCCCGGAAAACGATTTATTTATTTTAAGGTGGAACTCGCAGTGTATTAAAGTAGCAATCTTTTGGGCCCGTTTTTTTCCGTTATTTTCCAACCAATTTTGATGATTTTTTTTTTCATTGTATTTAGAAAAGTAATAGCAAGAGATTGATGGTTTTACCTTTTTGATATTCTGATTTATTTATTCAAAATTCGTATTTCTAGGCCGAAAATCAAAATTCTAAAACCATCAATCGATCGGTACGTCTCTAAACAGTTTCCTTTTTTTAAATCGGCAATAAAGTGAAAAAAATGGGATTTAGTGACATTTTCTTTCATTTTCTTCGGCTGGCGTACTCCCCTACGTATGGAACGCGGAGAGGGGCATCGCCGGGGTCGTACGTGACTTGTACCTCCCCTCTCTAGGCAGCGGACATCATAGGCGATGCAGTTTTTATTGCTTTTTAAAAAATATGATAATTTCGTCGTTCCAGAATTAGCTCAGGAAGTGGTTTGTCGGTTTAACAGCGACGGATTTCCGATATTTCGTGTATGCTTTGGTGTTATTATTGTGTTGTTTTGTTGATAAGTTCTTTTTGAACATTTTGTTGTTTTGTTTTTGACATTGCCGCTGTTATTTTTGCTGTTAGTGTTGTTGTTTTGTTATCATATTGTCGGCTTAACGTTGGCTATAAAAGGTCGCGAAGAGAACCGAAAAGCAGGAGGATTTCTGTTAGGAAAATTTTGCTATTGACTCATGATGATTTTTCAATTTATTATACTTCATTTAAACTGAATTGGTCCTTAACTTCGAAAAAAAATTGTCTGCGGCGCATTTTAGTAAGCAGACACCTCTAAGTAGGTACTCTTTTTATTACCCGCTTAAAAAACAACAATCTTTATTGCCCCACCTTCAAACAAATTGCAATTTACCCATACCTACCTACTACATTGGCCAGCCAGAAAATTTTTGCAAAAATTATAGACATAATGTGTCCCTTTGAAAAAATATGATAATTTATAGGGCACTATGAGCACTCACTTTTATTTTTACTTCCACATCACAAAAGGCGGTGTTCAGTGTTGTTATTGATAATTTTTGCTGGATTTTTGTCAGTTAAAAATCAACAATAAAATAGAAATTTGATACCTAACACATTTTTGTCTCCTGCTCTATGAAAGAAAACAGAGTATTCTTGCTTACTGCACAAATGATTATGCGCCCGCATAATTAGCAAAAAAAATTACCTACCATTGACTTAAAATTGTATATTCATATTATATTTGACCTTGAAAATTTCAGGAATTTTCGCCTGCGGCGCAATTTTTTATAACAAAAATTATATTCAATTTTTTTACCCTCCCCCCTCCCCTCCTCTCCCCACCAACAAAGTAACGCCCTGTAGGTACCTATCCCTCACTTCTCAAATGTGTACTGCCCTGACAGGAAAGTCCTTTGTCCTGCCTGAAGTTTCTGTCTGGCTAGGGCCCTGTATTGACATTATTATATGATTCACTACTTGTATACCTAACATAATTTATTTATTAATATAAACAATAGAAAGGGGTGTTTAAAAACAAGGTGCCATAATTTCTGGTACAAATAGAATGTAACAAAATAATGGTCTTTTCCTAGTTTTTTGTTTTTGAGATACTTAATCGAATTTTGGTTATGTCTTGGTACAAACATGTTTTTTAGTAGGTATGCTAATTTTGCCGGTATAAGCCATAATAATCGTATCTATTGGACAAAATTTCACAGTTCCTTTGGGGCCAAAATCAAATTTTATATAGCGGGATAAAAATTTGATAAACTAGGTAAATTCACATTATTATTTAGATTTTTTCCCCAAAAAACCTCAGTATGTTACAACAAAAAAATAGTTCGGTAGATATCAAGTTATGGATTATTTTTTATTTATTTTTTTATAATTTTTTTTTAACCGTTGACTTTGTAGATATGTGAATCATCTCACTAATAGTTCTTTTATAATAATATGGCTCTCTGTCTAGAATCTTTACTTCATCAAAGTCAAAATCATGTTTTGTCGGATGTATGGATATATGGAAACTTAAAATATAATGGATAGTTGTTTAATTTTAAAATAGATTTTATTTTTTCTTTGTTTTGTTTGTGAAAATGAGGACTGCTGAGAGAGGCTGATCTACGTATTAAATTTTTAATAGTGCTAACTTTATGTGACTGTGGATGACCGGAGAAATAATTCAGCACTCTCCCTGAGCTTGTTGGTTTGGTGTACCAGTTGGTGGACAATGTACCTACATGATCTCTGACAACCAAAACATCCAAAAACGGGAGTTGATCATCAGATTCTGTTTCCATTGTAAATTGTATCTGTGGCTGAAAATTGTTAATAATCTAATTAAATTACGAAAAAAAGACCCCTCGAGCTTGCATTAAATTGTAACTGGATGAAACAAATTGTATCTTATGTATTTTGATGCGCTCTGTCCAAAAAAATAAAAAATAAAATGTAGCCCCTGGTCGAAATTTTCTAAATAGGGAAAAACCGGGTTTTCCGGATTTTCCCATGGAAAATTGCTAATTATCTCGCCAAGTACTACCCCTATGGTAAAACTAAATGCACCAGACGAAAGAGGAGGCAAAAATAGTTCGGAAATTCATATACCCATATTTTTAAGGCGTATTTCTCGCCGCCAGAGGCGCTTATACCAAAAAGTTGCTTTTTTCGTTTTTTTGATCAGAACCATGAACTCGAAATTCACGTTGAATTTGTGGCGAAACTATAAGTGTTAGGCCATAATATGTGCCTATGAGAGATTTTGTTTTTTTTTGCTTTCAAACAAAATAGGTCCTGCGGCGAAATCTGCCATAGTTTTTCGGAAATTTGCAAAAAACCGGAAAGGGAAATTTTTTGAAATTCTTTCTCGTGCGATTTTGGCGCGGTTTTCCGGGACTATCTAAAAAAAATTTTTTTTGGTAGAAAGCTTACTTTACCTTCGGAAAGAACGCAAAAAAATACACAAAAATATACTGTAAATAATTTTAGAAAATTAATCCTAAGCCTGTGTGTAAGTTCCAACTTGGTGATAAGATAGGTTTGTTTTTTGTTCTCTAAAATCTGGTTCTTCGTGATTTAAAAAAAAACTTGAAATACTAGAAGATATATATGCTAAACAAAAAATGCGTATTTTGTGGTTACCTTTCGAATGAGGTCGGGTGGCGAAATCTGTAATATTTTGCGAAAAATTTGCAAAACATCAATTTTTTGACCTACTGATTATTACGTATTTTCAGGCACTCTTGTAGATGGAAACAAAACGAAATTGCGCTAATGTCTGTAAGGTGCCCAAATTACGGAAAAGGTCGACAGTGTGCTTGTTCTTACTCGAAAAAAATTGTAAATTTTGGATTTAAGAGAAAACCACTTTTGTTTTATGAGCAATTTCCTAAGACCAAAAAATGAGTATTTTTCGGATATATTTTGAATGTGATAAGTCGCATGCCCAAATCTGCAATAGTATGCAAAAATATGACAAAAAGTTTTTTCTGAATTTTTTTCCCCCATTTTTTCTCTCTCTTTCAGTAAATCGACAAGTCATTGTTATTCAACGAAATTTTCCTCCATTTAAAAGAAGATGGCAGAATATCTGGAAAGCAATGGCCTTTATCTCAACGAGAACCTGAACATTTACTTTTGGGATGATTGTCAATAGAAATCATTTCTCTGGCAATGTTCGGCACTCAAAGCGCGCAAATGGAATGCAAGATTTCTGTCTCCATAGCCTACTCATTTTTTTTACTTAAACTGTTATCAGAGATAAATTTCCATCGGGAACCGCTAATTTAATTTCCAAATGAACCAAATGTGTTCATTTATTTGTATTCTCTTTACATAACTCTTTTTAGATGAAAGTAGTTAACGACGTGAAAAATAGACTAGGTTTGTGTTCATCAAACCTTTGAAATTAAATCAACTTTGCACCAAGCTTAACATAATTTTTTAAACCAAATAGAGATTGTTTAAGAAATCAACTGGTTAGGTTAGGTAAAAATACAACTTTCAATAAATACATTTCAGTTAAAATGTTTGGAATTTTTTTTACAAAAACACGCAAAAAGTTAAATGTTATCAAGGGTCTCTGAAAATTGGTATGTAGGCCAAAAATTGCAAAAGAAACAACTTTTTCTAATAACTTTTATCGAAAATGTGTCAAATAAAGCCGATTTTGGATAATTTTTGAAAAAAATGTCAATTTTGACAGATACCGCAAGTCACGTGGTCGACTCTTGTGACGTCATTTTCATCCTCTGACAAGCACAAATCGATGGCAAAGTCAAATTAACATTTTATCCAAAAATAAAAAAAATCCCTTATGGTGCCTGCTTCAATAGTGACACTGTACGATTTTTGGATCCCGCGGAGCGCGTGTAACGGGACTTTTGTCGGGGGAATTCTACAACTTAGAATAGACATACAGACTTGTGTAACTTCGTACACATGTTGAGACGACATCCAATTTAGGTTTGCCCACCTTTCAGACCAAGTAATTGAAAATTGCCAATTTTAGGCAACTTTTCCCAAAAACCATGTTTTTTTGGTACTCACACAATGAACAATGTCAGAAAAATAGACAAAATATTTTTGACGAATTTTCTATAACGTAGTGGTATTCTAGACACATTGAGGTACTAAAAAATAAAAAAAATTCTAGTCATTGGGTGCATTTTAGGCATTTTTGTGCCTTTTCAGATTTTCAAAAAAATATATTTTCTTGGGGAAAAAAATTATTTTAATTCTTTGATATCTTGGCCAATTATAGTCCGATTTCGCTAAAACTAATACAAACATAAGAATGGACATTCAAGAGTAAGCTCTGTCAGTGGCATTAAAAAATTTCATATAGTTTGCCTGTTACAGGCAACCAATGAAATTAGGTCATGGGTACACTTTGCCCCTCCGCCATATGCCCAATTTTGGGATTTTTCTCGCGTCCCTCTGGATATCAATAGTCTCGTCCCTTACATTCAAAACGCATTTTTGTTTTTTCAAAAATCTTAATTTTTACCAAAGTTATGAAAACTTTAGTGTTCGAACATTCAAATTTTCGGCCTTCAGCACCCAATTTGTTCTCAAAATACTACATACATTTCAATCGTCTATATCTCGGGAACGGTGCCTCGGATCAAAATTTTTCAAGGGACATGAAAATTACCATTTTTCCTATGCTTTAAAATGGTGTAAACCCCGTTTCAAAATATTGATTCGTTTCCAAGATACGCCTGCGCAAAATTGAAAAATGAACATAACCCCAAATTTGGGCAATTTCGACCCGGGGCTACATTTTTTTTTGCTTTTTTTGGAAAGACCGCCTCAAAATACATAAGATTCACTTTAATTCATAATGTTACAATTTTTTGCAAGCTTTAGTCCGTAATTTAATTCGACTATAAATATCTGTAGCAACTCAGATTCATGGTTTTTTGGAATGGCTAAAATTGTGTCATCAACATACAGTTTTAAGAAAGGTACCTACTAGTGGAGCGAAATCGGGCTAAAAAGTCGCTCCGTTCTCAAAAAAAAATTTTGTGGGTAGAACTAGATCAGACCCCATAGGTGTTGTTAAGTACATCACTCTGCATACGAAATGGCGATTTAAGACATTTTTTTGTGGTCGAGACCTTTTTTATTTCGAAAAAACGGAAATTGTGTTTTTTACGTTTCCATCGTCATATCTTTGAGAGTAGTGGAGCTATCGACTCGATTTTTTTTTTAAATTGAAGTTAACATATGAATGCTTACAACGAATGCCATTGTTATTGTCCAATATTGTTTATTAACCACTTTAAATAGCAACAAAATTGCAAGGTTATAAAAAGTGTAATGAAATTTTCACTAAGCGAGAAATTTTTTTATTTGCGGAAATTTTTATATACATGCTGCGAGGGAAATGTGCCCAAAACATAAAAGAAGTTTTTGGTAAAAAAAATTACCTATAGCGCCTATAGTTTTTGAACTGTGAATTTTTTTGTGGCGCACGCTACTCACGTGGAACGCAAAATTAATCCCTTGCGTGAGAATATCCACGCGTGGCAGGCATGTCTCAACAACTAATGCGTAGTTTACATGCGCAAGTGAAACTATCACAAGTATAAATATCTTAGAGTACTTCCTAATAGTTTGCCAATGTAAACCCTCTCAGGGAGAACTCACTGCCATGGTAAACGATCTCTAAAAGACAAAGAGTAGGTACGTCTCTGGGAGCGTTTACATCAACTATTTGGAAGTACTCTCAGATATACGACTTGTGGTAGTTTTACCTCTCCGTGTGGACTATTCTATAACAGATCGCTGGTAAAATTAATTATTAATTTTAGACCAAATAATGTGGGTTCAAGCAGACCAATAAAATAAAATAAGAAATAAAATAACCAAATAGTTGATTTTTGGCAATTTTTGAGCAGTAATTACAGTTGCCAGATGAACAAACAACCACCTGCTTATTTTATGTATCTGTTTAAAGTCACCATTTATTTAATGAACTGCAAAATAAACATTTTTTTATATTGATTTTTTATAATAATATTAAATTTGCACTTTTTCGCATTACACTTTTTGTCGGAACAAAAAGGCTTAAGCTTTGGCGTACAATGTTTGGTATGGATTCTTGAGATGAAAATATGCGAATTCAATTGTCATTTACTGAAGTCTATATCCTTATCTATATCCTGGATCTTATGATCCAGGATCTTCAAGTTGCAACTTCGCAACGTTACTTGAATACCATCTTTTTAACTGTACGTGCACCTGCAATTGCCAATGATGAAACAATCCAATATATAATTTCAAACTTGTAATACCTCAAAAAATGTTGATTATATAATATATAATTTCAAACTTGTAATACCTCAAAAAATGTTAGTAGGGGAAATTTGTAAGAATTTTTGTACAATTTTGTTTATGGAAATGAAATGTTTATTTATTTTATAGACTTTAGATTTTAACGTGCATAGTAGTAGATAGGTGCATACGTTTCGTGACTTTTTAAAATCACGCAAAAACAAAGAGCTGTAAACATAAAAATGTGGCCATAGTCACTAAACGCAATGGCCACCAAATCTAATAAACCTTCTTCGATCTTCCCCCTACTGATTGTGCTTTTTATCAACATTTTTTGAGGTATTACTAGTTTGAAATTATACAGGGTGTTCCTTAATAACATGCTAATACTTAAGGGAGTTATTTTTGGGCCCATTTTAAGAAAAAAACTTCATATGAACGTATGTCGTAAACGTCCCAACTTTTGAGATACAGGGCGTTAAAGTTCATTTTTTTAAATTGAATTTTGGCTACATCTCCCGAAATAATCAAGCTGCTGAACTGAAATTTGGCACTGCTATGTTTTTGGGGATGGAGAATAAGCTGAAAATGTCAATTTCACCGTATCTCACATAGGGCACCACTTGCGCTGTTTTTTGATCACGCTTTTACGCGTAACTTTTTTGAGGTTATCTTTTTGGTCCTGCAGGTCCATCATTTTAGTGCACCTTTTCATTCTGCAAGAAAAAGGTACTCTTGTTTCATAACGATTAAATCAACCGTTTGCTTTGAAATTGCCAAAACGTTCTCCAAAACACCTGTTGACTTCAATATTCGAAACATAAAATTTTCACCTACCACCTTCAAGTTTTACAGATCAACTGTTCCATTTAAACTGAGAAAAAAATTCCTATGAACAATGTACCAAAAATTATTCGCTTTCAAAATGGAAAGGATTGAATTTGACAAAATTTGGACACTCTATTTCAAGAAAACCAATGGTGTTTTGACCAATGCCCATTTGGCATTTTTTTCATCATTTTGAATGTACAGTTGATCTGTAACATTTGAAAGCAGTAGGTGAACATTTTATGTTTCGAATATTGGAATCAACAGGTGTTTTGGGGCACGTTTTGGTAATTTCAACGCAAACGGTCGATTTAATCGTTATGAAACAAGAGTACCTTTTTCTTGCAGAATGAAAAGATGCACTAAAATGATGGACCTGCAGGACCAAAAAGATAACCTCAAAAAAGTTACGCGTAAAAGCGTGATCAAAAAACAGCGCAAGTGGCGCCCTCTGTGAGATACGGTGAAATTGACATTTTCAGCTTATTCTCCATCCCCAAAAACATAGCAGTGCCAAATTTCAGTTCCGCAGCTTGATTATTTCGGGAGATGTAGCCAAAATTCAATTTAAAAAAATGAACTTTAACGCCCTATACCTCAAAAGTTAGGACGTTTACGACATACGTTCATATGAAGTTTTTTTCTTAAAATGGGCCCAAAAATAACCCCCTTAAGTATTAGCATGTTATTAAGGAACACCCTGTATATTGGATTGTTTAATTATTGGCAGTTGCAGGTGCCCGTAGCAGTTAAAAATATTCAAGTAATGTTGCGAAGTCACAACTTGAAGATCCTGGATCTTATGGATGGACTTCAGTAAACGACAACTGGCTTCCCATATATTTTCTTCCCAAGAATCCATACCACATTGTACGCCAAAGTTTAAGCGTTTTTGTTTTGACAAAAACTGTAATACGAAAAATTGCAACTGTATCTGTATGATAAATAAAATAAGCAGGTGGTGGTTTGTTCATCTGCGGCAACTGTAATAATTACTGCTCAAAAATTGCCAAAAAATCAACTATTTGGTTATTTTATTTCTTATTTTATTTTATTTTTTTGGTCTGCGTGAACCCACATTATTTGGTCTAAAATTATTAATTTATTTTACCAGCGATCTGTTATAGCAGAATAGTCCACACGGAGAGGTAAAACTATCACAAGTCGTATATCTGATGAGAGTACTTCCATATAGTTTATGTAAACGCTCCCAGAGACGTACCAATTTCATTACACTTTTTATAACATTGCAATTTTGTTGCTATTTAAAGTGGTTAATAAACAATATTGGACAACAACGATGGCATTCGTTGTAAGCGCTCATAAGTTACCTTCAAGTTAAAAAAAATCGAGCCGATAGCTCTACTACTCTCAAAGATATGACGATGGAAACGTAAAAAACACAATTTCCATAAATTGACAATTTCTACAGTTTTTTCGAAATAAAAAAGATCTCGACCACAAAAAATGTCGTAAATCTCCATTTCGTATGCATAGTGATGTACTTAACAAAACCTATGAGGTCCGATCTAGTTCTACCTTGAAAAAATTTTTTGACGACTTGGCCCGATTTCGCTCCGCTATACATCAAATTCCAAGTGTCGCAATCTTTGACTAACAAATGATTTGGTTTCGTTTCTGTATCATTTTATCCTGTGATATGTGCTCTATGAAATTTTGTATAATTGACTTAAATATCTGTGATATAGAATAGGTGAGTACTCTGTATTTTTTTATTGTTTGTTTTACGTTTGTTTGTACACATAGTTATGGTTGTTCTCATGTTATCCTAACTTTCCAAGCGTACCTATATATATAGTTGTTATATGTTTATGTAATTTATTGTTGTGTCATACATTACACTATAGTCAGCATTGTATATATTTTTAGCCTTGAAGAAGACGAAAAATATACGTCGAAACGTCGGCACTTTCTAAAAAAACTGATATTGTTGTTTTTGTCCTCAACCTGATATTTTGCCCATCAACTCAAATAGTGAGGACGCTACATTTCCACTATTATTATCATTATTATTCATTTTGCATTATTTTTCGTTTGAAGTGCACTTATAATTTTTTTTATTGATTATTCTATTTTCGATCATTTCTGCGCTTAAAATACTACCTGTTATTTTTGAAGATATGCAACATGGATTCATTTTTTCTGAATTTTCACGACTTAATTTAACCTATATGTAAATTAAATACCAGACGCGGACGGCCTCGTTCGGTCGCTGTTTCGGGACGCTCGCCGCTGGGTCGGCTGGGCTCGCCCACCATAATAATAATTAAAGGCCGAACATATGCGTAACCTACGTTTATATCTTCGCGAAGCTCGGGCGCGTTAGCTCTTGTCGCAGACGTATGGCTTGACTAGATTCGACCGCTCGGGCCGCTACGGGCTTGCCCACCGGCATCGGCTGGAGAAGAATACATAATTAGGACCCCCTGTATACAATTTTATTTACATGGGTATGATCTTGCGCCAAAGATACTTAAGAATTATTGATAAAAGGCATTTTTAATATATGTTCTCCTTGGTATTACTTATTTCCCAAAGTCCTCTAGATATAGCTTAATTTGAACTAAGAAAATATTACTTATTTTATAGAGACTTAGGTACCATTACAATATATATTTTTCAACTTGTCTAAATCAATTTCATCCAAATTACAACCTGAAATAGGCTCCAATGGTTTCTTCGGAGATAAATTTTCTAAAGGTATTTTCTATTAAAAGAATTAGACGTTAGGTATGTTGTTTTCCTAATTTTTCTAAAAATTTTAGCTTCAGTTTTCGTAAAACTTTTTTCTCTAATGATGTTTTCATTAATATATTCTGTAAACTAAGAGAAAATAGGACTAGATTTATTGTTGTCATTTTTCTTAAAAAAAAACTAGCGTCCCTTCTCGGCTTCCCACGGGCAAACATTTGTAAACTTTTTACATCTTGGGTTACATTATTGGAGTTTTCGTAGGGATGCCTAATTTAACTCGATTAACAATATAGCCTATGTTACTCAGTGGTAATGTAGCATTCTATTAGTGAAAGAATTTTTAATATCGGTCTAGTAGTTATTGAGCTTATTCATTACAAACAAAAATACAAATATTTTCTCTTTATAGTATTAGTACAGATAAAACAATTTTTGTGTGTTCTATTCGATTGGGCACTACAAATTTTGTATTTCACAAATTCCTTTAAACAGAGGTAAACTGAAAGCTACAGAATACTAATACTCTGATTCAAAGCCAGTTATATTGAGTTTTTAAAATTTATAAATTATTCATATTTATTTACCTCCGAAATAGGCCGTTGCTGATGCAACACAAAAGAGCAAAAGCACTATTAGAAATATCTACTAAAAACTTTTATCACCCAGTCACCCAGTCACCCATCAACCAGTAACCAGAATTTAAAGTTGGAGTGGAGGCTATTTATTTAAAAAAATCGTTCGGTAATATTTACGGCAAAACTATTGTTTTAAAATAAATTTTATTTAGAAATAAATACTACGCGGCAGACCTTTGGTCCACTGATCATAACGCACAAAAATCACCAGTCACCTTCATGACCGCACTTCCCGAGTTTATTGCCTAAGACGCGTGCCGTTCCTTAGAACATCAGAAGCGATAGGAAAATAACGCGATGCGACCGCTATTCTTGCGGTGTTGTCAAATTTCGGATGCCACTTAATCTAACGTGTAAGAACTAATATACACCAGAAACGTTCTGGATGTCACGAGTCGATGGAGTAAAATTATCCAGAGTATATTTAATATACAAAACCGCGCAACTCGCGCGCCACCTGGTATATATATACACCGGAACTAAAAATATACAAAATTTTTACAACAACGCATTTTTGACATCCGGCCAGAATTCGTAGGGTACGATTCTACAAACATTATAACACGATTAGCATTGGAAAACGTTGTGGCATCCGATTTTGGATCTCACAGCGTCGATGGATGTCACAGCTCCGGTGAGATTTTTCAATTTGCCTCGAAAATTCATAAATCCTTAACACTAAATGAACGAAACTTTAAACGTGTAACTCAAAAAATAACTTCAACAAATTTGTTTTCTGAGCTTTCGGAGGATAAATCTTCCTCCTTTCTCAAAGATCATGTCACGTCAAAGTGAAGTGACATATTGAAAATATTTATTTTAATTTGTCTACACTTCATGGCCTCCTGGTAACATAGAAAAATTGACATTTCTAACGGCTTCGTTCATTTGAGATTCCATTCCGTAGTGGAAACCTAGAGTAAAATATTAAAACTTGCAAAGTGCTAAAAGCCGAAGTATTGCATAAAATAATTATGCAGCTTACTAGCAGGATTTGTTTTAAAAGCTAAAATAATGACTTTCCACAGCTTGAAGAGCCGTGACAACAAAATAAGGCAAACAGCAGTATAAAGATAGCTAACTTAAAAACCATTAGATGTAGGAACATTTTGTGCTTATTAATAATAATTAACATTTGGCTAGGGTTCCTTCAGGCAAACTTATTATGTATTAGTTTGTGTTCCGTGTAACTATATAATTTATATACCTAGTTAGCCGCTAAATATTGTCATTTCTGTAATATGCATGTTTGAGTCAAAATGCATTTTTTGATAAAATATGGTTGCTCTAAAAATGAAATCAAAAACATAGCTTTTATTTGTTTGTCCGATTCTTTCTCTAGTTTTATGCTTGGCTAAGATCAAATCAGGGGCACACATAACCTTTCGAAATGTCAGGGGTTTGCGGAAAAAGCCATTAATCCTTCAGTTTCGTTCAATTCCCTAATGTGTTTACAGTAAAGTATATATATGTTGACGTTTAGTATGTGGTTCTGTAGAAATAAGCTTATAGAAAGCAGCAAAAAATTGCAGCTGGAGAGGATATATGTATATTATAAAATGAATCTCAGTGGTATACTGCTTCAAAATTGCCTCAAAAATCTTTCTCTATATAGAGTGACCGGCAGAAAGTTGGACACAAAAATTTAATATTTTTAAACTCTGATTTCGATTAATTTAAATTTCTAGCTGCTAATCGAACAAAATTAAAGTTTAGTAGCAAATTCATGTGTTATCCGATGATAAGTTGCGCTTGCGGTATTTTGTTTTTTGTAATACACAGGGTGGTCGAAAAAAATACAAAAAAAGTTAAATTTATTTTTGTTTGACTAGGTGACTGTGACTTTAAATCTGACATCCACATTTGATTCCAAACAACTTTTGTAAGTAACTTTTTACCGCATTTTAAAAAATAAGGGTACTTTACTCTTGAGTTATTTTGACATTTTTGAATCTACCTCGTATCCAAAAAGAGATATTTAAATTTTGATATGTGCGTTTTGAGTTTGAAATGATGCACCAACTTTTAACAAGATTGAAATTTTCTGAGAAATTAATAATAAAAAAGTTGATTTGCGCGACAACCGCAAAAATGGATAAATTTGAAAAAAACAAAGTGTGCCGATTGTTTTAAAATTTGGTACGGGGACTTGGATTTGCATTCTGAACAACCTTTTCGAATAAAATTTTCGATATCTCTTAAGGGAAAGATAGTTTGCCTGAACTGAAAATGAATAAATTGCCTCTGTCAAGGCCTGCTTGATTTTTAAAATATAAAAATACGGTGAAAATTAATTTCTAATCAAGCAAAGCTGATCCCCCAAAGCTCAAGTTTCAACTTGAATTTTTTTTGTCTTTTACACCTATCGTATAGTCCATCTGGGTCCACCCTGTATATGCTATATAGGTCTGAGCTATTAGCGTTGACTGACGTATTTATAAAGACTTCTCACGGCTATAGCTTTATTTCCTGGAAAACAGATGGCTCTGATGGCTAACAATGTATTCTGCATTGTATTTTTATCTCCGAACGCTATTAGTTTTAATATAACCTGGACCGACACTATAATAATATTAATATTTGTATAGTGTTCATCCCTCTTATACTTATTCGATTCCTTTTAATGGCTAGATTGTTACGCAACGCTTCTGGTTTAACCACAGTTTAGATAATACATCCAGTTGTTTAACATGTTGTCGGTGCCTTTGATCTCGTCGGTAGTGCCTTTCGTTTTTTCTGCAAAAGAATTCTCCAATACAATCTCACTTTGAAGTCACGTTGTCGGTCCATTTTGGACCACGCCCTTCCAATCTGGTATAAAAATAGATGCAATACAGGGCCGGATTAAATTATTTTCTTACATGAACATTAATGTATATAATAATTTGTACTTATATTACTGTTGTTATAAGAGTTAACCCTCTTATGGAAAACGGGTAGACTGACAGAATACAGGGAAATCTCAATACCGGTGAAATTTCCATAATATTTCTCATTCCATTGCCGGTCCATTCTGGTCTGCGCGATAAAAACATTCTACCATCAATGGCGTCGACTTGTTTTACTGGGTATTGTTTATACTTGTGCGGTTTAACTAGATCTATTTGTTGTATGAGTCGTGTTGGGCTCAGTCGATTGACCTAAACTCTATCCAAAATAATAAACGAGTTGGATACATACTATACCTACGTTACGTCGGGAAGCCGAGCGCAGGTGAAGAAGAAACTAAATATAATCTGCGAAATTGGACCGTTCCGCAATCAGGAAAACGGTATTTATAGAGACGGAGCTCTGATGGTCGACGGCAAATCGCGTTAAGCTGCTATTTAGTTACTTTGCTCCTGCAAATCTGTGTCATGATTTCAGGGTTTCGAGGGCAAATTGTACACAAGTTATAATTTCGGGATTATTTTTGCCAATAATATTTCGTTAGAGTGGGAGAAATTATACCGCACTCATCACATTTAACAAAAACATTATCATAAACTCACCAGCATGATTCCAAAAAATACAATTCCAATTTTCTAGAACAGATTCCTATAGTGTATGGTGGGGTCCCCAAAAAGGTCATTACAAAACTCTACCAGATATACCAGACCAAGAGAAATCGATTTAGCTACACTTACCTTATTAAAAAGTTTCTGCGTTTGGGCTCAATCCGGCCCTGAAGTTTTAATTTTAAAATTAAAATGCTCTCTCTTCAAAGATATTACAACGACTTAATTCATGTCACTGGAAGTCTTTTACACTGTCATTTAAAATTCAATTTTTCCACATTCTCATACTAAAAAGTTGATGTCTAGAAAGCTTTGATGTTATAATGTTATACTGCTGAAGATGACCCCCTAGGTGGGTCGAAACATATATGTACAGTTGAATATTAAAAAAGCTGTGTTTGTGGAGCTGAGATTGTAAGTTTTACCCTTCTTCTTTTCGTTAAAATTCTCTATGTTATAACTTTTTAACGCCCTACGCGATTTTGATAAAATTTAGTATTATGACACTACTGAGGAGGATGCAAAAACCTGTAGTAACAGAGTGCTGCGAATTGGCCTATAGGCCAAAACTGGGGTTTTTCTGGGGTTTAGATATGTCAACTTCTAAGCCACTCCAAATATGGGTTTGATTAAGAAACTCCTACAAAATCGTGAAACGCGACGTACTCATATCAAATTAATTCCATTAATTTTCGAGATATTCGGCTTTCATGATTTTAAACACTAAAAATGTTTGACTAGTTTTTAGACCCATTATTAAAAACATTATCGACTTATTTTAGGTACCTACATTTGATATCCTTCCTTATTTTTGCACGCAAAAATTGTTAGTTCCTATAAAAACATGGAATGCCAAATATCTCGAAAACTACAGGAATTATGTACAGTTTTAATAAGAGTACCTAGATCTAATCCCCAGAAAAACCCGTTTTCTATATACGCCTATTCACCAGCTTCTGTTACTACAGGATCTTCACAGTAATTCCTTATACCAAATTTTATTAAAATCTGGTATAGTTTTGGAAATGCAGTAAAGCTCTTTTAGGTACATCCTGAATAACCCAAATAACAACATAAAACCATGCAACATTTTGTGAACGTTTTTTAACTATTCTTTAATTCCAATGGTTTAATTGGTGGCTTGCATTTTTTCACTGATTTTTTTTATACACAACGACAAGTGCATGTGCAGTGTGCACCAAGCATTAAAAAAAATTAATAATAACTAATAACTACGTATTTTAGTAATTGACCACTTACCCTATGCGCGAAGCTAAAACGGTAACTCCAATCTCGGCAATTTTAAGTAGGCTCTAAGTAGATTAGGTACTGCATTAGAATTAATATTCATTGTAAATTATTGTAACATCTCGTATCTATAGTTTGTAAGAACCCTGGTGCTTGTTGGTCCCATTCCTATGTCCACACGCACAAGGTACACTTAAAGTGACGCTGCCGACTCAAGAAAACACTAATCCAATCCTTCTTATCCAGACAGTTCAGTACATAACGTATTTTTATAACTTACTTATACATCGCTCTAACCCTAAGTTAAGAATTTTGGATAGTAAATGGCCTTTGCTGGAGAATCTATCGTGGTTACATTGATTATTGTAGGCAAACAGTTCCGAAAGGTGGATAGAAATTGGTAGGTTAGGTACTACTGATGTAGACACTAAGTTTTGGCGCCTTTGTCGATTAATATCTATATCTGTTGCTGATACAACTCATATCCCCTTTATGAATGTCATTGAAAGAAATTTTTAGCTCAAACAATAAAATGATGCCTTTATATTACCTGACAGGATGTCAGCTAACAGCTGCTTGTCTGAACAGGTCTATAATAGGTCCTTATATTAATTTAAATACTTACCACAAAAGAATATATCCTCGAACATCGAAAAATCTAAAAAAATAAAAAAATAAATCCATATAAAATTTTTTTGTTGTTGTGGCTTTCAGAACAAAAATTCTATTGGGTTTTACAAAGAAGTGGGCATTTGGATGCCTCTACCTGAAAATAGAGGGTTTTAAAACTGACAAATTACGCAATTGTGTTTAGAGAATTAAATATGAGCTTGCTATCAAATAAACACGATAGTTTTTAAAGGGGCCAATCTTAAAATTAACAAAAAAATAATAATTAGCGAAATAAGTGGTAATATCTCGTAAATTAAATTCCAAATGAAAATGTTATGAAACTTAAATGAAAAAATTACGAAAAATTAACGCTGATTCTAAAAAATGATTTATTGAATCCTAGGCGTACGTAGAAACAAGTTCGAGGGACAAACGATACAGGGTGACCCAGTTATATGGATTACCCCTAATATAATTTTTATTTTTGGAGCTAGAAAAAATCTTAAATAGTAGAATTATTGTAGGTTCCTGCAGGGCTAATCGAATTCATTTTCATAAGAATAATTTAATATTAGGTATACGGACGTCATATATTTGATATTATACAGTGTTGTTGGTAATTCAATGCATTCCTGAGATGTGATAGGGGAGGAGGTAAGAAGTAAATTTAATCCTAGTATGCATTATGCAAAACTCAATAGTTTTTGAGATATTTCAATTTTTCTTAATAGACAAAAAAAATCTACAGAACTTTTTTTAAACTTTTCAACTGGACTACTTGCCCAACATTGGGGTCTTATGTTTGGAATGAAAAAAGTCCGGAAACATTTAGATCATAGGAAAATTATTGTAAATAAGAAGTTGTCAAAAATATAAAAAAATGAGTTTTGCATAATGCATATAGGATTAAATTTACTCCTTACCTCCTCCCCTATCACATCTTCAAAGGAATGTATCGAATTACCAATAACCCTGTATATTTGGTTCAGCCGTTTGAAAAATATTCGACCTTACAACTTTTATTTTGTACCTACTTTTGATGTCAATTGTTTCGAAAATTATACCTTTGCGGGTATAGTTGAAATATTATAAATGACAATGGGCATTCACTCTTAAAATATGGCTGCATTTCCCCATATCTTAAATTTGATGTAGCTACAATTTGTTGATTTTGCAAACAAATTACATTCAATTACGAATATTTAACACTCTAAAATGCATCCATATTTTAAGGGCAAATGCTCATCACCATCTATGATATTTTTTTTCTGTATACAAACTTCACTTCAATCCGGAACACATCCCACAAAATTTGTACCAATCAAAAACTGTACTTTAGGTCAGAACGGCAAATTCTTACTACACCACTGGATTAGGCATCCCTTAAAATGGGTTTTTATAAAATTTTGTTAAAAAATATCGAACAATAAAAATTGTAGAAACCAATGAAAATCGAGATTTAACTTTCTATTTTATCTGCCTACTCGCTTAAATCAAGTTGCACTAATCCACCATTTATTTCGATAAATTTTTCTCTCATAATTTTTAAATTAGGTATAGGTACCTACCTGATATTGACATTATTATTGTTTGTAGTAAAGTACCTAGGTAAGTTACAGTTTTATAAATGTAATAATCCATATGCAACTTGATTTAAGCGAGTAGGCAGGTAAAATAGGTAGTTAAAACGATATTTTCATCTGTTTCCAGAAACTTTTATTGTTCGATATTTTTTAACAAAATTTGTTACAAATCCGTCCAGTGGCGTAGTCAGATTTTTTATAAGAATATAAGTAATATAATTTGTCTAATTTTCACCCGAAAAATATGCCATAGGGCTTGGATTTTATGAAATAACATGTGCCGTTTTGCCTTAAAGTAGAGTTTTTGATGCCCTATTGTTTAAAACAACTAGATCAAAATCAGATAAGGTAGGTACCAATTTTATGGGGTGTTCCGATTTGAAATGGGTTACATCCGCAAAGGTTTCATTTTCGAAACAATAGGGATCAAAAGTGCTAAAAGTTTCAAGGTCGAATACTTAACGGCTGGACCAAATATACAATGTGTCCCGGATAAGAATTATCAGCATGGGGATCTTGCAACCGGTGAGAGATAGAACAACGGTTAAATGGGGAAGTTGCGCAATTTTAAGGTGAATAAAATGGTACAAACGGATTTTTATTATCTTTTTCGTTTTTCAGTTACTTTGAAAAAAGTAAAATTTTGCGTTTTCGATTTTATTTTATTCTGAAGTAGTTATCACAGATAGGAAAAAAGAAAAACACTTTCTTATGGCACTTTTTAACGGGCTTTAAGATGGCGTTTTTAGATTTGTTTTATACAACATTTCGTTTTTGAGAAACCATCTTCAATTTATTTTTTTTAAATACGGGCCTGGATTTTTTTTTCAGATTTTGAATGCACTTTTCATTGCAAATACCAAGATGTATGACACAAACTATTTTTGAAATGTTTTGAGACGATTATAGTACTGAAAATTCCTTTTTTTTTTCATTCATTTTTTCTATTGCGGCCCTGCATCTATTATTTAATAATAAGAAGTCTAAATATTAATCAGTATGGTCAACAATTTAACTTACAGTTTATTTTTACTTCGAAAACTTCATATTTATTCATAAAACCCCATTTAACCGTTGTTCTATCTCTCACCGTTTGCAAGATCCCCATGCGGTTTATTCTTAGCCGGGGGCACATTGTATAACATCTACATATCGATGGAATCGGAAAATGATTCGATTTTAATAACGCAAGAAATATGCGGGGTGTGTAATTATTTTTCTGAAAACTAAAGTTATTCACATAACTTGACTCCTATCTGTGACTATACCCTGTATATAGCACCCTTATCTTGTTACGTTTCCTCCAGGGACTAAGTATTTAAAGTAAGGGGACCCAGCATTATACTTTCCAAAGTGAGCGTATTCTTTCATCATTCTAATGATGCCAAGTATGCCATATTATTGGAGAATCTATGAATATAACAGGTACTTTGATTGTTAGTAAAAATTAATAATGGTTTCCATGATTTCTTAAAATTAGCCTTGACAATGTTGTGTGTACAAGTGAAGAATATGGCAATTGTCAAATGAAACATATTTATTATGACCGCATTACCTTTAATTGACACACCTGAGTATCTGGAAGTTAGAAAACTTAAAAATTGTGAATTATGATTGGAAATATTTTGCCTCCTTTAGAATCTATGGCACTGGCATGTCACATAAAACCTGATGGCAGTTGGACACTGACATATATCATAACCTTGTACCAGCCCCCTTGTGGTCTCCTTGGAGTCTACAGAAAACAAACTTTCCCTCAAGGCTTCACTTTTCCTATGTGATAGACTGTGACATGCTGGGTCCCCTTATTTTAAATAGTCCCTGGTTTCCTTGATTGACCTATAGGCCAGGGAAATTACGGTAAAAAATAACGAAACCTAGACAAAATTCATAACCGCATTTTTATAATGCCATCACAAAATATTGGTAATAAATGAACGCCAGAATTGTTTTTTATACAAAATAAAAATACGCGTGTGGGCGATTTTTAGAAATATATATTTTCTTGTTGTAATAAAGACGGCATAAATATTAAACTGGGAATTTTAAGCTGCATTTATTAGTAAGTAAGGTATATAAAGTTGAGATTGATAAATTAAACAGATTGCGTTTGCGCAAGTATCCGAATGATGTAAAAATGACATTTTGCGTAATATTTTGTTGGGCAAAAATATTAACTGCGTTTTTATTATTTATAATTGCCTTAAAAATCAAGTATTAACAGTTTGTTCTGAAATTAAACATATTGTTTCGCCGGAAATCGCATTTTAAAGAAATTTGAAGCTGTCTTTGAGAGCAAAATTATTAACTGGCTGATTTTTGTTAAACTTTGTAAGTGGATACTAAGTCTTGTTAAAGTTTTTGAAATTAAATAAAAATTGGTAACGGACGTATTTTGTCTTTAAAAATAAATATTAATCCATCGATTTCTGGAAAAATGACCGCAGGTCGGCGGCCGACCACCCAACGGGTGAGGAGGTAGGAGCGCGGGTGAGCCTACAAAAAAGTTATGTTGTAAAAAGTTAAACAAAAAATAAGTTCATAATTTTGCTCCTCCTATACAAATGACAAGTGACAGTTGACGTAGTGAGGTAGTATATGTATATGCACCGTAAATAAATGTTTAATTGTGCCCTATATGATTCGATACAGTTAGGTATATTGTAAAAAGTTTAAAAAATAGTTAAGTAATATTTTTGCTCTATCGATACAAATGACAAATGCCAGTTGACTTACATGCGCCCTAAATAAATGTTTAATTTCGCTATATGTGATTTAATATAGTTATATTGTAAAAAGTTAAACAAAAAAATACAGTTAATATTTTTGTTTTTCCTAAAGAAATGACAAGTGACAGTTGAACTATATGCGCCGTAAATAAATGTTTAATTTCGCTATATACGGTTCAATATAGTTATATTGTAAAAAGTTAAACAAACAAAAAACAGTAAATATTTTTGCCTATTCTATACCAATGAGAAGTGACAGCTGACGTACATGCGGCTCAGATAAATGTTTAATTTTGTATAAGTTACATTCTATTTGTAAAAGGGAATGATCATCTGCAATAAAAACGTAGTTAATATTTTTGCTTTTGCCGAAATAGAAAATTATCCGATTTTTATCTCTCTTTGTCGATCTAAGTTACTTCCATATTCTTAAAATGCTTAATTTCTTAATATATATTAGCAAGGGAAGTTTTTAACCTAAAGACTCTAAAAAAATCCCAGTTAACATTTTTGCTCGAAATTTCTAACGAAAAATAGGTGTTTTTTGAGGTTACTCAAGGTTCCGTTTTTTCAAAATGTTAATTTTTGGTTTCATCCAATAACGTAAAAACCTATAGACGTGGTGCCCCATTGTTAAAATGCCCTTTATTTTGACTCCAAGATTAAATATATCCATACTTCTCTAAAAACATGCTACAAACAAAGACAGAAAGTCAACCATCAACCAACTATACACCCGGTGATTCCCGGTTATAGTTCCTCCAGAATCACACTTAGATATCGCGTGTTTTTTCTTGTTTGGGGGCGCCGGAAGCATCTGAACCTCACCTGAAGACTCGGGGGATGGTCTAACGACGCCAGCCTCCGAGCCCAGAGTCGAAATAAGTTCGCTACGGCTCGACGAAAAAGGGCAATTTCTGACAATCTCGCGATGTTTTCGGAATAATTTAATGGAGCGCTTAGATTGTGATTAGTTCTGGGCGTCAAGCGTTTATCAAAACAAACCTGTCTATGGGTTCTGACGTCATTGGTTTCATCCAACGTATTTACTTATAACTGTGATATGGTACAACAAAATTTCAGTTAATATTTTTGCCTGGGTCAAATTCTATTTTCCCCGGCCTATTACTCTATTTTGACCGGCATAAAACGTAAAGTAGGTACCTAAGGTACCAGAACTGAACTGATCCCACCCCCCTCGTCCCCCGACCCCGCGCGCGCCGCACCAGACTCGGAGTGGGACGGACGGGCACCCGCCGCACCCGCCACCAACCGCCCTCCCTCTTCCAGAAGCGCGACATCCCGTGGGAGAAGGTGCCGTTCGTCCCGCGGCCGAGTCTCGTCCCGGACCCGGTGACCGCGTTCGGCAGGCGCCGGCCCGAGGCGGAGGCGGCGGCGGCGAGGCCCGAACGCAGGTCGATCCTGTCGCCCGAGGAGCGCGCCAAGATCAAGCCGAAGTACCTGGCCGAACCGCCGCGGCCGTACGTGTCGGCGCGGGACGCCACCAGGGAGAGGGTCTTCCAGGCGGTCCAGAGGCAGGAGCGCCACCCGAACGCCGACAACATGGACTTGGTGCTGCCGCGGCTGCACAAGGTGGCCGAGTGCCCCGACCTGCCGTACAAGCGGAGGATGGCGATGAACAGCGACCTGCCGCCGGTTTGGTAGACGCGGGTGGGATGGGGGTTGGGGGACAGTCGGGACTTGCCAGCGATAAGGTCGAAATGCGGGTCGGTTGTGTAGAACGTCTTCGACAAGGCAAACTTCCAATTATTATCTAACATTGAAAGGTACTTTAAAATTTCAGTAGGTATATGGGAAGGTACCAGCGTTTTTTAAACCCTAAATATATCGAAAGCGACATTATCATGAAACTCTTTCACTTAGCAACCATATTCCTAGTACGTTTTTAGACAATATAACTTCCACAATCTTATATAGGGTGTCTCATTTTGATCTGGAACACCCCTGTAAAATTTATATATAGGGCCCTCCTAGACGTACTTATCAAACACTTTTCAATGACTATACGATTATTCCAGGATCGGATTAAAAAATTTTTTTTACCCAAATTTTCGAGTTAAGGTATCAGCGATTTTTTTTATCGGAAATCTGATAACGTGGCGTTAATCAGCGCCCCTGAAAACCCCCAGATTCCAAATTTCAAGAAATTATTCCCACAAATTATAGTTTTTACACTGCATCACAATTGCAAAAAATCAAAATTTCAATTTGGGTTCAGCTATTAAGGTGGCTATGGAAACAAGTGAAAATGGCAAAAAGAGGTCCACAGGGGACAATAGTAATAAACCTGATCGGAAACTGTACTCGGTTTCTCTTTTCATTATTGCTGTACAGTACAAATTTTATGCGATTTGAGACGCACGAGAGCTCGCTGTCGTCACAGGCAGTCGTGCAAGTGCAAGCACTTTGAGAAACGTTAATTTTTTACTTTTTTTTTGTTACAAATAATAAAGTATAAGATTATACACTACAAAGTACGTATTTTAAGAATGTAATTAAAAGAAGCAATATTTTAAACGACAGAAATGTATTGACGAATCGATTAGAAATTACATTTAAACGTAACTAAATTATTTTTAACACCTAAATTATTTTAGCAACATCAACCCCTGAATAACATTTGTTGTAAATGCATAAACTGACATTTTTGCAAGCCATTGTTTTTCTGCCTGCGACGGCAGCGAGCTCTCTTGCGTCTCAAATGGCATAAAATTTGTAATACTGCACAGCAATGCTGAAAAGAGAAACCGAGTACAGTAACCGATCAGGTTTATTAATATTGTCCCCTGTGGACCTCTACTTACCATTTTGACTTGTTTCCATAGCCACCTTAATAGCTGAACTCAAATTGAAAATTTGATTTTTTGCAATTGTGATGCAATGTAAAAGGTATAATTTGTGGGAATAATTTCTTGAAATTTGGAATCTGGGGGTTTTCAGGGGCGCTGATTAACGCCACGTTATCAGATTTCCGATAAAAAAATCGCTGATACCTTAACTCGAAAATTTTGGTAAAAAATTTTTTTAATCCGGCCCTTGAATAATCGTATCGTCATTGAAAAGTGTTTGATAAGTACGTCTAGGAGGGCCCTATATACAAAAAAAATTCGTTAAAACCGTAAGCCAGTTCAAATTTTACAGGGGTGTTCCAGATCAAAATGAGACACCCTGTAGGTACTATTACTTTGAATTGCTATTTGAGTGCCTTTGCTGCAATAGTCCAATAAAGTTGTGCTCGGCTTACATAGGGGTCGGAAGAAAATTCCAAACAGGATGATTTTTTCAGGGTTGCTTGGGGACTGCCTCCTGAGTGCCCAACCAAAAGATCACACTCGAACTCCTTTTACGAATTGAGCTATAGGGTGTTTTTTAGTGCAAAATGACCCTAATACAAGTTGTAGTGGATCAAAGTATGAATAACTTTCTCTCATATTTTTTTGTATCTAATACCTACATAACGAGTAAAGACGTTGACTGAAATATTCGGATTTCAGTCAACGGTAAAGAGCATTAAGTACTTATAATAATATGACAAAAATTCCTCAGTCTGCAAGGGTGGTCCTATAAACATGTTTTTACAATAAATGACCTTAATAAAAGTTTTAGAGGATGAACTGGTCAACTTTTTCTTATAATTTGTTTTTTTTTTCTCCAATACTTAATGATTTTTCAGGGCATTATATGACAAAAAATTCGTTTACCACATGACTGGGTCTTGTAAACATTTTTTTACAAAAAGAAACCTTAACATAAGTTGGATAATAGATAACAAAAAAATTGTAAAACAAACTTGTAGATCTTTTATACTTCTCCAACTTTTATTAGGTCATTTTTTTGTAAAAGAAATGTTTACAAGACCAGTTCTCTGGTAAACGAATTTTATAATGTCCTGTAAATCATTAGATAAGTATTACAGACACAAAACAATTTTATAAGAAAAAATTCACCAGAAGTTCATCCTCTAAAACTTTCATTAAAGTTATTATGTTTACAAGACCACCCCTGCAGCGTCATATAAGTAATGCTCTGTAACTCATTATGTATTAGAGATACAAAAAAATTATGAGGGAAAGTATTTCCATTCGTTGATCCCATACAACTTTTATTAGGGTCATTGTGCTCTGAAAATGTTCAGGAAACCACCCCTTAACCTCAATTCGTACCAGGAGTTTGAGTGTGATCTTTTGGTTGGATACTCGGAAGGCAGTCCCCAAACAACCCTTAAAAAATCGTCCTAATTGTTTATTTTTGCAAAGCTGACATCTTTCTTGGACTACAACTACTTTCTATGAGTTTGTCTCCTAATTCAAATTATATACAGGGTGTCCTTACTCAACTAAATACTGTTCGCGGCAAATTATGTATTAATAAAATTTTTGGCTGACCCAGTCCGCGCGCTCAGAACCTAGCGAATTTTGCCAGATGACAGAAATCTGAAAGTTCCAACTTTGTATCAGATAAACGTCAAATTAGACGAAATTACAGGGACGCTACACGAATAAAATTAATCTATGATTAATAAATTAAATTAATTCAGACTGCATCTGGGAACCACTGTGGGTTGATTTATTCCATATAACGCTTCTAGTAATATCAGTTAAGCTAAAACTAATTATTTAAATAAGTTCAATTGGAAATTCCCCATTTAAAAAATGAAAATTTTATGCTGAATACGCCCCTGTTTCAAAATGCGTCCATTGCCACCATAACGTTTTTGGCTCAACAAAATTACCGTTCACAGGTGGTTAGTGAAAAGATTCTCGGCTAGTGAACCATTTTTGCGTCAGTTTCATTTTATGCGAAACCATTTAACATTGCAGTATAAATTTTTAAATAGCCTGGACTATACGTAAATATTTTCGGAATTTTGAATGTATACTTAAGAATCTACACATACCTATTTCTAAGAGAGAAGATGCTCTTTGCACCCATCGAAAAAAAAAACGTTTCTGCAAAATATGTTTGACTCAAAAAAAATTAAGGATCTTTAATTACCTAATTAAGGAAGTTCTAAAGTGCTCCTAGGATTTACCTCTTTTTATAATAATTCTCCTTCTTTAAATTATGCATAATTTAATAATAATTATTATTATTTCCTACAAATAAAAATATACCTATTGGAAAATAATTACAGAAAAATTTATATCTGAAAAAGTCGCACGTTATTGTCAATACCCTTTAATTTATGATACCTATTGACATTTTCGTTATACTATGTATGACTTTTGCGTTTTTCGCAGTTATTGTGCCTTTGCTTCTTTGGTATATTTATATTTTAAACAAATTCGATGAATTGACCATTCGGTGAAAAAGTTTCGGTGAATTAATTTCGGTGAAGTCACCTACCTAAACCCGACTCTTTAATGAGATATTTCAAAATTGATTCATTCATAGAATGAAACTGCCGCAAACGTTTATAGTAATAGATACCTTTTTATACCCTGTACTCTGTGAATTCTTATTAAGAGTTTAAATCCTGTGCACAACTTTTTTGTTAGAAGTTTCAACTTTACCGGTTTGAGCTTGAATTCGTTTGCGAACACTAGTACTTAAGTATTATTAAACGCTACATGTTGAATAATGAAATCTTATTTTTTTACGACGTTTCCTAAATTGCTTGATCGCTGACTACTAGACTATAATATATTTAATTCCGATATGAAATAAAGATAAACAAACCACTCCGCGTGTTACCTATTATGAGACGGTACCGGCATTATTTACAGGCCGTCTGACTGAGACAAAGCATCTGCAAACGACTTGACATCAGGAAAAGTTTGGCTTCTTGCGTTTCGGCTGAAGACGAAGACCCGACATGACTTGCAAGCGGCCTGCAACCCGCAAATATCTTTATGTTGGAAATAAATACACTACAGTTAGTAGATACTATGAAACATGAAAGGTTAAACAGTCCACTCAATGCAAATTTATATTTTGTTTATACATAGGTATTTACATTTTCGTAATTAATTTTTTTCTCGTTACTTCTGATGACCTTGAATACTAATATTGGTCGAAGATTGTGACTTGATTATCTCATCCTCAAAGTTCAAATTGTAAACACTTGACTGGTGTCACTATTATTTAGTTAAAACCTTAAATTTTAAAATTTGATTGAACTTGTTTCCGATCTTTAGAAATAGCTACAGTCCGTATACTCTACGCAGACACGAGAACCTCAGTCTAAGCGACGCACCATAAGCTGCTTATTACATACAATATACAGATATAATTTGACATGTCGTTTTAGAGAGGTGCAAACTTGAAATGTAAAGAAAGGCAAGGCACACGATTTTTCAATTTTTGAAGCTACCTTCTCTCGCATTATGATTTTAGTGTACTACTATCAGTTTGACCTTGAGGTATCGAGATATATTGTTCGAAACCTGAAAACTAAAAGGACGTTCTAATTGCTACCGATATTGACCTTATTGTTGTTGAAAAAAGTACCTATATACTCGCTTGTATTTTGAATGTAGTGTTTGCGTTTTGCCCATTTATTATTATTGTATTTAAGTCATACACAGAAGGATATAATATTATGTATTGAAGATTTATTCTACCAATTGATAACAGATGTATTTCTCATTGTTTCATTACCTAAGTATTACTTCAAAGCCAGCTTTGCATTTTAAACGTGATACACAATAATATGCTTTTGCTATATTTTTTATAGGATAGTCGCTTATATTTTGTTAATGGTTTACCGAATATATTCCACAATAAACCCAATAATACATTAGAAGACATTGTTTTCATTTATCGGTAAAAGAAATTTGTGTTTGTTACATAGTATGACACGCTATTAACTTCCCGAGTCCCTTGTAGCATCCTTACCACTCAACTTTTTGGATAAAAATTTAAAAGGGGGACTTCTGAAAATTGGAAAAAAAAGGTAAGGAAGTTTGTTAGGGGCCATTTTTTTTCAGCTTGGTTTTACGATAAAAATAGGTACGAAAAATATACAAGAAATATGTACCTACCATAATATGTTTGCATTAATTTATAAGAATTGTTATTGCAGTTGTTAACATTTGGCGAAAACAGTAGATAAAGTCTAAATTGCTTAATATTAAATGGACCAATATTAGATGCGACTAGATCCAGAAAGGTTGTTTTATGCAAACCGTATCATGGAAAATGAACGTTTCCACTGTTTTATTAGTAAAATCTAAAAATAACTTTATAAATATAACCGCAATATATCAACTTGTCCCGAATTCTGGACGCCTTGGCACAATTCCGATCGGATAATTTGATGTGAAATCTCAGAAAATAAGCTTTAAAATATTATTTTCTGCCATGAAATGTGAAGCTGTTAATGTCTTTCAAGATGATAATTAAAATAACGACATGTTTCATATGTTCCCACATAGTACGTAGAAAACATGATTTCTTGGAAATTTTTCTCATGTGCACTATAATAGCCCAGTCGGCAGGTGCACTGATAGCGCGAGCAAATCCGGACAAGCTGGAATAAATTTTATTTTGCTTGATTTGGTGTTAGAAAGCACGTATTAAATTTGCACCCCCGTCCAAGCCCGGATTTGGCCGCCATCTAGGAAAAAGTTGCTAAAAATGCATTTTTTTTCAGTATTTGTGAATAACTCGATTCCTATCAACTTTATTGCAAAATATGTAGTTACCAAAATTGAAGAAGAGTAAAAAACTCAATAAAAAATGTTCTATGTGTTTTTTCTGTGCGACTACCCGAAGTATCGAATTTTAAGGGAACAAAACTAAAGTTCGATATAATATACCTATGTGTTCGATTAGCCGGGGTTAACTGCGTACTTGTTTCCCCACCACCTTCAGCGGGACCTCCGAGATATAAGGCGTACAAACTTAGTTTGCTACTGGTTGGCATAGCAATGAAAATTAGACCTGCTGCGACCATCTTGAAGTTTCCATAGAAACGCAAAGGAAATTTTCACTATGACCGAAAGGTGGCGAAATTTGTATTGTTGCGCGACTGGTGGAAAATCAAGTTTAATGGCATTATCTCTCGGGGTGCTGCCTTGAGGTAAAGTACCCGGCGCGTTTTTTTAGTGGTCTCCCCAATAGGCCTAATCCACTATGCCACCAACTTAAGTTTCTTTTGAGGTGGAAGGCTAATCAGAATTTCTTCGTTTTTTTATGTTATCGGTTGTTCAATATAATCGATGACGTCAGAACCTATAGACAGGTTTGTTTTGATAAACGCTTGACGCCCAGAACTAATCACAATCTAAGCGCTCCATTAAATTATTCCGAAAATGTCGCGAGATTGTCAGAAATTGCCCCTTTTTGTCGAGCCGTAGCGAACTTATTTCGACTCTGGGCTCGGAGGCTGGCGTCGTTAGACCATCCCCCGAGTCTTCAGGTGAGCTTCCGATGCTTCCGGCGCCCCCAAACAAGAAAAAACATGCGATATCTAAGTGTGATTCTGGAGCAACTATGTTGATGGTTGACTTTCTGTCTTTGTTTGTAGCATGTTTTTAGAGTAGCATGAATATATCAAATCAAGTCAAAATAAAGGGCATTTTAACAATGGGGCACCACGTCTATAGGTTTTGACGTCATTGAATATAATCCTCAATGTCATCCTGAATATATTCAACATAGAAAATAATAAATGCCTATAATATATTCAACTTTTTTAAGCCGATATAACTTAGACAAATGGAAAAATCACATAGAACATTTTTTATAGAGTTTTTAGTGTTCTTTAATTTTGGTTACTACATACTTTGCTCTAAAGTTTGAAGGATTCGAGTTATTGACAAATAATGAAAAAAAAGCAATTTTTTAGCCACTCTTTTCGAGATGGCAGCCAAATCCGGGCTCACTGAGGGGTGCAAATTTTATACGTGCTTCTTAACGTGAAATGAAAAAAAAATTATTTCCAGCTTGTCCGGAATTGCTCCCGCCATCAGCTATTTTATAATACTTGGCGACTGGCCTACTAACAAAGTCTAATGAGCCATACCATTGCAACCTGCTGCCAATAATCGTAGTACGTAGCTTAAACTCAATACACGTATCACCCCTCTACAGCTCAACTTTCTATATACTCTTCGGATGGAGATCCTAAATGTCGTCTTGATGTCACTAACTCCTCCAAGGTCGGCAGCACTACTCTGCCAAACTCCACCAGCACCCCAACTTTCCTCCGGCACTTCTTCCCCCTTCTCTCGTGTCCGAAGGAGCCTCCGCAGGAGAATCCACCAGGTCCGCCCGCACCAAGGCGACATTTAGGAACTCCGCCCGTGCGGCGCGCCCGACGTCACTCTCACGGCGGCTCTCTCTTGTCCCCAGATGCCGAGGCACTACGTCGTCACCGACTCGCCGAGTCGCGCGGCCAAGCGCGCCGAGGAGGTCTACTCCTACTCGTACCAGGCCTCCAACGACTCGTCCAACCGTTACGGAGACTCGCACTCGCGTCCGCAGACCAGCTCTTCGTACACCAGCGAGTCGGTGTCGCGCTCGTCGACCGGCGGTCCGGGCGGGTACAACTACACGTCGGAGAGGTCGTCCAGGAGCAGGGGCGACGGACCTGGTGGATACCACTCCAGCTACAGCTCGACCACGTCCGGCAACCTTCCCGGCGGCACTTCCTACCGCCACTGGTCTTACCGCGTCTAATTTTTCCGGAACACGACGGCGACCCCCGCTTCATAGGATTTTATGAGGGTAGATGCCGCCGAAAAGATGAGTGGACCAAGCCTTAAGATAATCTGGACGTAATTCGATGTTGCTTCTCGGCGGGATCTACTCTTCTGCTGTATTAACATATCCACGTGTTGATTAACCAGGTAGAATGTTTTGTATGATTTTGAAACTTATATATTTTGTAATTGGATTTGTATATTTTCGTGAATTAAAGCAGCGTTCAGCAGATAGATCCGCTGGTTTCGATTCCCAGTAGACCTTTTCCCGCTCCCAGTGTCCTAGGATGTGGTTCCGTCATATTATGTGCAAACACAAAGTAAAAGATTTGGAGTTAGAATGAGAATCTGACCGTTCCAGGATTCTAATTGTTGTCCTTTTTGTTTCCTGTGGTGTTCAGGTGCCTTCCCGACAAGTGAGGGTGTTGCCGGGTTTAGGGAAGGTAAGTTACAGTTTGTCTGGTTTGGCTGGGAATTGTTGGCATGTTTACGTTTTCTTCTCGCAGCATATCCGCAGCATCAAGCACTTTACTTATACATAGTTTGCAATATTTCTAACATGATGTAGGGAATGAGAGTTGCCCATAGGTATATAATGTCTTGTTGTGTAATAAACACGATACAGTTAAGAAGACCAAGAATTGCCCTAAGACGGAAACGCGGTCTCATTGTTTTACAAAATTTACCTCTCTCTGCCACGTCACGCTCACTAGCCTTGGTCATTGATGGCATTTCATGGTATGATTATGCTAAAATGAAAAGTCATAAAATTTGTCAATACCCATGGATTGCCGTCAAATGCCATGGAATGCCATTAACGTCCATGATCGATGAGTCTGACGTGAAAGTGAACTGGGTATCTACATTTGGTAAAAAAAAATGCGTTTCGTTCTTAGGGAGATTCACAATGGGAAAAGTGGCCTAGAACTGTCATGGCCTATCTACTCATTCTGGCAACGAAAATAATAACCCACTGCAACCATTTTCCTTCCCTACATCGTCGTTTCTAATCTGATCTTTCAATATTAAATATATTTCTTCTCTAAAACAATATTTAACTTTTATTACATACTTTTAAGCTCTTTTAACAAACGAATTTTATTACAAAATACCTGGGATACATTAAAGGGTAAATTAGCATGAACATTTGAAAATATGGATCACATTTCTCGAAAATATTTTTTGTGGCTCGTGGTGTTTCTCGAGGTCAGTGAAATTGGTAACATTTGTAAGGAAATTTCAAGAATTTGCAGAACTTCTTAAATTTTCATTACATAACATTTCGTTCTTCCAAAAATTTCATACTTCATCCATGCGGGCGCTCATGAAAACTACCGTTAAGTTGATAAGACGTAATAAGTACGTTAATACATACATAAATGCAAAAAATCTTAATTTTTGGAGATAATCGCGCACCAACTTGTTTTGTTTCAAAGACGTTCAAAAGCTGATTCTTTTGACCTTGCCACCATTTTAAAAATGCAAATAGAGGGCCGACTGCGATTTTTCTATACCCCCGATTTTCACGAAAACCGTTTAGCGATTTTTTTATTTCAAATCTGATGCCTATTTATAAATTCCTATTTTTCCCAACTTTGACACCTTGCAGAATGGAACTCCCTGTACATTTTTTGTTTAAATTTGGTATATGGGGGTTTTGGGACGTTCTGATTAACACTGTGGGGTCAGTTTTTAAATGAAAAAATCGCTAAATCCCAATGCGCATGCTCAGATTTACTGCTTAATTTTTTTAAAATAACGTACTCACTTGAAATAGATTTCCCGAGCGGAAAGCCTTCCAGAAAGCTTATAGTCAAGTAAAGTAGGTAATTTTTGTGGGGGAAAGTGAGACTTTTATATGAAAAACCATTAAAAGTTTGTGACTGGGAAAGTTCCAAGAGTACCTAAACAGGTTTAAACGCTAAAAGTTTCGATCCTTATAACCATAGAAGGAGTCATCGATAGTCAGAAGCATTGTTGCAAAAAATCGTGCTACACCAACTTCTAATTTTGGAGCGAAAACAAATTAAAACAGAAAAATTGTAATGTTTTACAATTATTTTTAGGACTCGATATTAAGTTGAAGTATAGGATTTTTAATTATTATGGTTCTGACAGTCTGTATGTAGCTTTGTCTATGATAAAACTAAGACACAATTTTAATAAATTCAAATGAAAAACAAAAAAAATGGGAATAGTATAAAATAAAGAAATAATGAAAAAGAATGACAAAATCTGTCGACAAATCGTTATTCCGCATCCACTATAGCAAGTTTTATTAATTTACTTCAACTTTTTGTAAAGCTTTGCAAAATGAGATAAACCTAAAAAATAAAACAATACCTAATTAAATTATAGTTCTCGACACGTATTTTCCGTGGTCTGTAGATTTTTTTATATGACGGGATCTTGAAGTTGGAAATTGCTGAAAATAACAAAGAAGAACTTAAAAATGCAATGATGACTAATAATGCGTTGTAAGAAAGGAAAAAAGATGACTTTTCAAGTGGCGTACCATTTTTTATTAAAGAATAAATATAATGGTTGAGCCCCGTCTCTCCGGAACTGGTGGAAGTAGACAGGCCGAATTATTTTTGATTTCTAGCATTTAATGTGTGTCTGAACTATACCACATATGTTTGCTTTAGCTGCCTTCCTTTGGGAAAAATAAAAGAATTTTGTCGCCCTCTGTATAACGACAACCGTTAGGATTTCGATACATGTTTATGAAGAAATCATCCTGTATAATCAGTTTGTTTTATATCAGTTTGCCTAATTGATTTAAAAATATTATCAAAATGACGAAAATGCGATGTTTTGGGGAGATTTGATGTTTTCATTCGTGAAATATTCATTCTATATATACCTACAGGGTGTCTCATTTTGATCTGGAACACCCCTGTAAAATTTGAACTGGCTTACGGATTTAAACGAATTTTTTTTTGTATATAGGTCCCTCCTAGACGTACTTATCAAACAATGTTCAATGACCATACGATTATTCCAGGGCCGGATTAAAAAAAAAATGTTTACCCAAATTTTCGAGTTAAAGGAGACCGGGGTTAGTTGATACATTTTCCAGTAATTTAATTTTAATAATTTTGTTTTTGGAGCTAAGAAGTTAAGTTAAGTGATGCCAGGAACATAATTTTGTTGTACACTTTTTGGCATCAATATTAATTGTTTACAATTATTTCTTACATCCAAATTTTGTTAATTTTTGGATTAACGCGCAATGTATCGAGATGCCCCGATCGGGGGCATCTTGATACATGCTAAGGGTAAGTTGATACAGTTGGCAAAATGAAGGACAAAAATAAAAATTCTGGGCTAAAAATGTAAAATCTAATTCTGATACCTTTACAATCTTTACATACATCAAAACTCATTCAAAAAGTTACCCAGTTTTTTTTAAATTATAGGTCTCAAAAAACTGTGTTCTGTGACAGGTGAATAAATTTCTACTACAAAAATCAAGGCCTACTTTGACCATTTTTTTAGGCAAAATTTCGATAATTTCTTTAACAATTTTTTTTGTTAAAACCGATTACACAATTGTATTTCTACAATTTTAAAAAAGTTTATGAAAAACAATTTTACAGAGGTGTCTCCATTCAAAAATATTGATTTTTTTGGAAATGGCCCATCAGAGAAAAATACCCTGTATATTTTTGTATTGGATCTTTGCACACCAACACTTTGAGCCGTCCTGTTGACCATCCAACTATTTTTAGGGGATTCCATGGCACACTTGATTTGCCAGATATGCCTTTGAAATTCCCATTTCGCTCAACTTTGAGAACCTGCGCAATGGAACTCCCTGTATATTTTTTATTCAAATTTAGTATATGGGGGTTTGGGGTGTCCTGATTAACGCTGTCGTGTCAGATTATAAATAAAAAAATCGCTAAATAATTTTCGTCTTTTTTTACTAGAAAAAAAATTCGTAGTAGGCCTTGAAAATTGAGGTAGACCTGAAACTTGGCGCCAAAATAGAGTTTTTTGTGACCTCCCCTTAGAAATAAACCGGCTAAATACGGATAAAAAATAAAAATTTTACAGAGGTGTCTCCATTCCAAACGGGCCACACTGTAGAGTGTAGATACATACGGGGCATGCTGATACGCCTATCAATGTGCCCCAGCGGTGGCGTATCAATTTGCCCCGAGTGTACATTTATGATTCCAAGGTAATTATTTTTAGGTTAGGAAAGGGAAAACAAATTTCCGTTATTAAAAAAAAGACGACCAAAGTAATAGTTTCATTTGCTGTAAAAATGATTTACGTACCTCTGGTAATGTGTAATAGGTGGTAGGTGGCTACTCGAATTAAGGCCGTTAAATTTACTTCAAAGTATAAAATTCACTTATTCCGGAAAAACAAGGTTATGGCGCACTTTACATCAACGAAACCACAATGGAAACTGGGCAACACCCAACAGGCTTGCCGTTCGGTGGCGCTAAGAGCTGCGCGGTAAGTTTAAAAATGGAAGTGTATCAACTTGCCCACTGTATCAACTAACCCCGGTCTCCCCTATCAGCGATTTTTTTATCGGAAATCTGATAACGTGGCGTTAATCAGCGCCCCTGAAAACCCCCAGATTCCAAATTTCAAGAAATTATTCCCACAAATTATACTTTTTACACGGCATCACAATTACAAAAAATCAAAATTTCAATTTGAGTTCAGCTATTAAGGTGGCTATGGAAACAAGTGAAAATGATAAAAATAGGTCCACAGGGGACAATAGTAATAAACCTGATCGGAAACTGTACTCGGTTTCCCTTTTCAGTATTGCCCGACCCCCTTTATTATTTCTCTAATTTTTGCAGATAGAGAAATAAGATTTATATAAAAGTTGGTATGTAATTATCGGGCTTGCGGGTACGCTTGCGGATTATACAGGGTGTAGTATAAAAGTGGGGCAAAAAATATATTTTCTTGTTTCTAATAATGAAATTTTTGCACATTTGGAAATACATAGCTAATTTTTCTGATTGCAACGCTGTATAATACGTTGATGTTTGCTTTTTTCTTTAGCAAGATATGTGGATTTACATAAAAACGATGCGGATTTTGACAGTTATGATAGATTATCTCCTACTTACTCTAGTAAATCAAACTAACAACAAAATGGCAATAAATATTCAATATTCAGTATTCACCATTTTGACTATTTCGTCTATCCAGTGTATGCTTACTTAAAAAAACGGTAGAAGGAAATCTTAATATTTCAGAAATAATCTAGCATAACAATCAAAAATCCCCCTTAATTTCATGGCCAATTGCGACGTTTCAAATGATTTCTTGTAAATTACACAGATTATATCTTGCTAAAAGGCAAAGCAAATATCAACATATATTATAATATATCGCGTCAATAAGAAAAATTAGCTCTTTCAAAATATCTACAATTATACAGGGTGTTTATGATCAAAAACAAAAAAATATATATTTTGTTCCACACTTAGGAAAGCCCGTTAAATTCCAATTTCAATAATTTTTTTACAATAATTGAAGACCGATTTGCCTAAATTGCTGCAACATGTTTTGCTTTTTATACAGGGTGGTCAACTTTTAACTGCATAACTTCCAGAATCGGTAAAAAATGTCAAAATAAGCAGATTTTTTCATCTAGACATGTATCGAAATTCTAACCGTTTTCATTATAAAGGGCGTCAAATTTCATTCTTTTTTCAAATTTTCATTTGTTTTTCCTAAAAGAAGACAGTCAAGACAAACATAGTTGGTACAGTTTAGACACACATTAAATGCTGTAAAAATTCGGCCCATCTACATTCACCAGTGCCGGAGAGGCGGGGGTCAACCATCATATTTTGTAATATGAATGGTACAGGAAAGTCGCCTATTATCGGATGGTTTCCCAATTTCCGATAGTGGTTTATCTAAGAAACCAGCTGTTGTTATACATTGAAACCTCACCTTACATAAAGCAAAAAGTCAAATTACGCCCACTATGCAATATTGTGGTGGTACAACCTCTCTCCATTAGATGGCAGCTCCAAACGCCCAAATTGCAGTTTTATGTTCACTCGCGGTTTGAGCATGTAGATCTTTTAAATAATCGTTCCAGAATGGGCCTGTTTCAAACTTTTTTTTTTATTTTTGATTATGAATCTTAATAGTAAATAAAACACGAAAATATTTTTTCCGATTTTTTTTCGGCCGGGAAATGCCCTAAAACGTTTTTGAAATTCAAATTCCTTGGGCCCGTGACGTCTGATTAGCTGCTGTTTTGCGACGTTGACAAGATTTACGGCAATATCGATATGTTTTTATTTGAGATTTGTGAAGACTGAAGAAGAAGAAAATTTACTTAACTTATATTTTGTGGCAAAAGCCAATAACCTCAATATCAATTAATTTAATAATATACCGCACAATCGCAATGTTTTTCCCTTTTTTTGATTTAAAAGTTACTTGCAGAATGATCACCAAATTGTAAAATAAATCTGGTTTATAACAGCAACTAGACATAATATTGACAATCGAAATTTAATTTGTTAACTCGAAATATTTTGACATCATTGGGTTTTTCCGTTGATCTTTTTCATTTTGCAATGATTCTTATAACTCTCGAATGTGTTTTTTATCATCCCCTAAAATGGCTATCAAAAGTTTTTCCGGATGACCAAAATATTCCTTTCTCTCAATTACGGGATCTATCACTTTCTTCAGTTCTTCAGGGAGGTAACAATACTGATAATGCTAAATAAGTGCCTAGCACCATCCTTATTACAACCAATTAAATTTGATTTCAAATAGGCATACGGTATACACTTTAACTTTTAACTTTTGCAGGTTTTCAGAAAAACATTTTAGCTCGGTTTACATTAAAGAATGACAGAATGACGTGACAGATTGGTATGACACGACACACGACCCACAAAACAACTATCTGTGTCTTTACGGTCGAGTTCGGACAACCGTTTATACAACTGTCTTTCTCTAGAGAATCGATTTCGATTCAATGTGCACGTCTGAGATTAGAACGGAAATCGAATTTGTGGGCTTTCGATTACTAGTATAACCGGCAACGTCGCAAACGCAATTTCATTGCTCCAGTTTAAAATTTTTATAAATTTTTTTAGTTAATAACAAAATTAGGTATTGACGAGAAAGATACTGGGGGGGATTTTATTGAAGAGATGTGTGATTAATTTCATTCTAGTAGTAAAAAATATCGAAATTCGATTGAGTGAACAAGGCCCATTGTGTGTTTGTTTCTTAGGTAAGTTAATATATTAATTAAGCGGGTATACTAGTCACCATTAAACCAATTTCAAAAATAAAAATACTGCATTACTACTATAGCCTAAAAAGTGGAAAGGTGCTTAATTTCGGCTAGTCAGAGGTTCCTAATTTCGGATACCAGAAACCCAAAATTATGGCTTTATATAATATGCTGGTTGGAGAGTAAATTATTTATTTTCAGGAAAAAAGTGACAGATCCATTGAAACTGGCTGTTATAATGAGGTCAGAAGAAAACAAATCGGATACCTATCTTAAAGTCTCCAATTTTTTTTTCGGTCTCGAAACATTGGAAATTAAATCAAACAAGCTAATAAAAATGCTAGCAAAAACGCATGTATTGTTTAAATATATAGTTTTTCCACTTGTAGAAAGTAGTCTCTTAATTTCGGATACAGTGTCCGAAATTAGGAACCTTTTTTCAGTCGCACCAAAATGTACCGAATTCATATTACCGTCGATTTCTTGGAAAAAACAAATGTAGTAAGCTTCTTTTGACAATAAATTTGGTTTCATTATAACACGTTGCATATGCTTATATGAAAAAATAAATAAAAAAAACACTTCTGTATATTAAATACTTAGTAAATTTAAAGTAGTATCCGAAATTCGGCAACTTTCCTCTACGCTGGAAAAGTAATCTTTTTTTTGCCTTCACTAATTTTCCAAATCAATTACAAGAAAAAAAAAACTATTTTCAAAAATTTACAGTTTTTGAAAAATTAAATTGTGGGTTTTAAATTTTTTAGCGGAAGAAAATCAAAGTAGGCTTTCGAATACCTAGTCAGTTTTTTAATTTTGAAAAACTTTCCTTAATAACATTTTACCGTAGAACCTACATAAAGCCACTTTGATGGTGCGAAAAATTTTTTTTATTCCCAAGATAAAAGCACAAAAATAAATTTTTCAAAAACTGTACATGTTTCGTCGAGAATAGTTTTGTGAAGGCAAAAAAGATTACTTTTCCAGTAGCGTAGAATTTTTTAAGTAAAAAATATGACGGTATGGAAATAGAAAAGCCGAATTATTTTTAGTTTATCTAATGGATTTAATGTGTCTAAACTGCACCAAATATGTTTGTTTAGCTGTCTTTCTTTAGGAAAAATAAATATTAAACACACGGTAGGTATAATTATTAACATCAGCAGTATAAGAAACTTTTGAGATTTTTTATATATCCTGATTGGATCAAGTATAATTTCAAGAAACTTAAATATAACACAAACATACCTACAAAATCTCTCAACAATTACAAGATTGAACGTGAATTCCACACCGGGTCTTGATGTCTCTTGTCTCTTGCGCTGCAATCTACCTGGGTTCGATCGGCTGGGCCGGCGGCCACGCCCACTGGTTCTCCGGTGGTTCCTCCATCAGGGGTTCCCACGGCTTCCACCCCAACATGTTCCTGGCCAGCTCCAGCTCGTTCTGGGCCTGCATGATGACCTCCTCGATCTGCCCGCAGCCGATCCCTTTCTCCACGTCCTGCGGGTTCTTCAGGCACAGGAGGACCCTGTGCCTCTCCTCGATGATGGCCTCGGTGTGGCGACGGTAGGCGGCCGACTCGGGCATGCGCTCGAGGATGCGCAGCGTCTTCGAGTAGAGGGTGCCGAGGGTCCGTAGGGGGTCCTTGGCTACTGGGATGCCGGCCAGTTTGGTGGACTTCTTTGCGGCGCCGGATGCCATGCTTATACGTCGAATGACAGTGGGAAGACAGATAAAGGCCTGCCAGCTGGCGACGCGAAACGTCACTACGTCATCACACGAGGCCAACGATAAAGACAGGCCACGGCGCTAACGCATAATCGCGTAGTCACGTGACTAACTTAGTTCTATATAATGAAAGGCATTTTTGGAGATAAATAGAAAAAACAAATTTCGTAGCAATTTGGCAAGTTTTCTTTCATCTATTACATTATTGGTTTTGTGCATCCAAGCTTTCTCTAATTGTTTTTTCAAAATTTTCAACCTGCCTCAGCTGTTTTAGGCTGAGAGTTAAACGGCACTGCACTCACAATATTTTGGCACATTCTCAAAAATTGTTGAGACATCACCTTCCTTTAGCTTAGGTGATATTCTCTATAGGTATTTTCCTCCCACAACACATTTGTCCACTTTAATTATTGTTTCACTTTCTTGAAAATGTGTTAGCCACACATACTTAAGGGTATTTTAGAAATTAAATCTCAGTTGGGATTTGACGAATCCATTTTTGGCAGAAATTTTCATCCCGAGGCAAAACAAATGTTTGTTATGGCGACACTTTCTTCCTGGCTTTTGTAATATGTATAAATATAATATAAACAGACCCAATATTTGGTATTTAGGTTATTTTTTACGAAATAAAAATGAAAACTAACCTCAGTAGGTGTACTGTAAATATCGACGAGGTCTCAGTTGATCGGCAGCGTGAAAGACCGAATAGAAACCATATCAGGGCGTGGGTCGACAACGAAAATCCTCGAATACGTTACAACACTGATTTATTTCGCACAAGGTGAATAGTGAATACAATAAATACACAAACCCGAACGTGGTCAACGGGAACGGCTTCCAGCCACCCGGACCGTCTGAACTCGCGGATCTCCCGTAAGCAGTTCACCCCTCTGTGTCTCAGACTCCACGCTCCACTGTCCAATACTGTCCCATGTCCATAATAGTCCATTCCGGGTTCCCTATTCTGTGGTTCGGGGGAGAATTCCCCTTACACCGCTCACGCGTCGCGTCGCGTCGGTGCGAGCGGCACCAATATACTCTTGGACGGCACGACTCCCACCCAGACACCCAGAGGCCATAATAACACCTGGGCGGTTCCTCTCCGCCAGGACACACGCGGACTAGACACAAACTTGTTTCTAAAATATAAACTAAGACGTTTAAAAACACTTTAAACATTGAAAACTTCTCAAAACCCAAGCTGCCGCTTTCAGTTATGTGACAAATGACATGTAACGTCTGACTAAGATGGTCACGTGATTTTTGTGCGCCAGGGCCTGTCTTTATAGTAGGCCTTGGTCATCACAGGGAGGTCGGGAGGTTGCTTTTTGAAGTTGTTTACGTTTATTTGTCTGGCGATTTTCCTGTTTTAAAGAACGTTTGTTGTGTGTTGGACTGTGTTTTTTAGTAATATAGGACGTGCAGTTTTATTAATAAGGTCGTAAAACAGCAGTGGTTCAGAATAAAGTGATTAAAGTTCAATTTTAGTTTATAGGTTTTAGGTTGTGTCTATAGTTTCGGACTAATTTAAATCATCGCGTGGACGTGTTCCGTTCCCAAGTGCAAGGGAAACTACAAAGGCGGTCCTAATGTGTCCGCTTTTTCCTCCATAAAGACCCCATTTTAAAAGTGGATTAAGGCCATCAAAAGAGATTTTGTTCCTACACAGTTTTCCAGGATTTTGGTTTGGACTGTTGGAGAGTGTCATACCTAACAATTTTACGTGATTAAACGTAACCACCTTGAAATCAGTAAGTTTCATTGTTTTATTTATTCGAATTTAGTTGTATCTAGTCAGGCAAATAAGAAATAATTGGCATTTACGAAAATTTTAACGGTAGATATCTAAATGCACCAAAACCCCTTGAAAATGTGACTTTCACTCTCGTAGATTATTATCCGTGTTGTAAAACCATGAGCTATATATGTAAACAATCATTTTAAAGTGTTTTTTACCAAATTTACCAAGTTGACACCTTGAAATTTGAATTTGGCGCCTTAGGCTCACCTCTCTTGGATGACTCATCGCTTTCAGCTGGCGGGCCTTGTTATTGCGACGGTGCCGGACAGACGGAATATAATGTACAGGGTGTCCCTTTAATGGTGGTACATGGAGAAACTGCATTACATTTTATGCCAAAACATTACGATTGACCTTAACAACTACCGGCCAAATAAAGTTTTTTAATTGAATTATGGCTATACCTCCCAAAATTATTAAATGGAATGCAACAATGCTGTGTTTTTGGGCATGGAGAATAGGTAAGCCGAAGATGCCAATTTCTACGTATCTCATATAGGGCGCCACTTGTCCTGTTTTTGGATCGTGCTTTTACTCGCAATGACGTCAGTACCTATAGACAGGTTTTATGTTGATAAACGCCTGACGTCCGGAACTAATCACAGTCCAGAGCTGCTTTTAAAAAATACATAGTTGAGTACACCTACTAACTACTTCAACAAAAAAGTAGTTTAACTACATGATAATATAACTATCGGGCCTAAAAAATAGTTTAACTACTAAGTATTAGTTAGTAGTTAAAATGGTACATAACTACTTTTTTAACTACTTTGAAAAACTTGGCAGGACAAGTAAGTTTATTGATTACTGACTATATAAAAAAACAAAAAACACAATAAGACAAATGTTCTAATAAATTAACCACTACATTTTTGGTACATGAAAAAAGTTCCTATAAACCTGGCCCTCGACATGGCCTCAAAAATGACCCCTAAGGGGGCTATAGCCCCCAAAACGGACACTTTGGCAAACGGTTTTTTTATAATCATTTCCAGAACGCACGTCGCACAAAGATAAAATTCTGAAATTCGGTATGTGATATACATGTGACATTTGACATTTACCGAGATAGATATAGTTTGACATTTTTTATCATAGACGTCCAAAGTGTGGGGGTCAAAGGGTTAAAAGTATCTAAAATTTTTATGTGTGCTCTTTCTCCAGATTTCTTACGAAATTATGAAAATTCATGGTATTCTACGAAAAAACGGTGCTCTTATTGAACTTCGATAGCACGCACCATCGAGTAAAATCGTTTTGAAAACGTTTTGCAGTGTGCCATGAAAATAGGTAGGTACCTATTAGAAATTAGCCTGCCATAATCCATTCGTTCTTTCTGCGACCCAAAAAAATGAAAAAAGGTCTTATAAACACGGCCTCAAAAGTGCTTCTTAAGGGTACTATAGACAGTTTCGCAAACGGTTTTTTCTAAATATTCCCAGAACGAGCAAAGATAAAATTCTGAAATTTGAGATTACACATTACACATGTGGGATTTGACATTCACACAGGTCGAGATAGTTTGGCATTCTTCATCATAGGGGTCCAAAATGGGAGGTCAAGGGGTTAAAAATACCCTAAATTTTTTTGTTGGCCTTTTTCATGACTTCTTCTCCCAGGTATATAACATACAAAATTTCAGACTTTCACCTTTCGCCTTTAAGTTAGGTGGTTAAATAGATTACTGGAAAGTAGTTAGATTAACAAAAAGTAGTTAGATTACTGATAAGTAGTTAGATTACTTTAAGTAGTTTTTAGGTGGTAGTTAACTACTTCTTCAACAAAATTTTTGAGTATTTTATGGAATTAAAAATGTAGTTGAGTATAACTACTAATATTAAAAAAGTAGTTTGAGTACAACTACTTTTCCTGAATAAGTAAGTTACTATGTAGTTAACTACAAAAGTGCTATAAAACTAGTTAAAGTAGTTAACTATTGCCCAGCTCTGTCACAGTCTAAGCGCTCCATTTTCGATTTCAAACCAAGTCGAAAAAGATTCTTAAAAAGGTTCGTGGGGCGAGAAAAATCGCAATGTGAAGCGAGAGGAAGGTCCGAGAAGAAACTCTAAGAGAAGGGGAAATTTCGAGAGATATTCAGCTTTCCCCCGCGAGAAATCGGATCGTTTTTATGTGTCGTTCTCTAGCTAACAATAATTAGGTATTCCGGAAATGTCGCCAGATTATCAGAAATTGGGCTTTTTTTGTCGAGCCGTAGTGATGTTATTTCGGCACGGCGCTCTGAGGCCGGTGTCGTTAGACTTTCCCCCGAGTCTTCAGGTGAGGTTCCGGTTCTTCCGGCGGCCCCAAAAAATCGTTAAATTAGAAAAAAACACGCGATATCCAAGAGTGGTTCCGGAGGCATATCACTGGGAACAGTCAGTGACTATAGAGGATTGATGCATAACTTTCTATTTTAGTCCAATAAAGATATTAGTTTTGCAACAAAAAAATCCAAACAAGATGATGTTTTCAGGGTTGCCTGGGGACTGCCTCCTAAGTGTCCAACCAAAAGGTCACACTCGAACTTCTGATATGAATTGCGCTACAAGGTGGTTTCCTAAACAATAGGGGTGGTGTCATAAACATTTTTTAGAGCAAAATGACTCTAATAAAAGTTGTAAGGGATCAAAGTATGAACAACTTTTCCTTATAACTTTTTTTGTATCTCTAATACATAACAAGTTGCAGGGGTGGTCTTGTAAACTTTTTTTTACAATAAAAGTTTTAGAGCATGAACTTCAGGTCAACTTTATATTTTTTTTGTGTCTCTAATACTTAATGATTTACAGGGCATTAGATATATGACAAAAAATTAATTATAAAAATATAATGCTTATATATGCCTACATATAGGCCTACAAGCCGAGCAAAACTTTATTGGAGAGTATTTTAGAGTAGAATGAATGTTAATCTTGGAGATAAAATAAAAGGCCTAGGCCTACTTTGATTTTCTTCTGATAAAAGAATTCAAACGCAAAGTGAACTTTTCGAAAAAGGCACATTCTTCAAAAAAATGTCAAAACTGTACCAAATATGTTTGATTTATTGTCTTCCTTTAGGAAAAATAAAAGATAACTAAAAAAAAACGAACTTTGACATCCTATGTTTAACGAAAACCGTTAGGATTGCGATACATGTTTATATTAAAAAATCTACTTATTTTGACGTTTTTTATAGATCCTTAGTTTCGTAACTAAAAGTTGGCCCAACCTGTGTAACTAGATTATATGAACAAACAAAGAAAATTTAAGAATTTAATTGCTCCCAAAAAGTGGGGACTACGTTTATAAACACTTTTTGCTCTTTTGATGTAAAAAAAATTGTCAAGGTTTGAATGAATTGTTTTTATTAATTTGGAATGTCGTGTGTACGTGCATGTAGATGAAGGATAAGGACGATTTGTATTGCCGCGCAAAATATTTTATTTGATTAAGAATTGCATGTTAAAGCGCTTTCGCCTAAATGATGATGGCCATTGAGCCGAAAGCGCTTTAACATGCAATTTTTAATCAAACAAAGTATTTTGCACGACAATACAAATCATCCAAGTCTCGATAATCGATTGCTTGCATCAAAAGAGCAAAAAAGTGCTTATAAGTGTAGGCTCCAAAACATGTCGTTTTCTCAATAGAGACTTGAAATTATTACATTTTCTAAGCAGCATCACGCAGCATCTTGAGTTTGCTTTCTTTGCTCAAAATGGCAAGTCGACAACAGGTATTTTTTATGGAAACTTGAATGGTCTATTCAAAAGGCAAGTGCGCTGTTGACTAGACCAAAAAATATGGGCGCAGGAAATATTTTTAATATATCTTATTATATGTAGATACTGAGTACCTACCTTCCAAATTATTTTAGGTTAATATCATTAATCTGAGATATTATTAAAAAACCGTTTAAATAAATTAACTGTAACACCCCGTTCCTCTTTTATTACGCATTTCCGGACACATAGGTATTCACAGGAGCTTTTTGCTTCAAACAAAATTTTCTATTTCAAAATAATTGTGGTTTACAACTGGGACACAGTTTAGGATAACCCCGGAGATAGATGCGGTGTAGATAGATAATATTGCTTGGAATGCCACAATTATATCAAAAAAGGAAGTGTGGCCGACATTTCATTAAATTCACCTGTGGCGTGGCCATAAACATCTTATTGGCGCGTGTAAGGGAATGCTTTTTTTTTCTGAGAGGAAAAAGACGAAGTATAACTTTTATCACAGACCTATATAGCTATAGGTCTGTGCTTTTATATATATAATGACGATCCGGTTAGAATGTTGTCATTCCATGTTTCCCCCAATTTTCTTCTTGTTGGAAATATAAAGCAAACTGCGGCCATTTAATGTTGTCTGCCCCTATTATAACCCTCGTCTCAGTATGCCAAAAATAGAATAACGATGCGAAAAGTGAATGAACATACAGTTGAAAAAGTCCTGCAACTTGACACAAACGTGTTTTTTGGTAGGCAATTTTAACCAATTTTGCGAAATCAAGTCCCTTACTTGCTTTTGTCTAATTAAAAATCATTCACTGTGTGAATTAAAAATAGTTATTATATGTTATGGAACACACTAACACAATAAAAATAATCAAAATCACGCTATATAGAATCTTGAAAGCCTTAATTTTTAAACCCCGCCTTATAAGTAATAAGTATAATGAAAAGCAATATCAGAAGAAAATTTTCTTGACTTATCTTCTTTGTACTTTTGATCGCTTTTCTCGACGCTATAAAACAGTAAATAACGATATAAACATAAACGAAGATCCATTTTCGTATTTATTAATAAACGTTTCAATTTACTTCCTGAATATAGTAGATAAGCCTAAGGTAATTATCCAGATATTTTTTAACAGACGCACAGGTAGGAGACCTGAACTCGAAACCTGAAAAACTCTCGGTGGCTCCATTGAAAATGGAAAATTTTCATTCTGACAGCATAAAAAGCGTAGTTTAGTGGAAGTGACAGAAAAACGAGGGTTCTCGGGATGGTATAACTTTCTTTTATTTCTGTCGGTCCCCAAAGATTAAATATTTTTCACCGGCTATAAACCTAAAAAGGGACAGTCGCAGGGAAATGTGTTCAGAGTGTTATCGAAATAAATTTAAAAATCTAATTATTCTGCAAACTGCTTTGATGCTCATGCATACTACTATAGCTATACAATGAAAATATGCAATTCGTTGCCTACAAAGTTTTGCTTGAGCGTTATTCACCGAGTAGGTACTCCTATAATTTTAATTATGTTTAATGTAGGTAGGTACTTACTTATACAGTGTGTATTACTTTAACCCAAGAAAAATCATAATTTTTTAACGGGTAGAACTATTCTCACTTTTTTTCTGCAATATACGTAGTAGGTTCTCCAAAAGACCTGTACATTCTGATATACAGTGTGTCCCCAGACGGACTTGACGAGGGAAGGAAAATCTTTATTATCTATTTTTCAAAGAAAAGTCAATCTTCATAAAAAGTTGCTTGTTAAAAAAAGTAAAATTGCCATATTAAAATTTTTGATCTGATGTACAGTGTGTTAATAAATTAAGAAAACCTGAAAATGCGTCAAGAGAAAACTACCTTTATTTATTACTTTACAGAAAAAAACTATGAAAAAAAAAGTTTCAGTATCTAAAATAAAGCCTAAATAGAAATTTTCAAGTTGAAATTCCATATTTTGCGTTGACTGATATATTATTAAAGACTGCTCACGGCTGTTACGTCTGACACATTTTTGGCTCACCATGCGCTTTCCGGAGATAAAATACAATGCAGAATACATTGCTAGCCATCAGAGCCATCTGTTTTCCAGGTCATAAAGCTATAGCCGTGAGAAGTCTTTATAAATACGTCAGTCAACGATTAATGGTTTTGTGCGATTAATGCAGCTAAATGAAGATAACTTGTTTAGTAATTGTCACTCTCACATTTTGTCTGTCAGTCTTTTGAGTTCGGAGCGGTATTTTAAAAAATGTTAACCCTAGAAGAACGTGTTTATTTAGTACAGTGCTATATGGAATTGGAGAGGTATCTTTATCAATATGCTATTGATCTTTTCTATGCAAAATTTTCTAATACTGCGGTCTATATAAGGAAGCATGGAGAAACCTACTTAAAAAATTTGCTGACACTGGTTCGGTAACTGATGTGAAAAAAAAAACAAAGAAGTTGTACAACGAAAATAGCACATTTACATTATTGGCTGCGTAGAGTCAGTTTCATAAAATCCCAAATTATCTTTAAGGAAGCGTGCATGCCGGCTGAATATAAGCCAAACTTGTTTACAAAGGCTTTTTAAGGCAATCAATAAGTTCATCCATTCAAGCCAAAGCTGAGGCATTCCCTTGAACTTGGAGATGAAGAGAGGCGTTTGGAGTTTTGTTTATGGGTAGGTGCAAACTACATTGAAAACAGTTGATTTTATGGATTTATCTTTTTCACCTATGAATCTACGTTTTGCACTAACGGGCACGTATCTAGCCAGAATAGTCGCCACTGGGCTTTCGACAACCCTAATTACAGAATTAACAAAAGAAGTCAACGTTACAAAAAATTAATGTATGGTGTGGAATTTTCTATGATCAAATTATTGGGCCATATTTTATAGAAGAAAATTTAAATCAAAACGTGTATTTGCACATTTTGGACACATTTGTTCTATCATTCTTAAACAGCTTAGAGCCGGAACTACGCAATAACCCCTTTTGGCAACAGGATGGCTGTGCGGCTCATTGCACAGCCTTGGCCAGACAGTGGTTAGATCATCATTTTGCTGACAGGTGGATAGGTAGGTTAGGCCCTATCCATTTCCCTGCTAGGTCACCTGATATTACACCAATGGCCCTTGATACATATACAGGATGATTTTTTTAGGTCTACCACCGCGATTTTCTCGCTCATTTTGCGGCCTACAAAAAAACGTAAGAAACAAAAATGTGGCAACTTTGGACAGCTAAGTGGTGCTGCAAAAGAAATCGGCATCTATGGCCAACTTGTCGCGCAATATTAAAAAAACCTCAAATTGAGCAAAATTATTAATGGCCGTGGAATGTTTATTTTAAGAGACAGAGGAAAACTTTAAATTGAAAATTGATGGCACTGAGAAGCTCTATCCACCCAGGTGCTCAGATAGTTTCAGCAAATTACACAGGGTCTTCGGCTCAAAATAGCGACAATTTAGCATATTTCGCAAATTTTTATCATTGGTCCCAATTAGTGGGTCTGAGCATTTTTCATTAAAAATATCTCTATTGAGAATCTTTTCTTATGACAAGAATAATTTTCTTTAAAAGTTTAGACTTTCTTCCAAAACACTAATTTTTTAAAAAAGTTTTTTTTTATACTTCATGTTTTTAACATTAGTCACTTAAAACGGCCTTTTTCATACAATAAATCAGCTTTGAAGCCAAAACTACTTAAGGAAGGCTTATAGTAATTGCTTAATATGATTATCTACAAAAAGTTACAATCGTATTTTACACAGGGGGTGTTTACAAATATTAGTTGAAATAGGTTTTACCCCTAATATATATGTTTGTAATTATTCTTGAATGCATCTGCCAATTTGAATCATCTATTTCAGTTATATACTTTAAAGTAAATTACCCTACACTCGTGTAAGTTTCATTGATTTTCTATGTCTGGTTTTTGAAATATAAATATTGAAAATTGGCATTCTATAGAAAATATTATCCAATCTTATTTCTAATAATATGATCTTGCTGCGCAAAACAATTGCGCCGTTAAAAACCACTTGACCATAAACCGACTATTATAGATATGCGGTTTTCTACCTCCTTTACGAAAATTCAGTATCCAGATCCATATAAGTCTTAGCTACTCTAAGCTTCGTGACGATTTCACGAATATCTATAAATAGTAATAATTATCAACCCTCCCCGCTACAACTACGAAATAATAATAATACCTAACTGGACGCCCAATGATATCTTATAAGCTAACTAAAGCTTCTGCGGGGAGGGTTGATAATTACTATTTATAGATATTCGTGGACTCGCCACGAAGCGTATAGAGTACTTATATGGATCTGGACACCGAATTTTCGTAAAGTAGGTGAAAAACCGCATATCTATAATAGTCACGCATGGTTTATGGTCAAGTGGTTTTTAACGGCGCAATTGTTTTGCGCTGCAAGATCATATTATTAGAAATAAGATTGGATAATATTTTCTATAGAATGTCAATTTTCAATATTAATATTTCAAAAACCAGACATAGAAAATGAATGAAACTTACACGAGTGTAAGGTAATTTACTTTAAAGTATAACTGAAATATATGATTCAAATTGGCAGATCCATTCAAGAATAATTAACAAACATATATATTAGGGGTAAAACCTATTTCAACTAATATGTGTAAACACCCCCTGTGTAAAATTCGATTGTAACTTTTTGTAGATAATCATATTAAGCAATTACTATAAGTCTTCCTTAAGTAGTTTTGGCTTCAAAGCTGATTTATTGTATCAAAAAGGACGTTTTAAGTTTTAAGAAAAGATTCTCAATAGAGATATTTTTAATGAAAAATGCTCAGACCCACTAATTGGGACCAATGACAAAAATTGGCGAAATATGCTAAATTATCGCTATTTTTGACCCACTCTGTACAATAGGCGGCTTCTCTTGTCTTAACGACCGACTGACTGACATGTCACTTGACTTCCCTTAAACCAGCAATGCTATTATTTTGTTATTAATCATCTAAAAAGTAATACTTTTGGATAAGTGAACCTTACTATGTTTTAGAAAAACAGCCATTTTTATGATTTTCAAAAATTCATATATCTGAAACTAGACATAGAAACTAATTTAAACTTGCACGTGTAACTTATAGTGACTTGTACTACAATATCCCAAAAAAATATCAAAATTGGCAGAGAGCCATTTTCCCCTGTATTTGGGGCGGGGTTCTTTGACAAATAAAAAAGACTACGTCACAACATTTGATTATGTAAATTTTGGTTCTAGAGCAAGCAAAACCTGATGCCGCAAACAAATTTTTCGTAAGTTATTTACTGAAAATTTTTCCCATATGGTGCAGACTTTTTGGCGGGCACTGTATATCTAAGTTTGATAACCGGGGTATCTTTTAATAGGGAAAACTTAATAGGCTATATAATCGTAAGAATAAAAAGAAAAATTATATTTAGTTCTATCATAATAAGGAACCTACTTTACTCTTGACCCATTTTCAAATAATGCCAAATATTGATTCTATCTGTTCTGCAATGTATCACTTCTTCCTTCCATAAAAATCACCGTGCACTTTTACGTAGATTAAAATTCAATGATAAAAAAATGTTTGCTTCTGTGAAAAAAAAAATGCAGACATAAATAATGAGAAGAGATACTGCACTATTTGTCTCCTGCCGCTAGTACTATATCCCGCTTGCTTACTCCCGGCTTCAGCAGCGCGTTACCGCCGAAGCTCCCGGTCATCACTGCCGAAGCTCCCGGTCAACAGCCGCACTTGCCCGCTTCCGCCATCCCTCCCCTCCGACCACTTTTGTCTACTCTCTCCGTCCGTCCGCAGGTACACATCGTGCACACGTACGACCGGATCGTGCCCTACGTGGGGCACAAGAGGCTGGCGGTGGTGTCGATGCCGCCGCGCGTGTACTCTACGCGTCCGTCCGTGCTCCACAAGGAGTACGACTGGATCGAGAACAAGCTGCGCCCGCGGGTTGGTTACTCCGCCACCAACCGCTACCTCAACTCGGACTCGGCCGTGGTAAGCGAACCCCCGCACCGTGGGGATGCTCTATTTGGTTGCGTGCCGCTTCGGGGAGACAGCGGGATGATGAGAGTTGTGCGTGATGGGGACGGGGATAGGTCATCTTAATGACGAGGATGTAGATTTGAAGGTTTGGACCAGCTCACAGATTGTTTTCAACTGTTTTAGTCAGTTAGAGACTGGAGGTGGATTTATGACAGTTTGGAAGGGACTCATTCAAATGGATCCTCAGTACTATCAGTTTTTGTTTGATACCTACCTTTCTAATATATATTTATTGCAACCTTTGAATAAAGAATGCCAGGAATGAGTCCTGTCATCATGTGTCATGTGTATTATAACATACGTGAGAAGGAAATCGCCAAGTTTTGACACAATATTTTGATATCTGACACGGTGATAGGTGTACCAATAAGGTAGTTAGGTACCATTTCGAGGTATTATGCTTAGCTGTGCGGCTTGTGGCACTTCCCTGACCGCCAATACTAAAATATTTGAGGATAATAATCAGTGATGTAACAGATATATTTTTTAGGTGTCTAAAGTCTATCCAAGTTACAGCAGCAGTAGATATAAACAAAGTCACATGATCGCATTGCGATCGATTACCAGGGTCTGACTAATATGAGATTCCAAGTGGCTTGTAATTCTGAACTAATTCTTTTAGAAGTTCTAAAAATTGTGTTTTTACCTTTCGTGGATCTTTATAAATTTCCTTAAATTAAGTAGCAAAATAAATTTACAGAATATACTGCTCGCGATCTGATCTAAAATATGCAGGAAACTCGACTGAGGGAAGAGCCGGCCCTGAATTATGCTCGCCGCGTAAACACTTGACATTTTATGGCGGCCATCAGACCAATAAGAGAATAAGTCACGTGGTGGCCAATGTTTTGATCCACTGCCTCGGTAACTTGGCTAGACTTTAGATACAGATATTCTCTGGCAGATGTATCTAGATACAGATGCCGATACATTTTTTCCAAAGCATCTGGGTACAAGATACAGATACGTTAAAAAAGTATCTAGATACCTACTTCAAGAAACTTTCAGATCTTCATTTACGTGAGGTTTACCTGCGCGACTTTGAATATTGGCGATATTTTTCCGCATTTGTGTATTTTGGTGCGTTTTAAAAGTATTGTTCAATTAATTGAACACCGCAGGCTGTTTTAGTAGAGCATAATATAGGCCAGGGAAAATAGAATTTGACCTAGAAAAAAATATTAACTGCAATTTTGTTTTACCATATCAAAGTTATAAGTAAATACGTTGGTAGAAACCAAAAATTAAACATTTTGAAAAAAACGGAACCTTGAGTTACCTCAAAAAACATCTATTTTTCGTTAGAAATTCCGAGCAAAAATGTTAATTGGATTTTTTTAGACTCTTTAGGTAAAACAACTTCCCTTGCTAACATATATTAAGAAATTAAACATTTTAAGAATATGGAAGTAACTTAGATCGACAAAGAGGGATAAAAATCGGATAATTTTCTATTTCGGCAAAAAGCAAAAATATTAACTGTTTTTTTTTGTTTAACTTTTTACAATATAACTATATTGAATCATATATAGCGAAATTAAACATTTATTTACGGCGCATGTAGGTCAATGTCATTTCAAAATACTTCCGTTACCAATTTTTGTTTAATTTCAAAAAATTTAAAATGGCTTAGTATCCACTTACAAAGTTTAACAAAAATCAGCCAGTTAATAATTTTGCTCTCAAAGACAGCTTCAAATTTCTTTAAAATGCGAAACAATATGTTTAATTTCAGAACAAACTGTTAATACTTGATTTTTAAGGTAATTATAAATAATAAAAACGCAGTTAATATTTTTGCCCAAAAAAAATATTAGGCAAAATGTCATTTTTACATCATTCGGATACTTGCGCAAACGTGATCTGTTTAATTTATCAATCTCAACTTTATATACCTTACTTAGTAATAAATGCAGCTTAAAATTCGCAGTTAATATTTATGCCGTCTTTATTACAACAAGAAAATATATTTTTCTAAAAAACGCCCATACGCGTATATTTATTTTGTATAAAAAACAATTCCGGCGTTCATTTATTACCAATATTTTGTGATGGCATTATAAAAATGCGGTTATGAATTTTGTCTAGGTTTCGTTATTTTTTACCGTAATTTCCCTGGCCTAATAGAGCACTAATAAGACAACATAATTACGGTCAAAATGGATAAAATTAATTTAGTTTTGGAAGTAGCAATTTCGGAATTTGAAACAGGGAAACATGAATTTTGCTGTGAGAACAACACTTTTCTCGTGAGGGAGAGGCTATTGATGAAAGAAGTAGGTACCGTAGGATTACATGCTTTGTAGAATCAATGATCAATCAAACTAAGTGGCTAACTATGAAATAAAAACATACTTTTCACCAAGCGAGTGTGCTTCGCAATTTAGCGGATTAAGTTTGCCTCATCGATTGCACAACGCATGATTGTAATCTTATTTGAATTACAATTTTTGGCCATAGGAACGGTTTAAAAATTAAATATAGGCAGGTGGCACCCCTTGGCATCTTGGCTAAAAAAATGTATATAGTATCTGAGTATCTAGACACTTTCAAAAGGATCTAAATACTAAAGCAGATCCTGACTTTTCTAAGTATCTAGATATGTATCTAGGTACATAAAAAGTATCTAAATACAGTATCGAGATACATGTATCTCGATACATTATCTGGATACATTACATCACTGATAATAATACATCGTTAAGAAATTTTGTAATTTAAATTAACTTTTGAGGTCATACACCAAAGTGGCATAGGCATTTGTGTAAGTACCTACTTCTTTATAATTGGAAACTTAAAACTAGAATTGCTATATCTAGGTATTATGAATAAGGATTCCTGAACTTAAAGACATAAACGTGCTTTATAATCGTTTGCCTGTATTAACGAAAAATGAGGATTTCTGCCTCGATTAGTTTGTTGAAACAACTCAGAGGTGCGCGCCACAGTCCCAATCGAGCGTTAAGCTCAAATCATCTCTCCTTCCTGGGGTTCTTTATTCAAATATTTTAACCATTTGGGCTTGTTTTAACTTATGTAATTCCTCTTAATTTAAAGATTACCTTTTATGGATAGCAGAGGGATCTAGGACAAACTTAATGCCATGAAAGTTTACACCTTAGAACTTTTCGAAATATGTACAGGGTGCCCCAGCGAAAATTGCCACTATTCTTTTTTTATTTTTTGAGACGGAAAAAATGTTTCGTATAATAGTTGTATAGGTAGGTCACCCATTTGCACAAAACCGGGACAAACAAAACATTATGTTTTTTTAAATGAATATATCTACAGTGTGACCCATTTGTGTTCTTATCAGCCTGTAAAAAGTTTATTAATTGTTACTGCACGATTTCATCCGGATTTTTTAAATTAATTGTAGATCTGGATAAACTGCATTTAATGAGCAAAAATTGCATTTTTCATACAAAATCCAAGGCCTACTGTTCCAGTTTCTAGGAGAAAAGAACTGTTTACGCCACTGGATTCAGCAAACCTCAAAATAGGATTGTAGCAAATTTTACCAAAAAATGGTATACTTATTTGTTTTATTAATTAAGCTCTAACAACTTGATATTAATGCTTATACTTATGCTTATACAGAACAAAATATAACAAAAAAAAAATGAAAATTACATCACAAAAACTAAAATTTTTAAAAAATTTATTTCTAAATTGAAATTTATTTTTTTAAAATTCGGTACAGGCCCGTTTTGAGAGGTGCTGAATCTGGTGAGCTCCAAACTTTTTGTCTAAAAAAAATCGCAAATGTGACTTATTAAAATTTTAACTGGCAAAGAAGTTCTTGGGTTTTGTATGAATGAGGTCAGTTTTACAATTATTTAACAGAAACCCGGGTCAATTCAATAAACTTTTTGTACAGGGTGATCCAAAAACAAATGGTCCATACTGTATATATTTGTGCACTTTTAAATTTTAAAAAGATGATAAAATTTCACGTCCCCAATAGATTTTTACAAAAAGAAAGTTAGCCGCTAACTTTCGTATTTTAAAATTTGCTTGGTACGACAAAAATTTTATATGGTTATTTTTTCCCTTTTGAAATATTTAATTTTTAAATTATACAGGTACCTACGGCAATTTTATCTATGGAATTTGTAAATCTCGCGATAAAGATAGACGGCCGATGTAATAACAAAAAATTTTTGCTTTACCAAGGGATTTATATAATACTTACCTATAATTCCAAAATGTTAGTAGATGTTTTATAGTTTACTATAATATTTATATATTTTTTATATTTTACTATAATATAACGAACGATGATCTCTGTGTCACAATGGTCGACAATGGAAATTAGATTCACATTGTCGGCCCTTTGTGACGCAGGGATCATCGTTCGTGATAGCCACTATACCTAATACCGTTGACTGACGTATTAATAAGGCTTCTCACCGTTGACTGACGTATTAATAAGACTTCTTACGGCTATAGTTTCATGTCCCGGTAAGTAGTTGGCGCCTATGGTCAACAATGTATTTTGCATTGTATTTTGTCTCCGGGAAGCGCATGGTGACCCAGAGAACTGTCAAACATGACAGCCGTGATCAGTCTTTATTAATACGTCAGTCAACGCTAATGCCCTTGTTTTGGAATCCCTAGCTAGCCATATTGTGACAAAGTCATAAGGATACGAGAGCAAATACTAGATATAAGCAACAGATGGCGCCAAAAATTATAATGGCCCAGTTATTGCCTAATAATTTTCTTCTATTAAAATCTACCCCTGTACCTATACTGTACTTCCGCTATGTCCTTGTGTCAGTGTCAGACATTGGCTAACTAGAGTATCAGTATCCATAGACAAGGCTAATAGGTACCTATTTTCGAAATAAAGTAAGAATTTCAGGAAAATCCTAAAAGCTCGTAAGATTTCGGATTTTTATCATATTGTAGTGATTGAAACTTAAACAAACATTTTTGTGTTATTGCATCATCTGCTGTCTTTATCACGAGATTAGTTCAATAACTTTAGTATAAAATTTTAAAATGGAATACTGCGAAAATGATAAAGATAAAGATAAATGATACAAAATTATATAATATTTTAATCGTCGCGTGGTGACGAGTAGATTTCAAAAAATGCAAAAAATTTTGTTGTTGTGTTGTTTAAAAATTGTTGCTGTTGTTCCGTTTAAAAAACATAACTTTAGCTTGTCACGGTTTTGTGCAATATTCCCTGTATAAAATTTGGTGTCACCGTAAAAAATGCAATTTGGTATCTACACAACTTTTATACGAAACATTTTTTCCTATCACGAATAATAGGGAACTGAAGGAGGATGGCAACTTTTGGTGGGACACGCCCAATCACATAATAAATAGAGGAAAGCTTGTGTCGTTGGAAAAGTAATAATATGCCGTAGATAAAATTGAGACATTCCCACATGTTGTTGAAAAATGATGAAATGAAACTTTAACTTCTCGTAATTTATTTTCGCATAATGGCAGACGTTTCTAACTAAAACAATGTTAGGACTCTTTTTACGAGAAATAGTTCGCATTTGCTGTGGTTTTTAAATTAGTGGAGATATAAATTTCACTTTAAAATCCGACGTGATATTTAAACTCCTCGATAAAAAGTGCCATAGTACCTATTGTTGTTCCACAACTATTGAGAAATACGCATACGTTCATAATAAACAAAATAACCTATTACCCGTCAAGGTATAATATGTAGTTATGAACTACAACCACACACTTTTGGTCAATCACGATTTTGCATTTTTCATAATTCATAACTCAACACTTACTATTAATTTTTCGTTACGTTAGATATTATTTTATTTACTCCCCTCGCAATAATAATTAATCATTTTGGTTGGAAATGATTTACAAATAATTTAGGTTGTAAGAATTTTATAGAAAATTATTTTTTGGGGTAGGTCTAGAAACGCACAACTCGAATCATTCACCAATTACTCCCCAACATCACCATGCAAAGCTTCTTAACTCGCAGGACATTATTTTTACTGTATTTTTGTCGGAATCATCATGCTTCTTTCCCTCTCATCCGAGCTTCTGCTTTCATTTTTGTTTTTGGATTCTCTACAACCGAAATGATTCTGAATCATTTGGGGTGATCATAGAGAATTATGGTTTTTATATGCTTAATATATAGCGTTTTTGATACCCAAACCATAGACTTGTTCTGGGAGGTACATACAATTTACACCAGACTTAGATTATATACAGGCTGATTCAATTTTATTGTAGGACCCTTCGACAGGTTATAGAAAACCTTAAAATATGATATGTTTGATATAACTTTTTATCCACAGGCGACTCGGTTTCGTGATACAGGGTGTTTAAATTCCCAAAAATTTTAAAGATATTCAAACTAAATTTGGTACACAGCACACACTAAGTGTCATAAAATGTGATAAGTTACCCAAATAGCCAGTGGCGGAGATATGGGTATACACTACATTTGTTTTATCAAGAAAAATACTATTAAGACCCTTTACAGAATTTTCTTTTATGCACTTAGGTAACTTTTTTAATGGAAGAAAAAACTATCTCTTGACAGTGTGACAAGTGCCACCGTTTTACGGGAAAAATTAATATTGCTCATTTTGGAATGCAAAAGTTAAATTATTTTATCAAAAAAAGACATTTTATATCTGGGTTTGGCCAGCAGATACATAGTAATTCGACAAAACAATAATGTCATCCATGGCCAACTAATTTATCTTTTAAAACCGAAAGCCAAATAGTCGAAAAAATTACATATTTTTAATCTCGCACAAAAGTGGTTTTTGACGACCAAGTTTTGATTTTCTCAACCATAACTATATTGTTTAATATCCTCTGGCCAAATATTAATCTTAACGTGTCATTGTGTCTTGAAATTAAATAATTTTTCTACTCGCATTTCAAAAAGGAGTTATGTCTGAAAAATCAAATTTTCCGTGAAGATACAAAAAAATTTCAAGAGACAGTTTTTGTTTAGAATAAATAAAAGTTATTGAAGTGCAAAAAAAGATTTTCTATAGGGAATATTACTATTTTTCTTGATAAAACAAATGTAGTGTATACTGTATACCAATACCTCCGCCACTGGCTATTTGAGATAGGTACTTGGTACTATCACATTTTGCGATGCTTTGATCAGCACATGCTGTGCACCAAATTTCGTTTGAATACCTTTAATTTAAACACCCTGTATTTCCAAAATGAGTTGGCTGTGTATAAAAAGTTATACTACAACATAGTGAACATAGTCATATTTTAGGGTTTTCTATATCACCTGCTCAACAAGTGTCCTAGAATAAAACTGAATCACTTTGTATTTTACACTTCTGTAGAGTTGGTAGAACCCGTGTTTCTATTTTATAAGTACTTCAAATTATTGATACGGCAAAAAAGCCGAACTTATTTCTGTTGATATAATTTAATTTCCTATTCTATTACTAGATACAATACCTATGATGTAGTAAAAAGGTAAAGTTATTAGTTTTAATACTAAAATAACATTTCTGATGTAATATTTATTATTTTCGGAATTTTCTTGTTCATTGTCGCGACAATAATTCCTTTGATGTGAAATCGACCTACAGTTTTATAACTGGAAACGTTGGAAACGAAAACCAAAAGTTGTGTTACCTATTTAAAATCACATTGCAAATATTAATCATTTCAGAAAAAAAACAATATTTAAGTAAAACATAAAAATTTCAATATTCTGCATAAAATATCTTGTTACTTATTTTTCATCTGAAAATAAACATTGCTCTGCAACAACATCTGGTAGATTATATGGACTAAAATAATGACACGTTCAGTATTCACAAAGCAACGTTTATTTTCACGAAACAATTGCATATTTACCAAACGTTATATATAAAATATGTGCATACCTATAAATTTGGCAGCTATGACATTCCGAAATTCTGTCCTTCCTATTGGAAAACCGTTATACGAACATCTTTTCCACGATGTAGAGAAGCAATAGATAGTTTCACTAATAATTGACTGATTTTGATGGCAAACAGATAAGCACATGTAGATGTCTAGATTTTCAGCTAGTGCTATGAAGCTTGGGGTACTCGAAGCGCCAGGTTTCTATGGTAACGCTTTATTGTCTCTGGAAACACTCTTCGAGTTTCAGCTCAAACTCGTGTCAACCTCGCCTGAAAGAAACCACTTTCTTCTACTACATATTGGCCCGCATTTCTCGTATTATAGTAACGATTAAACTTGTACCTAAAGTAGCGATACGGCGATACGCGAGACCCTGTCTTTAGAAGTTAAAACGTTTTTTGTACACAAATATTGTGTAAAATCTATTCTCTAACAAAAATTTCAAAACAAAATTTTCAAAATAACGTAGCGATGATAGTTAAGTAAGTATTTATAGATCTGCGTGAATAATTTTTCTGTTCTGGGGATCTATTATTCATACGATTTCAAAACATTGATACTAAAATATCCACCTAGCAAAATTTTTTACCACATTTACAAACTCCTTTTCTACCTTAACTTAATTTACTTCACCTTCATCGGATAGGACAGTAATAGATGTTGGCAATTTTACACCCGCAAAATTTGTCACCATCCAATCGTCATCCCGGACTTAAATTGAATGTTGTTGTTGTGCAGTGCTTGACTCAGTCAACCTTTTACATCCGAGCCAGGTTGGTGTTAAGTGCACGTAGTTGTGGGTCTTAGTAATTCTCTATTTTCTCCGCAAGGATAGTTGTTCTCCAAATAACAACAAACATGGTTCTTATTGTTAAGGTACGGGTATGTCTTGGAAGCCAATGAATGTTACGTAATTTAGTTTTAAATTTAGGATTTAGATGTGATAGCCATTATGTAATAGTTTTACACTTTTGAAAGTTAAGGGAATATCGCCAAATATTTTGTTATAATTTTTGATAAAACCATTTTCAAAAAATTGTAGCAGTTTAAAACTTGAAAATATTTATTATTTTGCCGGTAAACTGATTATTCCTTTGCTGAGCTTTATAGTACAGGAGACCTTCCATATGTGTAGATATATATGTTTTACTTGGGAGAGACCTAACAATAATTGCCAACTACCGAAACTCCAACATTCATTGAATATTATACAGGATGACAATGCTCTGTAGGATGTTGCTAAGGCCAAAATATAGAGCTTTTGAACTAAATAATATACATTATCCGAACGTTGCACTTTTTCAATCTGTTATAAAGATAGTTTTTGAAGAGAAAAACTGCACGATGGAGTCAAACTAAATGACTTACATACAGGGTGAGTTTTTTTCGATGCCCACTATGGGGATCTCGGAAACTAGCAGAGCTAGAACAAAGGTTAAATGGGGAAAGAATTATTGCAGTTTTAAATGCTCAATCTAATGCCCCTTTTGGATTTTCAAAAAAGTTCATGGCTCACTAGATATTTTGAAAAAAGTGATTATTTGCTATTTCATCAGATCTCTGAAGCTCCGTTATTTGTGATCATACAGAAAAACTGTAGAGACAAAAATTTTAGATAAATTTGGACTTAATAAGATAATCTAATCCAATTTTTTATGTTGTTTGTGATTATTGAGATATGGCATAAACTTGTGTTTTTTTAAATGTAAATCATAGTTGGCTTATCAAATCGGCCATTTTTTGAGCTTTCCAAAAATGTAATACTCGGCATAGTTATTATAATAAATAAAATGGCTATAGTTAATTTTCTGATTTTTTTTAATTTTCACATAGTCAGCCATGGAATATTTTCATAATTACGTTCTATTTTATAATAAGACATATTTAAAACTTTCCAATATTTTATTTTTAGCTGGTAACAAAATGTAACAAAATAAAACAAAAATTATCATGATGGAGCGCCACCACATAATTATTTGCCCGTAAGAAATTACCTAGATCAGCCAAAAAGTTGTATAGGGAGAAATAGACCTATTTCCTGGCAGCCCCGATTTCCCGATTTGTCTGTTTTGAATTTCTTTTTGTAGGGAACAGTACAAAATAAAGTATGAGACAATTGTTGAATTAAGAGCAGCTGTTTTAGAAGCAACTGCCAGTATTGACAGGAGATCTCTAAGAAAGGCGACAAATTCAGTTTGATGAATGCAATATTTGCATAAATAATAATGGTGGATTTTTTGGACACCCTTTAAAATAATAATAATTTCAATTTGAGTTTTTTAATTTTTGTTTATTTTGTTACATTTTGTTACCAGCTAAAAACAAAATATTATAAAGTTTGAAGTATGTCTAATTATAAAGTAGAACGTAATTATGAAAATATTCCATCGCTGATTATGTGAAAATTTTAAAAAAAATCAGAAAATTAGCCATAGCTTTTTTATTTTTTATAATAACTATGCCGAGTATTATATCGTTGGAAAGCTCAAAAAATGGCCGATTTTATAATGCCACAGCCAACTATGATTTACATTTAAAAAAACACAAGTTTATGTCATATCTCAAAAATCACAAACAACATAAAAAACTGGATAAGAGTATCTTATTAAGCCCAAAATTATCTACAATTTTTGTCTGTACAGTTTTTCTGTATGGTCAGAAATAACGGAGCTACAGAGATCTGATGAAATAGCAAACAATCACTCTTTTCAAAATATCTAGTGAGCCATGAACTTTTTTAAAAATCCAAAAGGGGCATTAGATTGAGCATTCAAAACTGCAATTCCTTTCCCATTTAACCTTTGTTCTAGCTCTGCTAGTTTCCGAGATCCCCATAGTGGGCATCGAAAAAAACTCGCCCTGTATATATTACAAAAATATATACAGGGTGGCTTACATAAGTGGCTCACTAAAAATATCTCGGCTATTTTTCGACAGAAAATATCGGTGGCGGGTGCGATCGATAGCTCTTCCGAGCGGCCTTCTTTTGTCATGATGAAAATTGCTGTCCATGGCCACCTAGGAAAACTATGGCTAAAAAAAAAAAAAAAATTTAAACCGCTGTAATTTTTTTTCTAGAGGTACAGAAAAAAGTTTAATATGAAAATTATTTGCATAACTGTGAAAATACAACTATTATATCAATTTTGAAATATCAGATACGAGCAATTTTGGGCTCCCTTGGGATCAAAAATTAAATTATCTGGAAAAGAATATATTGACGCATTTTTTTATAAAGCAAAATGTGCCATTTAATTTGATATGCTACTCTTGCCAGTTTGCTTTGTATTTACTATAAGAAATTAAGAAAAATCATTTGTAATATTTGTAATTGGCAGAAGGTCTAGTTACCCATGAAAATAAATAATTGATTATGACGCTAAATTAAAGTAGGCATAGTAGGCTTTCAACATTTGAAAATAAAGCGGTTTTTCGAATGTCGAATGTCGAATAGCTAATAAACAATTGTTATTTTAAATAATAAAAAATGCGAAACTCGTAGACATTATTGTCTGTTATGAAAATAAATTAAAAATACTTAATATCTTCAATTTAACTTAATACTTAACAGGTAGGTAATTCAATAGCAATTATTCCAAAAATTAAATGAAATATTACAATACAATAAATGCTTAGTGAATACCTAGTATTTACACCTACTTTTCGCAAACAAACAACACAACATTTAACTTTTTCAGTATATGCATTTTAAGTAACTGCTGCATATTTCAAGTATTCTCATTTTTTAGTAAAATACATTTTGCGCAGCTGTTGAATAAACTCACCTGTTTGGGTACCTAACCCATCGAATTGGTAAGACAATGGAAGTCGCACAGGTACCACTTTCATTGTTGTTTGGGGAAGCCAACTCTAGAGAGAGAGATAGGTTTCAAATGGCAATAAGTAAGACAAGGACGCCTAATGAACGTGTCAGCTGATTCAGGCAAAGGAGGTATATAGTATAGGGATGTTGCATATTAATGGAAGAATTTAATGGGCATGTTCCGTAATTATCTTTATTGTATGATCTGTATACCTAAATTCGGGGCTTGCTTGTAGGAATGAGAAATTTTCTATATAACCACAATTATGTAAATATTGCACAAAAAAATTAGTGAAACGATTAAAAAAATTACCTGGCAATTTTATGTACCTGGAAGTAAATTGAGACAAATAAAATACAAATTCCAAAATAAAAGTTTATTTTAAAATAAAGGCGACAAAATATCTACATAGGATAAGGTATACATTTTCAACTTTAATAATTACTTGTCTTAACTGATTTATTAATTTTAAAATTTAATTTAATAGGAAAAGCATGTAAGACAGGTAGCTTTTACATATTTTTATATAATTTTTAATTGTTTAGGCATCTATCAAAAATAATTACAAATAATTACCTAGTGACCAGACTTGGAAAATAAAAAACTGTAGTAATTACAAACTTTTTAAGTTTGCGCTGCCCAAAATTCTCTATGAAATTGCTCTCAGTAAATTGTTGACTACAAATGCAAGTAAATACTTGTAGACAGTAGGTACAAAATTTTTCCTTTTTATTGCTGCAATCCACTTGTCTCTAATATAACCTTATTTCTTGGAAAACTGCAAAGTTATTAGCAAAGATTTTTAAGACTTTGAATGAAAAGAAACCCCACTATTCTTATTCTTTCCGCCCCGTTTGGTACATCCAAATACACAACAGGAGTTGACCCTCTTTTTTTTGTAATTTACAACTTTTAAACAGAGAGAATATAGCCACATAGCTAAATTAAATTTTCTCTCTGATCTAAAAATAATATTAAACCAAACACCAACTAAGAAAACTCAACGCCGTTTTATACGAGACTGCCACCACGACACGAACTCAAATAAAATATAAATAATATAATAATAATTACTCCTATTCGTATTGGGACTTTGTTACAGAAGGATAATTAAAATGACGTTTGACAACGGAAATCGTTTGAAGCACAGGACACAAAAATAGAAAGTTAGGACAAACACGTCTTTTGTGTTATGTGTTTTTTTCCGGAATCAGCTGATTTATTTACTATTTCACTTACTCAAGTTTTGCTGCCAGTTTCTCTCTCTACACTCCTTCCATCTACTTGTCAATTCAATGTACCTAACCCCATTTGCAAAATTCCAATAGGGATGTCACAGAACAAATAGGTAAGTGTGACACTACAAATTAAATGGTACATTTTGCTTTACAAAACACACATAATTAAATATTTTTACAGATAATTTAATTTTCGAGCCCAAGAGAGTACGATAATCCACACATCAAAACTAATGTCATACGTAAATTCTGTCGGTTCTTGAGAGCAATAATAATTTTTATGTTAAACTTTTTGCCATATTTCAAAAAATAAAAAAGTTACAGCAGTTTAAAAATTTCGAATTTTTCCGATTTTTGGCCATAGTTTTCGCAGACGGCCATAGATAACAATTTTCATCATGACAAATGAAGGCCGCCTCGATCAAACCAGCCACCGTTTTTTTTTTGCAAAAAATAGCCGAGAAATTTTGAGGGTGCAACTTATATAATGAAACTCTAAACTACAAAAAAGTTTAGGGAAGATTTATGTAGATCATGAATACTGAAGTTATCAAGTTATCAATTCGAAATTACACCAGCTGTAACAAAAATATGGCAAACTATTGATAATATTTCTCAACATTAACTCCCTGTAGATCCAAAAGGAGCAAAGTTCGGACAAATCCATATTTAGCCTATTCGCAATATTTTGACCTTGGCAATTTCTCCTATGGAGCCTTGTAAAATTCTTTGCGGGAGACCCTAGATAAACACATTCAAATCTACTTTTATTTGAAGAGTTTTCTTTCGTATGAATAAACAAAAATATAATTTTGTTGTAATTTAAAACATTATAATAGACAATCAGTGACTACGTTTATCTCCACGCGTTCGATTCGATTGAGAAAGGTTTGGATTCACTGGAGCAGATTCAAATAGACGACGTAAACAACGTAAACAACAAATAGACAAAGTAGACAACAAATACACAACGTAAACAACAAATCACAATTCGATCGGTTCTAAAATTTCAATCCGCTATTTCGAGTGCACTCGATCGGATCGAACACATTAATCATTGACGACATAAACTGACTTGAACTGTAACTAAACCCGCTAACTTCACTACTGTTTTGTTGCCGAAACATAACTTTAAGTTACTGATTTTCTAAAATGAAGAATTTCTGTGGTTGTAATAGTAGTAAAAAATAAAAAGTGGCTGCATAAACCATTTTCCTACACTGTACCATTGCAAAACGCAGTGTCTGAGGATATAGTTATATGTCATTTCCAAACAGAAGTTAGCTAGAAGGATGCACACATGTGCACCAACATACAGTGGAATAAAAGTATAACAATATAATGTCCTTAGAGGGGGTTGAAAAACCCTTAGACAACGAAAGAGAGAGGACTCCTAATAACAGAGCCCTCGGCCGTGTTACCGACTGGCACATCGCACGACAGGCCAGTGCCGTAGCATGAAACGCGTTCTTAGCCAATATCACAAAAATGTTAAAAATGAATAGGTAGTTAATTTTGACTTAATTGCAATTTGAAATATTGGTATTTATTTGCAGATAATTTCCCAAATGTAAAGCTAGTGTTAAGTGCTGAAATATATTTATTTGCGGCGATTTCGAACCAATCAAAATAAAATAAATAATGCAAACCCATCTAAACCAGCCCATATTTTATGAAACTATCATAATCAATTAAGAAATTTTCAATAAAAACGATGTTAAAAATAATTATATTGGTCCTATTTACAAACAAAACAATGCACTTTATCATACTAAAAGGTAGAAGGAATTTGAAGAAGTTATATGGAGAAAAAATAAAGTTTTAGATCTTCTTTCAAAAGTTGCTTGTTAAATATTTACCTAAGAAACGAAATCTCGGGATCTTTCTTTTCACTTCTGCTTGTGCAACCAAACGATGAACAATGCACCATCCTAAGAGTATATTTTCCCCTTAATCACTGTTACTTTTAATTCAAAAATTCTCGAAATTAACTCACAACGTACTCGCTTTGTTTGACACATATAAAATGGCCGCCGTTCAAAACGACGTAACAAATCGTATACACGGCAGGGTAGGCCAGCGCGGTGTCCTCTCTTCTTTCTTTGTCTAAGGAAAGACCATTTGATTCAATCCTGACGATGTAAGCACCGGAATTACAAAAGAATCGGATTCATTGTAATCTGATCGAGTTGCCACGAGATGAACGTAGTCAGTGATGCCTTTTTAGATTGGTGTAAACATCAATCAAGTTCATATTGAAAACAAAAAATTCATTTTACGCAAAAGCTATAGAAAAAGTTTCAGAAAATCCGTACTCTTAAAATGAATTATGAGGAAACAACTTTTAGTCTGTTTCTAAAATTGGTATTTCTGCGTGAAGAAATATTATTGTTTTCGGAATTCATTAGACGTACTAGACTCTAGTGAAGTACTATGGGGACTATGAAAATTTCTATCCCATATTAAAAATATAATCCAGCGGTAAAATATGTCCAGCGGACTTTCTATCCCAGATGAGCACAGTACGGTGTGATTTTTAGAACCCCTGGAGTGGAACCGAATATTTGGCGAATTTCAGTGAATATTATTTCATAAATAAACTACCTTTAAAACAAATGCCCTAAATAGTTTCATGTTAAATACTTATGTGCAGAATGATTAACGCTTTAGCATTGTTGCCTAAAAAGAGCTAAAATGTAGAACTAACATGTATCACTTAAATGTCTAAGACAACTAAATAAATACCCTATCATAATGGCTGGCACAGCTAAATATTTTAGTGTTATGTTTCAAATAACAACGAGCTAAAAAATATTTAATTAATTTATTGCAACATATTTTTATATCCTACATTCTATCAATTTTTGCACCAAGTTTACTAAGTAAAAATTGTTATCGAAATGTATTTATTACATAACAATAATAAGGATGATTAATAATTTTGGTGTAAAAATTAGCGCATAGAAGTTAAGGAAGCTGCATCATAAAATGGTGCCGGCTGAAAATTACAGGTGTGGCAGAGGTTTAGTTTTCTGCGAGGTAAAAATATGGGCGTGATATTTTGCAGCGCGAATTTTGCAAAGTAGAGAAGATATTAAATGTGCTGTGAGTGTGAGTTAAAATGGGTAGTGAAATTTAAATTAAGGATATTACGGAAACTGATCACCCCTTCCTGGTATTAATTTCTTTGAAATATGATATAAATAGAACTTAATGAAATCTGATGAAAGGAAGGCCTTATCTCAAATAACAGTCTGGGGGCTAGCATAATCGCAGGAATTGCATAATGAAAATTTCGAATTTCTTTATTATCTTGAATGTTCAGAATGTGGATCATTGTCGTTGAAGTTAGATTTATCGTCACAAATTATTACTTGTGAACCGATTTTCATGAACTTTGTTTGGTCAAATATATTGTTGGGTTTTAAGTGGACCTGAATAATAATGCCACTGTAGATTTTTCTCAAAAATTCCTAACGATACTTCTTAAAATTTTGACACTAAGAATTTATCGTTTGTCAATGATTTACTTCGAGAAAATCGGTTCACGAATACAAATTTTACTTGTGAGAAGTCCGTAAGAGGAACACAAATTTCCGATTTTTGGGACATATTGTATAAACTGATTTATTCTTCAAAAATTTCAATTTCACAGGAGGGTTTATTTAACATTAAAATATCTAATTATGTGTTTAAAGGATATTCATTCAGATTTGATAAATAAAACAATATATGTTTTACATCCATCCTCAGCTGAATTACCAAATGTATGCCATATTGTTCATTTATATGTCATTTATCACATACAGGGTGAGCTTTTTTGATGATCAGTATGGGGATTTTGGAAACTAGCGGAGATAGAAGGAAGGTTAAATGGGGGAAAGAATTGCAATTTTGTAGGCCCAATTTAATTCACTTTGTGAATTTTTGAAAAGATAAGATATTTTGAAAAAACGATTTTTTGGTGATTTATTCTAATGCATCTAGCTTCGTTGTTTCTTACTTTAGATAAAAAGTGTAAATGCAAAAGTTGGAGGAAATTGTGGCTCCAATGCGGTTATCATGTCCTACTTTCCGTGATAACTGCAATTTTTGAAATATGACACAAACTTGTGTTTAATGGAAACCATAGTTCGCCATGATCTTGAAAAATCAGGCATTTTTAGAGCTTTCCAACGATATAAGTTTGCGTCATATAACGAAAATGACAGCCGTCATGGAAAGTACGACATGATAACCGCATTGGGGACACAATTTCCTCCAACTTTTGCACTTAAACTTTTTATCTAAAATCAGAAACAACGAAGCTATATGGATTAGATTAAATCGCCAAAATTTCGTTTTTTCAAAATATCTAGTAAGCCATGATTTTTCAAAAATCTACAAGGTGCATTAAATTGGGCCTACAAAACTGCAATTCTTTCCCCATTTAACCTTCCTTCTATCTCCGCTAGTTTCCGAGATCCCCATACTGATCCTCAAAAAAACTCACCCTGTATAAACAATGTGCGATTTAATTTTGTTTAATTATAAATAGCAGCTTTTGAATCGAGTATTCATGAGAATCGAGTCTAAAAATTACTACAAACGTAATGTGATAGGCATAGGCCCACATTTAAAATAATATAGAAATAGCGTCAATTTAATTTTTTATTGTTTTTTTTTTGTCATAGAAACCTGAACCAAACTGATTAAAAGACAACTTTTTAAGTTGCCACGTAACGAAACTTTGAACGTTAACTCAAAAAAATAAATAAATAAGAATTGTTTTCTGGGCTTTCTTTATCAAAGATAATGTCAAGTCAAAGTGAATTTTTAGTATTATTTCGTCAATATATTTTGACAATATCACGGCTAAAAAAGACACAGCGTAAGGACTACAGAAAAATGCAATGCAAACAAAGTAAAGAACGTAAAAAAAAGTAGTAAAAAATAGATAACTCGCCAAGTTAAATCAGTTGAACCTGTAACGTCGGTAATTGTTTAAAAGGTTGCATTTTTATTTATGTCTTCTCCCGTGAATTGTCAACTTGGTTACTGAAAGTACAGAAGGACGCCAAACAACCAACAATTTAAATTTAATTTGATATAGGCCTGTTTTTAGGGGTGCCGAATCCAGTGGCATGCATATATACAGTGTGTCTAGTTTTTAATGTTAACATCCCTGAAAATATAAGTAGGCTGGGGGATTGAACGGGACAATTTTTTTTATAGATAGGTTCCTGAAAGGTCATTATTTGCGAACTATTGGTTTGGCATTGCCGCAATATCCTGGCCTACTGCGATTTTTTAAGTGGGTGCGCTTTTTGAAAACCGTATTAGGCATTTTTTAAATTAAAATCTGACACCACAGCATTAATCAGGACACACCAAGACCCCCAAATACTAAATTTGAACAAAAAATTTACAGGAAATTCTATTCTGCAGGGGGCAAAATTTTAGCAAAAACAGTTGGCTGCTCAACAGGACCAGTAAATGTGATAATATAGTGTGCAAAGATTCTATACAAAAATATACAGGGTATTTTTCTCTAGACCATCTCAAAATCCTGAATTTTTATGAAAGTTTATATACGGGTCAAAATTGCTCTGTAATAATTATCGAAAAGTAATTTATTTTTATACAAAATGCCAACTAACAAATAAAAAATTTTAATTGTTGGACCTTTCTCAACAAAGTCACTATCTAAAATGGTAGGTACCTTTTCCGTGCGTTTCCTATTGTGGCACACCAGCCACCTTAACTCATATGGACTACTGACTGGCAGGCTTCTGTATTTTTTAGACTTAGTTCATTTATAATGTCTGGGGTGGTTTTGATATACTCAATTTTTGACGTGATATACTCATTTTTTGACGTGTTTCAAAAGTTCAGCATTTTGAGTTGGCACAGAGAGGAATACCTTGTATATTTTTTATTGTATCTTTGCGCATCAACACTGTGAGTGATCCTCTTTATCATTCAACTGTTTCTAAGTAATTCAATGGCATACTTGACGCGCTTTTAAAATTCCTATTTCGCTCAACTTTGACACCTTGCAGAATGGAACTACCTGTCCAAACTTGGTATTTGGGGGTTTTTGTATGTCCTGATTAACGCTGTGGTCTCACATTTCAAATAGAGAAATGCCTAATATGGTTTTTCGAAAAACGAACCTCTTTAAAAAATCGCAGTAGGCCAGGAATTCGCGGCAATGCCAAACCAAAACCTACTTCGCAAAAGATGAATTTTCAGGGACATGTCTAAAAAAATTGCACCCTTCAATTCCCCCTAGTCTACTTAGATTTTCAGGGGTGTTAACATGAAAAACCAGACACACCGTATTTTCTAATGAAAATCGCTAATGCGTGATTTATTAAAATTTTGCTTGTAGAAACTGGCATAGTAGGACTTGGATTTTGTCATTTTTTCTCAAAAAATGCAGTTTATCAAGCTCTACAAAAAAACGGGTCAAATCGCACAGTTAATAAACTTTTTAAATTGTGACCCGAAAGCAAATTGGCATATTCTATATTATGTCAGATGGCAATGATAGCAACTATCTAGTAGTACAATGCAGTACAACATTGTATATAGTACATTTCCCAATTAAAAACGTACATGAGGTATTTAATTTACAGTAGTAAAAAAATTATATTTCACTATCCATTTGACTGCCACCTGCACTGTTTCCGTACACATCACCCTAACCTGGGCCCTCTACCGTCTCTTTCAGCGCATATCGTATGTTAACTACCCGATAGGGGATTACAGCTACTACCGAACGCTCAGCCTGCCCACCAGGCGCTCCTACTGGTCGTCGTACTATTCGTGGCCCAGGACCTACTCGTACTACTCGTGGCCCAGCACCTACTCGTGGCCCAGGACCTACTCGTACTACTCGAGCTACTGGCCGACAACCACCAGCGACTACTACACGTGGCCCACGCGCACCTGGCCCTACTACCGCTCCTACCTGAGCTCCTTCTTTAGAAACTACTACCTCAGCACCCTGCCCTCCCTCTACTGCAAATCGATCGATTACGACTTTAGCGACCTCGAAAACAAAATCGACAACCTGAGCGTAAGTAGGCGCACGGCGAGGCTCGCCAAGATGCTCTTGTAAAAGACTGGGTTGTATAGAACGCCCGCCGCCGTACCGGTACGTTAGGTACAATTTTAATACGCTTATTTTAAGTTTCGGCCGAACAGCGATGTTGCTTGTTACTTGTTCTTTGGATTGAATATACTTTATTTTTGCAATAATAAGTTCGTTTGAATATTTATTTGGTTGAAGAAAGTAAGCAGTTTCTGGTAAAATAGTTATACTTGCATCAAATAAAGAAAACTATATTCCTTTCAATTGCTATAGGTATGGTATAATATACAGGGTCATTGGTAATTCAATACATTCCTTTGGAGATGTGATAGGGGAGGAGGTAAGGAGTAAATTTAATCCTAATATGCATTATGCAAAACTAAATAGTTTTTGAGATCTTTCAATTTCTCTTAGTAGACAAAAAATCTACAGAACTTTTTTAAACATTTCAACTGGATTACTTGTCCAACACTATGGTCTTATGTTTGGAATGAAAAAAGTCTGGAAACATTTAGATCATAGGAAAATTTTAAATAAAAAGTTGTCCAAAATGTAAAAAAAAATTGAGTTTTGCATAATGCATATAGGATTAAATTTACTCCTTACCTCCTCCCCTATCACATCTCCAAAGGAATGTATCGAATTACCAATAACCCTCTATATTAATATTAATACGAACAATATGTTGTATAGGGAAAAGGAACGAAGGGGTTTAATTTGGTTTTCAGTTTTGATACCAAATAAAATTTTAATTTCGAAATGGTTGAACCCTAGAAAATGAAATTTCAACTAGAAAATTTCAGCTATCTACTGTCCACTTGACTTTGAATATATTATACATTATACCTATATATTCTTTAAAAATATCAATAGTTTTTACAATGACTTTGAATAATATTATATTTTTTACTAGATATTTACATTTACTAACAAACACCAACTATACAAATATTAATATATTATACTTACATTATTTATGTAAATTTATGGAATCTTATTTCTAAGCCTTGATGATGATTAATATTATTATATTAATATTAATCGATTAATCGAAACGATGGCAAAAAATTGCGTTTTACCCTTGACTGATATATCGTCAGTCAACGGTTTTACTGTTGATTTTGACACTTCTCCCAACTAAAACATGATTTAAACAGAATGGAAGCGGACTATACGTACCTACAAATATAAATATTTATGTTGTGTGAAAGTTTCAGTTTGTGCTTATGGTGTCAAGAGCGTTTTAGTACAGTAAGTATAGTGTCTAGTAAATTATAAATAAGACTCGCAATGAATACCAAGGCACTGAAGTTAAACTTTTTATGAATCATGCGGACTTTAGTTGCCGAAGCCTCTGGCCGAGGCAAATAAACCACATGAGTCATAAAAAGAACTTCAGTTGCCTAGGTACATATACAGGGCGATTCAGTTTTATTCTGCGACACTTCAACAGGTTATAGAAAACCAACAAATAACCGCACTTTCTTTTATAAAGTATATCATTTTAAGGCCTTTAATTTAATTAAAAAGTTACAGGGTGTTAAAGTTTTAAGAAGTATGTGGACTTTATTGAATATTTACCAAACTAGTTGAGATATTTAAATCATATTTGGTACACGTTATAACGGCATAGGTTAGCATAAAACCTGTTAATATCACATACCTAGAACAACCAGTGGCGTAGAAGTAGGTAATTAGTATAATAATTTTTAGGAAAAAAATAGAACCACCTTGTATACCAATAAAATGTATTCGATTTCTTATGTAGATTGTAATTATAAACAAAAATTCCCTCTTGGCAATTTTTCGTATGTGTCATGGTTTGGTGGCAAATTTGATTTTTTGTATTATTTCGGGGTATTTCTGAAAAATTATCTAAAAAATTTGCTCTATAAGTAACACTTAAAGTGGAAATAATGTGTTTGCTACCTGAAATAAAGCAACTTTTTCCAATAAACTCACCTATTTAAGGCTATACTTTTGAAGATACAGGGTCTGAAACATTTAAGGAAGATACACAATTAATGTTACGCTCTGTATCTTGAAAAGTGAAACCTTGAATGGGTAAGTTTATTGGGGAAAGTTACTGTATTTAAAGTAAAAAACACATTTTTATCTACTTTGAGTGTTACTTGTGGAGAAAAGTTTTAAGTTAATTTTTCAGAAGTACCCCGAAATAAAACGAAAAAATCAAATTTGCTATGAAACCATGACACATATGAAAAAATGCTAAGAGAACATTTTTGTTTACAATTAAAATTTACATAAGAAATTGAATACATTTTATTGCTATACAAGGTGGTTCTATTTTTTTCTAAAATAAATTATACTAATTACCCATTTCTACGCCACTGGTTGTTCAAGATGTTTGATATTAACAGGTTTTATGCTAACCCATGCCGTTATAACGTGTACCAAATAAGACTTAAATATCTCAACTAGTTTGTAAAATATTCAATAAATTCCACATATTTCTTGCAACTTTAACACCCTGTAACTTTTTTATAAGGCCTTAAAATGATATAGTTTATAGAAGAAAGTGCGGTTATTTTTTGGTTTTCTATCACATGTTCAAGTGTTGCAGATTAAAACTGAATCACCCTGTATATTATATGTATTTTTGAAATCGGAAAAAATGTTTTATTAGGCAAAAAATAAAATTAAGGGATCACCCGTCCATGAACCGACTGCGCGCGGCGTTGCTTGACTTTGACGATCGCTCTACCTAGGTCAAGTATGACGCGGCACGGCGCTTCCCAACAGAAAATCCACACTGCTACCTGTTGTGCAGCCTCCATGAAAAATAGATTGATATTCAAACCTACTAAAATATTTATACTGAAAGATTGCGCTGCTATAGGTAAAAATTTCGCTATATATACGAAAAGTTAAACGGGCCTATATTGGCCGAGTTTTGAATATTTGGTCACTTTTGACGGGCGATGGCTCCGTGTCTGACGTTTGATGTTTACATCTCGTCAAGGCCTACTTATTGAAAAAAATCGTACAGTAATGGGCTAGTTCAGTGCCTATTTTTGAGCTTTTAATTATTTTGAGACACTTCACTGCCGACTTCAAGAAAAATCTCATTTCAAAAATGCACAAATCCATAAGAAAAAGAAAAGTTGATCATCATCTTTGTTCAGGTAGGCGACAAAAAAATGCGAGGCCATATTTAGATTCCTTGTAAAAAAGAGCCTTAATAATATAATGTTTAACTTACAAATGTCCAGTCCCTTGGTTTTTGTAAAAAAAATAAATAAAAACGAAAGCGACAATGGGCCTGTTTCACACTTTTTTTATTTTTGATTATGAATCTTAACAGTAAATAAAAATGAAATTCAAATTCCTTGGGCCCGTGATGTCACGGGCAATGATTTGTCAATAATTATGAATCCACAGGAAAATGGATTTCTATGGGAAGTTACCTACCTATCTATATATTCTACATTTGACCCTTTGAGAGGGATGTGGCAATATTTATAGGCACTAACTTATATTTTTACTTCCATATCACTCAAGGAATTCTCTCTCCGGCTTTTATGTAAAAAAGAGTACCTACCTCTTACAGTTACTGCATAGTTAAATTATTTATTATTATAGTTCCACAGTTAACAAAGAAAAAACTACAATCAGTTGCGTAATATTTTTTGTTAATAGGTATTAGGTTACTTATTTTTTTAGTTCATTAAAAATGTTTGACCTTGAAAATTTGAAAATTTTTCGCCTGCGGCGCAATTCTTAACAATGAAAAATGAACTTTGTCAACCAGCCCCCCTTGACAATAATTTCTGGTTGCATACAATATTTTTTCTACAACCGTTTTAAGTATATAAAAATGCAAACTTAAACCGTTCTAAACTACGCGACTGATTCGAGTAATTATTTCACCTCGCGGATGACTGCCAGTTAAATGACTTGATGAAGTTTCTTCTTCTTCTCCAAAGAACCCATTGAGCGTACTGTTTTGAAAAAATGAAAAAAATTGCGTAGTCCGTATAAGCACCGCTTTAATGTCTACCTTTAGTGACGCATGCAGAAAAACAATTTTCATTTAAAGAAACGATGATTCATGCCCTGTAATATTGTAATAATAACCTATTAATTTGTATATGCACGGTGGCGTGGATAAATGCACCTGCTGCAATAAATTACAAAATAGCTTTTGTGTATTATCTGGCAGTTTTGCAAGTTTTGAAAGATATTTCACGGCTTTTGTTGAGTTAATTCCGGAAAAGTTATATTTTAACGCAAAATTGTAATTAATAAAAATTAATTATGGATATTGTGCAATCAAAAACACTAACGTAATTGCAAGACGGTCCACATTATTTAAGTAGGTAGTTAATATTCTAGAGAGCAGTCCTCGTCCTCATATACTGTATGTCCACGTCCACGGATGGGTTTTATAAAAGGACAAATGGACCAAAAGTGAAAGATACGAAAAAGTCGTTCTTGATAAAAGTTTTTGCTTGTTTAGAAATACAATTTTGTTGTACATGTTGGGTAAAAAATACAAAAATGTTATTTTACATAAAATAACACCAAGTAAACATACCTTATTTTGCAAGATAGGTAAAAAAGCCTTCTTGATAAAGTTTTTGGTTGTTCCGAAAAAAGATTCACCACAGGAAACTTCAGTTTTGTGTTACAGGATGGGTAAAAAATAAAAAATAACAAAATACCCACTCAAAAACATTTTTAAATTTTTTACTTACCATGTACCTACCTATACGGAATAATTTAATACCTACCTATACGGAATAATTTAATAATTAAATAATGGCAACTGTTTACCTACTTACTTCCACCATTAGTTTCTTGAATAGGTTGATATTAACAAATAATATGAACATTCCTTTGTTATTTAATTTAGATTATGCAGTGAATTGGTAGATAGAAAACTATTAATTTGTTTTTGGAACATTTACTGAATAATTGAGTGATTAGGTTTTTTGCCACAGGAACCTGAAACAAACTTATTAAAGAGCAAAATTTTCTTAAGTTTTCAGGGGAAAACTACTAAGTAATAAGCTATGACGCTTTGTCGGTGGTTAGTTTAGATTCAACTATGAAAATAATAAATGTCTGATAACAATAAAAGTCGCGAAAACAAACTTTAACTTAAAACTAACATCGAAAGTCTGGTTCTATGGGTTTTCGGAGAATAAAAAATGTATTCCCATCCTCGAAGAAAATGTCAAGATAATAATTAATATAATAAATAGATCTACTTTAATAAGGGCTGTACTTAGATATTAATGAAATAAAATAACGGGTATTTCAGCCAAAATCATGTGTTATTTATTCTTTACAATAAACCAAGCTTTCGGCCATATTTTTGACCTTCGTCACGGGCTAAAATAGTGTTAGTTAAAATATATTATTAAGTAAGATTTATTTTTATACTTACTATTGAAATGATCATTGAAAAGTTATGTTCCTAATGGATATAAACATCCAAAAATGGAATAAAATGTTTTTTAAAAAATTTGTTATTGTCTATTAAAAATTTTGTAATAAATATTTATGGTTGTCATAGAAATTTTAAATAAAAGAATATTTTTGTATATGAACTAAGTTATGAAATAAATTTATAAAACAAATTTTTAATACTGCAGGTTATAGTGAGTTATTTCATTGTTTTTCATCTAAAAGTAAAATGTAAGAATAAATGCAACTTAGATCTTCTATATCAGTTTTTTTATTAATATTTCTTGAGATGTTTGAAATTAATAAAGAAAATTAGCCAATGAACAAAAGAACAATTTTTTTAAAATAGTTATTTATGTACCAAGGCACTGAAGTTCAACTTTTTATGACTCATGTGGAATTTAGTTGCCGAGGCCTCTGGCCGAGGCAAATAAACCACACGAGTCATAAAAAGAACTTCAGTGCCGAGGTACATATTATATTTTTTTTGAAATCGGAAAAAAAAGTTTTATTAGCCAAGAAAAGAATAATAAGGGATCACCCGTCCATGAACCGACTACGCGCGGCGTTGCTTGACTTTGACGATCGCTCTACCTATGTCAAGTATGACCATTGAAATGACAAGTTTATCAATTCGATGAGTATGACAAAGACACGGCCGCTTCGAACAGAAAAACCAAACTGCCGCTTGTTGTGCAGCCTCCATAATAAATCTATTGATATTCAAACCTACTAAAATATGTATACTGATAGATTGCGCTGCTATAGGTAACAATTTCGCAATGTGTACGAATAGTTAAATGGGCCTTTATTGGCCGGGTTTTGAATATTTGGTCACATTTGACGAGCGATGGCTCCGCGTCCTGACGTTTGATGTTTACATCTCGCCAAGGCCTACTTATTGAAAAAATCGTACAATAATGGGTTACTTCAGTGCCGATTTCCGAGCTTTTAATGACGATTTTGGGACACTTTACTGCCGATTTCAAGAAAAACATTTTATTCCATTTTTTGGAAGTTTAGATATATCCATTAGGATCATAACTTTCCATATTCATTTCAATAGTAAGTACCTACTCGTATATGTATAAATAATTCTTACTTAATAATATATTTTATCTATCACTATTTTAGCCCCGACGAAAGCCAAAAATATGGCCGGAAGCTTGGTTTATTGTACAGATTAAATAATACATGATATTAATAATTAATAATTAATAGAATAATTTGCGGTATAGACAAATCCAAGATTATTTTCTAATATGTAGTGCACAGAACAGGTTAAGAATAGTAGAATAATAAAGTGTATTTCAACTATGAATTTCTTTAAAACACAGGATCTCATGTAGGTAAAATCTGTGAAAAAAACCTCATATAGGTAAAAAAAATAACCTCGTGCAGGTAAAAATCTGTAAAAAAATAAAGAAAACAATTTAGAAAATCGGCAGGAAATCAATGTTTCAAATAAACATTGTTTCTAATAAGTTTTATTGGTATCTCGTCAAATAGGTGGCGTTTCTTCAATTTCAAATTTGACAGTTACTGCAAGTCACGTGACCACTTTTGCATACGTCATTTTTTTGTCATTGTAGAAGCACAAACTAAAATTTTAAATATTTCTAAAAGCAACAGTTTGTAGGAGACTTTATTTGTCACGCTATGGGTATCTACAAAATGTAATTGCGATTTATTTGTCCAGCAGAATATTCATACACAACGTGAATCAAGTCAATGACTAACAGCTTTGTCTTTTTATTATTAAGTTCTAATATGAGATCCTACGCATCCGCTTCAGCGTTTTTCTATCCCACCATAAATTGTCAACTCGCGTCCCAAAATACCGAGTGATTTAGACAAACATTCCCGACTACCTCACAGGTGTAGAATGTCAAGATCGGCTTGGCAAACCTTGATAGCCCGAATATATGGAAGATAACAAAATATTTATATTTACTTTTGCACGGGGGGAGTTAGTCACTTGGCGGGCATTTTTGGCCTTCTCCCAACCGTTCGTCTCGTAAAAGCATCGACTTCGCAGCGGGCCGGCTCAAACTTTCTGTGATATTCGAACGAAGTTGGTAGCTGTACTGAAACGGTAAGTAGGTACATTACAGTATTACTTTTGTTTGTGTCTGTCAAATGAATGATAGTTTCCGAGCTACACTATAACAACTTGAAAATAATCCAGGGACTCTTTAAAGTAAGGGGACCCAGCATTATACTTTCCAAAGTGAGACCTATTCTTTCCTCATTCTAATGGTATCAGTGATGCCAAGTATGCCATTTTATTGGAGAATCTATGAATATAACAGGTACTTTGATTGTTAGTAAAAAATTAATAATGGTTTCCATGATTTCTAAAAATTAGACTTGACAATGTTGTATATACAAGTGTAGAATGTGGCAACTGTCAAATGAAATAAATTTATTTTATAGTTGAAATTGATTTCCAGAAATTATTTCCACGAATTTAAGTAATAAGTAATATAAGACAGTAGTGCCGATTTTGCTTATTTGAGAATTTGTCGCTATTGCACCTTGTTACCAAGTTCCTCAATCCATTTGTAATATGTATATTTGAACTTTCTTCCCTTGTTGAATGTACCTACCCAAAGAACTTTCACAGATTTCGGGATGGACTAATAAGATTAGCTCTAGTAGTTCTAATGATGTAGTTTTTCTCGGTGTTCATTATAAAATTTTTGTAATTTTATTTCTCTCCGAAGGTACCTCACAAACTTAAAATAAACTTGTAGTCGTAAATAAAAACTCTTTAAAAAAGACCTGACTGAAGCTACCTGCTTAATAATTTAAAATTTTCGAAATACGATTTTTGTTTTGAACTACCTATTTATACGTAATGCCCACGTAATGGGAATTGTAGGATTACTAAAAGTGATACAGGAAAAATCTGGTTGCGATTATTGGGACTACTACAGGCGGCCGCATTACCTTTAATTGACACATCTGAGTATCTGGAAGTTAGAAAAGTTAAAAATTGTGAATTATGATGGTAAATATTTTGCCTCTTTTAGAATCTATGGCACTGGCATGTCACATAAAACCTGATGGCAGTTGGACACTGACATATAACATAACCTTGTATCACAACTTGTATCAGCCCCCTTGGGGTCTCCTCGGAGTCAACAGAAAACAAACTTCCCCTCAAGGCTTCACTTTTCCTATGTGATAGACTGTGACATGCTGGGTCCCCTTATTTTAAAGAGTCCCCGAAATAATCCATTAAGAAAATCTGAAGTAAAATTTTGTCCTAAATTACGAGATAAGCAATGGCTTTAAGGTTTTAGAATTGTATCCAAACAATTTTTAATATAATGTTTTCTATTCTGAAAAATTGTAAAAACAACAAACAAGGTCTGATTGTCAATAACTAAATTAAATTAGAAGATTAACAATTTTATAGCAATAAAGATGCAATTTTATAAAGTAGAATTAATTCTTAATGGCCACGTCCACGTATTCTTATAATTGCATTAAATCTGGTTCATGTCGATATTTTTTAATTCTTTTCTCTTAACTTTCTATATGAAGTTATAAAATTTTCTCATCAACTTCATTATCAAAAGAAACAATATTTGCTTTGCTTACCTAAGTCCTAAGACAAAATTAACAGTACTTAATAATAATGATACAAAATAATGATGATATAATAGAAAGCAGGGAGCCCTAGGCTTTAGATCTCAAAGTTCTCAGGCCTTGTAGTATTTTTACCAATGTCTGCCAACCATGTGATATATTTCGTTGAAATTTTGTAGGCTTTTTAAGTGGTAATGTATTTTATGGAATTTTTTTGCTTTACTGTTGGAAGCACCCCAAAGATAGTTTTTTTATCCTTAATATACCTATTTCTGGAATCACTGAAAAATGTTAATTCTAAGCGAAATAATTGCAATAAAAATAGTTGAAGAAGAAACAAAATTGGATAGCAAAAAATTCTCGTTTTCAGAATCATATCCCGTACATATGCTTCAAAAGTTTGACAGATAAAACCTGGGATACATATTTATTATACAAGTTTCTTCAAGAATATACCGAAAAGTCAACTATAATAATCATTATAATGCATTTTAATACGCACACACAAATTTAGAGCATCAAGGTTATTTAAAATTAGAATTTATTTTCTAAAACGTAAAAGCAATGGTCCACGTTTTCACCGAATGAATCTAAGGAATGGCTATAGCAAAGTTATTTTCTATATCGTAAATTCCCATTTAAGCCAGACTAGGTAATATTAGGGAAATTGTAAAATAACTCTGGGTAATGTACCGAGAACATAATAAACTTCGTCATTTAAGAGCAACTTCATATTCGAATTCAACGGAGAATCCGGTTTTGTTTCTGTTTATTAGTCTAAAAAAATGAAAAAAAAAAAATTGCCAGTTTCACTCCAACATTCTTGCTCGAAAATCGGTAGATAATGTTACGTTGCTATATACATTTTTAGAAAATGCTGACCTACTTAAGAAACCCGATAAGTGGATGCGAATATTCCTTCTGGCCAGATGCAAAGTTCTTCTACCACTACAAGATCTACAGGCCGTTGAGTTTCTACCAGGACTGGCCCGACAGGGGTAGAGAATGGTGGCCCACGTACTGGCCATCGGCGCGCTCGTACTGGTACTTCCACGACGACAGTCCTTCTGCGGAAGCTTGTAGGGAAATACGAGTAAGTCCGATATTCCAAACGAATAATAAAAGTAGAACGACTTACTCTATCAGCTTTTTATGGAAACAAATACAAAGAAGTATAGAGGCTTATAGAACTTAAAAAACTAAATAATATTTACTTTAACGTTATTGATTATAATCACAAATCATTTATATTTCGAGTTGTGTAGGACCTTGCTTATAGCTCCGTTACTATTATTTATCGAGCCTAGCGAAAAGTTTGTTATAACCATCTGTATTCTAAACTTTAATTTAATAAAAAATCCTGGGTTTCTACCAATACCTTTAATAAAAAAAATATATAATACACTAGCATCAATGGTACCAATGGTGCGCACTTAATTGGAATCACCCAGAATAGATACTTATACATACTTAGACAAGGAAAGAGAGAGGACGCCTAACAGCGCCGGCGGCCGTGTTACTGACTGGCACATCGCACGACAGGCCAGTGGCGTAGCATGAAACGCGTTTTTAGCCAATATCACAAAAATGTTAAAAATGAAAAGGTAGTTAATAATTTTGACTTATATGTAATTTGAAATATTGGTATTTATTTGCAGATAATTTCCCAAATGTAAAACTAGTGTCAAGTGCTGAAATATATTTATTTGCGGCGATTTCGAATCAATCAAAATAAAATAAATAATGCACGCCCATGGAAACCAGCCCATATTTTATGAAACTATCATAATCAATTAAGAAATTTTCAATAAAAACGATGTTAAAAACTAATTATATTGGCCCTATTTACAAACAAAACAATGCACTTTATCGAACTAAAAGGTAGAATAAATTTGAAGAAATTATATTGAGAAAAAATAAAGTTTTAGGGCATCTGAACAATTCACCATCGTAAGCAGGGCCGTGTTAAGGGGGGGGGGGCGAAGGGGGTGTTCGCCCCGGGCGCCCTATTCAAGGCGGCGCCAAAATCAACAAAGGCGCTAGTACTAATAATTTACTGCTTCAAAAAACATTTAAACATTTTTTAATTTTTCAGTTACCTACCGATTTATTTTTGTAGGACGACGATTTCGCATATAACTACTGAAAAGTTGTGAATTCGGAACTTGTCTACGTCTACCGGTGTCTATGTCGTTGTGGAATATTTTAATTGATTTCGCTATTCTCCCCGAGATGAAGCGGTGTAAAAAGGGTTGTTTTTGTTCTGTAAATAAAGAACCCAACTTCCGCAAACGAGCAACGTGTTAGTTAAATAGAGGTATCGACATAGATTTTTGGTTTCTGGATACTAATCGTAAATTAGTTGGTAACAATAAGTACATACATTCATATTAGCTGAATCCTGAATCTGTAGCATCTAAGGAAACCTTGTTTTAATGAAGACTTGTTTTTCTTGAACTTGAATTTGAATATAAACGCCCAATTCTTGATATGGCAAATGGCAAACGTACCTACTAAACAATAACACACTGTGCACTGTGTTTAGAAAAACGTAGCAACCTGGTGGTTTCTATTGTGGCAAACTTTCGTATCTTGTAAATTGTAAAAATGTTCTTTCTGATAATATGAGGTTCTGTTTTCTGGTGCAAAATAAAATGTAAAAATTAAAAGTTATTTGCTATTGTGAAGTAGAAATGAAAAATATGTAACTAAACTAAAATCGCTCTTTAACTGTACACTAGATTGTGACAGGTAAATATTTAATGTCCCTAGAATTCCGTGAGCGGCGGCCATATATTGATATTATTGATAGGTATAACAGAGAAAAGGACCGTAATCAACAGAATTTACGTTTGACGCTCAGCAATTCTAAAGTCGAGTAGATAGAAATTAACATTAAACTCTGTTCTTTGAAGCACAGAAAAAGGCTATAATTATAGTTTCTGTGTTCAAAGTTAGGTTAGAACCAAATAATATGAAGGTTAAGGTTAGGCCTCTGTCACAAGAACTGGCATTTCTGCCAGACATGCTAAATACGCCCCTGGAGGCGCCGAAAACAATAATTATGCCAACCTTGTATTACCAAATTAAGAAATGTCATTTCTGGTGTACAGTTTAAGAGAGATTTTAGTATACATATTTTATTTAATTTAGTTAATATATAATTTTCATTTTGGGGGAGGGGGGCGCCAAAAAAGAACTTTGCCTCGGGCAAATTTTTACCTTAACACGGCCCTGATCGTAAGAGTATATTTTCCCCTTAATTACTGTTACTTTTAATTCACAAATTCAAGAAATTAACTCACAACGTACTCGCTTTGTTTCACACATACAGGGTGGACCCAGATGGACTATACGATAGGTGTAAAAGACAAACAAATTTCGAGTTGAAACTTGAGCTTTGGGCGATCAGCCTTGCTTGATTAGAAAGTGATGTGCACCGTATTTTTATATTTTAAAAATCAAGCAGGCCTTGACAGGGGCAATTTATTCATTTTCAGTTCAGGTATACTACCTTTTCCTCAACAGATATCGAAAAATTTTATTAAAAAAAGTTGTTCAAAATGCAATTCCAAATCACCGTACCTACCAAATTATAAAACAATGGGCACATTTTGATTTTTTTTATTTTTTTTTTAATTTTTGCGGTTTTAGCGCAAATCAAGTACATTTGTCGAAAAATTTTATCAGAAAAAAATGTTCAGAATTCAAATTTAAGACCCTGTACTAAATTTCAAAACAATCGGCATACTTTGATTTTTTTCCAAAAAATAAATTTGAAATTAAAAAAAAAATCAAAGTCTGCCGATTGTTTTAAAATTTGGTACGGGGACTTATATAAGCAAGGCTGATCCCCCAAAGGTCAAGTTTCAACTCGAATTTTTTTTTGTCTTTTACACTTATCGTATAGTCGATCTGGGTCCACCCTGTAAGCTGTAAGTACATATAAAATGGTGTCCTTTCTCTTTCCTTGTCTAAGAATACATATCATAATCAAAATTTGTGACTGTCACTGGCAATTAAAAAACAGCTTATTATAATTATTATTATTGTTGCAATTGAATTTTTATGGCTAAAAGTTAGATATTAGATATACGTTATTTTCAAAAATAAGAAATGTTCTTTTATGTTTCAGGTTAGAAACGGACTGTATTACACGTAATAACGAGATGATAAATCCAATGATGATCTTCCATTGTGATAATGAAATAAATTGCTTATAATTTAGTAGGTACCTATATTACCCAATTTATAATGTATACGACAATGAACTCTACGAAAAAATCCATTCAGTGAAGAAGTATAAAACTATATTTTCTTAGAACTATTTTAAGTAAGATATGTATATGCTGCATATTTGTGTAAATAATGTCATATGTATATTTGTGTACGATGAGAATTAAATAAAAAATAATTTATTTTATTGTGGTTAATTTAAAATTGATTGAGACATTGGCAGTTTGGATTCCTTTGGACAAAATCGCAATTGTTCATAATTAAATTAGTTTAGATTTTAGGAAAGTTTTTTTAAATAACGGTAGAGAGAACGGTTAACAGGAAGTACCTATTGTTCCTATTTTAAATATAAAGGTTTGAGAGGGAACAATGGGGTCAAATTCAAAATAGTCCCTGATATTATCTATCTTTTTCTATATTTTTGTGATCAAGGAATGAGAATTATTACAGTAGGTTGTAAATAAGTTTACGATATATGAAAAAATTAAAACTTTACTTTATGAATATAAAAAGTGGTGTCCAAGTAAAGATTCAAGAAATCATATTAATTAATAATTAAAAACCTGAAATGCATCCAGAATAAGTAATTAAAACAGTTTTCAATAGATGGCGCTTTTAGTACTTAACCTTAACGTGCGTATTTCCGATCTATTATACACAAAAATTATATCGTTGACTGACGTATTAATAAAGGCTGCTCACTGCTGTCATGTTTGACAGTTCTCTGGCTCACCATGCGCTTCCCGGAGACAAAATACAATGCAAAATACATTGTTGACCATAGGCGCCATCTACTTTTCAGGATATGAAGCTATAGCCGTGAGAAGTCTTACTAATACGTCAGTCAATGATTATATATTAAAATTTATGTTAATATACAGGGTGATTTAGTTTTAAAAGAATGAACTCCTAGAATCAGTAGAATATCGATTCTATAAACTTTTTTATTTGGTGGCATTAGAAAGATACCTGCTCATTTTTAAACCAAGTAGCCTCTGGAAAATAAAATGACAAATATTTATAAAAAAAAATCACTCAAATATTTGCTCCATAAGTACCTAAGGCTAGGTAGAAAACATGTGTTTTTAGTTTAAATAAAGCAACTCCCAATAAGCTCCTCCATTCAAGGCTTTTCAAAGATACATAGTGTAATTTTCACTAGGCTACCTAAGCTCTTCTATGTTTAGATTTTTAAATGTCATTTTTCAACAAAAAAAATTTGTATTATTAATAGTAATTTTGGCTATAAGTTTTTTTGCGCAACACAATTTAATTACGATGTAAAAAAAACAAAATGATATCTAAAATAGATGAAAATTAGGGTTTTTAACAGAATAAAAATGTAAGAAAGGATCATTTGTTGAATGGAATGGAATATTATAACAGAATCTAAATTGCAGTTGTTACTTTTAATTATCATTTTCGGTATAATTTTCGATTATTTTCGGAAAAAGGACCAAACATTAATCAATGCAAACACATTATTTAGATATTCCAAACATTCAAAAAATATAAAATTAACGTCACTGAAAAATGTGATTTCGCCAAATATTTTGATTTAGAACTATCCAAAATAGTTCAAGGGATAAATTTTATCAAAAAATAAAAATTAATTACTTCTAAGTATTATTATAAAAAATATAAGCATTCCGGGTTAAATTAGAGTACACTCTATAAATATCAAACATTAGTCAAACAATAATACATTTAACTCTTCAAGTTACCTAATAATTCACAAATTGCACATACTTCATTCTCCATGGCAAGAACTGAGTAAATCTCCACTAAAAATTTAGCAGCTATATAATTATTTAATGGCGACTTTCTGCCATACGGTGTCTCTCAGGTAATTGTTTGACATCCTATCCGACATAATTTCCAGAATCTGAAAGATAACTGGCCATTATGTTATAATTGCCCGGCTATTTTCGGTGTTTGGCTGACATCTACTTATTTATTTAAAGTGTCGGAAAATAAATGAATGTAAACCTCCTACAGAAAACGGCCGGACTTCGGGTGCAGCCGGCACAATAATAAGAGGGGGATTACGTCTCTGGCACAGTTTCAAAAAACGCTAACAAACGAGCTAAATTTCGGGGATGCCAGATAACAATCAGGTGGCTGTGCGGCAGGACCTCCATTGTTTGTCTTGTTTCCATAAGGTAAGGCCCCGCAGTTAAATTTAAATAAGTTTTATCAGTAACGTTTTTATTATGCTAGCATGCCAAACTTTTTGATGGTTTACTTCATTTTTAAAATTCTGGAACTGGATCAAAAACATTTCACAGTTAGGCGCTACCATGTTTTGTAAAATGTAAATTTTGCTGTTTGAAAATAATATGGATATTATAAACATTTCCTTGAATTCAAGTATTGCTTTTCTTTATAGTATTTGAAATGATACCTTATTTATAGGAAACACTTTTTTAGAATAACACAAAATGCGCGACTCCTTAAAACTACGTTATGACGCTACCTATGGAAACAAGATGAGCTTCATCTCTGAGCACAGATACATCTATGACAGGCTATTTAGTCCACTAGGCGTGTATTGGCCCTTGAGATCAAGGTCAAGTGTACCGTACTACTGGCCTTTTCACATTTTGGACTTGTGGCCCACAGAACACCACCTGAGGAAAGTTAGGGTAAGAAGAAATTGAATGCATAATAATAATTTTCTCATTAATTTTCTAATTTCCAGAATTTAACATTATATTTTTCCATATATTTTACATACACAGTGTGTTCTGTTTTTTTTATTTCGAAAAAATACATTTTTATTTTTTAATTTATAAACTGTTAAAGATATTCAAACTAAATTTGGAAAATAACTGTGTGCAACACAAAGATTATAAATTAACCAGCGGCGGTAATCGGTACCAATAATTAGTTAAAAAATGTAGTACAGGCCCGAACAAAACAAAAATGAATATTATGTTTAGACAGAGAATTCAATTTCAAAAAAAGTGTCTCTTGAAATTTTTTCGTATATGTCACCGTTCACCCCAATTTCTTGCAAAAATTTTTGCGACAAAATAATTATTAGTAAAATATTTTTTTCTAAAAACAAAAACGGGAAAATATGATTCTTCAAAGGCGAGTAATTTTCAAGGCAAAAACAAACATGCTTCTTTTGATCAAACTTTTAGGAAAACATTATTTTACTAACAATTTCGAAGCAAAAATTGATTCAAAAATTGTGGTAAAACGGTGACATATACGAAAAAAAAAATCAAGAGGCATTTTTTTTATTTTAAATTGAATTCTATGAGTTTTAGAGTTTTTATCTAATTATTGGTACCGATAACAAGTATCTTCGCCACTGGCTACTTTAGAGACTTGGTATTATGCATTTTTATGTCGCTCCATATATACATCTTGTTTGCAAAATTTGGTTTGAATATCTTTAAGAGCTTTTAAATTACAAAACAAAATGAGTTTTTATATATACATCTTGTTTGCAAAATTTGGTTTGAATATCTTTAAGAGCTTTTAAATTACAAAACAAAATGAGTTTTTATATCATCTGTGAAAGTTTGTCCTAAACAAACCGAAACTCACTGTATATTTTCGGGCATTTATACATTATTATTGGTAAACATAAAGCATAAATTATAAATCTAGTTGAAAAGCACAGGGAGATTTTATTACCTTTAGACAAGCAATACCTTTTTTATTTTTAAAGTAATAGTTATTTGTGTACCACGACACTGAAGTTTAACTTTTTATAGCGAATGTGGAATTTAGTTGCCGAAGCCTGTTAGGCGAGGCAAATAAACCATATGAGTTATAAAAGGAAACTTCAGTGCCCAGGGACACATTATATATTTTATTAAACCAGGAAAAACGAATTTATATCAGGCAATATAATTTAAAGAGGGTCACCCATCTATGAGCGGACCGCGCGCACCATTGCTTTGCCTTTATATGGCTCTACCTAAATCGAACAGGATGCGGTACGCAGCAATTGACCTACAGGCGTCCTATGGCCAATCTCTTGCGGTCTACATAGAAAATATTGTTATAGGTAACAATTTCGCAATAAGGCTAAATACAAGAAAAGTTTCAGATAACAAAAATACAGAGTTGTAATTTCTTACCATGATTATTATTGCAGATAAAATTATTATAAAATTATCTGCTATAAATACATATAAGATGTTTTATGTTTACCAAAATATTATACCTACCTTCCTTGAAACAACAAATTAACAATTAAACATGTCTCGGCGTGTCTAGATATAATCGATCACCCTGTACGTACTGTCAAAGGCAAATGTCGGCCAACACAATAACTCTGGAATTAGAAACATTGCGTCTTTATTATCCAACCCGAAAAAACGAAAATATCGAACAAAATTTATTGTTTTAGGTAACGAACAACTTGTACCGACTCCACTAACGTAAACATCCCGCAAGTGATATTTCTGCCAAAAAAACATCGAAAATAGCCTGGCAGAAAAATATGGTCCCGGAGAGAGAAATATTTAAAATGCAAAAATTATTTAATGTTATAAATACCGAAACCGATTGGATAGGACGTAAATCAATAACCATACCATACTACATGCAAACTGTGTAAATATTTATGTTGTATATACATTACTTAGAAATAAATAGTAACGATGTAAATTATGTGGTATATTAATATTCATAATTAAAAAGTAGAAATTGAAATACGAATCAAAAACTATAACAAAAATCAAAAATATATTAACGAAACTTTGCTTTTAATTCGTGATCAGTAATTATTAACAATAAAAAGCTTTCAAAAGATTATGTTACGCTTAGTGTGCTGTATATAAAACTTACTATATTTTCAATTTGGCATAATGATTTATTTAAAAGAGAAAAGACAATGAACATAGAATAATAATTTCAAGTATTAAGCAAGTGATCATTTGTGTGTAGACTAAGGTACACACATACCATATTTTTGTGGTTTGCCTGTCAATAATGTAAATTTTAAGCGACCGACTGCTCATCTTTTCTCGAACTTCCGCTAAATATATATTTTTATTTATTTACATTCATAAAAACAACAACTTTACAGTTACAAACTCGCTTTGTTCTGTATCAAACCCCAAACGCGCGACAGGGTTAGTTCCTGCATATGGCGGGATGCCGTTTCCGGTTTTACAGAGTGTGTGCATCTTTGAGTGGTTTCAACAAACTAATCGAGGCAGAAATTTTTTTTTGTAAATTCTGAACCTGTCCTACCATACAGGCCAAAAATTATAAGGCAGGTTTATGTCTTTAAGTTTAGGAATCCTTAATAATACAGCAATTCTAATTTTAAATTTCCAATAATTATTATGAAGAAGTAGGTACCTTTCACAAACGCTTACGCCACTTTGGTGCATGGCCTCAAAAGCAAATTTAAATTACAAAATTACTTACCGATGGATTATTATCCTCAAACATTTAGTTTTGCAAACCGCACAGCTAAGCATAAAAGTATCGAAGCACTACATACTGGTACCTATCACCGTGTTAGATATAATAATATTGTGTCAAAATAGTTTCTACACAGGGCGTTTTCCATCTCACCTATTTTATAATATCCACAGAGCTTCGACTCTTTCCTTGGGTTCTTTATTTTTTATCTGAAGGCCTGAAGGCGTGTCCGGTGAAATTTTTGAAATTTGTGACTTTAGAAAAAATGTGTATTTTTTCATACTAACACTAAAGCAATTTTTGATTTTGCTTCAGGCAAATATCAAATATCAAATAACCTAGGTAGCGAAAAATCCCAAAATTAGCAGATGCCCTTTTTAGAGTTTTTATACTTTTTGCTACTGGTGAATTTAATGGAGCCGTTCTTTCTCGTACCTGTGGCCTATTACTGTCGTTATATTGGTATTTGGTTCTAGAGATAAAAAATAAAGTATGAAATTAATAATTTTCTTATAAGTTCTGCATCTCGAAAAAATTCATAGTTTATCTACAAAAGCCGGGGACACCTTAAGACACCCCATATTTTTAAAGATAGGAGCTTTCGTTCATATTTAGGAGCTTATTGGGGGATTTAAATCATAATGGTATTATTACAAATATATAATTGTATAACTGGAAAATATCAGTATTTATCTATGTAATATAGGTATAGATATAATCCCAGACGGGTTTTTCTATTTATTTCGATTATTTCGAGGATCTTTAAACAAGCTATTGAGATTTGTCAAAATGTTGTATACATTAAGCAGTTATATATTTTTTATAACATTAAAGATTTCTTATACGCATCGTTTGTGAAATTTATTAATATACAAAGTTACCTATCCGAAGGTGAAAAAAATAAAACCTTTTCAAAAACAAGGTTTTATTTAGACCATGTACTAAAGCGAATAAAATAAGTTTAGATTTTCGTTAAGGTAATTCAGTACCAAATTGCAAGAAGTTTTTTGAAATGAAAGCAAAAAAGGTTGTGGCGCGAAGTGTTTATGAACACCTAGGTACAAATTAATTTTAGTGGTTGGTTGACAAGTACTTGCCGAAGATGATTTCAAAAAGCTTGTCGCATTTTTGCATTGAATAATTACCTTCCTTAAAAAAACCTAAACTTATTATATTCGTTTTAATGCTCGGCTTAAATAGAAGCTAGTTTTTAAAAAGGCTGTTTTTTATTTTTCAATTTACTTTATGCTATTTAGTATTTGATTCCTATGTCAGGTTGGTGGTAAAGAACTTCAATCCTCCATCTTGAGGCATCCACCATGTTGGATATAATATGACGTCAGTCACCTTATCGTTTTCTGCTGGCCAGACCCTTATTTCCCCCATATCAGGGGGGTTGTAAAGAGAAAAGACAATCGGTCATATTTGGAGCAGCGGCCATTTTGAATAAATTACAATATTGAGTATAAATACTAAATTGTATTGTCACCAGCACAAAAAGTTTGTGCTAAATTTCAGCTCAATCGATTGGGTGATTTTTAAATTTCCCAGACAAAGTCTAATTCCCTGAATTCGATACATTAGGCCTACGTACCCCTGTTAGCAAAGTTAAAAGTACCTAACGTGTTTCCAAATTAACTGGCATGGGGGGTGAGTGAAATCAAACCACTGGGGATTTTTCGCTTGCCACGTATTTTTATTGAAAAGTTTAGTAGTTAAAGAAAAGTAAGCAAAGTAAGTATTTGTTTCCTAATATTATGTTATCAGGTCGGTATAAATTTCAAAAATAAAGTTTGGTCAATCATTTCAGTGGCATAGTTGAATAATAAATATTTATCCAGAATAACAGTAATTTATTATTAGTCGATTCTGAGAGTGCTTCAATTCGTGTATAAACTTGGTCAATATAATATGTAAATGATGGAAAAATAAGCGTTTTAGGAAATACTATATAATACCCTCGTATCATATTTCTTAAAGGATCAATCCTCTCAGGCGGTAGAAATGGTTCTTCATCTGAAAAGGAACAAAAACTTAATTAAAAATATCACAATATAAAAATTTCAATTATTTTGACTATTTCGTCAGAACATAATTCAATAACCTTAAAAATTTTCCATGATTGAAATCTACGATAAAGTTTAAGGTCGTATTACAGACATGAATTTTTCCTGCGTCTTCGGTAATAACTCGTTTCCTAGAAAATGTAAACCTTTCTCCATGACTGAACTTTCCCATTATTCATATGAGATATTCAATTGCGTCTTGTGGATTTTTCATATCTGTATAGCTCGGTTATTTCAACAAAAATTCTAGAGATTTTATATCAATTTGCCATATAAAAGATTTCTATTAATTCACTAAAATTTTAATAAAAACACAAATCGAATGTTATATCAGGTTTTCATCCGTATTCAGAACGATTTTGCACAAAGGACGAGGTTATAATTGATTGATTAGAATCGAAATTTTAACCAATGGTAAAGTTCAACCGCTGGAGCACGCATATGAAGTTATCTTCTTTAAAAAAACTCAAAATAAAATTTCCATGATTTTTTTTTAAGTTCTGGGACCGCTGACCTTTAAAAAATATTAATTATGTACAGTCAAGCCGTTTTTAAAAAGTTTCTCATTTATTTTCGATTTTTTAAAAGACATAATTTCATAGATGTGCTTCAGTGTTCAACTTTACCCCTGGATAAAATTTTTGTACTAGTTAAAGAAACTCCCTTTAGGCGGGGGCGAGTGGCATTTTTTGTTATCGATTGCAAATTTTAACATTTTCTTATTAAAAAAATGAGCTTAGTTAAAAAAAAAGAGTTTGGTCATGTTACTCTTATTAGAGCAAAAATTTTGTTTACATCAATAATAAATAGGAATAGATACATTACCAAAGGCAACTTGTTTTGTTTCATGATTTTAAAAAGATATTATTGTTGGCACATTCAAGAATTCCAGTTTTTTATATGATTTAGGTTATTTTGTAAATATAAGTACATATATCAAAGCATATGCATATAAGATATACAAGTCTATTAAATAACTATTTATTAAGCATTACAAAACAGGAAAGACTGAATTTAAGAAATGCCAATGTAAACAAATTACCTCGTCTTCTTCCCCCCGACCCGCTTATGCATGTAGAAGCAAAATAAAACCATGTTATTTGTATTAGAGTGAGTCATCTATTCCTATATATCCTTGGTTTACATAATTTTATATCATGCAACAAGTTTAAAAAAAACGCATTTTAGTTATGAGTTTCATTAGGCTCAGCGGAGCGGTGCGAGTGTTTATTAGAATGTGCGTGTAGGGGAGTTTGTAAAACGTGTTGCATACTATACTTCTTCTAGCCACGCTGGTAGAAAAAAAAAATAAATTTATACACTCACCCTAAGTTTTCTCAGAGAGCGTGCGCTAGGAGTACATTCCATCAGGTGTGATGGCCAATAATGGGGAAACCATTTTCTGGCCCTAGTAGGTTCGTAGAAATCTACCAGAGCCCTGATGTTGTATTCTGGATAGTACTTGGAAAAGGGGAGATAATTGTAATACTTCTCCCCGAATATAGGGTCGTACGAAAGTTGAAGCATTTTGTCTAGAATAAGATAAATAATATGGATTATTCGTTTTCATATTATAAATTATATCGTGTTGACGTTGAAATATATCAAATGAATTCACCAGAAAAGATCGTGCATATAAATTTCAAAGCAACAAGGTTATGTTCGCAGAAGTTTTCTAAATCATCACACGATAAATAAATGGTCATACACAATAATATTAACACGTGTCTGGCCCAAACGTAGCATTAATTTAATAGATTCCGACATTCCATTGAACAATGCTGGAAATATTCGTGACTTACCGATTTTTTCAATGGGAACAAACACGTTCCCAGCGCTATTCGTCAGTTACTAGCCGGTTCAAAAATAACAGCTAAGATTTTAAATCTGACAAGTTGGCGAATGTCCAACGATTTAAACCAAATTCTTGGATGAACAATCAGGTGAAAACTACCTACTCGGCCTTGCCAATTTTCTAATTTGCGTATAAATACCCTACTTCTGGATCTTAGTATTCCCAGTTGGTGGACTTGCGAAAACATAAATATTATGGGTAATGTAGGTAATTTTAGAAATAAATTTTGATCTATATACAAAAATATTCAATAATTTCTAAAATATGCTGCTGAATACATAGATGCGAACTGAGATATTGCCAATAAATTACCGAACCCAACGACACATGAAACGAATATTCTTTTCCTAAAGTCCTGGCACTTCGCAAAATTGTTTTGGACGCATTAAAATTTAATTAGCCAAAATAAAACGAATTTGTCACTACGCAGTATAATGTATCGCCATGCAGTATGTATGGTTTTCCTGTTAGTTTATCAAAGTTGCTGCATGACTATTTTGATTAAATAATGGTAGTTTTTCGATAAAGGCACCCCTTTAAAAATCAAAGAAGGCTGGCTTTCCTGCCAATGCCAGACCAATACTTGACAAACGATGATCTTTCAGTGACTTTCAGGGATATATCTATAAAAAAATTGTCCCGTTTTTGGTCTGTGGTCCCGTTCAATTCCCGCAGCCTATATTAGATTTGTAGAGATGTTAACAAGAAAAACCTGTGTGTAATTTTGTAAATTTACCTTAGTGTTGCGTCAGATACACTTGTTAAAATATAAATTCTGCTTGTATTTTCGTCCGTTGTTTGCTGTTAATTTTGTAAGAGTGCTTCTCGCACGTGGGTTCAATTACTGTTTTCTTGTGTGTGGGCAACTCCGCGCTAAAAAAAAGGTGTCCATATTTCATGACGTACTTGTTTCGACGGTCATTTAAAAATAGGAATGTGACTTTTATAGAACTTCTGAAGTGCACACTTACGTGAAACGGTGTATTAAGAATGAAATTTGTATTAGACCATATTCCATATAAAAAACTAGATACATCTCAGAAGTATCTTAAAATCTAATTAAAATTCCACCTAAATTCGTTGTAACTCATAACTACCTTACTAACTTAACTATATAAATAATATTTTAAAGTATAAATTTCATAATATTATATATTAGATAGAGGGAGGTACAGTTAATACAGGTACAGTTCTGAGGAAATTGCTTGCACCACTCCAATTACAGCTAAAGCGTTTGGGGGGGTCTGATTATCTTAAATAATTTTGAAAAAATAAGGAGACAGGTGAATAAAAATTAAGTAGGTAAATGCGTTTACTTAGAAATTTTGCGTTTTTAAAATTATTGTGCAATTGTGTATGCTTATAATATTAGGTGCCATTAAAAGTTTGTCAAATTGTTTTAAGCTTACAAAATACATATTTTAAAAATTTTAAAAAGCATTTATTTAATTTTTACTCACCTGGCTCATTAGGAGTTGATTTTTCATATTTTTATTTAGGAATGAAAAAATAATCAAAAATGTGTAAATTGCCTGAAACTGTAATATGCAGCATAAAAACCCAGAGACAGTTTTTGTTGGAAATTAAATTTTGCACCAATTTAATGAGTTCTAATGTATACGTAGGACTGTATAGGTACATGAAATAGTCACATAATGTTTCTACCTAAAAAAAAACTCTCTAGATAGAGGGAGCGGAAACATGTGAATCAGATATTTCTGTTTTAAGTAACTTTTTCTTGAAATCGGCAGTAAAGTGTCCCAAAATCGTCATTAAAAGCTCAGAAATCGGCATTAAAGTAGCCCATTATTGTACCATTTTTTCAGTAAGTAGGCTTTGGCGAGATGTAAACATCAAACGTCAGATGCGGATCCATCGCGCGTCAAAAGTGACCAAATATTCAAAACCCGGCCACAAAAGGCCCATTTAACTTTTAGTACACATTGCGAAATTGTTACCTCTACCAGCGCAATCTTTCAGTATAAATATTTTAGTAGGGTTGAATATCAAGAGATTTGCTGTGGAGGCTGCACAACAGGCAGCAATTTGGTTTGTCTGTTCGAAGACGCCGTACCTTATCTTACTTGACCTAGATCGCTGGTAGAGCGATCGTAAAAGTCAAGCAACGCCGCGCGCAGTTGGTTCATGAACGGGTGAACCCTTATGATTATTTTCTTGCCTATAATAAAACATTTTTTTTTCGATTTAAAAAAAATTTAATATGTACCACGGCACTGGAGTTCTTTTTATAACTCATGTGGTTTATTTGCCTCAGCCAGAGGCCTCGGCAACTAAATTCCACACGAGTCATAAAAAGTTTAACTTCAGTGCCTTGGTACATAAATAACTATTAATATTAATGAGACATATTTATTATGCTTTGGTATATTATTTTATGCATTTATAAATGGCACAGTCAGAAAAAAACTACGGTTATGATATAAAAGCTGAACATTTCTAGATCAACTTTCAAACAATTTTGTTGACACGAACAATAGTATATTATACACCTAGGTTGAGAAGTGAGCCATTATTCACCGAGCATTTTTATATAATATGCGAGGTAAATAATGGCGTTCTCAACCGAAGTCTATATTGAATTTTTTTTACTACTAACATTGAAATATTGCCATATTTTTGGTCATTTCTCGCTTTTTTCAAATACTTCAAAATATCAAGTAGCCTGGGAGTTCAGTTGTCAAGCTGATAAAATGACACTAATTTTTAAATGTCACATAGAAAATTTTTCATTATTTACCTAGGTATTTTTTTATTATCATTATTTACCTAGGTAGAGAAATATTACTTCTTATTAGAGGAATGAGGTAAATAATGGTGATTTCTCAGGTTAGTAGTAAAAAAAACAGATTTTACATTATTTACAACGAAAATGTCATTATTTTTGTTAATCAAGCTTGTATCACGTCTTTTAAAAAGCATGTACTGGGTTGCTAAATTGGTTTTAGTCTAAAAAGAGAACCACTTTTAATCCAAGTGAAACAAAAAACAAATTCTCTTCACATCAAAAAGTAGCCACGTACCCTTTTGGGGACTATTACCCCCAAATGGGACGACTTGTTTCTATAGGCACTTCTTTTTTTTTGGTCGTAGAATACGTTGATTATTGAGCGCTAATTTCAGGACACCCTATATAACAAATTAAGAAATGGACCGCTTTAATCAACGACAAAACTATTCAATAAACATTAAGTGATAGCGTCACCACTGGCTCAGATGAACTTTATTGCTTGTAACCTAAAAGTGGCAAGTGATGGTACAGTATAAATTTAAATTGAAATGTACATTATTCGATTGGAAATATAAATATATTATACGCAGTTGTTGAAACAACAACCGAGTGCACATAATTTAATTTAATTTACAACTTGCCTAAAAACAATTACATATTAGGTATTGCGAATGTCAAACATTAACAAACTGAGGAAATCTCTCTTTAAAATATGAAAGTACTATAGATGTACTAGAAGTACTCTAGATGTTCTACTTATTAGCTATTTAGAATAGTAGTAGATATGTACCTATAAACATCACTCACATTTTATGGGATACTTATAAAATGCTGATTTAGTTTACTTATACCATAGACAAAGCTACATACAATGTCACAACCATTGTTGAAACATTATACTTAACATTTTATATAAAACTAATAACTTAATTAAAAACCTCTACCCCAACTTAGTATTGAGCCCTAAGAATTATAACAAATCGCTACTTATCTCAGTTAATTTGTTTTTGTGCCAAAGTTAATATTTGAAGTTTGGTTATACACAAAAACTTGCGTAATGGAAAACGAGCTTTACTTGTGCTCAACTGCTCACACTGCCCATTTATATTTTAGTTGAATCTACGAAAACTACCTCCTTTGGTTCCCAAAGCAGACCTTATTAATTTTATAAATATGAGGCAATCTGCAGAAATCTGCTAGTGTTGCTTGCGCCACCATCAGATTTAGTGCCCGCATGGCAGCCGGCCGCTTTCTAAATCGGACTCACCTCGGCTGGCGACAAGCCAGCCGGCCTCTTATAACGGAACATTGTTTAGAGTTGCTCACTGTGACCTAGGAATAGTGCATGAGACATCCCGACAGCCAGCGTCTTCACCCACTAGGTAAGTGAATCCTATATGCCTTGTTTGTCCGCCTTCGATTTTTGGCCTTGGGTAAGGGAGTGGAGAAAACTCCGCATTATTTTCTCAAGAAGTGGGTTTCATATTTGTTATAGTTTTGTGGCAAACAAAATTTCGACATAATTATTAACATGGCCGAAATGAAGTCTTCAGTGCGAATTTTGTAGAGTTCAGGAATGCCTTCCATTGGCATTATTAAGGATGTCTTTAAAATATGTCGCTTTTTGTTGTGCATTTTTTCCTTAATAATGCCAACAATTTTCTCGAATTTGCTTTTTAGAAATGGAACAACAAAAAAACTACTACATTGTGTATTTTAAACTTTTTGGAGTTGCTAAAAATTAAAAAAAAAATCCAGAACTTGGTTGTTTGTATAAATATTATGTTTATAACATTTTTATGACTATTGACATAGGTAGATCTTTATTTTGACCAAAAAGAAATAACTTTATTTAAACAACTTCGATAGAGGTACTTGAAAATGATCGGAAGTTACTTATTTTTCTATTCTTTCAGCAAATATTCAGGCATTGGCACTAATATTAAGTGGTAGTAAAAAATTTACAGCGGTTACATATTATAATTATTATTATTGACTCAAATTTTACAAAAAAATTAAGTTTATAAATTTGTCATTACTATTAAAAAAAAGATTATAAATAAGACAAAATAGTATATTATACACTTAGGTTGAGAAGTTAGCCATTATATACCGAGCTTTTTTATATCGCCGAAGGATATAATATGCGAGGTAAATAATGGCCCTTTTTAAATACTTTGAAATATCAAGAAGCCTGGGAGTTCAGTTGTCAAGCTGATAAAATGACACTAATCTTTAAATGTCATATAGAAAATTTTTCATTATTTACCTAGGTATTTTTTTATTATCATTATTTACCTAGGGTGAGAAATATTACTTCTCATTAGAGGAATGAGGTAAATAATGGTGATTTCTCAGGTTAGTAGTAAAAAAAGTAATTTTCTAATTTATACAGTGTGTCCACGTTAAGAACTCATCACAATCATAAAATCTTTATTTGTTGACCGATTTTGATAAACTTTTTTTAGGTAGGTACTCAAAATACACATTCAACTATGAATTTAACATTATTTTATTATACTCCTTTGAAAACACCTCATTTTCATCTGTATTAGTAATAAGTAATAATGTAAGATAGGCTTTTTCAGGCTAGCGCACGGAACAAGTTTTCCGAATCTCCGATTCTTTACGTGAACTGAATAAAAATACCGAATACTTTGCTTTAAAATATAAATATTAATATACAACAAAGTAAACTAAGTTTAAGAAAGTCTATATGCTATCCCATATTTAATATATGTATTGTATTTCGTATTTTAATTCGTAAGTGTTTGAATATTTAGATACATTTCTGTCAAATTTTTTGACGTTTTATCCACCTTATCTGACTTAGATTAATAATTTAAAACGTATCACCTTTGAGACGCATCATACATATCAAACACTGTATTGTCAGCGTTGTCTATTTTCAGAAATAAAAATGATCCAGTTTATTTCCTTTTTACGTTTTCGTTTTCAAAGAAGTATAATAAAAAAATATCGTTCATTACACATCCAGAAATAGATTTTTCCACGCTTGTATTACTTCCCGTATACGGCTTCGCCTCACACGAGAATTTGTTACACGCGCACGGAAAAATCCTTTTTTCCAGTCCCCCAATGAAATATACTATTTTGCACTGTAATCAAGGAAAACTATGTGACCACTTTTATGGGCTCAAATTTCAAAAAATATACTTGATACATACATGTTAGGGATATTTTTAGGAAAACTGACTACAGATTATTAGTTAAGATCCCTTAAAACCTATCTACTCGTATAAAAATTTTGATTCTTCTCAAATGCGAGAAAATAATGTACTATTATTGGACTTTTAGAAATATTCACTTATTGAATATAAATTTTGAATATCTACGTAATAAAAAAACTTTAATATTTTATGAAGTGGACACTATCGCCGAAAAATGATGGTAAAACAAAATTTTTTGGATTTTTTTAAATATAATAAATTTACCTTCAAGTGCCTAATTAGTTAATAGTAGCTATTGAATAAAAATTGGTAGTGAATTTCACAAAAACACTTACTCGCAGTTTGCTGATGGTATAGGTACAATACTTAGTAAAGAAGAAAGTAGCAGAAGAGTAACTTGATAGCTAAACTTACTAAATTGGTTAAATAATTACTCCAAAATTACAAACACCGAAGCATTTCTTTTATAAAAAAGTAGGGCCTTAGTAATTACCGAGCAGGTATTGAAAAATGTTCATTGTCGTACCTACCAACTTTAATATTGAAACCAGTATACAAAGTGGCGTACCTAATATTTACATTGTATGCCAGCCTAACAATTATTATAAATTTTGGTTTGCCAGAACAGAATTCAAACTCTATAAGTAAATTGCGTCCCGAAGTGGAGCCAAACTTCCGAACCAAACCGAAACTCCCGACTATGCACACGAATTATCGAGTGTTGCCCCTGCCGAAGTGTAGGCAACAAGTTGTAACTCGCCCATCAGCACCCCAATTCCCACGTCCCGCCGTTTTCCCCCATATTTCATTGTTTCCGCTCTATTTGCCCCTGAGTGTGGGGCCGCTCGTGCCCGAGCCCATTGCAATTTGTCCCCGCTATGAAATAGCAAAGGCCGAAAAATCACGACGAAATGGATGGACGCATGGATGGGCGGTCGATAACGTGGAAAAAATACACTTCGAATGAAATAACTGGCAAACTGCGAGTGGGCGTTTTATGAAATTGGAAAATGGACCAGGCTAATTCGTTTTTAATAGCCTGCGAATTTGTAGCAGAATTTTAGCTTTGGATAAAAAATTAGGTAATTTTCTAGTTTATCCACTTTTGGGTTAGAGAAAAACTAAAATTACCTTTGTGTTGTACATAATCCCAGAAACACGGAAACCACTTTCATATGCTGCGCTAATGACCGGAAGTGTCCCGAAAAAATTATTAAAATCTAGAGACAATAATACGAATTAAAAATGTTTGACCCTTTGGGAGTTGCAACGGAGTTGCGCCTTTCTTTCATTACAATGACCCTCTGGGAGTTAAACAAGTTTCTTTTTAGGGCAAGGAAAATATCAAATATGATCAATTTCAATTTCGTTTCGAAAATATTCTCTAGACTTTTGTAATTAAATAAGGAAATCGCTACACTCAGGGCAAGGAAAATTTGTAAGGAAACATATTTAATTCGTGCGTTTGACAACATTGCCTAGTAACCAAGTCAGCGCACCCGCAATATAGTCGCTGAAAATCATCATGGCGCTAGTTTTGTACGTATTATTGTCTCTAGATTTCAATAATTTTTTCGGGACACTTCCGGTCATTAGCGCAATATATGAAAGGGGTTTTCGTGTTTCTGGGATTATGTACAACACAAAGGTAATTTTAGTTTTTCTCTAACCCAAAACTGGATAAACTAGAAAATGACCAAAAATTAAATTGAATACGATTATTTCCCTCGTACTGCTTGTGTTGCGTTGTGTCAAAAATATAACCACTCATAGGCCTCTGTTAGCGATAAATGCCCTGCTCTATACAAGCACAGACTTGTCAAGATTTGTTCTGACTACGGAGCGGCTCCGTAGTTCTGACTTATAGGTACAGCTGAAAATTTTATTGTGGTATTAGTAGACATTGTATATAAATGAATTTTTACGCACTGCTCACCGTACGTAAAGTAAGACTTTACGCACTGTTCATCACTTCATGCTCTGCTAAAGAACGTAACATTTCTCTGGCAGCATACCTGATATTGCTTTTTTACCGCTTCATTTATTCAATCTGGAACACTAGTCGGACCAGCATTTATAAACGTGTTTTTTTGGAATGAGTGCAGAATTTAAAAATACCGCAAGAATACCCACCAGCATTTATAAACGTGTTTTTTGGAATGAGTGCAGAATTTAAAAATACCGCAAGAATACGCACTTTTTACTTAAATTTTACCTACCATTGGTATCTCGGATGTGGTTGCTCAATATTTAGGAGGCCTAGAAAATTTTTGACACCAGCGTCGAGTTGGCCACGACCAGGAACCTAAAATTACGAAGTTTCATTAAATTCGGATATTCGATTCGAAATAAGTATACAAAGTTTAGAAAAAGTTAATTTTGTCGTTTTTTGAGTATAAATCACAAACGAATCAAGATATCTCAGATTTAATAACATACTATATTGTAGAGGGTATGATAGCACAACTTTTGTCTAATTTGACCGTTTTTGTATCTTTCATAGTTTCCGAGATACCAATGTTGGGCAGCGAAATTTTCACCATCCTGTATAAACCAGTATCAAAAAGTCGAAATATTCAAGAGTCGTATTTGTTTACTCGGACGCCTCACTCGAACCTATCACTTTTTCGATTATTCAAAATAGGAATAACCTTTCGAAAAATTTTTCGAAAAAAATTTGGCACTTACATTTTACCCCCAAAAATGTTACATGATTATAAATCAACAAACGCTTCATTTTCATGGTATTAGAGTTCAAAAAAATATCGAATATTTTTTATATCTTCCAAAAAGTAGAGATATTGCAACATTATGTGTTAATTTCGTTAATTCCATGCAACCAGTGACGGAGGCACAGAGTTCCGAATATTAGTTCAATAAAAAACATGATATACACACATATATACATGATACAAATCTAAATGCACTGTTAAGCCAAATTTAATTTTGAACAAGAACTGTCTTTTGGTTTTTTTATATATCTGTTCATGTCTAATTTCACTTTTTTTTATTAATTCGCAAAGAAAAATGTAAAGATCAACTGAAATTATTTTCTCCAAAAAATATTTTGTAAACAAGGAATATGAAATCGATCAAAATTCAGTATGTTAAAGAAACCCCACATTGCTATAACTCTAACCATTGATTGTATCCGAAGACCTGTAATTTGAGCCTCAAAATTGAAACGCCTTGTATTTTGAAAACGGAGCGTTTGTGGACCTATGTTGATATAAAATTTTCGATTCAGACTAAAGTCTTGCTCCCCCTGTATAGAGAGCAAACAACACAAGTGATCTTATATATTTCTTACCTTACTTTAAGTTGAAATTTATTTATTGTTACGATTCATAAAGGGAGCAACTGTAAATAAAAATCTTTGCAAGAAAAAATATCGAGTAGGTAGGAACCCATTTGAAGATAGATAAGAAAAAAACGATAACTTTTCCAATATTTCCAAGGCAACCTCGATTTTTCCACAATTAAATTTCAAAGGTTAAATTTGACAGGCATGGTCTGTGAAGTCGCACTTCTTTAGGGGCAAAAGTGTACCCAAACATTGCCATGCACAAAACCAACCTAGTCCAAAATCAGATTTTCAAAAAATCGAATAATATTTTTGTGGATAATATAATGGGCCGTTTAAACCATATGCGTACGCAGACAAAATTTGGGGGGGAGGGGCATAGATTACAATAATACATAGAATACAGTATTTTGTTCTATTTGTTTTTTTTTTACTAAAATTACACAAGAAATGCGTTCATATAATAAAGATATCTGCCAAATTTTAACTAAATATTTTAGAATACACATGAGCTATAAGTAAAATTATTTTTTTTTAGTTCAATTTTAACACAAGAAATTTAAACAATATACTTACCTATAGGATGTTTCACAGAAAAGTTGTCTCACTAATTTGTCTTAACCACCTCTAAAAGGGTTACACTAAATAATTTCCAAAATAGGTGGTACCAATTTTGTACTTCAGGTGGTACTTAATAAGAATGAAGAATTTAGTATCCCTATACCCCTTTGCCAAAATCTCTGACGAGTGAACGAATTTTATTGCCAAATTTGCTTACTGCAATTAGTTTAGTTTCTCTAAAAGACATTCCTACAATCAAAAATACGATTTCTTTTTAGAAAGATGCTCCAAATAAGGTACTACAGAGATGAGGGCGGGTACAACCTGTGCTACATGCCCGATATCCGATTCTACTGCGACCAGAAGATCCAGAGACCTTTAAGTTCCTTCTACGACTATCCATTCCAGACGAGAGTGTGGGTACCATACAGGAATATGAGACTGTACTTCGACAGGATGCCTTCCAGGATTCCCTTCAGAGAACAAAGGGTGGGTTTAATGTAAAATAATAAAGTCCAGAAAATGAATCGACTTACTTTGTTTCAGATACGAAATGTCATGTATTTCAGACACTGGGAGAACAAAATGAAGGAAAACGAGTTTTGTTTTTAGATTTAAGACTGCGACCTTGGATTCTTTGTATATAGTAATTATGTACATACAATAATATTATATTTGCTTTGTATACTGTCAATATTTTTGCAATAAATGTATTTAATTTTGTCGGCAATTTTTTTTCCGTACAATAACACCAATTTTTGGAGGATACCTATATTACTCATGAACACGAATCTGCAAAATAGAAATATTAATATAAATTTGTAAATTTTGTAAAAAAAAAATAAATTATTGGTCTCGATATTGCCACAGAATAGGATATCGCTAAACATGCTTTCGATAAAGATATGGAAAAATTTTATTAAGGAAAGTTGTTCACGATAAAAAAAATTATGCCTAACAAAGTTTGAGACTATTCGGCCTACCTTGATTTTTTCCATTTTGTGACATTCATTCCAATTTTAAAATAGGCAAGGTGTTTTTCCTGTGCAAGATACGCGAACATTTTATTAAGCAAAGTTGTTCAGAATACAAATTTTCCGTATCTTTCAAAGGAAAGGCACCTTGCCTATTAAAAAAATAAAAAATTGCGAAAAAGGAATAAATAAATGTACTTCAAACACGGGCAATATGGGCATAATATTGTTTTATTCTGAACAACTTTTGTTAATAAATGTTTCTCATGCCTTGCACAATAATTAAGGCACTTTACCTATAGGCAGAAAAAATCCTCCTGTCAAGGCCTACTTTGATTTTGATTTTTTTTTCTTTTTCACCTCTTGCTTCACTTATCCTGCGGGATACCCTGTGCATATATAAAATACTACTAGGCTTTAAGGACAATTTCAAAATACAGGGTGTCTTTTGGCGGAGGACTACTTGGAAGTATTTTGAAATTTATGCATTCTTCGGAGAATTTTGTTTGAAAGAAAAAAATGCCTTTTAGATGGGCTAGATATTTTTGAAAAATCCTAAAGTTACCCAAATTGCTTTCGGCTTCTAACTTTTTTAGTTCAAGAGTTACCGAAAAGTGGTCAATACTCGATCAGAATTCGGTTAGGTACTAAATAAAAACATTTTATGGACAAAAGAACGACGGCAGTTTCAGTACTACACAGATAGAAAGAGATACTTGAATCAAATAAAATTTATTTAACTCAAACAAATTTGATTCTTGTATATGGCGAACTATCTTTGAATAAAACATTTGAATAAAACATTTGGTTTGTTTCAATTTAAAAGCAACATTTAATTTGAGACAAATAAAATATTATTTGGAAGAAATTAATTTCTATTCCCATGGACATACTAATGATTTGAATGGAATAAATTATATATTTCGAAGGAACAAATCTACAATGTTAAAAAACATTTTCTTCTATTTAAAAAATTAAGAAAGTTGCGTCAAACAACTGTGGTGGGTTGAATTGCCCATTCAGGGTATTCACTCAAATAAAATATTACTTATTTGAAGTAAAGCAACCTTTATCTTTAACATTATTCACAAGCTTTAGTTTTTCTCGATTCAAATAAAAAAACAAGTTTACTCAATTCATAAAGATGGAAATTGGATTAGAAAAACACGATAATTTGTAATGCTATACAAATATTTATTTAAAAACAATTAAAAAACAATCTTTGGTATAAAAAAACTATACAAAACATACCAAGGAAAGCGCCTCATCATCATACAGGTGGCCTATCTGATATATTTCAAGTACCTAAAGTCTATCCAAGTTACAGCGGCAGTAGATATAAACAAAGTCACATGACCGCATTACGATCGATTACCAGGGTCTGACTAATATGAGATTCCCAGTAATTCTGAACTAATTCTAGTTCTAAAAATTGTGTTTTTACCTTTCGTGGATCTTTATAAATTTCCTTAAATTAAGTAGCAAAATAAATTTACAGAATATACTGCTCGCGATCCGATCTAAAATATGCAGGTGGTGGTGGCCAATGTTTTGATCCACTGGCTCTGTAACTTGGATAGACTTTAGTTCTTTGCGATTTGTTTCTAACATTGTTTATGCGTTACTTACAAAAGAAGTTGAAAACACACAATACACATAGTACCTAAACCACACTACACTCGGCTACTCGGCGGCTATAAATGATAATAAAAGTACCCGCACTCTAGGAAGATTACAGGCGCGTACTTACACGGACATGCAACTGGAACAACGCTGAACGCCGACACCAGAGTGCGCCCTCTGCCTTACCATATTTTCTCTTTCTTTCTATCTTTCATTCTCTGGAGTGAGACAGCTATAAAATGGTATGCAGTATTATTTAACTCAAATAAGGTCAAATTTAAACCAAATAACAATGTGGTTGACCCAAACAACCAAAAGCTAATACTATAAATAAAAATTATTGTTGTTTGCACCAAGTAATACCTTATTTCAGGAAAATAATATATGCTTCCACTAAACAATAATGTGTCAAAAAAATCAAATACTTTACCCAAAAAGCCCTTATTTTTTAATTGAAAAAAAAAAATCTTCATTTAAATAATATAGTTTTTACGGAAATAAATATTATTTCTGGCAAATAATTCGTGATCAAACAACAAATATTTTTCTATGAAGAATTATATTTCTATCTGTGTACAGCATAAAAATAATAAAAATTATTATTGCTTTCATTGCGTCTAGGAATGCTTCTGATAAACCGATTTTCCTCACAGTGGTCTTAAAATGTAGAGGAAGGCGCATTTTATTTAGTTTTTGTATTGCGGATGCATCCTTCCGATATTTTTTCTTTAAAAACAAAGAGACAAATTTAATCATCGTCGCCATATTGAATTTTAAAAAAATCGCCCATTTTGAAGCAAGTAAAGATGCCTCGCTTTTTAAAATCTGTTGATAAACAAAAAAATTATGGCCGAAGCAAGAAAGCCCAAATCTCTTGACTTATCCGGTGTAATCCTTTAGGAAAAAAAATTTACTGTTTTGTGGATACGCCCTCTACAAAATATTAAACAATTTTTCTTTGTTTACACTGCGTGAATTGTTTATGCGGAAATAAACTTGCTAGCGACTTTTCGCCTCGGTCGGTCGTTGGTTACTAATGGGTCTAAAAATTTTCATGTGAAACAGGTAGTATTATTTTATACGCTGCGAGAAATTTTGGCTGGTTGCCAATAAACTCTAGTTTAAGTTGTATGTAAATTATGCCGAACCGTTAGGTGTGAGTTCTGTGTCTACCCGTGCGTCCGACAAACTTCGTAAGTACCGCACATACCAGACTGCTTTAGATAAATAAATATTTCTAACAATTTGAATACACTGTCGGGTTCTACGAACAAAAATATGCCACAAACGAAATGGGCAGGCGTTGCTTAATTTGCTGTGCAATTAAAGCAGCATTAACAGAAATAGTTTCTCGTGGAAGCTCTCCATTTAAATCGTTTTGTTTTATGTAAATTGATATGTTTATTTGTCCAATTGTATAACAGAACATACGAAATTTTCCGAGGTGTTTTGATAACGAATATAATCATTATAGAAAAACTGTAGATAACCATTTATTTATTTTTAAGCTTTTTTAAATTAAATTGTGGCGAAAATACCTGCACGTATACACACTTCTACATTATGCAGTAAATAATTGTGCCAATGATGTTTGGAAGACTGGATAATTTGTTGTTTTTGGGCATTAATTAAAGGCTGGAACTTGAAGTAAATATGTAACAAACAATTTTATTGATCTCGGATTACATCCTTCACAATAATAATTATTTCTTATTACTGAGCATAGAGAAAATAGTTCTGTGCATATATTATATTATGCAATATTAATATTAGTGCATGTATGTACAGGGTGGTGGCTCATTATAAAATGACACCCCCTTAACTTGTTAGTTTTTCAGGTTATATAGAAAAAAATGTTTTTTTTTATAAAAGTTTTAGATACCAATACAACGTTTTTTGTGACGCTATTGGACCTTATACAGTGTGTTCTAGGAAGCCGAGCCGTGCCAGATATAACTTATGTTTTTTTAGATGGAACACCCTATATATTTTTGGATTATTAAATTTTACGCATTTTTCTGATTCCAACGAAGTATAATATGTTATATGTTCCAACCGTTCGTTCAGAACTGAGCCTTTTTGTGAGGGATTACTCCTTGGGTCATAGGTTGCCATGGAAGACAAATGCCAAATTATAGAAATAATTATTGACCGTTTGCAAGTATATTAACGCTTTGAAAAACAAAACGGGCTATTTTAAGATTTCAGAGAAAAATGAAGAAGGGAAATTGAGAGAAATCAGAAATTTTAAGTAGTAACATGGTCAATAAACTTCGTCAGATTTGTTTGAAATTTAATTTTTATTGAAAACGACAATCATATTTAGAAAAAGTATATACGTATTACAAATGATCCACATGGCCTCCATCTTGCTCAATGAATTTATTGAGATTTGCTACTAACTTTCTGTTCATTAAGTCAACGATAAAATTGCTGTGTTCAGTATTTAATATATGGATTTCTTCCAGAATTATACTTTTCAGTGTTGCTACCATTTCTCGGTCTGAAATTTTATTTTTTAAATAACCCCACAAAAAATATATAAATATATATCCTTTTCCTAAATGTTATTGTAGTTCCCAATAAAAATTAAATTTCAAACAATAAATCTGACTAAGTCTATTAACTATGTTACTATTTAAAATTTCTCATTTCTCTCAATTTCCCTTCTTCATTTTGCCTTGAAATCTTAAAATAGCCCATTTGGTTTTCCATAGCGCGAATATACCTGTAAATTGTCAATAATTATTAATATTATTTGGCATTTGTCTTCCATAGCAACCTATGACCCAAGGAGTAATCCCTCACAAAAAAGGCTCAGTTCTGAACGAAAGGTTGGAACAAACATATAACATATATACTTCGTTGGAATCAGAAAAATGCGTAGAATTCAATAATCCAAAAACATAAAGGGTGTACCATTTAAAAAAACATAAGTTATGTCTGCCACGTCTTTCTAAAACACACTGTACACGGTCTAATAGCTTCACGAAGATCTTTGTATTAGTATCTAAAACTTTTGTCAAAACCTTATTTTTTCTATCCTCAAAAACTAACAAGTTAAGGGGGGTGTCAATTTATAAGTGAGATACCCTGTACAAGATCCTAGTAGATTTCAATAGAACTTTTCGGAATTGCAGAGAGATGCTTCAACTTAAATACGACCCCGTTCATGGGTACGACTACTCGTACCTCAACGAATATCGATACACTCCCGATTACAGGATCTTAAAGCCGGCTACTTTTTACTTTAACATGCCATGGAGATACAGACCTTGGTTTGTCAATAGGTCGTTCCGCAATGCCTTCTATCGGGACCTACGCGTGCGTATTACCATATCATTTACCATAGATTCTTTCTTATGCGCTCTGGTGGTATTCAACCGACTTATTATATTCATTCCAGAGGTCGCTACTGTATCTGATTGATGTTGTTCACTATTTAAAAAATGATAATTAGTGTCTTTAGTGACAAAATTATCAGTATTTACGTGGTGACATATATGTAGGGAAGATAGGAGTAAGTTTGAGATGTTAAAGCTAACGCAAACGCAAACGAGAGCTCACGGTCATAGAGTCATGTTCCAAGGCAGGGACCCTTTAAAGGAAGAGGACCCAGCATTATACTTTCCAAAGTGAGGCCTATTCTTTCCTCATTCTAATGGAATCAGTGATGCCAAGTATGCCATTTTATTGGAGAGTCTATGAATATAACAGGTGCTTTGATTGTTAGTAAAAAAATAATCATGGTTTCCATGATTTCTAAAAATTAGACTTGACAATTTGTGTCTACAAGTAGGTACAGAATATGCATTGTGGTCTCCTTGGAGTCTACAGAAAACAAACTTCCCCTCAAGGCTTCACTTTTCCTATATACAGTGTGACCCATTCTGATATTGGACACCCTCATAAAATCTGTAATTGTTGTCCGATTTTAGCCGGGTTGTTTTCTAAAAATAGATCACAAAAAACTCATTTTTGAATTAGATCTTTGCGCACAAACGCTTTGAGTGGTCCTGTTGACCATTCAACTGTTTTGAGGGGATTCCATGGCACACTTGACTTGCTAAATGCCTTTAAAATTCCTATTTTGCTCAACTTTGACTACCCGCAGGAAGGAACACCCTGTATATTTTTTATTCAAATTTGGTATGTGGGGGTTTCAGTGTGTCCTGATTAACGCTGTGTAGTCAGATTTTAAATAAAACAATCGCTAAAGGGTTTTCGTCTTTTTTTACTAGAAAAAAATTCATAGTAGGCCTTGAAAATTGAGATTAAGATCTGAAACATTGCGCCAAAATAGAGTTTTTTGTGATCTATTTTTAGAAAAAAAACCGGCTAAAATCGGACAAAAATTACAGATTTTATGAGGGTGTCCAGAATGGGTCACACTGTATATGCGATAGACTGTGATATGCTAGGTCCCCTTATTTTAAAGAGTCCCTGTTCCAAAGTAATTTCATCATTTTCATTTTTAGCGTGACTTTTAGCTATGTTTCAGTGAATCGGGTTACCATTGCATTATTGATAAATGCCATCATTAACTGTATGTGCAATTTTGAGTGTAACTTTTCAAAAATCTAATTTTTAATGTGGAAAGGTTTCATTAACTTTTCGTCAAGGCTTGGACCATTTATTCCTTTACTCAATGCTTGGACATAAACATAATACAGTTATCAATATTTCTTCTTACTTCGTTTGCCTTACTTTGATCTTCCCTACATCTCGAAATGAATGAAAAAACTTTGGTGAATTTGCCACAGAGGAGCATATTATCATAGAAATTGATTACCTATATGTAGTGTGTCCGATTTTTTTGGTGATAAAAAGGAATTTTCTTGCTCTTTTAATAAGTCAAATTTGACTAGGCATAATAGTACGGGTTTCAAAAATAACATTAGTAAGTATCAAGACTTACTAACGTTGAATAAAATGTTATACCAAAAGAGAGACCATAGGTGCTAAATTTCTGCCAGATTTGTTCTTTGGTGGTAAAGTAGCCTGTCGCAATCTATTGAAGAAGAATTTAGTCAAAATACAAGGCGAGAATCGTTATTTTGCCAAAATTTTGTCCAAAAACACTTTAGTAGCAATGTATTGTCAAATCCGACAGCTGTTGTTTCTCTTTACAAATAATATTTTACTCAATGATGATAATGATAAAATTATAAATAAATCTGAGAGAAATCGAAATCGATTGCCTCAAATCAGGACCAACTGTATAGGATCATTTTTATATAGGAATTATCGAAAAAGTATATTAGGTAAACAATATTTTTCTCTTCCGTAGTTGCGGGAACTCTTATACTACATCTAAACCGAACGAATAACGCTTGAGACTAATCGAGATAACGAGAGACTAACGAACGAAGTTAAGTAAAAATTAATATAAAAACGCACGAAGAATACCTACCTATACTTAAATAAAATGTTATTGTAGAATGACTTAATTTTATAATATTTTTTTATATTTAACTTTACTAATAAATGCTCTTAGTGAGATATTAAATGTAGTCTATTATTTTAACCTCTCTTCAAATTTAAACGTAAATAAGAATACTTTCAAAATATTGACTATAGAACAAAATACATAATAACAAAAATTAAATAGATCGAACAGGTACATAATGTATCAAATTTTTTAAATAATAGTACTGCTGGTATATTTTTTATATGCGGAAGAAATGATAAAACATGCAATCATAGTAAAAAACATAGAAAACTAAAAACGTATTTTTTTTATTTTTTTTCTTGAACATCCATTAAAGCTACCAGAAACCTGAACTTCTAATTAAGGTCACTAAAATAATTAGCCCAAGTCTTATTTAACAAACTTTGGACCAAAATGTCTAGACCTTTGAAATCTTTGGCGAAGGTTCAGTTCGAGTAAATATTTTGACAACATTCTGGAGTAAATTCATTCCAACTTATTACCAATTCCCTTGACCTGAAACGCACACACGCAGGAAAGCGCGCCATATATATTTTCTCAGTCGCCCCCTTACTCTCATCAGATGTTTTCGTGGTATATTTACAAAATTTTGTAAGTCGTTACACAAATTTTGGCCAATATCCAGCATTCTACGTTATAACGCCGCGGTGTCCGTTTCAACTGCTCGTGTTGACCGTTCGAATCGCGACGTAGGCATTTCAAAAACTTACGTAAGTACTACTTGATTAATCACGGCCTTTGAAAATCGATTATTTCGGTAGAATTTTAGACGAAATGTTGAAAATGACGTACGACCCTGTGTACGGGAGGGAGTTCTATCTGAGGGACAACAGACCAAAAAGTACCAGACCAGATCAGATAGTTTATAGACCACATTATTATTATCATTATCCGAGATCGTTTCTAATATGGCCCCCGAGTACTAAAGTTAGCAGGTACCTAACACTACCGACAGGTTTAGTAAGTTAACGAATTTTCAAAAGTTTACATTTCTATTATTGTTGTGTCTCATTTCAGTATAGAAGACTGATCTGGAAAATATAATCCAGCACCATTGCCACTTGCATATACTTAATTAGTTAAAGTGATGATAATATGCTTAATACATATTTATTTCCTACAAGTTCACATATTATATTGTTATTTCTGTTATATCGAAATCAAATTTACAAGATCGAATATAACATACATCCGTTTTAATGTACAATCAAAACTATATTTACAAATTATAATTTATTTTGTTAAGAAATAAATAGTTTTACAAGAAATTAGTAATTTATTAAAGTATATTTAATAGTTATTTATGCAACAAGTGCATAAAGTAGTACTTGGTGAGTGCGCGCAATCCCATGAATGAAAAAAAGACACTTTATGCATGAGTTTCATACATTATTTTTTATACGATGGGATTTTTGTGTTATATACTAAAGGGCATATAAATGCACTATGGTTTTCAATTACGAGGATTATAATATTTAGATCGCGGTCTCACTACGTTTACACATAGTATTGAAATCGATTTGAATATGTTTCTAGAATTATTTAGCGCCACATTTACCATTTATGAAAACACCAAACTGCATTACACTGAATTCGATTCTAAACTCCATGTAAACGTAGTAAGGAAGTTTAGAGTGAAAAAAAGTTAACTTTTTTTCACTCTAAACTGCTCAGAGTGAAAAAAAGTAAGTTTTTTAACTGGTTAAAAAAATATATACTTTAGGCATTTAAAAAGGTTAAAAAAGTAAAGTTTTTATAACGATCGTATAAAAAAATTAAATTGCCACTATACTGTTACAGAACTTAAACATTTGGGGAAACAAAAAACATCTTATACATCCCTAAATTAATTGCAAAAACATTTTTTATCTGAATGCGTCAAAAAAATCGACGTTTTCTCGAACGGAACCTATGACCAAAAGAAAGTTTTTATGTATAGATACGTGAGCCTATTCAAAAACACTTTTCAATCGTGTATCAAAATTTATTTTTTGTTTCTTTTCTTTTTTTATTTATTTAATGAAAATATAATAATTTAACCAGATTGATATAAGCGCCATTGACAATTCAATAGTTTTCTGTCCTATGGCCGACTAGAAGTTTATATAGGCAACTAAGATTATTTTTATTTTAATGAAAACATGGGGAAATAAAACAGCATCATTTTTGGTTTTAATTTACTACTTTCTTAAATACATCCAGGCATATTTGAACAAAATATATTGTATGATACAAAAGTAATTTTTCGTACTCCTGTGGTTTGTCAGGCTCGACTCAGCTTTTCGTCCTTGTATCGTACACTACTATTGTGACCAATTTATAATAGCCCAGTTTCTTTCTAATTTCAATCAGCTTTAGGCCAAAGATATCGAAAATTGAGATTTATTATGGACAATTTATATTATCACTTTTTATTATCCACATACATGGCAACGGTAACGGTATGTGATAGTTGGGTAGTATCAAAGTTGCTTATTTATAGGCCCAACAATTTGCCTTTGAAAAACATTCAATTTTATTTTCCGTTTTTCGGCAAGATGGCGGTCATTTTTTTCTGATTCCGAATGACGTAAAACTTCAAAATGGCCGCAATAACATAAAACAAGTTGATGATAGTTAATAAAAGACGAAACTTCGAATTTAAAATCCGTAACCGCCATCTTGTGGAGCAGAAGCTACTTTTTGATTTTTAATATACAGTGTGGATACAAATTGTGGTATATTGCTTATTATTTCTTAAAATATTCCTCATATCAAAAACATGTTTTAATAAAAGTGTTAGGGGTAATTATTTCCCGTTTAGTAATAATACCTAATACATAATAATATTAATAATTTCCCCTAACACTTTATTAAAACATGTTTTTGATATGAGGAATATTTTAAGAAATATAAGGAATATTCCACAATTTGTATCTACACCGTATGTTTAAATAAATTGACTAACAAATAAAAACAAAAATTTAACTTTTAAGGGTAAATTGTTGGGTCTATAAATACGCAACTTTGCTACTCACCTATCACTTGCCGTTACGGAGAGCCCCACGGTGGTCCCCGAATTTGAATCAGCCTGTATAGTTACATTTTTCATAAATTTTCGTTTTTTTCGGATTAGTCTAGAAAGTTGGATTTACATATTTTATTTCGACACATGTTACCTGAAATAATGTTCGTTTATACATAATATTACATATAATATGCAAAGTAAGATAACAAAAAAAAATAATGGTACCTAAATCTAAAAGACTCATTCTCTATTCTCTATAATCATTATTATTATTTATTTTTATATTTATTATGACATGACTTCAAAATGAGCTTAAGTATTTATCTAGACAGCTGTGGCTAACTTCATAAAACAGTAATTTATAACTGGCATATATCGCATACTTATTACACCAATTTATCTCGACTACTTTGGCGATGATTAATTCTACCGAGTTTATAAATAAAATCTCCGAAAGCCGTACCACCCCAGACCCCGATAAACAAACTCTAAAGTTAAAACCGTTACACACTCTCGCTGTTGACAAATCCCGCAGGTATATTTTTTCGGATTCCTTCGAACTTACAGGTACCTAGGTTCGTTAAAAAAGTTGGACCGCCGCCAAAGATTTCTGTTTATAAAGTGGAGTGGCTTTGGAACACACAAAGAACGCGATCAACGTAGACAAGAGGCAGTCTAAATCGCGTAACATCTTTCCTAAGTAGTTTGGTTTTGCTTATAACTTATCTTTTAGAAAAATGCCTTTAAATTTACGATACGACCCTGTATACGGGAGAACTTATTCTTTTAACGACAGACCCGAACGACCAAATAATGAATTCCAAAGTCCAGCAAACTGGTACTGGCCACAGAAATCAAGTGTAGTTCCTAAAATTATTAGGCCTTTCAGAACACCAATGGGTGCTACCACACATGTGAGTATTTACCTTCAAATTTCTTCCCGTTGTCTAAAAATAACTTATTTTAGAGAAGCATGGTTTATTCTTACACCTCCAAAATCGCCATGTAAACAATGAAGACTGATGGGATACAATTCGCACAACTCAGGATACTTGTATACCTAATAAAATAATTAATATTTTGTTAACCATTGTATTGCACTATGTAGCAAACATAATATAAGAACCTAATTCATACACATTCTCTACAATCTTATTCATTAATTATTCCCTAATGACTCAATGTGCATCGGACCCAAGCTCAACCACTCTGACGTTTGCTAGACTCGTACATCTGGCGGCGATCCAATAATTTTGATCTAAATATGCGTCTATAATTTTGTCTCAGTAACAAATTTCTCGGCCGTCCTGTACGAAGGTCCTGCGGGAAAAACAACAAAACTTTTTTGTGCTACCACATCTTTAAACGTGAGTAGAAATCGTCTATAGGGGTTACGGTGAGTCAACCTAAGATGATGTTTGTAGCACAAACCTAGATCAGTAAAATTTGTTTTTTTTTTGTAGTATTTATTATACAAAGTGTATCAGATATTTTAAAAAATTATAAATCGCTCCTTATGGTTCAGATATCTAATTGAAATCAAACTGTATGGATCTAGTGGGATATTCTAGATTTTTAGGAAAAAATTTAGCACCTGTCAAATTTGACGTGGAAATTTAATACGTCTAGGTGGCCATGACTTGTAGATACCAAATTGGAAATATCACATTTTATACATGGTGTTAGCCGTTACAGAAAACTGTGACAAACCAAACAATGTGGACAGTGTAGTATATTTTTTTATTGCTGATATCTACTTGCTACATGGGTTAAAATAGAATATAACTTCGTATCATTATCTCGTCATTTTTAACTTACCTACTTATATCTATTTCCTTTCCATTTTTCCAATAACTTAGAAGCTTTTTGGGATTTTCCTGATATTCTCGAATTAAAAATATATAAAAATTTTTACAGCACTTTATGACTTTATGACTTTATCAGGAATTCCACAATTTCAAATTAAATAAATTTAAAATAAAATTTGAAAAACTGCAAAAGTTTTATGTTGTTTTAACCGTGTTGGTAAGTTGATTTTAAAGAATGTAAAAGTATATAAAATAGACAATGTGATTTGATTTTAAGACAAGAGATCATTATTTTTAAAAAATGCTGCTTCTTGATAGAATCGGTTTACCATATAAAAATCATGGGTTAGATGTTCAGGGTGTTGATAATTAAGAAAACATGATAATGTTTTAGTAGAAAAGTACTATCATTTTTTATTTTAGACAACATGTTTATGATACAAAGTTGTTTATAATCTATAATAAATAATATTTAAAATCTCAAAATATGTGGCATTTTTTTCACAATTTCTTAATCACGCTATTTACTTTGCCACGATTTTGTGCAATGCCCTGTATAAGTAAAACTTTTATACGAAACATATTTTTCTATGGATTTCAATTCTCGTCTGATGACCTTGTACAATATACAGGGTGTCCAACTTTAAAACTGTACAAATCCGTAAAATCCTTATTTTTGGAGAAAATCGCCTGAACTTGTTTTTATTTTTATCAAAAGACGGTTCTTTTGATCTTTCTACCATTTTCAAACTGCAAATCCAGGGCCGGCTGCTACTTTTTTATACCCCCGATTTTCACGAAAACCATTCAGCGATTTTCTTATTTGAAATATGACCCCACAGCGTTAATCGGAACACCCAAAAATCCCCATATACCAAATTTGAACAAAAACTATACAGGGACTTCCATTCCCAGGGTATCAAATTTGGGAAAAATGGGAATTTTAAAGGCATCTGCCAAGTCAAGTGTGCCATGGAATGCCCTCAAAACAGTTGAATGTTGAATGGTCAACAGGATTACTCAAAGTATTGGTGTGCAAAGGTCCAAGACAAAATATACAGGGTGTTATTATCTGTGCCATTCCAAAATGTAGAATTTTTGGAACTTTATACAGGTAAAAAATCTAGTATATCAAAACCGCCCCAGACACTATAAACAAACTAAGTCTAAAAAAATACAGAATCCTGCCAGTCAGTAAGTTCATATCAGTTAAGGTGGCTGGTGTGCCACAACAGGAAACACACAGAAAATGTATCATCTTAGAGAGTGACTTTGTTGAGAAAGGCCCAATAATTTAAATTGTGTTTATTTTTTGGTTGGCATTTTGTACAGAAATAAATTACTTTGTGTTTATTAGTATTTTTTTTAATGATTCCAGAGCACTCTTGATCCGTATAAAGTTTCAGAAAATTTCAGCATTTTGAGATGGCCCATAGAAAAATACCCTGTAGGGTATTAAATTTTTGCACACCAACATTTTGAGTGGTCCTGTTGACCATTCAACTGTTTTGAAGGGATTCCATAGCACACTTACTTGACTCGCCAGATGCCTTTAAAATTCCTATATTGCTCAACTTTGACACCCTGCGGAATTTTGGTATATAGGGGTTTTGGAGTGTTCTGATTAACGCCGTTGTGTCAGATTTTAAGTACAAAAATCGGTTTTCGTGAAAATCGGGGGTATAAAAAAATCGTAGCCTGCCCTAGACTTGCATCTTGACAATGGTAGGAATGTTAAAAGAAGCGGTTTTTGAAGGCCTTTCAAACAAAAAAAAGTTTAGGGGAATATATCCAAAAATGAAGATTTTACGGATTTGTACAATTTTAAAATTAGACACCCTGGACATATGTATTTTACATTACCTTGGAGTTTATAAACGAACTGATTTTTAGAAATTCACATAATGAATGTCTAAATTGTACTTGGTGTTGACGCGACAAGTTTCCCCAGATTGTTAGTTGTAATTTCCATAAAGATTCAACATTATATTTTAATAGGAAATAAACAATGACTCTAAAGCTACGATACGATGCAGTCCATGGAACCGACATGTACGTGCACTCTGACCGTAACACGCCAGATTATCTCAAATGCGGGCCCTATAACTTCCACGATGATTGGCCAATTAGAATGAGAATATGGATACCCTTGAGGAGGGTAGCTACACCGGCTTTAGTAAGCTAAAAACAGAAAAAAAAAACAAAATTATAACTTTATATTTTTTGTAGAGGAACACACTGTATACGAAAACGAACAGAACCGTTATCTTCTGAAATTGTCGAAACTGTGAGAAAATAGATTATGAAACATCTTTATGAAAAAGAGTACTTCTAATAAATTAATTTATTTTAGCTATAGCACTTTGTTTTTTTTGTGCGGGCATACCAAATTCCTTCATACCATATATCTAGAAAGGCTATTGACCTCTATAAAATACAAACGATACCTGGCTTATGTTATGTTAAACCAGTGACTATATAGGTCAACTCAAATCAATAGATTTTGAAGAAGTGGTTCATTCTAATGTTCTCCTTGTCTCAGGAGCCGCATATTAGGTACCTAGGTATATAGCTTGACGTCAGCCGTTATGACGTAAATCTGGGAAATTTGCAATTTAATTTCAAGACTAAACTATTGTGTCTGCATTCACTAGTTTCCCTACTTAAAGCAGTTCGGGGACAGTTAAAGTGATTTCCATAAGCCGTTTTGTCATTCTATCAAATAAATTATCTAACAATAGTTTAAACACGCCGTTCAACCAAAACCAAAACCAAAAGCATACATTCGGCAGAATGCTCGTTCCCGCGTTTGTTCGCTGACGGTAGTTTGGTGTAAATAATGCAACTAAAGTCGCTATATGTCCATTGACAACAATATGGATTATTGGATAAGTTGTGGAATTTTATGACGAACACTGCCAACACTGCCAACGCCGTTTTTAAATTATTTTTCGTTAAAATAAAGTTTGTACAATGTCAGTCATTAGTGTGTCATCGATCTATATAAACAAAAAGAGATAGAAAAAAAATCAAATTGGGTCATGATTGGTACATTAAAGTCAAAGACCCTGCCCATATTTTATTCTTTTGTGATAAAGTATGCCCCGTCTAATACAACGCTATCATGTTTTTGAACTGCTTTTCTCAAATGGAACAATCGGTATATAATATCTTATAATACTAATTTATATGATGTTATTGTCAATAGTTTTTACGTTATTTACAGTAAAATCAGTTTCATAGTATAATATTGTAATTTTCAAATAATGTTTAAAAGTTGTGGTATAAGACATCTATTTCTTGCAATTAACCATTTTTTTCAAGTCAAAAACGTTTAAAATTTAATGAATCGCGAATGCCGTAGAAAATTTGCACATGAGCACACGAATTGTTTGCCGTGAAAGTTAGTCAGAACTCAGTATCTAGAATTTTAAGAATTCAAAATTTTCATCCATATCACATTGCGGAAATATATAACGGTGATAACTCCTAGGTATTTTATTTTATTAGCTTTCTTGAATATTAAATGCCGCAATGTTGTGAAAATATTGTTTGAAAATTGCAATAATACTCCGAATCTGGTTTCTTGTAACATCAAAATTAACCCTATATACAGTGTGTCTGGTTTTTCGTGTTAACACCCCTATTAGGCATATTTCTATTTAAAATCTGACACCACAGCGTTAATCAGAACACCCCAAAACCCCTATATACCAAATTTGAATAAAAAATGTACAGGGAGTTCCATTCTACAGGGTGTCAAAGTTGAGCAAAATAGGAATTTTAAAGGCATCTGCCAAGTCAAGAGTGCCATGTAATTCCCTCAAAACAGTTGAATGGTCAATAGGACCACTCAAGGTGTGCAAAGGTCCAATTCAAAATATACAGAATGTTCTTATCTGTGCCATCTTAAAATGCTGAATTTTTATGAAACTTTATACGGGTCATGAGTGCTGTGGAATCATTGAAAAAATATTGATAAACACAAAAGTAATGTATTTCTTTACAAAATGCCAACTAACAAATAAAAACAATTTAAATTATTGGACCTTACTCAACAAAGTCACTGTCTAAGATGATACATTTTCTGTGCGTTTCCTGTTGTGGCACACCAGCCACCTTAACTGATATGGACTTACTGACTGGCAGGCTTCTGTATTTTTTAGATTTAGTTCGTTTATATTATGTGGAGCGGTTTTGATATACTCGATTTTTGACCCGTATAAAGTTACAAAAAATTCAGTAATTTGAGAAGGCACAGATAAGAACACTCCATATATTTTGTATTGGTCCTTTGCACTCCAACACCTTGAGTGGTACTATTGACCATTCAACTGTTTTGAGGGAATTCCATGGCACTCTTGACTTGGCAGATGCCTTTAAAATTTTTATTTTGCTCAACTTTGACACCCTGCAGAATGGAACTCCCTGTATATTTTTTATTCAAATTTGGTATATAGGGGTTTTGGGGTGTTCTGATTAACGCTGTGGTGGTAGATATATGCCTAATAGGGTTTTTTAAAAAACGCAACCCTTTAAAAAATCGCAGTAGGCCAGGATTTCGCGGCAATGCCAAACCAATACCTTGCAAATGATGACCTTTCAGGGACATATGTATAAAAAAATTGCCCCGTTCAATTCCCTCAGCCTACTCAGATTTTCAGGGGTGTTAACACGAAAAACCAGGCACACTGTATAAATTAGTATCATTTTCAAGCTATTAATATGCACATTCTAATAAAGTTAACATATACCGGGTGTTCCATTTGAAAATGAGCAGTAGTTATAGTCTTTTAAAAGTTGATCATTGTTCTACTAAGAGCACCCTGTATGATAAGGATATTTCACTTAATAAAAAAAATTCGTGTACCATAACTGTATATGGCCTTATTTTTCGTATCCCGCACTCTTATTTTTCTGTCTCTGTTTGTTTATATGCTATCGACCGAGAACATGCACTATTAATGATTCACCCTGTACTTTAAACGGTATTTTTCTCTAAATATATCTTTTGGATTTTATAAACAAACAATAATTCTCTATTAAGTATATTTTTATGGTATTTGTAAACACTCTTCTAACAATCGTGCCGTGGGCCCATTACAACATTGATGTAGTAATGTTGTGATTAATGATATCTAATTAACGTGGAATTTGAAATAAGTATCGAAAAAAGACGTGGTGCGTCGGGGTAAATTGCTTAATAATTTCTTTGTTAAACTAAAAAAAGAATCCATTTCTTTATTTAGATATATGCACTGACTCACGCGGGCTCTGATATTTTAGGAATTTCTGTAATGAACACCGCCTGAGCATCATCGCACGCATTCGTGCAAGATTGCGCGGGTAGAATTATTGTTATGTGCGAAAATTTTCAAAAAATGTCGGAGGCATTTGGCCGCGGTCCAGAATGTTCTAAAATTACCTCGATTGTTACCGTGAAAATCGCGGAGCGTTGAGTAGAGCTGCCGCCAGCAGTGGAGTGAAGTTGTTTATCTACTGTGCATTTGGGAAATTCCGTAAGTATTCGCATGGGAATTTTAGGCCGAGATTAAAAGGAAATGATGCGGAAGCGACGCAATAATTTAGTGTTGAGTGTTTGCTGAAATAAAGAGAAAAGAAATAAGCAACAGCTTTTTGTAGCAATTATGCACACATGCTGATTATTTACGTAAACAACTAACTTGCAAAAAATACATGTTCTGACGAAAAATTTTGCCTCCATTCGTTATATGTAATACCTACTTTGAACGAACAATAATTAAAAAAACATGCACTAGTTTATAGGAAAATCATTGTTTCCTTTTTTAATCTCGCAACCAACAACAATCACAGTTCCATGCAAAGATCTTTTAGTGTAAAACATGCTGAAACTACGCTACAACTCCACGTGGGGTTCGGACTACTACGTCTACGACAAACCCTACATCACCGACTACAAGCTGAACGGTCCCTACACATTCTACGACTGGCCCTGGAGGATACGTGTCTGGCTCCGAATGAGGCCCTACCGCAGACCAATCACGTCCCTGGATAGGCAGTACGACCGTGTAAGTTGATCCAGGAAGAAATATTGACGAGTTGCCGTTAAAACTTCTTTAATGGGTTCCAAGTCTCGAATAATACCTAGGCACATAAAGCAAATATTGTTTGTTCCAATAACTTAAAGACCTCCTGTTATACAAAGTAAAGGAGTGGTCGAACAATGTATAACGGGAAAAATAAAATAAGCGAACACAGATAACATGTTTAGAAAGGTCTCAGCCAGGACCCATTAGAAAAGTCCATTTTTGTTTCTTATGAATGATTATTCTGAAATTCTGCTCTATTTCTTTAGAGCCGACTCATCGAGACGTCATATGTCTACACCTCCAGGTCGGTTGCGTAAACCTTTTCCCAAATTAAATTTGTGATGCTGCCACGTCTAAAATTATTTCTGTAAACTATTTATATTAATATATAAGATTTGTAAATACATATCTATGCTGTAATGTAAATAGAAGCGAATAAACTTGTTTTATAAAAAAAATACTTTCTTTAACTAGATTTATACACATTTATACACTTTCAAAATGCCCACCATTGGTATTTTTGAAACGGTAAGAGCTACAAAATTGGTTAAATTAGACAAAAGTTGCGCATTTTGATGTGTTTCAAGAATCTGTAAAGAAATTTGACATAGCTCACGTGGTTACTAAAATAACCTGAAAAAACTGAAAATTTCACTTTTTTATTTTGTACGTAACTTTTTTAATATCAAACGGAATTGAATGAAATTTGATGGAATTACATAATTGGGTACGGGCTTTCGAATGCGCTATTCAGAAAAATTCTCTGCCTACTCGATCTTTAGGTGTTCATAACCAAATTTCGATTTTCTTATGGCGGCCATATTGGATTTTACCACCATTGGATAGAGCAAAAAATTAAGAATACAACCATGTATCACAACACTTAATGAAACCCACTTAAATGTCAAATTTCTAATATTTTAAATATTTTGAAGCCAGGCAGTAGGCCATAATACCGAAAACAATATCAATGACTGTCACCTAATAAACTGAAACGTCAGTTAGTTCCCATAACCTTTGTTAACTAGGTACTTAAAATTGTGTGTTGACCATCTTAAGTGACCAAAGCTTATTGAATCATGCCCCAACAATATCCAATAAATGAAAGATTGGATATGTACAATGTTTATATTCGAAACTATACCGTAATTCTAGCCAGTAACAAGAATTATACCCAGAACGAAGGCAGCCTAACAGAACTATTTTCCGAAGAAATGATTTTGTAAGAGCTAGAGGAGCTGTAGTAAGTGAAATCAATGTTTTGGCTCAAATTCATTTAAATCCAGAGACATCGCAAGGGAAAATTGCTAGGGAATTTGGTTTGTCATTAGGGGCAGTTAACAAGATTTTAAAAAAGCACAGATACCATGACTTTAAAATTCAACCCGTACAAAAGTTACTTATTTATTGCCGGGGGACTAAGGCCTGCCGGTTAGATACTGACCCCTGGCGCCATCTATCTATTTATTAGTATTTAGTTTCTTGTTCCTATTAAAATAACATTAAATAAATAAACTTTTGACATCAAATTTGACGTTTCTGTTTATTAGGTGACAGTTATTGATATTGTTTTCGGAATCATGGCCTACTGCCTACCTGCCTGGCTTCAAAATATTTAAATTATTAGAAATTTGACATTTAAGTGGGTTTAATTAGGTGTTGTGATACATAGTAAATTTCTTTGCAGATTCTTGAAACACATCAAAATGCGCAACTTTTGTCTAATTTAACCAACCTTGTAGCTCTTACCGTTTCAAAAATACCAATGGTGGGCATATATATATATATATATATATATATATATATATATATATATATCTATGCCCACCATTGGTATTTTTTATTGGCATATATATATATATCCCACCAACCAAATATTCTCTCCAAATATTTAGAGGATAAATCAAATTCCATGATTCTGGAATAACATTGTATAAACAGTTTTATTATCATGCCGTGTTAATTTGGAATATGTCCAATAGATTTGCCTTCAAATGCACAACAGTTTCTATTTTTTGACATACACGTACGAACCTCGAAACGTAAACGTAGTGAGCGAGATATTTTTAGGAACCAAACCGAAATTGTAAGTAAATACGAACCTAACCTGATCATTGTGTTTTTTATCCATTCAGACGCTTTGAATAGATTTTCGGGAGTTTAGTAGTATGATATCGACAGAAGTTTTCAATAAAAGACACTGAACTTCTGGCGTCAGTCGGACCAACTAACTTAATGCTAATTTTGATGGCGTAAATACCAATTGAAGAAGAAAAAATCACTAAATGTGACCTCAGGTTACACTAATATTAGGTCCACCGATTTTTCTCTCCTAAAAATTTATGAGAAGCTGCAAGTAAAGTAAAACCAAAACCTGTTTATTCTCCAATCCAGCTATAACCCGCCGAAATGCTGGAACTCCAATACAAACCCTATCACGGCATCATCGACTACGAGTGCTGGCCATATTCGAAATACGTATCGATTGACGTGCCAAATTACAGGATTGACAGACCGTTGGATTACTACAGCAGCTGGCCTGAATATTATCCAGTTTACACACCATTGCCAGAGTTTCGCAGATACCTCAACAATCTGCTTCTCAGGGACCTGAGAGTAAGTTTCGATAGCATCTACAGAGGGATGAGGCGTACTTAAATGGGAGGAACTCGCGTGGAAATTCCATTAGGAAACTTATCTATTGTCTGGGGCGTTGATACCAGTTAAGATTCTAGCCTCCCGTGGAAAATTTATAGATGTATGGCTCAAATCCTTTTTGTTTCGAACGTCTCGCCAAATAATTTGCTCCGTTTGTAGTTAAGTTCAGAATTCCGTCTCAAAAGTTCTGTTACGAATGAAATTATTTTAGCTAGCACAAAAAGAGAATTTTAAAGCAAGATTTGCAGCTATTTTCTATAGCTTTCTAAGTTATTATATTATATTAATAATGGAGATGTTCACTTGTTTAAGTAGGTAACGAAGTTTATATGAGATAAATTGTTTTTTTCAGTTACGGAGTCAGCAGTATGTCCACACCTATTGACAAATAATATAAAAGTATTGGTTTAGCTAACCAAATCAGGTATCTATACAGAACTAATAGAACGACGAACATTATTAAATCCAACAAACATGTACCTACTGACTTAACCGATGTGATGTAATATTTGAAAACTTGTTGATATCGTTCAAAAAATAAAGATTTATTTTTGGATCAGAGTTTTGTTACAAACAGTCCAATCTAGGGTAACTTCGGTTTTGTAGATACTTAATGGGCTTGAAATAATTAAAAACGGATATATTATCTCATGCCCTGTTATGGATATCAGAATTTTTCGTTAATTTCCATCCCAACATCACCAAAGAATGGAACCTTAAGATGGCAGCTACACAAATCTGATAGATTTGTAGTTATACCACTGCCAATCTAAATCCGTTTTTGACTTTAATATACAGGGTGGCCCACCACGAACTGCATTGATCTATATATGGAAAACTAAAAGTAGGAAAATTCTGAAAATTTGGCACCTCACCAATGCCGATGGGCGCTGCTCAACTAAAATATTTTGGTGAATCTGGCACTTTCGGTTATACCGGAAGTCGATATCAACTTTCCTATCTCAAGTGGAACACCTTATATATTATTGCATTTTTGTCAATTGTCAAGTCAATTAGCAATTTATACGAGGAAACCGCGAAATTTCAAAACGAATTTTTGGCATCGTGTACCAGAAGCCCTGACCTACTGATCTCTGCTGAGAAATAAATCCGTTCTTATACAGGGTGTTTACAAAATATGAATAAAAATTACATTTAAAATGTGCTTAAATCTCGAAATTTTCAAATGGAAACCCCCATTTTTTTTAATGCGATCTTATTCACCACTAAAAATAATGACAACTTTGTGAAAGGTTTCCTATACCTAAATGAATAATTTTCGAATAATTTACGAAAAACCCACTTTTCGCCCATAAAATGCGGGTTGGAAAATCATATTAGCCGTGCACGTTGAAAAGACAATCGCGGCTGAGGAAATGTCACTTGGTTTATAAATTATTGTCAACAATAATGCCGGCGCGCTTAAATTACACAATCGAAGATTGTTTAAATTTGGTGATTTTTCTCTGACATATCCATACTGTTTAAAATTTTGTATTATTTTTTTAACTGTTTGGCAATGGTTTTGTTTTTTGTGGATAGCGAGCCCCAAATGTATCGCACGTTCTTGATATTACTTTGTTGCATTTTCCGTAGATAATAAACAAATTTAAATAATCTTCGTTTGTGTAATTTAAACGTTTAAAAAGTTTTTAAGCGTTTTAAAAATTTTTTTTACAAAATTATTGGTTAAGGTGCCCTCGGGACGCCACTGTACTTAATAAATTTAATATAGTAGGGGCTAAATTAGCCTCTTTCTACCATAAATAACACTGCCAAATTTCAGCAAAGTCGGCTAAAGGATTATTAAGATATTTACGAAAAAGCGATTTTTTAAGAAGAGTTTGACACCCTGTATCTTGAAAAGGAAGCATTACCGGACCTATGTTTATATAAACTTTTCGTCTTAGAATCACTCAAATATTCACCAGTTGAATTTTTTCGCACTTATTCATTTACACCTTGTATAATTCATTAATAAATGAACTAATTCACCTACTAATCAGATAACTGACTAGTTAATAGGAGACTATTATATGTCCTTAATGGATTTGTGACTAATAATTGTTCTAATAAAAATATTATTCTTAAAAACTATTCAACCAGTTCATTAATCTTTGATTAATGGATTACTAGCCTATGATAATAACAATGACCTACTTATTAACCTTAACTGACAATTATTGTTCATGCAACAAACTATGTATAGACCCAAACAACCTATTTCTGTACGATCAGCTGTGTCTGTATAACAACAGCGTTACTCACTGGCTATGCCTGTCACGACGAATTATTCCTCTTTTGGCCGGTGGCCAGCTATTTGGGCAACGCGGGCGCGTGAGTTTGGAGTTTCAGGTGCGGGAGTGCCAGTTAAGTGAAACTTGCGGGGACCACAACACGAACGACGCGGACACACGCTGAAAATGCCGTAAGTACATGCACACATAACCTAAAATGGTGGTGGTCTATTTCTGTCACGAGATAAAACAGCGTGTAAACAAAGTATAAAGTTGGATCCGATGGAAATTTCAGATGGGAATGTTGCCGTTTTTCTGTGGTCGAACATTGTCGTATCTTAATATTAATTACGTCGATGTTATTATACAAACTTCGTTTAGATTGTTTTCTAGAATATTTACTATTCATTTTATTTTTTATATCTACATATTTGCTTTATTGAGGATGAATAAATTTTGAGCTTTATAAAAGCATATTGTAGGTGAGTTGAAGAAAATTCAGTGACCATAATATTATTCATTGTTGGTCCAATCCTCTGCACTAGTGTGCTCTCAATAGTGCGTAAATCAAAACAATCTTCAATAAATGGCGAATGCCTAGTTATCAGGACCGTTATACACTTTATATTTAGATCTAAAAACTTCTGCCCGAGAAGAGATTTAAGGAAATTATCAGCTAACCAGTATAAATACATATTACACATGAAGTAGGTGTCTATCCAAAGTCTGTATATGTATATACAGTGTCCTCCAAAAAGTTCGCACCACAGGGGAGAAATTTTTAATTAATGTTTTGTTTTGAAATTTAATTTTGGGGTTACCTTTTGCTTCAAAAATGATAAAAATGACCCACTCAAACGTAGTCATGTGACTTTCGTTGTCTGTCAAAAATGATATTTAAAAAAATATGTCGGTAAAAATGAGTTTATTTGTTAAAATATAAAAAAAAATACATGAAAAAGTTGTTTCTTTTTTGATTTTACTTAAATGTGCCAAATTTGAACGCTCTAATAAAAGATTTAGTTTTTTGCCATTTTTTAATATTTATGAAATTTCTGAAAATTTTAAAAACTTGTAACTTCATAAAATCTTTTTTATATCACTAACTTTATCATTCTATTAACTTTTTATCACTAATTTCCGACAAGAATATGTATTTTTCAAAAGAAAATCATATTAACGCTTTAAAATTCTGTTATTTTTGCTGCAAAGTTGATGTACCGTCTAGCATTTAGGGTAGGTATAAATTTAGTTACATTAGTGTTTCCAGTTCTAAATTGATGCCAAAGTAATAATAAATTAAATTGTCCTCAAACTATTTTAAGTATTTAAGAAAAATTCTAGACTTTTATGGAACAAAATAATTATTAGCTTTAAGTTTAATTTCACATTAATCGATATTGATGGATGGATGGAGACAATTGAAGCAACTGTTTTTACCGTTCTCCATTTCAAGAGTATTAATTATTCAACTGTCAAATAAAATCAATTGCTTCAATCAATTCTTTCCATGGCCTACTCATAAATATCGATTAATGTGTAATTAAACTTGAAGGTAATAATTATTTGTTCCATAAAAGTCAAGAATTTTGCTTAGATATGTAAAATAGTTTGATGATAATTTAATTTATTATTATTTTGGCATCAATTTAGAACTGGGAAAACGTAATGTAACTAAATTTATACCCTAACTACTAGACGGTACATCAACTTTGCAACAAACGTAACAGAATTTTAAAGCATTAATATCATTTTCTTTTGAAAAATACCTATTCTTATCGGTAATTAGTAATAAAAAGTTAATAGAATGATAAAGCTAGTGATATAAAAAAGTTTTTAGGAAGTTACAAGTTTTTAAAATTTTCAGAAATTTCATAAATGATATTAAAAATTGGCAAAAGACTAAATCTTTTATTTAACAAATAAACCCCATTTTGGCGATATATTTTTTAAATGTCATTTTTGACAGATAACGAAAATCATATGACCACGTTTGAGTGGGTCATTTTTCATCTCTTTTGAAGCAAAAGGTAACCCCACAATTAAATTTCAAAATAAGACATTAATTAAAAATTTCCCCCCTATGGTGCGAACTTTTTGGAGGACGCTGTATAATATACAGACAAACCTACTTAATATAATATCTTGGCACAAACAAAATTATGAAGTAAGTAAATGCTGACATTGTTATATTATTCCTTCGTTATTTTTAAAATAATTTTCTCATAATATGCACTGTATCGCATTTTGACGGTGAAATATCATCACGAAATGTCAGGAATTATAAAGCCTACAAACTTGACATTCGGCAGATACATTCCTTAGGTTACTATGCAGGCATTCTCCAACAAAAGATTTGGAAAAATCCAACTCCTATTGAACGAAATGGAGCTTCAATGTTTGAATTTCCATTCGGGAATGTTTTAGTAGGGAGTATACCCAATAAGGGGAGCAACAGAAATTTATTATTATTTTCCATTTTTGACTTCGGGTTTGACCGGAAGTGAACATTACTTGGTCAGTTTATTGAGGAACCTTGAATATTTTGCGGTTTTTCAGGTTGCTTCTCTTCTTTTTATTCCAACGATATGCAGTAGTTTTTTTAGCTTTCATGCCAACCCTCAATTTCAGAAAATTTATCAAAAACTTCGTGTTCCCTTATTTTTTTAGATAGCTCTATATGAAATTTTCAATGTATTTCACAGGAAACGAATAGACTCTCACCAATTTAGGAAGCTGGCCAAATACAGTTAAATGTAAGAAGGGAACATTTTAACCCGCTCCTTATTTTTTAGGACCATGCCACTTGAAACCAGGTGGGACCCGATCCATGGGTACGACTACACCTATTGGCCCGACTCCAAATACTTCAGGAACTACAGATTTTCTCCGCCAATTTCTTTCGCCGAACCATGGTCGTACCGGTCTCGCGTGTGGTTCCCGTACTACTGGTCCACCCGTAGGTTGTTCCAACACTACATGGACTACCAGCCTTCTGGTGCTTCTATCAGGGACGTCAGGGTAAGGATCTGGAAACTGTGTTAAACAGACTCCACTAAAAACTCCCCCCAAGCTGTTTGGAAACTCTTTCTTACTTAAAATTATTTTACAAAAGGTGACTTAGGTGGCCAGGGCCATCAGAGGCATTGTTAAAACCGTCCGTAAAAAATCCTGTTGCACCAACTTCCAAACTTTAATTTTGGAACAAGAACAATTAATTAAAACAGATATCTTAAAATTTTTAGGATTCGGTACTAAGTTGAGGTATTTTAATATAGTTATTAGGCTTTATACGGGTGAGTCGTTAATAATGGCACATCGTGCAACCGCATCTATTTTGGGCCAAAATATTATACGATTGAGGCTAATATGCCTTATCGAAATGTTGTTTGTTTAAGAGATACAGGGCGTAAAATTTCATTTTTTGAAATTGAATTATGGCTACATCTCCCGAAATAATCAAGCTGCTGAACTGAAATATGGCACTGCTATGTTTTTGGGGATGGAGAATAAGTTGAAAATGTCAATTTCTACGTATCTCACAGAGGGCGCCACTTGCGCTGTTTATGGATCGTGGTTTTACTCGGTAACTTTCTTGAGGTTATGTTTTTGGTCCTACAGGTCCATCATTTTAGCTTTTCATTTTGCAGTAAAGAGGTTCTCTTGTTTCATAACGATCAAATCAACCGTTTCTGTTGAAATTGCCAAAACGTGCCCTGTTGACTTCAAAATTCGAAAAATAAAATTTTCACCTACTGCTTTCAAATATTGCACAACGACTGTACCATTTAGAGCGAGAAAAAAACCCGTTGAACAATGTCCCAAAAAATATTCACTTTCAAAATGGAACGGATTGAAACTCGACAAAATTTGGACACCCTATTTCAAGAAAACGAATGTGTTTCGACCAATGTTCATTTGGCATTTTTTTCTTCATTTTCAATTTACAGTTGATCTGTAATGTAGGGCAGTAGGTGAAAATTTTATTTTTAGGTGAAAATTTTATTTTTCGAATATTAAAGTCAACAGGTGTTTTGGTGCACGTTTTGGAAATTTCAACACAAACGGTTGATTTGATCGTTATGAAACAAGAGTACCTCTTTATTGCCGAATGAAAAGATGCGCTAAAATGGTGGATCTGCAGGACCAAAAAGACAACCTCAAACAAGTTACGAGTAAAAACGAGTAAAAGCACGATCCAAAAACAGCGCAAGTGACGCCCTGTGTAAGATACGTAGAAATTGACATTTTCAGCTTATTCTCCATCTCCAAAAACATAGCAGTGCAAAATTTCAGTTTAACAGCTTGATTATTTCAGGAGATGTAGCCATAATTCAATTTAAAAAAATTAACTTTAACGCCCTGCATCTCTTAAACAAACAACATTTCTATAAGGCATATTGGCCTCAATCGTAATATTTTGGCACAAAATATATGCAGTTGCACTATGTGCCATTATTAATGACAATTCAATAGGTAATAGATCTGCTAGTCTGACAAGATTGATTCGGAGAGAAAAATAATAACGAACAAATAAAAATAAAATACTTACAAAGACTTACTTGTAAGAGTTACCAAATACCTTTATTTTGATACTAAGATCAATAAAATATGCCACCTTTAAGAAAGTTAACAATACTGAACACTTAATTTGGTAATTTGGTATACAGACTGCATAGCGTGTTAACGGATAAAATTAAATAAATGTCAGCCCCAACGAAGGTCACATTGTTGACCGAAAGCTGGGTTTATTAAATAAATGATTGGATTTAGAACGGTTATTTCATGTCTGAATTTTCTAAATCTTTCAAATCAATTTTATTATTTTCGTATTCGTGTCTGTCCACACTGTAGCTACCAGCTACCTATATCATTAGGTGATATGTATTTACAGTAACAGCATTACTTGTCTGTAATGTGAACAAAGATACGGCAACACAACAGAAAGAAATAAATTTGTATGTATGAAAAAGTAATTACTTTATAACAGAATCCCATAATAACCATATGTGTATTTGCCTGTTCGAGCAATATGAGCCCATTTCGTATTTTGCAGGTTCAAGGGATTGTCTCAAGAGATTCGATAATAAAACACTGCCAATACTTTATATTTGCCGTTTCTCCTTTGTGCGTGTATATTAGATAATTTTAAATTTTGAACATAAATATAATCTTCTTGTGGAATTGACATGCCCATATAAAATATCTTTCTGTACTATGAAAACAGAATTAAAAGTATAAAAAAATCGTCAATTAAATCCCAGAATGTCTGTCTTATACTATCTTAATACTAAAAAAAATAATGGTAATAATATAATATGTTTTCAGTTGAGGAACAACCTGTACTTCTGAAGGGTCTGAACAAAAGCATGCCAAAGGAGTCCTGTCATTGCTGGATCAATATTAACCGAAACGATAAGAGCTTATCGAACGCTTTCTACTTTATGATTTTCGATATGTAACGATATGACTTTTGTATATTTTTGATGATGTTAAAATAAAAGTACGTGTCTCTTAAATTGTCTTGTCTGTATTACCTCAAATTCCTCAAGTCCGTAACAACTAAAAATAGTAATTATTATAGAAGTGATACCTATATACTAAAGATCTTTATATTAACATTTATAAGTATATGGCACGTATTTACAGCCTCAACGGAAGATACACATACATTATACCCTTGTCATTATACCTAAATTATTTCATCTCACTGTTAACGGTACTTGCTGCAAGAGTTCTATTAAACCCAGTCTTTTACAAAGGTGTTTCCATGTTGTGACTAGAGTACACCTTTTAAGTTCTAAGAGCTCATGTTTTATTTTTCATTATTTTCTGCACGTAATTCAATTATGGGAATTGAAGAAAGATTCTTAAATGTAATAATATTTACTTTTAAAATGGTTTTAGAGGCTAATTGACTGACATAATATTTTTGGTCGATAGAAGTGTGGCAAAAATATAATTTTTTTCATCTTCACTTTTTTATGCTCGGTGATGATTTCCGCGATCTGGTTTTGACACGACTGGAAAGAAAATTGAATCAGAAATTTTTAACAGCAATATTTTAAAAGTTTTTAGAAAATCATATCAAGTGTGTAGTGTTTAGTGTGCAGCTAAAAAGATATAGAGAAGATATAGTATTTTAAAAAAAATACCATAGCAACAAGAAATGAAGACAGATATCTCGTCGACATTAAACGTGGAGATAGTAAAAATTGTAAATTTTATATTCTACCTATAGATTTTACCAAAATAGTTTTCAAAAGACCCTTATTTATAAGAATCCTAAATTGCTACCACTTGCCAGCCAAAATAACAGTTCACCTCTAACATTATTATTTGACTTACGCTTTCGGGCATTCTGGGGAGTATGTAAAGTGACCTTACGGGGGAGGGAGCAGGAAAAACACTTTTCTCTCTAGAGAGGAAAGAGCATTTCAAATAGAACGGAGAGGATCAAAAAATTTACTTTGCGAGGATTTGTAGCAAAGCTTGCTTCTATATAGGTACAGAAGCTATTTTGCAAAATTGTTAGTTGTCAATAAATTCGGTACTTCAAGTTTTAATTTCAAAATCGAATGGTAATAAATAATAATCGGTTTAAATAAAGTCCTATACAAATCTCGACGGATACGTGCCTTGGTCAACTATCTTTTCTCCACCGAGTATCTTCTACTAAGTATACAATGTGTCCCGGATAAGAATGAACAGCATGGGGATCTTGCAAAAGGTGAGAGATAGAACAACGGTTAAATGGGGAAGAAGGGTCAATAAAATGGTACAAACAGATTTTTATATTATCTTTTTTGTTATTGAATTATTTTGAAAGTAAAATTTTGCGGTTTCGATTTCATTTTTTTCTGAAGTTGTTATCACAGATAGAAAAAAAAACACTTGTTTATTGTACTTTTTAACGTGATTTAAGATGGCGTTTTTAGATTTGTTTTACAACATTTCGTTTTTGAGAAACGATCTTCAACTTTATTTGTTTATTTTTTTTTTCAGATTTTGATTGCTTTTCATTACAATTACCATGATATATGACACGAAATATTTTTAAAATGTTTTGAGACAATTACACTGAAAATTTCATGTCGACAAGGTACAACCAATAAAACACAAGCATTTCTTAACGTTGCCATGGCAACTTGTGTATTTTTTCGGAAATCACCCTCCCACAAGCACCTAGCTGTAAGACTAATAAGTGGAAATCTCCCTCCTATACAACAATAACACCAGTCACCATATGTCACCAATTTAATTGTATTTTGAAATAGTTTTGACATAAAATTTTCGTACCGAACCTCCCGCGAGCATGAATTAAAATTCCGGAAATTTTTTCTCGGTTGCGAATTTTTTAAGAAAATTCCATACCTACCTTTTTTGACCAATCAGAGGCTCGTTTTTTTTTGCTTCGTTGTCATGGCAACTCAAAAAATTTCCGGAAATATTCTCACTTGCTCTAGGCAGCACGAGGTGATTACAGCGGAAATTTTTTTGACAAATGTCATTATTATAATGTGACATTGTAACAATTAGATAACCCGACAAAAATTTTGATAATAATTTCGTTTAATTTACGTGTAGGTATGGAATTTTCTTACCGAATCCCCCACGTTCTTGAATTAATATCCGGAAATTTTTCTCTAACACGAATTTTTTAAGAAAAAAATTTTTAGAGTACACGAATTTTTTAAGAAAATTCGTGTACTCGAAAAATTTCCGGCAATAATTCAAGCACTAGGGAGATTACTAGTGAAAATTTCCCTCGGCTACCGCCTTGGGAAAATTTTCAAAAAATTCGCACCTCGAAAAAAATTTCCGGAAATAATTCATGCTCTAGGGAGATTATACGTGAAAATTCCCTTTTTTTCCATTGCGGCCCTGTATTTAATAACAAGAAGTCTAAATATTAATCAGATTTTTACTTCGAAAACTTAATATTTTTAAATACGGCCCTGTCTGGTAAATGTTTTCCTCTGTTGTTGTACCGCAAACATTGTCGCATTGTGTTTTGGAGTAAATTCTTCGCTTTTTCTAATTATGAGAAGAAAGCTTTAAGCCAATGAAATCAATAACTTTTGCCATTTATTAATTGCAACAATACATTCGTTCGGCCTCTAAACTATTTCTGTGACGCAAGATATAACATGCTAACATGTTAACTTTGTCATCATTTGAAAAATTACCCTCCATTACTAATAACACAAATTATTAACTAAATGATACAGTGGGAGTTATGACAAATGATAAGGGGTTGGTTTTGTTGTTTCAAAGCCTTCTAGGTGGAGGATTTTATTTTTTTTTAGTATCGTATGTGACTGCTATTAGTCTCTGCAGTCCTTTTTTGTTTCTCTGATTGAAAGATAAGTTGTAAGTTAAATAGTTGACAATACTGATAAATATTTAGACTTCTTATTGTCAAACACAGGGACGCATTAGAAAAAAATGAATGAAAAAAAAAAGAATTTTCAGTATAATTGTCTCAAACCATTTTAAATATATATTTCGTGTCATACATCATGGTATTTGCAATGAAACGTGCTTTCAAAATCTGAAAAAAAAATCCAGGTCCTTATTTAAAAAAATTAAGTTGAAGATGGTTTCTCAAAAACGAAATGTTGTAGAACAAATCTAAAAACGCCATCTTAAAGCCCGTTAAAAAGTGCCATAAGAAAGTGTTTTTCATTTTTTTCTATCTGTGATAACAACTTCAGAAAAAATAAAATCGAAAACGAAAAATTTTTCTTTTTTCAAAATAACTCAAAAACGAAAAAAGATAGTAGAAATCTGTTTGTACCATTTTATTCACCTTAAAATTGCGCAACTTTTCCCCATTTAACCGTTGTTCTATCTCTCACCATTTGCAAGATTCCCATGCTGTTCATTCTTATCCGGGACACATTGTATAGGTTATTTTACTATAAGAAGTAGAAATACAATAAATTTTAGGGATAATAATTATTATCATTGAAATAAAAGCCTTAAATGTAAGGCAACTTTTTAAGTTTAAAATTCAGGGAGTTTACCTTGAATTAATTTTAGATGGAAATTTGCATAAATACTCGACTATTTAAAGCAATGAAAATATATATTGAAAAATTACACACCACATTTCACAGTTATCAAGATGCAAGTTTAGCAGCAGTAAGTTTGTCTTCCTATAAAAAATCTAGATGTCGTATAATAAGTCAGCACTCACACTGAGGCAATGAGGAATAGGCAACTAGCAACTGGCAATAAGCAATAGTCAATATTATTTTGACCATCTCTCACACTCAAGCAACACAACAGTGTTTGGTAGCAATCTTTGGAAGCTAGTTTGAGGTTTTGCCTTCATGAAAGGAAGAAGAAACCGCATAACCTCCTTAAAATAGTATTTTTTTTACTGTCTTCATGCTCCGAGAAAAAGCTGTAATTTGAATAAAAAAAAATGAATCAGTTGCAGGTGTTGACGTTGAAAATGTGTATTATCGTATTATTATTATTATCATTAGGTACTTGAAGGTATTACATACCTAATATTATCTAGGTACCTATTATTATTATATTGGAATGAAGGGCTGTCTTTTCAACAGCCTCCCTTTTTTGCTATGATCTTTGCGAGTGTTTAAGTACATACAAGGATATTTTTCGACCAATTTTATAAATTTGGTATTAAATTAAATCTTCCGACATGGTTTTTCCAATTACTGACCAAGTACCGGCAATCTTCGTGACGTTTTTTTCTATTTAAAAAAATATTGCTCTACTGACACGATAATTATTGGTTTTCAACATGTGCACTTTTTATTGCCGGCGTTAAATATTGCCGCAACAGTCAACATTTTCATAGAAGCGATATCGAATTGCTTCGATGTGAGATTCCTGATTTAATTCAATCCAAACTCTCGGCTATGGCAATAATATTGCGTGTTGCCTATTGCTCATTGCCTCAGTGTGAGAGCTGGCTTAAGGGGGCACAGTAGTCAGAGCAATTTTATATGGTCCTAGTGGTTATAATAACACAAACGCACTATATAACATCTTAGTTTGATATTCGTTGAAAACGGTCTGAACTTTAGAAATACCTTCTTCTACCGAAATATCAATTACCGCAAGGTGTAATAAAAAAGTATTATTGTATACTTATTTCCCATCTTATACGATAAATGGGGATGTTATCGACTCATCAAAGGCTACAAGCTATACTATATAAATAATTTCGAAGCTAATTACTATTAAAGATTTGCTGTTATAAATAAAGTTAATATTTAGCCTATTATTTAGAGAAATTACCTATACTTAATAAAAATGGTAAAGTCCTCAATTCCCAAATAACCCGGTCGCGCAATGCCCTCACATCAACCGCGTCGTTGCCTTTTCCAGAGAATGGTCTGCACCACGTACCCGATAAAGGGCATCGACTACCCCTACTACCCCGAATCAACCAAACACTACCGACCCCTAACCCTCTATTACAACTATTACTGGCCAATCAGGAGTCTGAGTTACTACTCCGACGTCTGGCCCTACTACCCCTACTATAGATACCTGTACTACAAGTACACCCTGCCTTCCGACAGATACTATCACCTGAAAGGAGTAAGTATTTGGTGTTTTAGATCGGCCCGAGTTGGATGTTTAGAGGCTTTTAGTAGCATCTTGACTCTTGACCAAAGAGCTTTATAGATAAATTGAGGGCAGTTATAGTTATACCTACTCGATATTCATTTAGTTCCGTGGCCTTTGCTTTTAAAAGCGTATTATACCTAGCACAAAAAGTTTAAGTTGTGGAAAAAAGAATCAATCGTCTGCCATCTTGGCTTATTCATATTTTATTCAGTAATATACTGACACTCAGGCAAATATCTGCCTTTAATAACTAGAGCAGGTTTAGTATTTTTTCTCAATTTTTGTTGACATTATCGGAAGGTGGTTATAAAATAGATACCTATAAATATTTAATATAACTTTACCATTTTTTCGTTTTGCTTCAATACAAGACGTTATGAAATATTATATCATCATCGAACAGAAAATGATAGTATTGCATGAGTATGTTTTTAAGAATTAGCTGTATACTATAGGCACACATATGCATGAAAAATTATTTAATACCTATGATTTACCATATTAGATGATTTTGTTTTACATAATATTAGCAAAAGACATACAATATTAATTTATATGTTGCGAACACAATTACACAAATGCTTTCCAAACTTTGAGCAACCCCCGAACTGCGTCATTTTAACTGTGGCATAAACTCACTCTGTTATTACTTAATATTGTGAACCTTACAGTTGAGGAAATATACAAATATTGAGACTTGGAAGCCTAGCAAAATTAATTACACCTTAAAAATAGGCAACTAACTAGCCCTAGGAAATATATTACCTACTTTAGTTTGGAGTTATTGATAGGTTAGACGTTGCTTAATATCTAATACCCTTGATTGCTCACCAATAAATCTTATTATGTGCAGTGCATATAGACAAATAGTACAAATTTATAATAATTTTAGACCTGCGCTAAATACTTTAAGTTATCAATATTTGTATAATTCGAGTGTTTTCTCTCGGTGTTCTGATTGTTCAGTTGGCAATAAAGATGGGCTCAGTTGTGGGAAACGGAATAACTAGCTCCTACAAATTAACGACTATGAACTTAAAATAATCGTGGAAAGTAGAAAGACAACGTCAAATATTGCGACTTATCTCTCATAGTTTTTATAGTAGTAAAAGTATTTTAAATACACATGCATTATGCATTTTCTTTTGAGTTAAAGCATTGATGAATAAGTAGAATTAAAGGTCATGCTCATCCACGTAGGAAGTCCTTATCTGTATTTTTTTTGTGGACATCCTTAGCAGTAGTTGCAAAAAACGCATAATTTCTTTCTTGGATCGTGTACATTTATCAATATTATTGTAGTATGTTTGTATATTTTGCATTCAGAGCTAGCTACAGTGTGGCACTTGTGCATTTTATAAAACTATAAGTGCGGAAATTTTAACGTAAAGTAGTCATAAAGTTTAGCTATACAATTGGATATTTAAACAAAATTAATAGTATTTTGGTATCAAAATTGAAATATTGAAATTAGAAGTGAAACCACGAAAATTTGAGATATAACCTGTAAAATTTTGTTTATTGTTTGCTGTGATATAACTAATTATGGCTCTCTGTATGAAGTTTTCGAGTGTATTTCGGCAGATACAGTGTGTTTGGAGAGTATCCGTCGATGAAAAACTTTATTTTAAATTAAAGTACCTAACTCTCAAAAGAAGTTTAACTTACCAGCAAAAATTAGACCAGACTAGCGAAAGAAAAAATTTAATACACAGGGAGCCCAAAATATTACGAAATGTGATATTTGCTAAAAGAAATTGCAATTTGCTTTCGGAATAGGTAGTACCTGTATATAATACTAAAGATAAAACTTAATTCTAGGTTTGCTGCAAAAAGGTTTGTTTTCCCTGAGTAACTTTTATACCTCTTTTGGTCGCCTTCTATATCAAGTTTTGCTTTTCGCTATTCGATTCATATATGTGTATAAAAAATGGGAATTGCAAATACAGGGTGAGTTTTTTTCGATGCCCACTACGGGGATCTCGGAAACTAGCAGAGCAAGAACAAAGGTTAAATAGGGAAAGAATTGCAGTTTTGAATGCTCAATCTAATGCCCCTTTTGGATTTTAAAAAAGTTCACGGCTCACTACATATTTTGAAAAAAGTGATTTTTGCTATTTCTTCAGATCTCTGTAGCTCCGTTATTTCTGATTATACAGAAAAAATGTTGAAACAAAAATTGTAGATAATTTTGGGCTTAATAAGACAATCTGATCCAATTTGTTATGTTGTTTGTGATTTTTGAGATATGACATAAACTTTTGTTTTTTTAAATGTAAATCATAGTTGGCTGCGGCCTTATAAAATCGGCCATTTTTTGAGCTCTCCAAAGATATATAACTCGGCATAGTTATTACAAAAAATAAAAGAGCTATGGCTAATTTTCTGATTTTTTAAATTTTCACATAGTCAGCCATGGAATATTTCATAATTACGTTCTATTTTATAATTAGACATACTTAAAACTTTCTAATATTTTGTTTTTAGCTGGTAACAAAATGTAAGAAAATAAAACAAAAATTAAAAAACTCAAATTCAAATTATTATTATTTTAAAAAGTCACCTTTTAAAATAAAAAAGGTCCACCATTATTATTTACGCAAATATTGCATCTTTTTAAAGCTGAATTTGTCGCCTTTCTTAGAGAGCGCCTGCCAATACTGGCAATTGGTTCTAAAACAGCTGCTCTTAATTTAACAATTGTCTCATACTTTATTTTGTACTGTTCCCCACAAAAAGAAATCCAAAACAGATAAATCGGGGGATCGGGACTGCCAGGAAATAGGTCTATTTCTCCCTATCCAACTATTTGGATAGGGCTGATCTAGGTAATTTCTTAAGGGTAAGTAATTATGTGGTGGAGCTCCATCATGATAATTTTTGTTTTATTTTGTTACATTTTGTCACCAGCTAAAAATAAAATATTTGAAAGTTTGAAGTATGTCTTATTATACAATAGAACGTATTTATGAAAATATTCCATGGCCGACTATGTAAAAATTAAAAAAAAAACAGAAAATTAGCCATAGCTCTTTTATTTTTTGTAATAACTATGCCGAGTATTATATCTTTGGAAAGCTCAAAAAATGGTCGATTTTATAAGGCCACAGCCAACTATGATTTACATTTAAAGAAACACAAGTTTATGTCATATCTCAAAAATCACAAACAACATAAAAAATTGATTATATTATTAAGCCCAAAATTATCTACAATTTTTGTCTCTACAGTTTTTCTGTATAATCAGAAATAACGGAGCTACAGAGATCTGAAGAAATAGCAAAAAAATCACTTTTTTCTAAATATCTAGTGAGCCGTGAACTTTTTAAAAAATCCAAAGGGGCATTAGATTGAGCATTGAAAACTGCAATTCTTTCCCCATTTAACCTTTGTTCTAGCTCTGCTAGTTTCCGAGATCCCCATAGTGGGCATCGAAAAAAACTCACCCTGTATACTTCCTCTCCAACACACAATGTGATCGACACACTGTATTGTTACTCGAGGATTTCAAATAACTTAACATTTGAGTTAGCACATGATACACTAGTGATGAGGTCATATTTGTTAGCCCAACAACAGCTAATACTCTTTCGGTTTCCATAAGGTTGTTTTCGTTTGATTACTTGATAGAGCTAAAATGTTGTGGCTTGCTGTTGTTGATCAATAAATGGGCTCGACACACATCTAAAATTTGACTTCTAAATGCCAATTGAAACGCCAATTTCCATTGCATAACTGAGACCAGCAGTTCTGACCCCTGCACGATCAGTACCCGCAAGCATTTCTCGTTCCAGAGGATGATTTACTTAAGAGACCCGATTTACGGGAACACAGAGTACAGAGTCTATCCCACAGCCTCCTACCTCCGCCATAAGGTTTACACGCCGCTGAGCCTCTACTGCGACTACTATGAGCCAATTAGGTCGCTGTTCTGGAACACGTCGTACTGGCCGCTGTACAGGTCGGTCGCTTCGTTCGAGAACGACCTGCCGAGCAGGGGCGGTACTAAGCTTCAGCGTGTAAGTAGAGGTGATCGAGAAGTGAAGCATTTGTCGGTTCTTTTGAGGTGTAACATGGAAGAGACTAAAAGTTGCATCTGTTAAGTACACAATTCTGAGCTAAGCAGTTGTCCGAAATTGTTGAAATATACTCTGACCGAAAACCGGTTCAAAGCAGATACAGGACGATTGTAAATGTCACCAACTTTTTAATTTTTGAGGTTAGAACAAAAATTGTATACAAAAAGTTGTAGATACTCAACTGAAGTTTTTTAATACGGCTAAATCAAAGTTGCTGCGGGGTGTTAATAATAAATAAATAAATGTTAATAAATCACATTAGGGACCTAGAAAAAAATCTGTGGACGCCACTGGATTTAGCACCCCATATTTAAAAAAACAACTTAATATCTAGTTTTTGTGATGGAATTTTCATATCTCCAAGTTGTTAGAGTTCAATTTTATTTGTTTTTTTTTTCATGACTAGATATGAATTTTTGAAAATAAATAAGTACCGAATGTGCATTTTTTACTTTTTGTCAAAATCCTTCATTCATTTGAATTTTTTTGGTAAAATTTGGCAGACACGTTAAGAAAGAGGTAATTTTTGCTCAATAAATGCAGTTTATCAAGATCAAGCTCAGAAATTTAAAAAAAAAACCGGTTCATACCGCACATAAACTCTTTACATAGCGACCCGAAAACCAATTTATCACACTGTGTAGGTATAGATGTAATATATACATTAATGCCACGGATGGAGTAGACAAGAGAAGACAAATTTTTATTACTGATTTTATGACGCAAAGTAATTCCTTATAAAAAATTGCTTGTCAAGAAAATGAGATTACCACATAAAAAATAGGTAAGATGTACAGGTTGTTAATAAATTAAGTTGAATTTCTGAGAATGTTAAGAAATGTGTGGACTGTGGAGGGTGGAGGAGAATAATTTCAATTTCTGAAAATGTTAAGAAATTTGTGGATGTGAAGGGTGAACAGATTTTCACTTTGGATTTTTATAAATTCATTTTAAAAAATAAAAACGTAAAATTCTAAATTCAATTTTCAAATTTTGTATTGTAATTAATTTTGTATTATTTTTGAATATAAACAACTTTCTCTTATAAATATTTTGTCTAAATTAATAATTTAAGGTAGGTACTTCTCCCGCGAAACCTTTAATCTTTTCTTAATATATTAACACCCTGTAAATCTAACCCAAGATTTTTATATAATAAGCAGTTGTCTTTTTTATAAAAATGACTTTTACGTCGAAAATTAATAATAAACATCTTTCTTCTCTGATCAACTCCGTCTGTGGACACACAGTATAAATTGGTCCAGTCGTTTGGAAAATATTCGACCTTGAAACTTTTAATTTTGCAACTTGGATGCCCATTGACACGAGATGACATAATGTAGGGTCATTTTTGTTTATTATTTAGTGACTGAGACGGTCATAGATAAATACATATTATATCATAATCATAATAAAATAAAGTTGCTTTTAAATCAAGTTAAGTACCTACCTGCTTGGTTTCCGTATTTTACTGACCGACATTTGGAAAAGGAATGGATTTCAGAGAAACAATTAAGGATATAGGACAACAGCATCAAAATACACACATTTTTTGTAGTCAACCAACATCTTATGCAAATTTACCGAAGTAAACAAACATTAGGCCCGTGTGTACAACGTTTACCTGAGATAGGTTATATTCTGAGAAATATCAATTTGTCAACACACCACACACTTTCTGCGTCCCATTGTATACAAAATCACTCACTATATCCTAAATACCAATAAATAGCCTATAAATTAACAGAAAAACAATTGAAAACATGAAAATGCATACGTAAACAATCGGAAAACTTGACTTGCTGGGCAAACACAAAAAAAATACCGGGTAGCAACGGCGGCGTTGCCATGTTTGGCGGTTTGATGTATCTGTGACGATTTTATTATTAATATTATTATTATTATTAATATTAATAATTACAGCGCAATTTACTATTAGTTTAAGATTGACTACGTTTATCTCGGCGCGTTCGATCCGATTGAGAGAGGTTTGAATTCACTGGAGCGGACTCAAATAGACGGCGTGAACCGTATAGATTGAAATTCAATCAGATTTAAAATTCCAATTCAAGCCGCTATTTCCAAACAGAAGTTGGTCAGAATGTGCACCAACCTTCTGTGGAATAAGTGTAATAAGATAATGTCCCTAGAGAGGATTGAAAACCACCGTAGGATTCAATACTGATGATGTAAACGCAGAATTATAAAAGATTTGACATCACTCAATCGGATCCATTTCAATCCGATCGAGTTGTCACGAGATAAACGTAGTCAATGTTACATACAAGAAATTAATAACTACATTTGTTAATTTAACGTCATGGGAGATGTGCCTTCATTTAATCCCATTATTAAACCGTTTTATTTTGAAATGAAATGCTGTAAACAATGGAGTACGTGGCATCAAGGGCGTAGATACGGGGGGGTAGAGGGGGTAATTACCCCCCCCCAAGAAAACCATAAACCAGAACCTTAACCACTGGGCTATTACCACGACACGTCTATAATAGAAAATAAAAATATTATTCTATGTATTATTAATTTTTATAATGAACTCTGTAAAAAACGCAAAAAAAAATTTAGCAAAGAAAGTCTGCTACATTCGGCTTCTGAAACGTTTCCTTTGTGTAATCCTAATATATATCCAAAAATATATGAACTTTTGAAAATTCTGTGTACACTGCCTGTAGGTGTAGCCTCGGCCGAAAGAAGTTTTTCTTCTTTAAAAAGACTCAAATCTTGGTTGAGGTCCACTATGGGACAGGAGAGGCTTGTAGGGTTGGCGCTTCTGCATATTCACAGGGATATAAAACCTTGCCCTGAAGCGGTACTAAAAACATTTGCCAATAATAGTAACAAAAGGATTTTAGATTTAGTTCTATAAAAACTGGTTTATGTGTGCATATATTTTTTATATTTTGACTGTTTTTTTTTCGTTTATAAATGTCTTTTTTTAAGATTAGGTTTTTTTAAAGACTGATTTTTTTCTTGTTATTTTTTTGTTTTGTTTCTGTTTTCATGAAAGAAAAAGTATATATTTTATTTTTATATTTTTTATCATTTCTTTTTTTGAGTTTGTTTCATTGTTCCTTGTTTAGTAGTATCTATATTGTTATTCAATATATTATTAGTCTTGGTTTTATTTGGCTTTATAATAATCTTTACTTATGCATACCTACCCACCTATAAAATCGCAATAAAACCTAATAATTGGGGAACAGACGAACTATAAATAGTAGGTATTACCATTACCCCCCCCCGGAAGAAAAAGCTATCTACGCCCTTGCGTGGCATCACTCAAAAAGTTGGCTCTGTTTACTTTTTGTTATTACTCCCTCTATCCTTGGCTATTTCTCTGAGGAATGGACATTTTAAAGTTTCAAGTAAACAAAACTTTCTGCCGAAATTGATGCGATATGGGTGCCAAAATAATTTGAGACATCTGCTTTGTTCTGTTTTACGTTTTTATACGGCATGAAATACAAAAACCCATGACGCAGTTTGAGGGGAGGCTTTATTGCCCAATTTCGCCCACCACCAAAATAATATTATTTATAGGTTTTACCCTACCTGCGAAACATAACTTACCCTTCAAAACTAAGTTTGTATTACGATTCTTGGCCACTTCGTGTAAGTATTTGCAAAGTAAATAACGGAGACGTATACCCTAATATCGCATTTGTAGCACAATAATAACTGGAATTAAAATTTACTTATGTCTTTATCAACAGATATGTGAAATTTAAAAAAATCAAATAGAATTGAATATTTCATTTATTTAAAAAGTGTTTTTGCGCTGACAATTGTTTTGTAAAAAATATCTTTTTGACAAAGTACCATATCTGTTGTTATCAAATCAACTAGTGAATAACCAAATGCACAAAACTAATTCTGAAGAAATTGCAAAAAAAAACTTAACATAAATTCTTAAATATAGTAATAAATAAACTACACCGAAATATAATTATTATTATTTATACTACCTATAATACACTTTTTTTTTAAACTATAACATTTTCTCTTCAATAAACACAGTAAGTACGCTATATAAAAAGTATACATTATTTAGTTTTATGTTTTGCTTTCTTCTTTTTTTTCATTACATTCACTTTATTTTTATTAATGCAACATCCTATCACCAATCGATTTTTTGTTTATTTCCATTGCCATTGCCCCATTAAGTCATTGCATCGTATTAACCCATCATCATTGGTCTTGTCATTCACATTACTATGATTTAACCCTTTAGAAATAAGTATAGTTACGCACTGGGTAAAATGGATAGCAAAGAACTAAAAAAGTAAGTATAATAAACCAGTAGCCCAAGTGATGCTTTGTTTTCGATCTAAAAATATCGCCTTTCAGTCTTACTCAAGGTGATTCTATCTCATTTTAGCATAAAAAACCTTACCCCAAACACAGGATGTCTTGAGCAACTAAACAATTTACTTTAACATTTCCATTAGATAGATCAGTATTAATCAAAGACATTTTGGTATTAATATAGACATTTATAAAATGAAAGATATACATAGATGAATTCTGCTTTAAAAGTAAATACATTATGATAGAAGTGAGATCTAAGGACCACAAAAATTCTAAGTCATTTAATAGTTGCAATAATTTCACGGAATATATAAAAGAAAATATTTCCAAATTTTAACTATAACATTTGAAATAGATTCTCTCCCACACAATCATTCAGTTGCTTCTGGGGTATTCCTATATTAGAGAATTGTGAGGGTGAGAATTATTATTATTAGATGAGATAAAAGAATCCAGTCTAAAAATCTGAAACATTCCTGTTTCTTTGGCAGGCTCAGAACTCTTCTGTTGTAAAACTATATCATAATCTATGATCTAAATCTGTAAACCAAAATGTTGGTTGCCGTTTTTTGATGGGCATGAAAAAACTTATTTTATTGTTAAGAAAAATTTGCCATCCTTTTTACCCACTGTGTGTATGTACAAGAAGACGCGCAAACAATATCCTAATGCCTTTGGTGTGTTGCAGATATTCGACGATGAGACTCGGCTCATCCGCGCTCAAACCGCGTCGCTATTGAGGAGAATCCACGATCCAGTGCCTCGAGTCAACAGGTACAGCTGGCCCCTCAGCACGGTAACCAGGTAGGTTATTTTACTTTTTACTTTACTTCCTCCCATCAATTTATACATAGTAAAGTCGTTTGGGAATTATCGGAGCAAACGCTTCTATTTGAGATAAACATGGTTATTCTCTTTTCTGTTTTTTTTTTCTGAGACGGAACACTAAATATTAATGTAATGATTAGGAACAACGAATAAAGAACCTCAGGAAGGAGCTTATGTTCCTGCATAATATGGCGGGATGCCGTTCCGGTTTCACAGTGGCGTGCACCTTTGGGTGGCTTCAACAAACTAATCGAGGCAGAAATCCTCATTTTTCGTAAAACCAGTACCTACAATTCAGGCCAAAAATTATAAGGCAATTCTAATTATAAATTTCCAATTATAACGAAGTAGGTACCTACACAAACGCCTATGCCACTTTGGAGCATTGCATCAAAATTACTTACCGATGGATTATTATCCTCAAACATTTAGTTTTGCAAGCCAGGAAAGAGCCACAAGCCATACAGCTAAGTATAAAAATATCGAAACACCACATTCAATATACCACAGAAAATATTTCGTGTAGTATATTTTCTGTGGTATAACCTATCACCGTGTCAGATATCAAAATATTGTGTCAAAACTACACAGTTCCTACACAGGACGATTTTCGTATCACGTGTTTTCTAATAATATCCATATAGCTTTGACTCTTTTCTGGGGTTCTTTATTCATTGATTAGGAATGATTTAATTTTAACTATATTTTTTAATAAATATTATCCCGAAGTGAGTGAAAATTGCCTACGTAATTCACAATAGAAATATATTGGCTATTGGTATTGGTATTTAAATTTGTCCCAAGAAAGCAGGTTGTCAAATAAAAATTGTGTTTTTCTAATTTTTTTACTCGCTCCATAATATAAAAAATCTTTAGTGACAACATTTACATTATGATAAAGGGTGTTTTTTTTAGAGGCGGAGAACTTTAAATTGGCAACACTGTTTCCTGCGACAGCCGATTTGACAGTTCTTGTTTTTTTTTTTTAAAATCAGTTTGGTTTGGCAATTTATCATGAATAGACTGACGCCGGAGCAACGTTTGCAAATTGTTCAAAATTATTCTGAAAAAAAATGGTTCAATTCGAGAAACACATTGGGCATTACGTGAGTTTTATGGTGCTCATAATCGTCCTTCCAAGCGATTAAATCGAGAAACTATGGATCGTTTTCGCAATACGTTTACTCTAAGCCTAAACGATAATACGCGCATCCCGTAAGACGTCATACAGTGCGCACAAAACAAGCGATTGCAAGCGGTAGAGAGACATGATCACTAACTTTTTCGTGCCTCAATTATTGGAAGGCAGTAATGTTGCAGACATGTGGTTTCAGCAGGACGGGGCCACATGCCAAACAGCGAGCGATAAAATTAATTTACTGACAGAAACTTTTGACCTACGATTAATTTCACGAAATTGACCTCCTTTACCTACTGACCAGGTGGTCAGGTAGGTCGTACTTTAAGTGTTACTTATGGAGCAAATTTTTTAGATAATTTTTCAGAAGTACCCCGAAATATTACGAAAAAATCAAATTTGCTATGAAACCATGACACACATGAAAAAATGCTAAGAGAACGTTTTTGTTTCCAATAAAAGTTTACATAAGAATTTGAATACATTTTATTGCTATACAAGGTGGTTCTATTTTTTTTTCTGAAATAAATTATACTAATTACCCATTTTTACGCCACTGGTTGTTCAAGATGTTTGATATTAACAGGTTTTATGCTAACCCATGCCGTTATAACGTGTACCAAATACGACTTAAATATCTCAACTAGTTTGTAAAATATTCAATAAATTCCACATATTTCTTGCAACTTTAACACCCTGTAACTTTTTTATAAGGCCTTAAAATGATATAGTTTATAGAAGAAAGTGCGGTTATTTTTTGGTTTTCTATCACCTGTGGAAGTGTTGCAGATTAAAACTGAATCACCCTGTATAGTGTAAGGATCAAGAGACCCATGGAAAAACAAATTTGTATTTATTCATAGATATTTTAATAACATTATTAGAACTTTACTAACAAGAAAAATAAAATAATATAGGGTTATATCTCGACGTATCCACCATTAACTTCGTAACATCTTGTGATATTGTTTTTCCATTTATTTAAGGCATTTTTAACGTCTTACGTATTTAGTTAAAAAATCTCTACTTCTAATTTATTTCGAAGGGTATTGATATTTTCCGGTCTGTCATAATATATTTTGTTTTTTAAATATCCCCACAGAAATATATCCAAGGAAGGCAGGTCCGGGCTGTTTGCCGGCCATCTAATTGAACCATGTTTTCCTATCCATGAATCATATTTGTCATTCAAATAATTTGTTACCGACCTGATGTTATGTGGGGGTGCCCCATCTTGTTGCCAAATTAATTGTTGGCGGTTCGGAAGATGTTGCAGTAAGACTCCAATTTCGTTCTCAAGGTAATTTTTGTATCTTTCTCCGGTTAAACTGCCTTCAAAAATAATCGGCCCCAAAACTCTATTTTCTAATATCCCACACCAAACGTTCAGTGATTGTCGCCCTTGGATTTTAACAGCTTGGTACTTATGTGGATTTTCTGTGTTCCAGTATCTTTTATTTTGCCTGTTACACATTCTGGATGTTGTGAACGTAGCTTCGTCCGTAAAAATTATTTTATTTAGTAAATCTGTAACAAATTATTTGAATGACAAATATAATTCATGGATAGGAAGACATGGTTCAATTAGATGGCTGGCAAACAGCCCGGACTAGCCTTCCTTGGATATGTGGGGATATTTAAAAAATAAAATATATTATGACAGACCGGAAAATATCAATACCCTTCGAAATAAATTAGAAGTAGAGATTTTTGAGGTAAATAGGGAAGACTCTCAATTCGTTAGAAATGCCTTAAATAAATGGAAAAACAATATCACAAGATGTTACGAAGTTAATGGTGGATACGTCGAGATATAACCCTTTATTATTTTATTTTTCTTGTTGTTAATAAAGTTCTAATAAAGTTATTAAAATATATATGAATAAATACAAATTTGTTTTTCCATGGGTCTCTTGATCCTTACACTATACAGGGTGATTCAGTTTTAATCTGCAACACTTCAACAGGTGATAGAAAACCAAAAAATAACCGCACTTTCTTCTATAAACTATATCATTTTAGGGCCTTATAAAAAAGTTACAGGGTGTTAATTTGCAAGAAATATGTGGAATTTATTGAATATTTTACAAACTAGTTGAGATATATAAGTCATATCTGGTACACGTTATAACGGCATGGGTTAACATAAAACCTGCTAATATCAAACATCTTGAACAACCAGTGGCGTAGAAATGGGTAATTAGTATAATTTATTTTAGAAAAAAAAAATAGAACCACCTTGTATAGCAATAAAATGTTTCAAATTCTTATGTAAATTTTTATTGTAAACAAAAACGTTCTCTTAGTATTTTTTCATATGTGGCATGGTTTCATAGCAAATTTGATTTTTTCGTAATATTTCGGGGTACTTCTGAAAAATTATCTAAAAAATTTGCTCCATAAGTTACACTTCAAGTAGAAATAATGTGTTTGCTACCTGAAATAAAGTAACTTTTCCAATGAACTCACCTATTTAAGGCTATACTTTTGAAGATACAGGGTCTAAAACATTTAAGGAAGATACAATTAATGTTGTGCTCTGTATCTTGAAAAGTAAAACTTTGAATGGGTAAGTTTATTAGGAAAAGTTATGTATTTAAAGTAAAAAACACATTTTTTCTACTTTGAGTGTTACTTATGGAGAAAAGTTTTAAGTTAATTTTTCAGAAGTACCCCGAAATAATACGAAAAAATCAAATTTGCTATGAAACCATACCACATATGAAAAAATGTTAAGAGAACGTTTTTGTTTACAATAAAAATTTACATGAGAATTTAAATACATTTTATTGCTATACAAGGTGGTTCTATTTTTTTTTCTAAAATAAATTATACTAATTACCCATTTCTACGCCACTGGTTGTTC